>CM061487.1:90559011-91219011 GCA_030867185.1 Tagetes erecta
AGCGTGCACCGGTCTGAGGCTGGAGGGTGGAGGACGTGATCATGTAATTGGAATATTAAATACATGTTAACTTTAGAGTTTACAAACATAGTTTTATAAATATATTAAATACATAATCTAAAAAAATTGGTTTTCGGATAATCGGATAATCCGAATTAGTTCAAAATTACTATCCGAACCCGAATCCAAAATTTCGGGTATCCGAAGTTCGGATATCCGAAATTTCGGGTTCGAAATATCGGATTTTCGGATCGAGTTTTCGAATACAGATATTTTCTGTGATATGTGTTGTGCTAGAATAAAATAAATGGCAATGACCAAAGATGTAAACCAATAAAACTTAACCGTAAAAGTCTTAAAAACAAAAAAATATGTTATGGAATACCTCTTTTTTAAAATATAGTAATAACATAACTGCGCACGTCAAATGTTAGTTTAGTTTAGTGGTTTGTAAATGGGTTATTGGATTTTAATAATCCGAACTTTGATATATTGGCCGATATTAATCCCAACTTAAAAAATTCCCTGTGACAGTCCCAACTTGTAAACTATTTTCCTCCACCGAGCCTTTTCCAAACGGAAACTAACTTCGTTAGTTTTTGCTGACGTGGAGGTTAATTTAAAGTGTAAAATCAACAAGTACAAGGATCATTTGTAAACTTAATATATCATCTTCCATTATCATCACCCCACCATTATCACCCTTGCCACCACACCATTAACACTTGCAACTCCATACGATGAACTACCACCACCACCACACAAATAGAATCGAACCAATTTCACACATAGCCGAAGACAATCACTAGATAAAAAGAGTAGTTAAGAAGAACAACAACAAATGCAGTAAAATAGCGATCTAGAACAGAAGGAAAGTGAAACCTTCGTCGGATCTGTGCTTGTTGACTCACCTCTGTTGAGCTTTGTTCCAATTAATCCTTGGTTTTTTTTCGCTAGGAGCTTTGGTTCACCGGTTATTTAAGGTTTTAATGGTGGTGGCAGTTCGTCGGTGGTGGTGGTTCTCCAGAAGGAGTTGCTGAGTTGGAGGTGATGGCGGTAACGGTGTGGTGGGGGGTGATAATGGTGGGGTGATGATAATGGAAGATGATATATTAAGTTTACAAATGGTCCTTGTACTTGATGATTTTACACTTTAAACCTTTAAGTCAGCAAAAATTAACAGAGTTAGACTCTGTTTGGAAAATGCTCGGTGGAGGAAAATAGTTTACAAGTTGGGACTGTTACAGGGAATTTTTTAAGTTGGGATTAATATTGGCCAATAAATCAAAGTTTGGATTATTAAAATCCAATAACCCTTTGTAAATCGAAGGTTGAGGAAACATTCTATTCTTTTAGTTTTTTTCTGTTCTTTTCAGTGTTTTTAAACCGGCCGGTCTGACCGGTCGGACTGTGTTTTTTGAGAATCACGGTTCGATAGGTGTTTGTGAACCGCTGTGAACCGCTCGAATCGTTATCGAACCGCTCGTACCGGACCGTTTTGAACCGCTATCGAACCGTTTTTTCTTGGATTTTATGTTTATATCTATAATTTTTTTTTGTTTTAGGTGATGAAACTTAATATAAACATGTTCTGAGTGATGAAAATGATGAATTAGTTTACTTAATGATGAAAAATTGGATACGTGGCGTGACATTTGAACTTAAAACTTATGATGATGATTTGGTTTTATTTTGGTGTTAAAATTTGTTTAAATTGTAATTTTTTTGTGGTTCTTGGTGTTAAAATCTGTTGATTTATGACTTTTGTGTTATAACTTAATATTATATAACTTAGGTTGTGTTTAAATTATAATTCTTATGGTATTATTTTGAGAAATGTATATTTCGTCAAACCCCGGTTCAACCACGGTCCGACCCCGGTCTGACCGATCCGACCAATAAAATTAAAATTACGGTTCGCTGTCCGGTCCGGTTTTCAAAACATTGGTTTTTTTGTGTTTTTTTATTATTTTTTAACGTTGGTTGGTGTTTTTAACTATTGTTAAAACCATTTTGTCTGATAATTTACTTTTTTGTTGGTTTTAACGATTTTAAACGAGACACTCTCTACCCTTAGTAATTTTAAGGAGTATTAGATATTAACGGACCTAATTAATAGTTTTTGGCCGTTACCGGTCCCAACTTCTGAAATATGTGCTGACGGTCCTAACTTTTATCATTTTGGCCACTAATGGACCGCTGTTAAAAAAGTTAACAGCGTTAACTTTTTTTTTTTATTTCAGGTCGACGTTTTATGGTTTTTGATCGGAATAAGAATATGAGTCGATTGATATAAAAATTACATCGAAATAGTGCTCCAAATGACTCGTTTGGATCATAAAACGTTTAACCGCCGTTAACTTTTTTAACGGCGGTCCATTAATGGCCAAAATGATAAAAGTTGGGACCGCCAGCACATATTTCAGAAGTTGAGACCGGTAGCAGCCAAAAACTAATAGTTAGGTCCGTTATCCAATACTTCTAATTTTAATTACCGGTTCAAATTTTTTTTATTACTTTTTACTTGCTTTGACATTTGAGTATGTTAATTAAGCACTCCAATTAACCTGAACCTCACGACAACAAACAGCAAAAAAAATAAAAAAAAAATAAAATAAAATAAAATAAACCGGCAAAACACGAAAACAACCACTACAATGACGTTAGGCACTCTAACACGAACCTCACGACAACAAAACCAACGAAAAGCAAACTTAAAAACTAAGACAATGAAAACAACCACTACAACATCGTTGGCACTACAACAAGAAACTCATGGCAACAACCAACCAAATTAAACCAACCTTAAAAGCCGACACAAACACGAAAACAACCACCACAAACCACCACGAGGCACGAAATAAATTTCTAGTACACAAGTATCATTTACCATTTGGGCCTTTACAACTTACAATTACTCAATTTCTATGTTGCTATTAAAATATGTTGTTTTAATATTTGAGTGTTTAATATGAAATTTTAAGAGTATAAAGAGACAGAGGAGAAGGGTTTTTTAAAGAAACATAAATATTGTAATAAGAAAAATAATTAAACTTAGTTTTACATCAAATGATCTTAAGGTTATTTAGTTTACAAAATTTTCACTTTATACGATGGAGGAGGATATTATAGACAATGTGTAACAGTATGAGTACGAGTATTAATTAATATCAAAATTAACCGTTACAAAAATTAATTTCCACCATTTCTTCTATATCTTTACTACAAAATAATTTATCATTCATTGGATAACTTTATTAAATAAGTTATCTAAATTTATATTTTTTAATTATTTATTTGATGTTATTTTACGTAAATAATGTATTTCCTACATAAAATGTAGGTTTTAATATTTACTTGGTTTCCCTATTCTACGCAATCCACGAACTTTTATAACCCTCAATAAAAATACTACTTTTTATTAGAACCTATACGCTATAGGAGACAATTCTAAATTTCTAAGGGATGTATGAGTGTTTTATTAAGATTAAAAAGCTTACAATATTCATATAAAAACATCCTACACTTTTTTTTTTTATAAAATTAACTACACATAGTATACAATAACTTAGACAATATTCTACTATGTGACACGCACAATGTGTAAAAATTATTATCACATGCACACATTATATAATCACTTACACATAATATATAATAACCAACATATACATTTTGTTAAGTGTAGGATTGTTTTGAACAATCGTGTAGGAAGAAATGAGAAATGTATTTATTATGTGTGTGTAATATATAATAACATACTTATGCATATTGTTACGTGTAGAAATCTTTAAATAATCGTGTAGTAATTGAGTATGATGTTTCATAAAATAATAATTAATTAAATACCATAAGTAAAATTTTGAATTCACTTTTTTATGTAAATAATAACGAAATACTATACATGATGGTTGGTACTTGATGAATGTCACTATTACATAATTTACATTTAAAAGTTGCATGTAATATTTATTATTCAATCTAATTAACGTGTAAAAATAATTTGACCATGCATAAAATAGATGTACTTTAACTCAATGTAAAATACTAAAAAAATTGATTTTAATAGGATAATGATCCATACAACTTCAAATTTAAAAATTGCATTAAAATTGTAACAAGTGTTCAGAAATTAAGAATTTACTAAATTATTGATTTAGTTATGTAAGTTACTATTATGTCACCTATGTGACACTAAACTTTTTTTAAATATGTTCATCATTTCACTACATGTAGCTTTTAAATGTTAAAAGAAGACCAATGATAAAAGAAATGATGATATTTTACATATAAAATATATTTTATGTATTAAGTTATTAGATTTTTCCATGACAATATTGTATCCAAAAGCTTATAACGATGAAAAAAAACATTGTTTAGTAAATTTTGTGTAGCATTATCGTGACGTAGGCATGACGAATATTTAGTGCAATGAAAAATGATGGTTTAATTTGTCTGCGAGTTGGAGTAGGAATAGGTAGCATGGTGGGACCATTTATTGGCAAACAAGCATCATATCTTTTTGTCTCCGTCTTCTGGCTCCTGCCCTCTTATTCCACTTACCTCTACTTTGATTTGATTTTTTGTATTTCATACACCTATCAACTTTCTCACTATTTAAATTTACACTTAAAATCCTAAGAGTTTTCATGACGACAGCATCACCGAACATTTAATCGGACATCTTATTGTTTCACTAGTTAAGTTTTTTATTTATTATTGTGTCTTTTTGCTCGTCACTGTATCTTTTTTGTGTTTCAAAATTAACAACTATATTGAATTATAAAGTTCATGAATAGTGTTTTTTGAGTGCTGTGATGTGGTGTGTGGCTATTAGTTTGGTTTGGTGCATGACTATTGGTTTGATTTTGTTTGCTGATGTGACGGTTAACTTTATTTTTTTTATATGGTATATTTTTTTTATGAAATGTTTAACAAATAGATATGTTGATAATTTGGATGTTTCAGTTTATTTGTTTGAATTTGTTTGAAGTTGAATACCATTTGTTTTATCGCAGATTTTAACCCGTGCATGGTTTTAACGGTTGTGATGACGGAATTTTTCAATCTGGGTCATTAAGAAACAGTGTACAAATGGCTCACGCAACGCGCGAACCCCGTATAATCCTATTTATAATAATGAAATAACACCGTTGTATACTTCTAATATGTAAATTCAAAGATAAAAATGCAACAAGTTTACCTAATACATAAAACATAATAGTAAATATATATTACAAAATGAGCCAAAAAGTAAAATACAATGTCGGATGCATATTACACAATGACTTCAAACATAATACAAAATGTTTGAATACTTATTACACAATGATCAGTATGTAATACATATTGAACGTAATACTCTTTTTCTCAACTTAAGTGAGTGTCATATGTTAATGAATCGAACAAAAGACAGTGAACATAATAAACAATGACAGTGAATATAATTCACGATGACTAAATCACAATGATGTGTAAAAAGATATAGTGATGAGAAAATAGACACAATAACAACAATTAAAGTCATAATAACGAGTAGAAAGACATAATGACGAACAAATTACACAATAATGAACAAACAACACAATGACTAACAAATGACACAATTACGAACGAAAGACATACTGATGAGCTAAAAAACGTAAAAAAAATAAATTTTTTATATAACGGCAATGAAACTCATTTTAAAGATATAAAAACATTCATTTTTTATGTATTTTTAAAAATAGTGTCATATATAAAAGTTATGAACGTTTAAAAAAAGTGAGGAAATTAATATGAGTCTTACATTTGAAAAGAGAAAGTTAATAAAAATGGTTAAACCTAACTTGGATTATCATTTCAAATCTCATCTATTTATAATTCCGTCATCGAGTTTTCGTAGCCATTGGATTTAAAATCTAACGGCTCAAATTACTTTTTGTAGATTTTTTATAAAAAAAAAATTAGACTTCCTACGATAACCTCACTCATTATTCATCTAAACTCTTGAAAATAATACTTCATCCGTCCCAATAAAAATTTCCATATTTCATTTTTTGTTTGTCCCATTTCATGTGTCAATTTTTAAAATTTATTTACCAATTTTCATATTTACCCTTAAAAATACAAAACTAACATAATCAAACAATATGATGGACCCACATAATAATTATTGTCAAGAGGTGTTTTTGTCAAATAACAAGCAAAAGAACAATCATTTATTATATCTAAAACTTCGTGTTTTTTCAAACCAAGCCACCTCTAATGTGACATAAGAAGTAGTTGTTATAGTTTCTATTTGTAAAATTATATTAGACAATAGTTGTTATAGATTATATTTATAAAATTATACTAGACAGTCTCTAAAATCTATACCTATATATATATATTTTCTAATAAAAGAGGGTTTTTTATTACACATGACATTCAATAAAGTCATTGTTCGTATCATTTTCCCGATCAATAATATATTACATATTTAATCTTCTTACTATTACACCAAACACGACTATAAAAGTAATATATTCTTTATCAATTACAAAAATTATGACCATATTCAAAGTAATATATTTCGCTATCAATTACAAAAAAAATTACCATATTGTTACAAAAGTAAAAAATATCAATTACTAAAATATGTATCAGTAATCATCTGAAACATTGATTTTTCTATTAAATACTATTTAGACATTATTTTTTTATAGGTCATTAGTTTGTCGATCTCTTATCTTTATATCAAAGTCCATAGTTTGTTTCAATACAAGTTAAATAATTAATATATTTCTCTATCAATGAAAAAATAGTTAGCATATTTAAATTAATATATTTCCCTATCAATTACAAAATAATTACCATATTCTTACAAAAGTAAAAATATCAATTACCAAAATAGCAGTAGAAGTTGTCATCTATATGTAAGATTTTGATAAGAATTTTAAGCTTGTAAATATTTGTCTTTTAATTTTTCCTATGTGAGATTCGTCTTTACTGATACTAGAGAACGTATCCATGATTGTAATGAGTTATAATGTAAAGCTTACTCGTTATATTATTATTTGTTTATTATGCTTATGAATCATTTGTCTTCTAATTTTTCCTATTTGGGTTTTTTTATTAACTGGTGCTAGACAACATACCCAATATGGTAATATTTAAATATTTTTAGTTATTCAAACCGTGTAATACACGTGGTATAATCTAGTATCTAATAATTTAATGTTTATTTCATTTATATCTAATAATTTAATGTTTATTTCATTTACAATATGTGTTATATATATATATACGGATACGGTGAGGATCATTACAAAACACAATTTATCGCGAGAACAAAAAGAACAATTTCTGGCCCTTAATCAAGTTATTAACTATTCTAATATCACTAATTTACATATATGTAAATCAATTGTTCCTTAATTTACAAGTATGTGAATCAATGGTTCCTTAATTTACATATATGTAAATCAGTGGATCTGTAGTTATGTAATTAAGGTTGTTTTGTAAGGATCCCAATCATATATAATATGTACCAAGTTGGAAACACATATTATAACACATATTGTAAGGATCCAAAAGCATTCATCAATGGCGAATACTGAAAGCGAAGATCTTTTTGACGTTTTCGTTTTTAATTTTGAATCCATAATCATTCATCTATGGCGAATACGGAAAGCGATGATGTTTTTGTTTGTTTTTTAAGTTTTCGTTTACTAATTACGAACATCTGATCAACGTTTTTGACGTTTTCGTTTATTAATTACGAACAGCCGATCATGTATGGCGTGTTTTTGACGTATTAATCATTGTTATGACGTTTTCATTCGACTTCGGTATTTACTCTATTGCAGGTAAATTATGACGTTTTTTATTAGCTAATTTTTCATCTGCGTGGTGTTATTTTATAGAGCTAGTTTTATTTATGGTGTTTTTTATATGCATGTTGAAAACACACAATGACTAATCTACCCCGGAACCTTATCACGCGTCATTAAAAACATCATAATATTTACAATATTGCCACCGCGTTAATCTTGACCGCAAACACCCTAATCTAACGTCCTAGATTGCTTCTTAGCCTATATATATATATATAATTTAATATAATTATTTTGTTAAAATCTAAAAAAAGACATTATTATGATTTATCATACATACTTTCCATTATTTATGACATTTATTTGGATAGCCTAGTTGAATGCCAAATCCACATTATAAGTAATGTACGTGTGTCACGATATGTCTGTGACTTTGTTAACACATTATGTCTGGGACATTAACGTGTACCATCATGTCTCTCACGTTGAGAAGAAAAACCGTTAAAGTAATTTAAGAAAATTATTTAAGACAAAAGAATAAAATGTAATATTAAATTTAGAAAAAAACGAGAAAGAATAGAGAAATTAACCACCGCTTTGATGATTAATACTCCCTCCGTCTCAATTTAGATGTCATGGGACCCACAACAAAAAGATTAAGAAAAAATAGATTATTATATTATTTTGACCTATAAAATAACAAAAATGTCATTAAAGTATTTTGTCTTTTAGCCATAAAGTAGATTTTATGTTAAATAATTAGGGGTAAAATTGGAAATGATATTTTTATTTTTAAAATAGACATTTAAATTGAAACAACCAAAAAAAAGTTCAAACATTTAAAATGGGACGAAAAGAGTAACATGTAGAATAATTATTGTTGCTACACAAAAAGCTACGTTAGCGCCATATTGTCAAGACTCTAAAAGTCAACACATAGTGCCTGATCATCGGTTCATTATTTGCACAAAATAACATATATTTTAAATACTAAAAGTCTAAAATAATGTAACATGTTAGGCTGTTGGGTACAGTGGAAGCCCATTAACTCCCTGTAAATGTTAAATCACCTATTTTAACAATTTTCACTTCACGTTATTTAAAAAAATGGTTTAACTCTTTTGCTATCACGTCTCCAAATTTTTAAATTTTTTTTTGTTTTAAACGAAGTTAAAACCTACAACCTCCTAATTGTGACACTTTAACCTTAATTATAAACTTTTTTGTTTTCATCTTTTTTCTTAACCTTATATTGTTTCTCCGTATTATCTTTTTACTTATATTTTTTTTATGGGGTAACTTTGTAAAAACATAACCAAGTTTCAATTTTGTTCTAATTAAGTCACTCAAGTTTAAAAGTTGTTCCAATTAGGTCACTCACCTTCATATTTTATTTAAATTAGAGGTTTTAACATGTTGTTTTCACATGTTTTTCTTTACATTTCAGTTAGGAATTATTTTTTACATTTTTTTATGCTAATGTGAAGCGGTAATGTGAATTGTAGATTTATTTTTTTATTTTTTATTATAATTAACATATTTTTAAATTTTTTAATATAATTACATATATTAAATATTCCGACCCCCACATTCTATCCCTAATTCCTTTCTTGACACAAACAAAATCCAACAATTGCTCGATTTGAAGGTTTAGTCATCCAATTCAAGTAAAATATGCTTGAGTGACCTAATTAGAACAAAACTGAAACTTGGTTATGTTTCTATGGCATTTTCCCTTTTTTTATGAGTAAACTGTAATTTTGGTCTCTGTGTTTTGATACTATTAACAGTTTCAGTCTCACCTTAACAGTTTTGGTCCCTGTGTTTTTATTTTCTAACATAAATGGTCCCAAAGCACTAACTACATCCAATTTTCTGTTAAGTCTCTCTCACATGCGGAGTAAAAATGTCATTTCTCCCACTCTTTTTGACAAACGACTGAATAAAAATGTTAAACTAAATGATGACTTAGATAAAGGAGAGGGAGAAATGACATTTTTACCACTCAGATGCGAGGCGCGTGTGAGAGACTTAACGGAAATTGGATGGGGTTAGTGTTCGGGACCAATTTTGTTAGAAAATAAAAACTCAGGGACCAAAACTGTTAAGGTGCGACTAAAACTGTTAATGATATCAAAACACAGGAACCAAAACTGCAGTTTACTCTTTTTTTATTTTACGTTACTTTTACGACTTTATGACACAAAGTGCACGACATAATACTATATTAAAGAAGTCATAGACGCGATGCATTACATCGTATGAGACATTACATATTATCATGACTATCATAATGTGAGGCCTCACACGTTAATGTCATCGTGATAATACATATAGGGAAGTCCCAAACTAATGCATAACTATATCCACAACGCACTCACGTGTCGAAGTTAAATAATGCGTCAACTAAAACTCAGCCGTCGCAACACAATACACGTTTTGGATTTAAAAAAATCTTCAAATATGACCCGGCTGTCACATCACATGTCCCAAGGAGCAATGATTTAACTCATGAGGGGACGATGTTCACCTTGTTAAGAGATGCCAAATGGGACTTAATTTTTTAAAATGATTTTTTGGGCTTCCCTATTTTTTTTCATCCTTGGGCTTTTTCTGGGCTTCTCTTAATCCTTTGTTTAGACAGTTTTCAGCAATTAAAATAATGTCACACTCAATGCAAGACGAAGACATTAACCACAAAGTGTGAAGAACTAAAATATAAATGCTACGTGACGACTAACGAGGCTTCTCTTTTATTTGAATCTTGTTTATTTATTCTCTTAATTTTATTATGGTTTTCCCTTTGGATCAAAATTCTTGAAAATGTTAATAGTATATTTGAGGTAGCCTATGGTAAATTCAACCAATGAGATATGGACTAAAAATATCTTAGGTGTTTGACGAATCAAATTTTGTATTCTTGAACTAAATGAATCGAATAGAATTATTCAAATTTTTATTTTTTGAAATTGGATTCGAATTAGACGTGTAGGATTCGATTCGAATTCGTATTTAAAACCATTTAAATGTCGAATTCCAGTTGGATTTGAATCAAATTCGAATCGAAACCGAATTTGCAACAAAACAATTATTTTAATTTTTTATTTCAAGACTAGTGACCTATGTTTCAAAATACAAATTTAAACTTTACAAAATGATAAAAACGTTAAAAACATATAATAATAGTCCAACATATAAATATTTAGTAAAGAAACATCCAAATTACAAATTAAAATATCATAAAGTAAACAAAAAAATATAAAAACCTTAAGTCTCACGAGTTCACGACTACAACCTACATACACATATTATCAAAATAGTGTACATATCCTTATATAATATAGCAAAATGTAAAAAGCTTATGTGACACATTTTTAAAGCTTTTGGCTTATGTGGCATCATATGAGAGTTTATCTCACAATAATGATTTTTTATTTAAAATATGTATATAAAATATATTATAATAAAACTAATTACATTTTTGGTCCCCTAATATTTTGGAGAATTCTGAAAAATTTAAGTTTTTTTATTACTAACCCTCTACTACAAGGGGTGTACATAAGTCGGTTTATATTTGATAGGGTCTAAAAATGAAAATTATGGATAAAGTTAGCAATAACATGCAATTAAAAACCTTGGTGTATTATAAATATACGTAACATTTTTATACGATTTTTTTTAAAATAAACTACACCATAAAACTGAGCACTTTATAGTGTAGTAAATTTAAGTATAATATTACTATACTAAAAGTCTAATTTTAAAAGTATATCCGGTGTTCCGGTTTACCACGGTTTTGTCTCAAAACTGATTGGAACATTCATGAATATCCTTAAAAACATCACTTGAATGTTATGCTCCCGAGCGTAGCGCGGGCACTAAACTAGTTATCTAAATATAAATAAGTATGGTAATGTACATATTTATATAAAATGTAGAGTAAATAAAAATATTATTACACGTATAATTTTAATTTGACTTTCTAATCAAATTGAAAATCACAAAGTCACATTCGATAAATAAACTTCGAATTTTGAATCAATGATTTCCGATCGAATAGAATCGAATATTGAATGTTTCGAATCCGATTCGTGTATTGAACACCCAAAACTAGGGGTATTCATCAATATTTCTAACAAAACATTTTTTTTAAACCATAACAATAAACTAAATAGCTATTTCGGTACAACTTCGACCATTCCGATTCTTGTATGATGTGCCATTTGGTGTCTAGTTTTGCAGAAACCGGTCATTTTGTCCCTAACTAGAAATCCGTTAATATTTTCTGTTAGTTTAAAATTAAGTTACCAAACAACCTCATCTTATTAAAAACTAGGTTTAATACTCATGTGTTATACATGGGTTAAATAATAAAATTTATAAATAAATTATAACATTATTTAAATATTTATAAATATTTAATAATTAATAATTTGGCTCCATCAACTTATGTATTATGAAAAATTACATACAAATTTTACCTCCCAAACTTACTATTATAAAACACACATTCCCCCCACTTAGAATATCATAGAATCTTTAGAAAACATAGTATAGTAAACACTTAGAATCATAGAAAGTTCTTAGAAATCATAGGAATATGAATAATCTATTTGGAATTATAGCAAACATTTAAGGTAATACAGAAAACACATGAAAATATTTACAAATCTTTAGATAAAATGATAATCGTAGAATCATTGAAAAGAAAATATATAGAATTTTGAAAGCTTAGGAATGTGTCTTGTTTTTGGACACTAATGAATTATCAAAGTGTTAAGTTTGTTTTAGCGTATTCAAGGAGACATGCTTTAGCCTATAGGGTTACGCTCATCTCGTCCATCCCCAGGTAAGCATACATGCATGTCCCTTTAAGAGATTTATACGATACACTAACCTTGGATAGAACTTTCTATTGTTTTGCCAGAAAATTCCGGATATAGTTGTTTACTGTCTAGATACACATCATCTTGTTCGTTATACTGATTCGAAACCTTGATGAGAATGGATTAGGCATTTGCCTAAGAGTTTCACTAAGCATATGATATCCACATTGAGTCGAGAAATAGATAAAGAAATGTTACTTAGCTAATTAGTGTTATAGTAAACGATGCTGAGGTTTAAGATGAATAGCTTGGATAAGGGAAGAAGAAAATAAGTTAAGGGTTTAGTCTTAGTTATTTGTTCTTGCTTATGTTGAATTCATTTGTTAAAGTTTGGTTTAAGTTGTAGAGTTTCATAGTGTGTGCAAAGGCCATGGCATTAAATAAAAATAACACGTATCATGTAACACATAGCATGTAGCATCATGTAGCACATAAGCAAGTATGAGATAATTCATATATGGTCCCTAAGCATACTGTAGTCTAGGTCACCGTTTCTAATAACCTAAATCCCTACAGTCATGTGCTCTGATACCAATCTGTCACACCGCGACCAATTAAATAAATAAAAGGCGGATAATCGTCGAGACGTGAGTGTTAGAGATTGCTCATAGCCACATGACGCTACAAATTAGAGTTTTAAATAAGCATGTATCACCAAATTAAATAGTACAATTTGTCCACAAGTTTGGCAAATTACAAATAACATAGCTAATAATTGTTCATTGATTTAGAATTTAGCTAGGTCCAAAAGCCTATAGTGATCATGATCCGAAGCTAGCATTAAACGTTGGTATTCCCTGAAACATGTTAGAAAATAATGTCAACATAAAAATGTTGGTGAGTTCACATAGTTAAATACATAGATAATAGTTTATAGATCACAATGATAAGCGATTCCATGTCCACAATGGTTAGTCAAATATGTAATAACACGTACGGCCTCAAATGTACAATCAAGCCTCAACATTATAGAATATAGTATATGATCAGCTAAGTGAAATTTGGTTCCTTCAATGAACTAGAATGCGTCATTGAAGAGCCGGACTTAGCATCGGCTTTAGCACCAAAAAGGCTTGTCAGGCCCTTAGATCTAAGACGTCGCTGGGCTAGCAATAGTTAATGATTGTATCGATCATAAAATAGAACACCACACGTATACATAAAGCACAACCAAGACATAAATGGAATCACATAGTTGATAAATAGATTTAGTGCATGTAGTGTATTTGAATAATATAACATGTTTCACCCCAAAAGTGTATAAATATAAAAAGGGGTATGTAAACTCACATTAATTAGCTCCAAAATCTACTCAAGAAAATATACGTTGGAAGCCGGAAATAACTCTTGGTAGCTTATCCTATTAATCGAACATAATAATTTTAGTCCATATGTGGTTTTAAGATCGTACAAGTCAAATTCTTATTTTTAGTTGTTTTGCGAAATAGGTATGAATGTTGGTATATTTATAAGTTTTCATAAAAATAGGTTAAAATATTATTTATTTGTAAATAATATACCTTTAAAGATAATTGTCATTACAAGTCGTTTACTTATTTTTTTACAAATACGGTATGACGTTTAAGTAAATTTTTAGTTTATAAGGTTTTTAATTAAATAGTTGACGAAACATGTTTATGTGTCTAATTTTATATAAATAATACTTACAAAGGTTAAAATGAGTATTTTGGTTAAGTGTACATTCACAAGGTTTTTATAAAAATATATACATGTTTTTGTTACTTTGCTTTATAAAGTATTTAAAGTTAATATTTGTTTAAGAAAATTCTTGGGTTTTTAAGACATGATAATGATAAAAATATAATTTTTACATGTTTAGTGGGTATTTAAACACTTAATAATGTGAATTTAATGTCAAAATATTAATATTTGTTTAAGAAAACTTTCGGGTTTTTAAGAAATAATAATGATAAAATTATAATTTTTACATGTTTAGTGGTTAGTTTGAATGCTTAAAAATGTGGATTTGAGGTCAAAATCTAAAATAAACAAAAAAAGTGGGTTAGGGGAATCGAACTCAGGACCTGCTGCAACTTAACAAATGCACCCAGCCACTTGAGCTGGGTGACTAACCTGCAAATCTCACAGCCCTTAATTGTTTTAACCTCTCTTTTAGCAGTTTCAATATTTTCCCATAAACCATACGAGCCCTAGAGCTTTCACTCCCAAATTGAACTTGTTTTCGTAGCTTTTGACAAAATTAATGTTAGGGTCCACGTCCAAAAACGAGTTCAATGGTATAAAAAACTTACAAAATGGTGCGGGTTGGGTATGCGTTCGAGTAACGAACGGGTCGCCACTTTTGAGCCCTTTGTGCGTGATTTTTACTTCGTTTTCGTGAAATCTGGGTATGGGGTTTTGTTTGCGAGGTGTTTGTGAGTGTGTGTGTGTGTGTTTAATTGCAAAATGGTGAAGTCTAGATATGGTTTTGGTTATGGTTTTGAGTTCGGCCGAAATGAAGAAAAGAGGAAGTTTTCAAGCCAATTTTTGCTCGTTTGCACGCGAATTACTTGTTTGATGATAGCTAGGGACTGATTCAACACATTATTACTTGAAATGGGTCTGATTTTGGACAGAATTTTGGTTGATGTGAAAGAGTATGGTGAAGATGGGTGGGTGTTGTTGTTGTTGCGTGAAAGGGAGAAGGAGGAGAAGGGAGTTTGGGCTTTTGGCACTTTTGGTCCCTCATATTTGAATGATTCTTCTTTTTTTGTTAAATTTTGATTGTTGACAAACATTATTATTATTACTTTGATAAATTTTGTTTTTGTTATTGCTATTATTATTATTATTATTATTATTATTATTGTTAGCGTTTTTTTTTCACTTGCTAAATTATTTATACAATAAGTTTCATATGTAACATTTGCCCCGATCCATACCCGATCTAAATTCAAACCCGAACCCAATCGGATATCAATGAAATTTTTCGTCGTATCATAAAATAAAAGTAATTATATCATATTGATTTAATCAAGTTATTATATTAAATTATATAATTAAATCATTAATTAAGTTGATCAAACAGTTTGGAGGCCTCGTGAACACAATTAACACTCTTATCCCGACTTTTCTTATCATCCAAGTTTATTATATAATCCTTAGGACATTGTGTTTTGGAAAGCATAGATGTAAAGGATAACAAGCAAGAAGCTCTACGTATTGGATTCTTAGTTTTGGCATAAGGCGACTTTCGAGTGATTATTTTGCCAATCTTTCTTCATTCTTGGGTTATCACTTTGTATCATTCAAAGCTCTTAAACATACTTTGTATTCTAGGGAGTAAGTAAGTTCAGTCGGTGAATCAAATCGAGCCCAAACAAAACAGAAATCACAAACAACAGTTTGAGAACGTAAATCTTGACCCGTACCAAGATCCAAGGTTTAAACCTAATTCTCAATACCATGAATAATGGATTACTCTCTTCCATATGATAGTACTCTGAAAATTATGAACGTAGGCGAAAACCGTACGAAAAACGGAGTTATAACGAAGCGGGAATCGCAAAAACAAGTTTGGTGTTTGTTGTGAATTTACAAGACGCGATTTTTCCAGCCTTGAATTCGTCCCACATCGCCCCAACGCTAAATTTTTGCTCATTTTCACACCTATATATACTCTTGCTTGGTTTCTTAAAGCTTACAACTCCTAGTTTGAGTCTAAACAAGTAGAATAGCCAAAATTTGGTGGTTCTGCAAGTGCAATACTTTTTTGGGCGTTGTGCTTAGTTTTTTTTTATTCTTTCGACGAGGAGGTGCTGCCCTACGAACTCTTCTTGTTTGTAAAGCTTCTTTAAGGTAATCTTCTTCTTTTTTTTTCTTTTTTTTTCTTTTTTTTTCTTTTCTTCCTTTCGTTAATCGTTCATTTATCGTTTTCTTAGTTTTATTCGTTTAGTTTAGGTTTTTAGTTAATGAGCATAGCCTTTAGGCTTAGTGTAGCCTTGTAGAGACTCAACGAGCACCGTCTATCATTTTCGTTCGTTTGGCTATGCCTTAAAATGTTTACATATCTTTTTTTTTTACCTTCGTTTAACTAGGTTGAGTCACGCTTGCATTCAGATCACCTATTCATTTGAGTTTGCTGTCTGATCATATACGTTCTAATCCCAAGGCATCCAACGTGATACGACTGTTCATCTCGATTCTTTTTCATCATACACTACTTTGTTTGAGCACCATTGAGGTGAGTATTCATAGCCCCTTTTTCAGTTTTATATTTTGGGGTGAAATCATGTTACCTATTAAATCACGTTTTTATCATTTTTATTCACTTGATTCATTATATTCATTTAATTCATTATATTCATGTGATTCATTTTATTCGTTTAATTCATTATATTCAATTCAATTCATGTGTGTTATTACTTGCAATTACGTGTTTCATAGGTTGATAAACATTATTCTAGCACAATCATTAATTTGTTCAAACCAACGGTTATCAATAATAGTACTATTTGGCCTGACAAGCCCACCCCATTTACATACACGCGTGGTGATTGTAACCGACTTATGCTTTTGCTCATTACGGCTTAATCTGTGTGATTAAGTGGCTGCAGTCATCTAGGTTTGATTGTGTACTCGATTTATCTAATGTGATACACTTTTGCATGATAGGTTTTAACATAACATGGAATTGAATCATTTTACTGATTTCAATCATTTTAATCATTATATATATATGTATGCAAACCTGTGTTTACTCACCAGCTAATTCGTTAGCTGAACAAATACTATTTTCACATGATTTCAGGAAAAGCAGCTTACGAGGATTTGAGATGTCTTCACATGTAGGATCTTGGACCTAGATTAATTAAATGAGCTTTAATTGTATTATGTTTGTTTAATTATGGTTTGAAACAATGTAACTTGTTATTTGGTGTTATGAAAAAGGTTGTTAATATATATATAAATCATTTTAGCACCATGAGCTACGAGCAATCTATCCACTTTCGTCCGCCCTGATGTTTCCGCCATCGGTCGGGGTGTGACAGATTGGTATCAGAGCCATGGTTATAGGGAATTAGGTTATTAGAAATGGAATGACCTAGTCTATAACTAAGGACCCAAAACATGAGTCATCTCATGTCAATAGTTGTTAATTCATACTATTTGATTATGTGTTTACTTGTTTACACACATGTTATGTTTTACATATGGCTGTTGTTTATCCCTTACTACAACTAATACAACTCTAATTATCAATCATATTAACTTTAAAACTCTAGGTCTTATGCCTAATCCAAATCGATTTCCTAATCGATTCTCAAATTTAAATTAAGAATTTATTCATTGTTTTCAAATAGCTTCCTCAATTTTCAAATACAATATTTTTATGTATGGTTTTCAAATCTCGTCAAAGTGTAAGTCTCGTAACTGAACACGTGTAATACTGGAAGAGTGGGTGCCTGTACCTCGAGTGTTCTGTCTAGGAAAAGGTATTCATATAAATCCAAATCAACCGATGGATCCGTTACCTTACCTGGGAACCCTCGGGGTGAGTGTCCACTTATAGGTACGCATGTCTTCATTAGAGTTATCGTGGACCTACTACTTTGATAAGTCAACGTATTCGTGCGGTTTGCGAACTAAGCGTCTACACTCGGAATATCTCCACATGATTTCAATATCTCGTATTTTCAATAATTTCTCAGATTATTTCTAAACTCATTTTTCTTGGTACAAAGATTTTTCAAAAAAAAAACTTATTATTAAATTTTAATACTTATCATTTATACATAAAATTATCATCAAGTCCTCCTATAATTCAATTAATCACAAACTTACCAAGTTACCATCAAATTAACATATAATACATAAATCATAACTTCATCATTCAAATTTTCTTTTAATTCATAAACTAATTATCAAATTATCATATAATTTATTTAATCACAAATTATTATAATTCACATATAGTTCATTTAAACCTATTAAAAAAAACAATTCTCATATAATTATGCAAATTCAAGTTCCAATGTATTTCATTTTCAAATTTTTTTCTATTTACTTGAATCATCTACACTATTTATAACATGCATTTATCTAAACTTGATTACCTCTGTGTTTATCTCTATTGTCTATGAACTTGTTTGCCTATATAATTTGAATTTTCATCCAACACCACTATCCAAAAACCTAATCCTTTAAGAACTCGGTAATCTATGCATGTGATATATCAACCTAATTATCCAGAACCTTGGTAAAACTTTATCATACATGAATTTGATTTTCTCTGATACTGTTGAAGATTATATTACATACACATAACTATCCAAATGCATATGTACTCAACTTACCATGAACTTGGTTATCAGATATATAGAAAACTTGATTCTTCATAAACATAAATTTCTATAAATTTGTTTAACTACAAACTCGATTATTCATGCATGTGAACAATATTAATTGCATAAAGTTGGCCACCTAAATTAATGAACATTGATCTTTCTATCATATAAGATTTTAATTTCTAATGAACTTTAATTATTCAAGCGTGAAATCAGAACCTATGTGCATCTTTATCTGAATTTTAGAAGTTTTGTGTCCCTTGACCCCCACATGACATAATGAATTATGAGGACCATGCAAAGGCTAGTGTAATTACGGGTGCACACGGAATTACAAAAGTCGGTGCATGGAAGTCATAATAAGTTTTGTTGTGTGCTTTTGGGCAACGCGGCAAATGTGGTGTGATAAGAACATGGTGGATACGCCGCTGGTACATCCTATATATAAGTGTACTTGTCACATCAACAAATGAAGTGTTGCCTAGGTCCAGTGAAGTTTGTGTGACTTCTGGATCTTGACCTATTGCAATTTAACTTTAACAATGTTTTCTTTTACATCTTTCATTGATCATTATTCATCATCATCTAGTGCTCAAGTTGGTGATTCAACTTCTCGGGGTTGACGTATTCTTGTTCAACTCGAGGGAGCTAGATAACGTTAGTACATATATTATGGAAAACGCATCATCATGGACATCTTTTGAAGTTGTCTCATATTTTATTCATATTATTCATTTTGATCATTTATTCATTTGATTAATCATGTTATTCATTTATTCATTCATTTTATCAATCACATTTATTCACTTTCATCATTATTCATTTTAGCAACTATATTTATTCGCTTTCATCTTTTATTCATTTTTTTTACCAAATTTATTCATTTTTATCATTCATTAATTTTATCAATCACATTTAGTTATTCTAATCATTTGGTAACGTTTATTCATTTTACTCGTTTTATCATTTTACTCTTGATCACACAAGTTAAACTGTAGCAACATTTACCAATCATCTTAAACCCTATTCCATTATTATCTTAAGTAGCAATGAATCACTATCTGAACCCTTCGTTCAATTACGTTCATCGGAACTCCTTATAAATCGAACAATATTATAAACGACACTTAATGATATTAAGTGAATTAAAGAAAATAATTCTTATCATATTCTCATTTAAATCCTAAGACAACGCATGTGACACAAGATTATGTTTCTAACACGATCGTGATACACCTATCAATTCTTTCATCAAAACTAACATTAATCAAATTTCGGGACGAAATTTCTTAAAGGAGGGGTGACTGTAACATTTGCCCCGATCCATACCCGATCTAAATTCAAACCCGAACCCAATCGGATATCAATGAAATTTTTCGTCGTATCATAAAATAAAAGTAATTATATCATATTGATTTAATCAAGTTATTATATTAAATTATATAATTAAATCATTAATTAAGTTGATCAAACAGTTTGGAGGCCTCGTGAACACAATTAACACTCTTATCCCGACTTTTCTTATCATCCAAGTTTATTATATAATCCTTAGGACATTGTGTTTTGGAAAGCATAGATGTAAAGGATAACAAGCAAGAAGCTCTACGTATTGGATTCTTAGTTTTGGCATAAGGCGACTTTCGAGTGATTATTTTGCCAATCTTTCTTCATTCTTGGGTTATCACTTTGTATCATTCAAAGCTCTTAAACATACTTTGTATTCTAGGGAGTAAGTAAGTTCAGTCGGTGAATCAAATCGAGCCCAAACAAAACAGAAATCACAAACAACAGTTTGAGAACGTAAATCTTGACCCGTACCAAGATCCAAGGTTTAAACCTAATTCTCAATACCATGAATAATGGATTACTCTCTTCCATATGATAGTACTCTGAAAATTATGAACGTAGGCGAAAACCGTACGAAAAACGGAGTTATAACGAAGCGGGAATCGCAAAAACAAGTTTGGTGTTTGTTGTGAATTTACAAGACGCGATTTTTCCAGCCTTGAATTCGTCCCACATCGCCCCAACGCTAAATTTTTGCTCATTTTCACACCTATATATACTCTTGCTTGGTTTCTTAAAGCTTACAACTCCTAGTTTGAGTCTAAACAAGTAGAATAGCCAAAATTTGGTGGTTCTGCAAGTGCAATACTTTTTTGGGCGTTGTGCTTAGTTTTTTTTTATTCTTTCGACGAGGAGGTGCTGCCCTACGAACTCTTCTTGTTTGTAAAGCTTCTTTAAGGTAATCTTCTTCTTTTTTTTTCTTTTTTTTTCTTTTTTTTTCTTTTCTTCCTTTCGTTAATCGTTCATTTATCGTTTTCTTAGTTTTATTCGTTTAGTTTAGGTTTTTAGTTAATGAGCATAGCCTTTAGGCTTAGTGTAGCCTTGTAGAGACTCAACGAGCACCGTCTATCATTTTCGTTCGTTTGGCTATGCCTTAAAATGTTTACATATCTTTTTTTTTTACCTTCGTTTAACTAGGTTGAGTCACGCTTGCATTCAGATCACCTATTCATTTGAGTTTGCTGTCTGATCATATACGTTCTAATCCCAAGGCATCCAACGTGATACGACTGTTCATCTCGATTCTTTTTCATCATACACTACTTTGTTTGAGCACCATTGAGGTGAGTATTCATAGCCCCTTTTTCAGTTTTATATTTTGGGGTGAAATCATGTTACCTATTAAATCACGTTTTTATCATTTTTATTCACTTGATTCATTATATTCATTTAATTCATTATATTCATGTGATTCATTTTATTCGTTTAATTCATTATATTCAATTCAATTCATGTGTGTTATTACTTGCAATTACGTGTTTCATAGGTTGATAAACATTATTCTAGCACAATCATTAATTTGTTCAAACCAACGGTTATCAATAATAGTACTATTTGGCCTGACAAGCCCACCCCATTTACATACACGCGTGGTGATTGTAACCGACTTATGCTTTTGCTCATTACGGCTTAATCTGTGTGATTAAGTGGCTGCAGTCATCTAGGTTTGATTGTGTACTCGATTTATCTAATGTGATACACTTTTGCATGATAGGTTTTAACATAACATGGAATTGAATCATTTTACTGATTTCAATCATTTTAATCATTATATATATATGTATGCAAACCTGTGTTTACTCACCAGCTAATTCGTTAGCTGAACAAATACTATTTTCACATGATTTCAGGAAAAGCAGCTTACGAGGATTTGAGATGTCTTCACATGTAGGATCTTGGACCTAGATTAATTAAATGAGCTTTAATTGTATTATGTTTGTTTAATTATGGTTTGAAACAATGTAACTTGTTATTTGGTGTTATGAAAAAGGTTGTTAATATATATATAAATCATTTTAGCACCATGAGCTACGAGCAATCTATCCACTTTCGTCCGCCCTGATGTTTCCGCCATCGGTCGGGGTGTGACATCATAAACTTCAAGTATTCGATATTAAATTTCGCAAATGTTACATTGAAAACTCAGTTTAATGCCCATTTAGCAGCTTATATGAGACACATAATATTTAACAATGGATTGAGTTATATTATGGTTAGAAAATAGTAATATATATTTATTTATAAAAAAACCCATCATTCAACCTAGTGTCACCATGGCCGAACGATCCTCTTGCCCTAATTAACCTTTACAACTCTCCGGTGGGTGGTATTGGATGGAGCCAAGTTTTGGAGAAATAATGTTTTGATTTTTATCTTTAAATATTTAAACTCGAAAAGTTATATATTAATACACCTCAAATTTTTTATAAAAATAATGTTTTGGTTTTTATTACTATATATTTAACTAGGTTACTAACCCGTGATACTCACGGGTTGAAAAATATATAATGCTAAGATGAAAGAATGGAGTGACAAGTATGATTTATGAAGTGGCAGTGTGTGGAAGGACTTAGAAGCTGTCATGTGCCAGTGTGTTAGCGACTTATTATCATATGTTGATTATAGTATAATGGAGCCAAATTTTGGTTTCTATCTCTAATACCTTAATTTTTTATACCTAATTACTAAAAGACAACGTCGGTCCAATGGTGAACTGACATATATGTGTCATCCACTATCTTTTTGTTATTATTTTTTAATTTTTTTTTGATGTTTTAAAGCTACTTCACTTATTGTTTCAATAATATCAAGAAATGAGTTTGTTAGTCCAACGGATTCAACACACTAAATTGTCTATTCTCTTAGTTAAAGGCCCTAGGTTTGAGTCTTTCTTGTGCCAAATTTTTTTTCTTCACATTTCCATACTTAAGTCAATTTAAAATGTATATAGTTTGACCCCCTACTCTTAATTTTAAAATGAATATTAGTTTGACCCGTACCGTACTGTAACATATTTACAACTTTGATTTATATTTTTTTTCCTTTTAATAGGTGACGCATTAAGTATATACTACGTAACGTACGATACATAAAACTTTTTTTATCAACGCGTGTGACGAACTCACAAGCGTAACACTAAGCCACCGCATCGCGTGGCCCGGTAACGTTTCTAGTTTATTTAAAGGTGGAATTATTATTTTCAAAATAAGATACGATTTAAATTTTGGATGTTATAAATTATAATAATATTGACCCTTATTTTGTGATAGGGGTGGGTGATTGAAACACAAGAAAGTACCATGATCTTTTCTATGATCAACATTTCACGTGAACTTTCAAGATGCTTGTGATCAATGCAACTTTTATTGTGAAAAGAACATTGTAGTACTTTCAGAAATAACTCCGGCACATATATAATAAATTAATATTTTTATATAGGTTTTAGACTTTTATCGATATTTTGAGAATAATATTTTTAAGAATTTTGGTTCTTTACATTTGAGTTTAGTTAACACCCTATTTGTTAGAACAAGTATTAACCGATATAGATTGAATCGTAAGATCTAGTAGTGAGTAAGTACGATGAATTACAAAATGAGAATAAATTAAGAGCTAGGTTGATAAAGAATTGAGAGTATTTATTCAATGTCATAGAATATTATAAGTGAGAATGTTCTAAAATACAACACGTGCACTTTATTTATACTGGTCCAAAGTCGAGACAAAAAATGTTAATAAAGATGAACTAGAAGTGGTATTACATCGAATTATAAAATGAAAATGTAATAAATTCAAAATTGATTCCCACGGATGGCCCAAAGATTATGTCATTGTTCATTGTTAACTGTGAGAAAAATAGATCGTGTGGGCAATAAAGTGAATGGGTAGAGCTCTCTGAAACTATTGTGGCATGATAGAAGAGCTCTAGCTTTGAGATCCTTCACATAAAAACCATAGAGATCAAAAGCTACAATAGTGTGATTATTAATAGCAAATTTACAAATGGACAAAAGGTTTTAGTGATGTCGGGTGTCATATAGATATTGTTTAAATTATAGGTGTGGGTGGGTGTGATATGGTGGTTGTTGACAGATCCATGAACTGGTATATGGTTGTCGTTGCCACCGAATATAAACTTAACATGAGTAAATGAGAGAGGAGTAAATATTTTACCTAGATCCTATGTGAGATGAGAGGATGCCCTAGCGTTCATGTATCAATTTGGATAACTGAAAGTTAAATGAACTTTTTGCATTGCATGGGCCAAATCCTTTAGGTTGTAATCTATGTAGCTTGAAAAACCACTAGATGGCCTGGTGGGCATGAAGCGTGAAGTTGTTGGGGCCAACGATTGTGTTGAACTAAGGCTCATTCGTATTTGATGAAGTCGGGTACAGTGAAGGAAGCGAGGCCCAATGTGGATGCCAATTCGATTGCAACTGATGTTGTTGATTGTTATTGTTGTAATTTTGTTGGAACGATGGATTCCTTCCTCGTTTGTGTTGACTTTGACCGCGTCTCCAATTATTTTTATTTCTAACACGATTTGCATGATAGCTAGGTCCGTAGTTTCTACTCTGATAACATGTGGTTCGATTGACAGTGTTGTTATTGTTTTAGTTAGGAAGAAGGTCTGAATGTGCGGCTAACACTATGGACGAGGCTCGGGACATGGCCTATTGGTGCTGAGATTTAAGATGTAGCATGCCATGTGTCACGTCCACGTGGGGCTTTGCTAATTTATCATGGTTCCAACCACTTCATACTCTTTTGGGAGGACACGAACTAGTCTTATAACGATATCCGATTCAGTGACGGGGTGATCAACATCCCCGAGATGGTTGGCCAGATCTTAGAGTTTATGTTATTCATGAATGACCTTAGTCAATGCGCTACAAGCAGGTACTTGATGGTAAAATTCTTGCCAAAAGTTCATCGGATATTATGTTGTATATCCATTGAAGCAGTAGAAAATTGATAGAGCCCACTCAACATAGCTTTATGCATATTCCGCGGGGGATTTTCTGCCATTTTGTGATTGACGACCTTTTAGGCTTAGGCTTGTAGTTCAAAAAGTTTCAGCCACGATGAATAAGTGACCTTGACTCCGTCCAAGGTTTTACTTTGTTTTGTATGTTTGTTACAGTGTAAGCCGAGTGTAGAGATTCTGTTGTGGTGTTATCATTGGTGTCACCACTACTGGTTGGTTTATCTGTGCTAGTCAGGTGGTCATAGTGATGGTTGGTGGTGATCGTGATCACAACTATTGGTAGGTGCAGCTGAATGAAATAAATATTTTTATGGTCTTAAGTTTTTAGGCTCTTATATAATAAAAATATCTATGATATTAATTTTGATAGAGACCGATTCAAGATGGTAAATCTCCCTAGCCTTTTGTAGTAGACAATCTTATTCCAAAAAATAAGATTAGAAGACAAGACGTGAAACCATTTTTCTTAATTAATTCTTCTCTACTTGCTTCTAATTAACTAGTGCTATTTATAGGCTTACAAGGAATTAAAATAAAACATAACTAAACATGATTTAAAGTAATTAACTACCCACTAACAAAACAATACTAAACATAATCAAAGGAAATAATTGAGAAGTTGGTATAGTTGTGGGATTGCATAGGAAACGTGGGATGAAAGTTATGGCATGTATCAAATTTTTCATACTTTCTCATTGATTATAATAATCCCTTTAAATAGGGAGATATTGGTTACTTCACATAATAAAGAATAGATAATATCAAATCATATCCAAACGATCACAAATATAACTAATTAATAGTTGGATCATTGTCAAGCTCATGTGAATTATGCAAGGAGGTGAATTCAATTGTTCTTTGTAAATTAAATTTAAGACATAAATGGTTGAGTTGTATATATGCACCAACCTAAATTAATTTTGTGAAAAGTGTAAACTGTCATCTACCTGGATAATGATTAAAATCACATGGCAACATATAGAAGTTCAATCCTTGCACGACCACTAGTTGAAACTTTTAAAAGGATAATATTAAAAACAATATCATGGTTTATGTCTTTTCTTTTTTATCTTATTTCCTCAATATTGGAAACTATTTATAGTCATATATTATATTGGTTGAAATAATCAAATACTTTTATCAGTTTAAACATCTTATTCAAGTAAAAAAGTGGTGTACAATTAAAACGAGCATCAATATTTCTATAGAAAAAGTAGTTGCACTTTTAAAATTATAACATAAATTTGTTTGCTTTGGAAAGTCAAAAGTCAAATGGCAAAAAGACCTTATATATATATATAACTTGGAAACAATGTATTCAAGAAAGAAGCATACAACGTGAAGGTTGTAACTCTTTCCCTTTTGGTTCTTCTTTCGTTTGCATACATAACATTAACAAACAACTTATTGGCGGACTTGATCTAATCGATTTCAAGAGATGTTGATATCCGATCGTATGTTGCTCAAGGTCATTGTTTTAGGCGATAGCGGGTACGTACGTGTTGATTTTTTGAATTTTTTTTTGCAACACCACAACTTGTAGTTGTTGTAAAGTATACCACTTAGCTATTAAGATATTGTCCTTAATTTGGAACCATTTGATCTTTTTTTAACAAGCTTAGTATATATATATACTTGACTCACCAAGACTTGTATTTTTTTTTTCTCTAGGGTTGGGAAGACATCTTTGATGAATCAGTATCCACCTACAATTAAAATGTAGCATTTTTTTTCATGTTAACATATTAGTGTGTTATATTGAACTACTAGGAGTCCATATCACGTTGATCGCGAGACATTGAAGTTGATATTAAAAAAAAGGCACTTATAAAACTTTCAAGTTTGAATTAACTGCTATTAGATATGTTTATCAAAGATTCAACAAACAATACAAGGCAACAATTGGTGCTGATTTTGTGACGAAAGAGTTGCGTATAGACGACAAGCTTGTCACCTTGCAAGTAAGCAACATTTAGCCATTGCCATTTACATACATTTATAACTTATAAGTATCGGTACACATATGACATATGTATGCAGTATGCTTTTAATGTGGAAAAGTTACAGATCATAAACTAAGTAGAAACATGTACCTTTTTATGTTTATGTCATGTATAGAAAATAAGTTAGAAAATAAAAATATGTGGTTTTTTATATATAAAAGTTAAGTTTCTTGTAAGAAAAACATGACTTGAACATATTACTTATCGTCAATAGATACGAGAATTATCAACGAATATATATGGTTGTATGAGCAGATTTGGGACACAGCCGGGCAAGAGCGGTTTCATAGTCTTGGAGTTGCATTTTATCGAGGGGCTGATTGTTGTGTTCTTGTGTTTGATGTCAACATTCAAAAAACCTTTGAAACCCTGCAAGCTTGGCATGAAGAGTTTTTAAAACAGGTTATAATTATACCATGCTTCTTATTAATTTTTTTTTATGCTAAAGTGCTCTTATATGTGTATGGGCGCGTTTATGTCTGATCTAATATTAACTTAAAAATCTTGAGCTGCTTAACTTGTTGCCCGTTTACATGTCACTTTATTGTAACTTCCTTGGGGAAAGAAGATGATATATATAACGAAAAATATGTCGTTACTATGGTAATTGCAGATTAATCCAAGTGAACCTGATAGATTTCCTTTTGTGTTGCTGGGGAACAAAGTGGACACAAATGGTGGGACGAGCCGGGCGGTAAGTATATGCATGCTAGCAATAAGTAGGTTTCAGCATTTTAACTTTAAATCATGCAGGGTGTAGGTTGCGATGTATTTTTCCTATAAAATTTATAAATTGATGTAAGAAACAACTAATTGTGTTAAATGAAGGTTTCTGAAAAAACGGCGCGTGAGTGGTGTGCTTCGAAGGGAAACATACCTTACTTTGAGACATCCGCAAAGGAGAACTACAACGTCGAAGAAGCATTCATGTGTGCTGCAAAGACCGCGCTAGCTAGTGAACACCAACCTCAAGATGTAAATGAAATGTTAGTACATCTTCTACATATAATTTTTGTTTAAGTTTGATGTGCATTGTTTATTAAGTGATAATATAAGTTAACTTAATTTGTTTTAATTCTATAGGTGCTTTGAAAGAATTCCAACAACAATTTCTGAACCTGATCAACAAGAGAGAAGTTGTGCTTGCTGATGTAACCAAGTAGGGATGTTTTCAAAGTTTGTATGAATTTGTAGATGACTGCTCCAATGTTCTGTTTTAGTTTTTGATTTAAAAACCTCATACTTCCTAACATTATGTATGAATTAAGTCTCCGATCGATATATAATAATACATTTAAGAGTTAATTACATAAATGGGGTCTATGGTTTATTCAAAGTAACAAGTTTGGGTACTAATGCTTTTTTGTTTCAAGTTTAGGTATTGGTCTTTTAATTTGTAACGAGTTTGGGTACTAACACTAACAAACGTTAGTTTTTCCGTTAACTTCAAAGGCTTTTTAATTTTCATACTAGAAGGGCTATTTATGAAATTTATTATTTGTAATTTACATAAAATGTTATAAGATAAAAAATAAAAAACAATATATTAATTTCTTACCATATTTACTTTCACTATCCACTAGTTAGCACCACTGATGTGGTCTAGATTATATATAAATTATATAAATATTTCCTGCACTTTTGATAGTTTTTGGTTACTTTTTGTTGGATTTTTCTCGTAATTTTTTCATATCTGGAATTTAATGATCAGAAAAGACTATAAGCTAAAATGGTGTATTTTAAAATAAACTTGAGATCGCGAGTAAAACTTTAAGCAAGTTTCATATATTATTGTTATGAATTATCCTTAAAGGTTTGAGTATTGATCATGATCATTTGTAAATTGAAAGTGTTAAATAAAGCAAAAAAAAGCCAAATTCGAATGTTAAAAGTGAAGTTCACGTGAAATTGCTCATTTCAGTAATGTTATTACTTGTCGTTTATCTTCTTACCGTATTTTCTTTCAAGAACCACTAATTAACACCATAAATCCTATTCATAAGCCACTAATTAGCAACACCCTAACCACTTAGTTAGAGTTGGATGGTGTCGATTAGGCTAACGCGAAGTGTGGTGGTGTAATGAATGGTGAAGAAGTCGCGAAATTGGGCCGATGCGGTGGCGAATGAGTGTTGATTGAGGTTAGAGCTTGGTGAATCTGTTGGTGATAGTAATTGGAGTTTGGGATGGATGATCGTGGTTAAGTGAATCGGGGTGGATGGTAAGGTTAGAAGGTGCCGAGTGGTGAAGGAAATAATACAGGGTTGTCAATGGTGGTAAATGATGGGTTGTTGACTAGTTTTCCAACGATGATGATGGAGGGGTGAGGATGGGTAGGGTTTTACTTTTGGGGTAGTACATATTCACATAAGTGGTCTCTAGATAATATAACTCTTAAAAGCCTCTCACCAAATTAAGTTACTTATGTCAAAGAGCTTGTGAAAAAAATAAGGTTGTGCTAACCGATGTCTTATGAATATGTTGTGTGACATCTGCCCCGAACCCGAATCCGGATGCCCGATTCAAACCCGAGGTTGTTTATCTTTTAATTGTATTCGTATTTCTTTCCTCAAAATGTAACGTTCAGTTTAATTATGGATAAATATATCGAATTGTACATTATTGGTACCTTATTTAAATCAAACGTATTTACACCGCAAAAGTATCCGCGTATATCAAATAACAATTATTTATCGACCATAAAACGCTAAGTATGTATATAAATATATATATATATATATATATATATATATATATATATATATATATATATATATATATATATATATATATATATATATATATATATATATATATATATCGTAAAAGAAAAGTATTAAAAACGTTGAACAAAGACGCTTCTACGTCTCGTAATAGTCTCCTAATAGCTCAAACGAACTAAAACTATAAAAAACGTCTCCTATAAAAACGTCTCCTATAAAAACGTTTCATCATCCTATAAAAAAAGATAAATGATGTTACATTTACAACTTACAAACGTACATGTACAAATACAATTTATTATTTTTGGGTTTTACGCAATTTTTATTTTTTCCGTGTACCATTTGTTTTTACCGTTTAATTTTTTTTTTTTGACTATTTTTTTAATTATTTTTCGTATATATATACAAATACATTTACGACTTACAAACGTATGTATATAAATATTTTGTTGTTTTAGCTTTAAATTTTTCATTCTTTTGGTAAAAAACAAAATTAGTTTATTTTTAACTTTGAAAATAGCAATTAATAACAATAAAAAAGAAATGTTCTACAGGTACATAGAAGTATCATGAAGTTATAATTTAACAGTAAGAAAACTGAATAAATCCATTTCACTAAAAAAGTTTAATAAATGAATGTTTTACCCTTATTTATCTAAAAATTTTAAAATTCATACAGTTATTTATAATTATAAAATTTTACTCGTATCCATTAAGTCAAAGTCAGGGGGTCAAATTCATAGGTTGGATAAATTTATCTAAGTTAGAGGTTAAAATGATAATTAAGTCAAACAATTATTGGTTGATTAGTCGAGTGATGACACGTGACCGGTCAACAGTGACCACTGAACTTAAAAATTAGAAGGTATAGAAATAATAAATAATAACAATAATAATATTAAAAATAATAATTGCAATAATAATAATAAGGAGAACTTACTGTTTGGTTCTTGTGGTTTGGCCAAAATTACTATTTTGGTCCAAGGGTATTAATGTCTTTTCACACAAACTTAACTGGAAAAATGGATGACCGTTAGTGGTGTGGACTAAAATAGCAAGTTTGTATGAAACTAATTGACTAAAAGAGTAGAAAACAAAACAAACTATTTGACTAAAACCGTAATTTTTACCAAACCTCAGGGACCAAAATAGTAGTTTACTCTAAAACTTATATTGCAAGTAATCATTGTATAAAAAAGTTAAAATATCTATTTTAGTTGATCATGAAACCATCAAATCAGTTCAATACCAATTAACATTTCACATTCATCTATCTATATGGAAACACAAAATTCATAAATAGTGTTTTGTGTGTGGCTTGAGGTGTTATTTTAACATTGGTTGATGGTTTGAGGTTGTGACATCTGCCCCAAACCCAAACCCGAATGCTCAACTCGAACCCGAAGTTGTTTATCTTTTAATTGTAATTCGTATTTATATCCTTAAAATGTAACGTTCGTCAGGATTAATAATAAATACGCCGGACTTCACGTCATCCTTATCTTATTTAATCCATCATTTTTACCTCGCAAAAATATCTACGTTTACTAGTTGTTACTAAGATGTAATAAATTAAATAAAAATTATTATAGTTGTTACTAAAAATACTCTCTTAGCAACTTAAACGAACTAAAACTATAAAAACGACACTTATATAAAATGTTACAATGTATTTAGTTAAATTAGTTAGTTAATTTTACTTATAAACTAACTTTGGGTCAAAACTGTCACTTATAAAACATGAATTAAAAAGCTGTTAATCAAAAATAAACAAAACCAAAACAGCAACGGCTGTTGTGTAATATTATTAAACCAGCCCCCCAATTTGAAGCCCGTTTTTCCGGCGCCAGGTCCGGCAGACCTCCGGCATGCTCCGACAACCCAACATCTACGCGTTTTGGTCGATTTAAATCACCCGAAATCTTCCAAAAATCATCCCTTGCTCTTTTCGAACCTTTTACACATCTAATAACGCGTAATCATAACTCCAAATAAACCGATTCGAATCTTTGATTTTATTTCAAAATTTCATGTCCAAAATTAAACCCGTAATCAATGAGATATTCATTCCATAATCATCTCTCGTAGCTGATTAACACATTACTAACACCAAATCATATTGTTCATGCTCTACAATTACAAATCAATCGGACAAAATATTTTTTCGGCGAGCTTGTTGTTTTTCACGTTCAAGGCATCAGTTCAGGTAATATTTACATTCGTTTGAATCCCCTTAATCACTTTTAACCTCGAAACTCATCAATTATATTTCCATTCCAGATTCTGCTTAAATCGACCAAGAACAGTCGATCGTTCTTCCTTTCCGAATCCATATCAAATCTTCACTATCATGTAAGTTTCATATACCAAAACACTCGTGGTTACATATAGATCAAAAGCCCTATGTTCGTTTGGGATTAGATTATAAGATTAAATCGAATTGGATGGATCTTTGAATCTAGGGCTTGTATTGATGTGGGTTTTGTTGTTTAATACAAAATAAAAGAATTTAAAATCGACTTAAATAACAAAAACTGCATCTGGTGCAGTGGTTGAAACCTTTGTTTGTGATGAGAATGGCGTGGGTTCGAGTCCCACTGCCACCCTTTTCTTTAATTTTTGAATTTAAACATTTTAAACACTTAATGATATATTATCTAAATAATCTATATAACATATTTAAAGTTAAATATGTTTTAAAGCTTAAAAACATATATCAAGAAAAACTTAAAAAATAGATTTGTGTAAAATGTATTTAATACGAAAACACAATAACGTTTTGTCTAAATCTCCCAAACGTATTATTTCAAAACCCTAATTCCTAAATTGTATTTTAAAACCCTAATTCTTAATTTGTATTTCAAAACCCTAATTCTCAATTTGTAATTTAAAACCCTAAATTTCAAATCCGAAATCCTAGATTTCAGATTTTGATTCTTGTTACTATTGTTTCGTTTCTAAGTTAGGGTTTTTCTTAATTAATTAGGTGGTACTAATATTTGGGCAACCCTCGGTTCTCTTTAGCTGCGTTTCTATTGTTTCGGTTACTTTTGCATTTCAAGGTGAGTAAACTCACACCTCTTTTTACTGTTTACGGTTTTGGGGCTGAAATTCGTGTTCCTACGATACTACATTTTCTTTTGTTTTGTTTCTATTTTTCTAAATGAGATCATTAGATGTGTTAGTCTTGACTCGCGACAGGATGCAAAATTATGTGATAGTCAATAGTACTTATATATTCTTGTAATTTCCACCGGTATGATATTACCGCTAATGGCCTGACAAGCCCACCTACACTAATGGCCTAATAGGTGATTAGACCCGGCGATTCTTTGGTTGATTCTATGTGTATGGTTACTAGTTACTATTTGTGATGCTTGTTGCTACGATGCTATGTCCCTTTCGATGCTTAAACATTTACTGATAATTTATACATCAAGACGGTTAAATGACGGTTAAACGATAATTATCAGTATTTGTAAACATGAGTGGTTCCTTATGACTTGTTGCTAAAGGTTACCCTGCGGGGTCTATGATACTTGTTTCTATGTGTTTTTATGGTCACGGTTGAGATATATAATGCAATTGCTATACACATAAGATTGCGAAACATATTTATAATGATCTCGGATTTCATATTATGTATTATCAATTGTGTTTTTACTCACTAGCTAATTCGTTAGCTAACTTATTTTACACATGTTTCAGGTGACGTTTGAATCGTTTATGCTTTACAAGACACGTAGGATTGCTTTTGGACCTAGAATAATAGTTAATTAGATGACTTTGATTATTGGCTTTTACTTTCTATTTAAGATTATTTACTTTTTCCTTGTCATGACATTGATGCTTAATTAAATATTAAAATATGCTTTTAGTGTGTCATGTGCTTTGTACTATTGATATCCAATTCACTTGACAACCCGGTGTTTTCCGCCACCGGGCGGGGTGTCACAGAGGTGTTGTGTTGTTATTGGTTAATGGTTTGAGGTGTTGTGTTACTATTGGTTTATGGTTTGATGTGTTGTATTGCTATTGGTTGATGCTATAAAACAGTTTGTGTGTTTTGAGGTGTTGTGTTGTTATTTGTTGATGTTTGAGGTGTGGTGTAGCTATTAGTTGATATCATGAGTTTGTTTGTTTGTTGGCTGTTTTTTTATTATTTTTTGTGTTTTGTTTTTGTATTTGAATTTTTTGTGTTGTGTTACATTTTTATTTGTGGACTGCTGGTAGAGTATGCAAGAAGTATTAATCCGCTTAACAATTGTCGCTCAACGAGCGACAACCAGAATATTACTAGTTAAAATTTAAAGATTAACAACTTAATCAAGTAATAAAAAAGAACTACAGATTAATAGTTTAATCAAGTGTTTTATATATTATATTATCAAAGTAAAAACCATACATGTTTTGATTGTTAAGTACTAAGTTAGAAAGATTATATAAGTAGTAGTTGTAAAATAGTCACAAAGCGAAAATTCATTTAAACTGTGCGTATATAATATTTTTAAGTTTGGTTGGACAGATTGATGTACTGTAAGTTTATAAAAATACTACGTTATTAAAATACTATAAGTTTACAGAACTATTTTTTTTTTGTTCTCGCGATAAAAGAGTGTTTTGACCTTGACCAAGTTATTGACTAGTTTAATATCACTAATTTACATATATGTAAATCAATGGTTTCATAATTTACAGGTATGTGAATTAATGGTTCCTTAATTTACATGTATGTAAATCATGGTTTTGTAATTCTGTAATTAAGGTTGTTCTGTAAGGATCCTAACCCTATATATAAATGACAACTTCCATGTTTTCCTTACTTTAATCAAGGGTTAATATGCCAAATGAGACTAAATTTTTTGTTAAATTTGAAACAACAAGAACATCCTTGAGATGTATGGTTGTTGATTTTCGTACTGCCAATAGCAGAAATTTTAAGTGAGTTACCGTCACCAAAGGTAACCAACATATCTTTACTCGTGGATGAGAGATTGTTAACGGTTTCAGGTGTAGGTCATGTAGATTTTAGCCCCGGAATCCACATACCATTACGGACCAATAGAAGACACATGGCATTGAGCATGAATTACACGAGCAAGATTGGTTTAAGCCGGAGTAACGATTCGCATGACAACCATCGTTGCAATAGAGTTGTTAGTGACGGAGTTGATGACCTCTACTAAGAGTAGCATACATGCCAGAGTAAATGGACCTGCCACCATGACCACGAGGGCTTGAATTGGTGGTAGATCATGTGGTTTCAGCAGCGAAGGAAACTAGAGAAGCAGTGGTACCGTGAAGGGATCTCAGAAATTGTTCATGACTCTCTGCCCGGATAATCAAATCACGTAGAGACGGTGGGGCTTGATTGCTTGTAAAGATTTAGAAAACATCTCAAATGGATGAGTGATGAGTATACTATGACATTCCTACTTTCTTTATTGATAGTTATAACATATTAAGAAGGTAGGTTCATTGCAGGAGGCTAGTTAATTAAACCCGGACTCGCTGAGGTTCACACACCTTTCTTTATGAAATTACACAGCAAACACTAAAGAAATCTATTTGCTTAACGCATGCCTTCAGATCTCACTTCCTACATAAAGAGGATCAGAAGTAGGCGAGCGAGTTAGTGAAGACGCTTAGGCTAATAGAAAAGAGAGCGTTGGTGCGTAGCCTTCATTCTACTACGCTACAAAAAGGTTATGAAATCACTTAGCTTGATGTTAGGAGAGTCATCGTACGCTAAGGTCCCTAAGCAACCACTTAGTGGAAAAGGAAGTGATCAACAGGAGGTGTCTTCTTTAGCACATGGCACAGAGTGAAGTTGGAAGGTTCAATGAACTAAAATAGTTCTTTATAGCCCCTTGGACCCTGTTACCACTGACGCTCCCCCGAAACTTCGTCAAGACAAAATAGGTTGCCTTTTTTACGGCTCGCATAAGACATCAAATTCCTCATGACCGGCTTTAATTTATTAGAAACAAGAAAATCAAAAACCGGTGAACCCAGATGTCCTAAGAAATCATACCAATGGTCTAAAAAGGAGGAAGCCAAAGCGGTAGGAGATTAGATAAATGAATGGATAAAGATGGTTCGAACAATTGTGTCGGGATAGGATCTGTCCACCCTTCATTTCCTTCACAGAAAAACCATAGGGTTCAAATTCTAGCAACACATGATTATCAATTGTATATTTACGAACGAAAACAAGTTTTTTTTAACACTTTCGGGAGTGTAAAGAACATTTTTGTGGTGCAAGGTTCGTGATAAGGAGGAGACCATATAGCCCAACCTGGTTTGCCATTTGTTGAGGAGCCCCACTGGACCATATAACTCTCATAAGTTGGTTATTATAATATATATCGGGTCATGTACATAATGAATTAACATTATTTGTTGACTCGTTTTAGTATGTTTTTCTCAGGGATCTAGGAATACGCACGAGTAGGACACTTGCATGCATTGGTCATCATTTACTAAATTATTATTACCTAAACTATTGTTGGTTTTTGAAACGGTTGTTTGGCTCGTGCTAACTTTATGCACGGGTTTTCATGATAACTTTGGTTGGTTTAACCTTTATTGTTACGTACTTGGATTTTTAGTACGGGGATGTTTTACAAATGCTTCCGCTAAACTTTGAAACTTTTCATTTTAAACCCTGGATTTTGGTTTAATACTTTAAGAAAGATCTTTGGTTAAAAACTTCGAGTCAGTGTTTGCTGTAACTAATGGCTTGAGATCCTGGTATGTCACACACCTAACGGATACCCCGTTTGTGGAAAATTGAAGGTGTGACATCGTCCGTCTCTAGCTAAGCCATCCTAGCTAACGTCCACGAACATTTCTTTCACCTGCATCACGAGCTAAAAGACATCAACAACTATGTGTTGGTGAGTAGTAACCAGTGACATAAGACACATAATTCCCCAGATATAACGTCTAACCTTCTGGGATTCGGACCCAGTGAACTCAGGAAACAGTCCTACCAGTTCCAGGAAGCGTTCGGAGTATCTTTTGTGATCCGTTCCCTTCATCTCCAAGTGGAGGTACTCATCCTCTAACCGCTCTATCTCGTGGTGAGGCACAAACTTTTCCAAAAATCTCTATCGGAAATTTCTCCATCCCATTGCAGATGCCTTCCTCGGGTTCACCGAAGCTTTCACTGTCTTCCACCATGAATGAGCCAACCCTTTGAAGGACTGGGTTGCAAGCAAAACCCGATCTTCATCACTACACCCGCTCACCTCGAGGGTAGTCTCAATCTCTTCAATCCATCTCAATGCATCCGTGGCTGTTTTGTCACCTCTAAATTGCTCAGGCTTGCATGTCATGTAATGCTTGTAGCTGCAACCCTTGGCTCTTGGGTCTCGATCTCCTCCGTTCTTAGGCTTGCTGACCTCATCATCGCCTCTAGAACTCGGGCTACTGTCTCCGTGGCTACTCCTTTCGGAAGGGTGGAAATCGGAATCAGTATTATCTTTCCTTGAGTCTTTCTTTTTTTTGCTTTCTGATTCACCACCATCCAGAACAGCTTTAGCAACTCCTGCGATAATGACTGGCATAGCCGCCTAGAGTCCTGCAGTCAGCATCTCTTGAAACTTGGCAAGCTGCTCAGCTTCTTGCCTTTGTTCGGTGGTTTGGGGTTCTTCTTGGCGAATTTCAAGGGAGGGTTCTTTGTCCTGATTTGGATCAATCGGCTCTTTGTTTCTAGCTCTTGTGGAGGGTCCAACATCAGAAACAACCTTGCTACCCTTATCCTTAGCCATACTATAATTTAAACGTTTACTTTTGTTAATCACAATCCTTAGTACAGTTCATCTTAAGTATGTGTAAGGTGATAATACGTGTTACAATTTAAAAGTGAAACATATAATAGGGAGTTGATTCATAACATAATTCCAAATACAATCTAGTTCGAAGTACAACATAAATACGATACATCATAATTTAGGTACAACATAGTTCGAAATATAAAAAGACATAGTACGACATAACATAATACAACATAATTTTCGAAGTACAACATAAATAAGATACATCATAATTCAGGTACAACATAGTTCGAAATATAAAAAGACATAGTACGACATAACATAATACAACATAATTCAAATACAACATAGTTCAAAACATAATACAACATAATTCAAATACATAATTCTTCGTCTTCCTTGGTCATCATCCAAAGAACTTTCGCCAATACTTCTCTTTCTCATCATCCTTATACTTCTGTTCATTACTTTCCATTGGAACTCGGTATCGTTCCATGACCCTTGCATCCTCTTTTGATCGCCTAGGAGGGTCTAAGCTATAGTGGTGGCTGGAAGATCCTGCCCCCACTGAGCTTTTCCCTGGCTTAGGGTGGTATGAATAGGGTGACTGATATCTAGGAGGAGGATAGGCAGGATGAAGATAAGATGGTGGAGAATATGGGTAAGGAGTGTACGCTGGAGGGGATGGATTCATAGGATAAGGATGAGGAGCGTAACCCATCGACGGCGATTGGTACATCGAAGGCGGTGGATACATGGGCGTATGTTGTGAATACATCGGGGGTTGTGGATAGGCAAGAGCTGACTGATACATTGAGGGATGTGGGTAAGCTGGAGCGGCGTGTGTCTGGTGATAGTACTCATGATGGCTACGTCGCATCGCCTCGGATAGCTCGTCTTGCTCGCGTCGCTTGTTGTCATAAGGTGCTAGGTACGGGTCTCTTGGGTATCGTGATAGCGCGTGACTTGGCGCTTGACAGCTCCTTGACCTTTTTCTTTCTTTTACCCATCGATGGTTTATCACTATATTCATAGTCCATAGGAATAGACTCCTCCGGATGATGGTGTTCGATCTCGCCTCCATTCTCGTCTTTATCCTCTTCAGGTTCTTCTCCGTATTCGTTGTGTTCCTCTTCGTCATCATCATCCATTTCAGCTTGGATTCGTGCTCTCTCACTGTCGGTCAACACGAAAACAGGAGAGTGGTGTTCTTCGGGCTCCTCCTCGTGTTGCTCCCCGGGCTCTTCCTCGTGTTGCTCCTTAGGCTCTTCCTCGTTTTCCTAATCTTCCTCGTCATCATTGGCATTTTCGGCCTCACAAATTGCAGCCCAGTCAGCTTCTGTTAGCCTGAACCTCCCGACGTGGCCTCTTCGTACCGACTTCTTTGCCGCTAGTCTGGTTCGTGCAGGACGAAGTTGGGTTCGGGTTCTCGTTAGGGTGAGTTCATCGCCCTTGTAGGTGAGGGTAAACAAATGGTTTTAGCGAATTAAGGTTCACATAAATCCTTAAGCTTTAACCGAGAGGTTTAAAAGACCACTAAGATAGGAAAACCTTAGAAAATGTTGAGAAGTATGACGAGTAACTGTTGATAGAACACCTAAGGAAATGAGACAAATACGCCTGATCAACGTAGTTGTCAAGTATCCTCCGTGTGAGCATGAAAAAAATTATGAGTCATATGGATCGACTTAGAAACCTCGTCAAGAAAGGCGAAGGAGTTAGACAATAATATTATGTATATGAATATTATATACTCTTATTTTTATAACAAAAAATGGCAGGTAAGAGTTTTCTTCTCAGAGCAATTGGCATGAGCAGATCGTCTTCCAAGAAGACTAGTTCCAGCAATAATAACACGGAAGAAGGAGAGCGTTCCGTGCAACCGCGAGAACCACATTCGCCAGATGCTTCTGGGTACTATACATACTTGCCCTCACTTACAAGGGCGATGAACTCACCCCAACGAGAACCCGAACCCCAACCTCGTCCTGCACGAACCAGACTAGCCGTGAAGAAGTCTGTTCAAAGAGACCGCGTCGAGATGTTCAGGCAAACAGAAGCTGACTGGGCTGCAATTCGTGAGGCCGAAAACACCAATGATGACGAGAAAGATGAGGAAAATGAGGAAGAGCCGAGGAGCAACAAGAGGAAGAGCCCGAGGAGCAACACGAGGAGGAGCCCGAAGAACACCACTATCCTGTTTTCGTGTTGACCGACAGTGAGAGAGCATGAATCCAAGCTGAAATGGACGACGATGACGAAGATGAGGAACGCACCGAATACGGAGAAGAACCTGAAGAGTGTGGAGACGAGAATGGAGGCGAGATCGACCACCATCATCCAGAGGAGTCCATTCCTATGGACTATGAATATAGAGATAAACCATCGAGGGGTAAGGGAAAGAAAAAGGTCAAGGAGCTGTCAAACGCCAAGTCACGCGCCATCACGATACCCAAGAGAGACCCGTACCTAGCACCTTATGACTACAAGCGACGCGAGCAAGACGAGCTAGCCGAGGCGATGCGACGTAGCCATCATGAGTACTATCACCAGGCACATGCCGCTCCAGCTTACTCACCTCCCTCAATGTATCAGCCAGCTCCTGCCTATCCACAACCCCTGATGTATTCACAACCTCCGCCCATGTATCCACTGCCTTCGATGTACCAATCGCCGCCAGTGGGTTACGCTCCTCATCCTTATCCTATGTATCCATCCCCTCCAGCGTACACTCCTTACCCATATTTTCCACCATCTTATCCTCACCCTACCTATCCTCCTCCTAGCTATCAGTCACCCTATCTGTACCCACCTTGAGCCAGGGAGAAGCTCAGTGGGGGCAGGATGTTCCAGCCACCACTATAGCTTAGACCCTCCTAGGCGATCAACAGAGGATGCAAGGGTCATGGAACGATACCGAGTTCCAATCGAAAGTAATGAACAAAAGTATAAGGATGATGAGAAAAAGGAGTATTGGCGAAAGTTCTTTGGATGATGACCAAGGAAGACGAAGAATTATGAATTATGTTGTATTATGTTTTGAACTATGTTGTATTTGAATTATGTTGTATTATGTTATGTCGTACTATTTCTTGTTGTATTTCGAACTATGTTTCAGTACTTTTAAACTGTAACACGTTGTATTATCACCTTACACATACTTAAGATGAACTGTACTAAGCATTGTGATTAACAAAAGTAACGTTTAAATCATAGTATGGCTAAGGTTAAGGGTAGCAAGGTTGTTTCTGATGTTGGACCCTCCACAAGAACTAGAAACAAAGAGCCGATTGATCCAAATCAGGACAAAGAACCCTCCCTTGAAATTCGCCAAGAACCCCAAACCACCGAACAAAGGCAAGAAGCTGAGCAGCTTGCCAAGTTTCAAGAGATGCTGACGGCAGAACTCAAGGCGGCTATGTCAGTCATCATCGCAGGAGTTACTAAAGTTGTTCTGGATGGTGATGAATCAGGAAGCAACAAAAAGAAAGAATCAAGGAAAGATAATACTGATTCTGATTTCCACCATTCCGAAAGGAGTAACCACAGAGACAATAACCCGAGTTCTGGAGGCGATGATGAGGTCAGGGCATGCCTCCACCTGCGTGCATCGCGTAGGGGAGGTGGTTTTGCTTGAAACAACGGCTGCCCCTTAAACATTTTCGGAGTTGAGAGACCTGTCGGACCCCAACTCCAGGACCCAACCTGTTGCATCATAACTAGCCATTCATAAAGAAATAATCAACATTTCAGCGGAAGTCTTTCGTAATAAAGACCACTAAATGTCAACTCAATTTGAACTTTTAACAATGTCACTAAGTAAAACTACCTATACAAAGCAACTATCTAAGGACACTGCTCCCAGGTGTCCAAATCGGGTACTAGCTCCTAGGATAAGAGCATCAACCATCTGATCCTATCTAAGCATCTTCAACCTAGCTAACGCCCTTGGGCGTTCCCTGTTTCTGCATCACAAGTTAAAAGAAGGCAACAACAACGTTGTTGGTGAGTCGTAACCAGTGACATAAAACATATAAAACCTTTAGACATCATTCATTCATTCATATATGTGTGGTGTAAGTTATCTACAAGTCAACTCTTCACTACGTCACTTAGTAACGTCATATGACGTAATGCTTGCTAATATGTATATCTTTAGATTTAAAGACTAGTTCCATGATCCTAATAAGTCTACTTAAAATAGAATCCCTAAATTTTCATGCAACAAAAAACTCTCATTAAAACAATGATAGTTTATGAAAGTTTATCAAAATTAATAAAGAGCAAAGAAAAAACCTACTATAGCCTATACAAACACAAAACAAAATTAGTAAATTCACAACTCCAGAACCTTATACAATTAGATACCATTTAATATAAACTAATACTGTCTAATATCCCCCCGCAAGCTAAGGCCGGGAAGCGACTCTTAGCTTGGACCGTATGAGCAGGAATTTCGGAGAAGGCAAAGGCTTTGTAAAGACATCTGCAATCTCATCTGTAGTAATAAATTGAACTGATAATTGACCCCGAGCAACCTTCTCTCGAACAAAGTGATAATCTATCTCAGCATGTTTTGTACGAGCATGGAAGACAGGGTTAGCTGATAGGTAGGTTGCTCCCAAATTATCAAACCATAATGTAGGGATGGCAATGGGTCGGGTCTGGGACGGGTCTAAGTAATCCCAACCCCAGACCCGATTAGAAATGGGTGTCCCAGACCCGACCCAAAACCCGTCGGGTCTATTTCGGGTATTTACCCGTCGAGTTTCGGGTCTACCCATGGGTACTCAGGTCTACCCGTTTCTCACATAAAACTTGTCCGTTGGGTATGCCCGTCGAGTTTGCTCGTCGATAGTTCTATAAAATACATCATATTATATAATTAAAAGGATAATTCAAATTATCATTATATCATAAATTCACAATGTCCAAATGTGCTTGAGAATTCACAAAATCTTACTAAAAAAGAATGGTTTGGACGTTTGGCCGAGACTTAAAAGTTAAAAACGTTAATGGATTATAGGAAACGTAATATAAAAAACAATTTAACATATATATGAAAAATATTAAATTATTTTTGGGTATGCTAGCGGGTCTACGGGTCTGTATTATCGGGTAATTGGGTCGGGTAACAGGGTCTAGCAGGTAATCCCAGACCCGACCCAGACCCGTCCCAAATGTCTCGGGTTTCGGGTTTTCCCATCGGGTTCGGGTCTGATTGCCATCCCTACCATAATGTAGGAGCAGATCATATAGGAACATGTAACTCACGAAGGAGAGCTTGTAGCCATGTGAGTTCAGCAACAACATCTGCAAGGGCTTTGTACTTGGACTCTATGAATGACCTAGAGTCGGTCTTCTGTTTTCGTGCAGACCATGATATAAGGTTCGTCCCTAAGTAAATAGCATATTCCCCAGTGGATAGACGGTCATCAGGGCACCAGTCCGCATCTGAATAAGCGGAGAGGCTGTTGTGTGTGGAGTCCGCATAAGCATGTAAGATTAAGTGGAAGTGTTGTTGGATAAGAAGCCCATGAGATATATTACCTTTAAGATATCACAATATGCACTTGACCCTGGACCAGTGATTGACAGTAGGCGAATGCATGAATTGGCAGACTTTGTTAACCGCCTTGACAAAGTAACAAGTTGAAGACCGCCAACAACCTGTCGATATCTAACCGGGTTGTCAAATGGTGAACTATCACCCAAAGCAAGGTTGGCTGTAGTGGTGATAGGAGACGAGACGGGTTTGGCATCAGAGAGGCCCGCCTTCTGTAAGAGCTCCGAGATGTATTTCTGTTATGACAACACGATGTCTGTGCCTTTAGGAGCAATCTAAATATGATAAGCGACCCATGTCTTGTAACGGGAAAATGCGACCTAAATGTTGAATTTCTGAATCAATTTCCTGGGGATCATTACCTGTCAAAATTATATCATCAACATAAACAAGCTTGTAAAGTAGTATGCGCCCTGCTGAATAAATAATTAATAAAGGGTCAATTTTAGATCCATGAAACCCAAGCTTGTTGAGTGCTGTAGATAACTGATAAAACCATGCACAGGGCGCTTGTTTAAGCCCGTAAATTGATTTATGTAGAAGACAAACATGATCCGGTTTAGCCGGATCGACAAAACCCGGTTGTTGTAGGTAAACAGTCTCCTTAAGATCCCCGTGCAAGAATGCATTTTCTATATCAAGCTGTCGTAGTAGCCACTGACGGATTGTAGTCGCCTTGACAACTGGACTGAATGTGTCATCATAATCAATGCCGAACTGTTGTCGAAAGCCTCGTGCACACAACCATGCTTTGTAGCGTTGTATTGCCCCTTTTGGATCACTTCTAATCTTATAAACCCATTTGCAATCAACAACATTAGAACCAGGCACACGGGGAACCAGAGACCACGTCCCATTTCTCAACAGGGCTGAATATTCATTAGCCATGACAGCCCGCCAATGTGATATATTGTTGGCAACGATAAAGGATGATGGAACAGTATCTGGATCGTCAGTGGTAGTGTGAAAAGAGGTTAGGTTGAAATGTTGTGTAGGTTTGGGGTTAGGCCGGAGATTGGCTGGACGTTGGCTGGTTTGTGTGGGAGTGGGCTGGTTTGTGTGGGAAGTGGAAGCAGATGATGATGGGTTCGAGTTAGAGGGTTGTGGGGATGTACGAGGTGGAGCGGAACAAGTTGTGGTGGTGATGGAAGGTTTTGGATGGCGTTGATAGGTGCTAAAAAGAGGAGGTGGTGGTGGGGCGACGGTGTAGGGATAGATCCAGAAGGTGTAGTTGTAGGAGGAGGGGGAGTTACAGGTTCGTGTGATGTGGGTGGTACATGTTCGGTTGGGGAAGACTCATCGGGTGTGTAAAGGTCTGGGGGTATGTGGAGATGTACGGTTCGAGTTCGGGTTCGGGTGGTGTGGTTGAGGTGGTTTGACCGAAAGGGAAGCACAGTTCATTGAATCGAACGTGGCGTGCAATATATAGACGGTCGGTTTGAGGGTCAAAACAACGGTATCCATGGTGATCTGGGCAGTAGCCTAAGAAGACACATGGTGTGGAATGGAACTCAATTTTGTGTTTGTTATAAGGACGGAGATGAGGGAAGCATTGTGAACCAAAAACTCGTAAGAACGATTAATCGGTTTGGCGGTTGAAAAGGTGTTGGAAGGGTGAGATGGATGAGTTGTTGCGGGAAGGCACGCAGTTGATGAGATAGACCGCGATGTCAAAAGCATAGTTCCAAAAACGGTGTGGGACATGGGAATGGGCTAGTAGGGTGAGGTCGGTTTCAACAACATGGCGAAGTCGCCGTTCCACAATACCGTTTTGTTCACTAGTGTGTGGGCACGAAAGTCTGTGGACGACCCCTAGGGATCGAAAAAAGTTGGAGAGGTTTCGGAATTCGCCTCCCCAATCTGTTTGAACTTACTTAAGTTTGGTTCCAAATTGGCGTTCAGCCATGACAATGAATTGTTTAAATAATTTAAACACCTCTGATTTTAATTTGAAAGGGAAAATCCACATAAATTTAGAAAACTGGTCAACACATAAAAGAAAATAATTGTGACCTTCAATAGATGGCATAGCAGAAGGACCCCAAACATCACAAAACACAAGATATTGTACATGAGAACTTTGAAACGTAGAATTCAATAAATGTTGTTTAGAAGATTTGCCAATAGAACAAGATTCACAAAAAAAAGTAGGACAATTATTGTTTAAAGGTAAATGATAAAAAGATAACATTGACTTCAAAAGTTGTGGATGAGGTCCGACTGGCAGAAAAAGCAACTTTAGGAATAGGTTGAGAGCATGGAATGTTGAAAGAGTAAAGCCCATCATTGCTTTGGACCGAGAACTAGGGTTTTGGCCGGATTATGGTGGTGTGACGGCTAAGATTAGGGTTTAGGGTAGGCTCTGATACCAAGATAAACTTGGTAATCAGGAATGGTAATTGTTATTATGAATTGTGTAATTACATGATATATATAGAATAGAATAATACACATTGAACCCTATACAATTAGATACTATTTGATATAAACTAATATTGTCTAATAGTTATAGATAAAACATAACTAGAATCAACCCATTCATAAGAAGAAGGGTCATATTAGCCACTGTTGTTATTTCTAACTGATGATATCAACTAAAACAGGTAACCTCAAATGCAGTTAGGTTCTATTTCAACCAGATAAAATCAGATTCCCATTTTTTAAATCGGTAACCTACTAAGCTGAAAATAATATTTTCAAATTGTTCATAATATACACAATAGCGTACATCTAAATTCATATACAATCAAAATGTTGAAGGTTTTTAGGATATAGTAAGGGGAATGCAAGTTCTAATATGTGAGGTGAGACCTTATCTTTTATGAGAGTGTTGAATCACTCATCTTAAAAAACAGATTATTATTCGAACTTAGATTGTAGAAGTAAACTTAAACATATAAAATAATTTAGAAACATAAAAACATTTGAAAAACATGTCGAAAGTACTATGTGAAACTACCCAAATAACAAAGATTTGTTAGAAGCCTCAAAAGACCATATCCAAGAGGTTCTAAACTTCAGCAATAAGCTGACTTCAACAACAGTAGTAGCAATCAACAACAAACAAACACTGATAAGTGATAACATAATGATGAACAATGCTTTGAGTTGATAGTTAGTGAGGCAATTAGCAACAACCCACTCCAAACCATTATATCACACAAATGCAAAGTGAAGAAACCCAAACTATACACAACAGCCATTAACATGAAAGCATGCTTAAATAGAAGTAACTGCAAACTAACAGCAGCAGCAAGCAACTACAAACCCAAACTATCCACATTAAGAGTAGAACAAAACACTTAAAAATAACCTATGCACAAACACCCAAGAGAATAGTTCTATTTGGACTTTTACACTATTTGAAACCAAATTTAGTACTTGATCCTATGAAAACGAGAACTTTTTTGGGCTGTAAAGCACACTTCACACAACCTCAGCATAAATCAAAATAGAAAAATCGTAGGAAACTGAAGGACAGAACTGCGTAGGTGAACAGCAGGGAATCAAAACCATCAATTTTTTAGTGTGCCAATACACTTTGTCGCTTTGCCTGTCTGTATGTAACAGTGTTGGTCTAATCAGAAACAAAAAAAAAAAGATGTCTATGGAAACACTAAAACTGATTATTCAGATCATCAGTTTAAAAAAAGCATGCAAACACCCTCCTAAGTCCTAACATGCAACTTTATGGTCAAATTGGACAATATGCAGTCATCAGTATAGCTTAAAACCCCAAATCAGACACAAACAACAAACCGGCATACCTGAAATCAAAAATTGTACTGGAAGAAGTAAAGCAAAACCATGGATGTGTAGCATATGATAAATATGCAGCCCTAATTACTGGAAGAAATAGTTGTTTAAGTGTTCTAGTATCCAAATGAAAGTAAGCCAACAGTAAACAAGTCAAACGACGAGAACATAAGTAAAAAGCAGGGAAAAAAGATTAAAAATGACAATAAAGCTTGTATGTCAAAATAATAACCATGGAAAAAAAGTGGTTGGCGTAATAAAAAAGAGACATCAGATTGAGTATCAACTTCTAGCAGCAGAGAAAGCAGTATAGAAACCACGAGATGGAAAATATCAATGAATCCAATTATTGAAATTGCTTAGGATACCCTTTTTTAGTTTCTAGGGTCAGCTTCCTCCTTTTTTTTGTAAAGACGAAGAAAGAAATTCTCTTTTCTCTCATATTTACTACGGCGACGAAGAATCAAATTATCCTATATTTATTCCTTTTTCTACTTTTTCCAAGTGCAGGATAACCCCAAGGGGTTGTGGTTTTTTTCCTACCAATTGGGGCCCTCCCTTCACCACCTCCATGTGGTTGGTCTACAGGGTTCATAACTACTCCTCTTACCAAAGTTTGACCATACAGGCCCATACATTACGGTGTATTCAACAATCAAATTCAACTACTTTGAAGTCCGAATCTAGTGAGAAGAGCAAGAAAACACAACTCGACTCTAAAAATAAAGCAGCAAGCAACTAACTACAGCAGCATGCAAAAACAGCAGCAAACAGAGCACAACAGAAACTACACCTACATTAACAAGAGGTTCTAACCTCTACAGAAATGACCTAACATTAACAATATAAGCAAACAAATTTAGGCAATAAAATGTAAGTCAGTGTGTTACAAACTTACTTATCAAGAAATTCTAACCTACAGAAAGGAGCTAATTTTAACAACATAAGCAGACGACAACAGTAGCAAGCAACAACAAAAGTAGGAAATAAAAACCAAGTATTCAAAACAAATAACCACAAAAACGTTAATAGCAGGAAAGAACAACAGCAGCAGACATAGCAGAACATAGATTTGTTAGAAGCCTTAGAAGACTATGACAATGGAGCTACAAAGTAACTTATCAAACAATGATAACACAATGACGAACAATGCTTTAAGTTAATAATTAGTGAAGCAATTAGCAGCAACCAAACTACAAACAATTAAATCAGACAAATGCAAAATGAAGAAACTCAAGCTATTCCATAACAGCCATTAACATAAAGCATGCTTAAACAAAAATCTTTGCAAAAAGCAACAACTAACTAACAGCAGCAGCAGCACTTAGTACAAACACCCACATTAAGAGTAGAACAAAAAAATAAAAAAGAACTTATGCACAAACACTCGAGAGAATACTTAAGCACAAATCAAGCAAGAGAAAACTAGAATTTTTTTGGGCTGTAAAGCACACATACACACCACAACCTAAGCACAAATCAAGCAAGAGAAATCCTAGGAAATTGAAGGTTATGTATCACCACTGACATGCGTAGGCCAACAGCAGGGAACCAAAACAAAACCAGCAGTTTTTAGTGTGTCAATACACTATGACTAAAGATGCATATAACTGACCTATAATTTAAGTAAAAACTTTTCCATTTAAGTGTTGTAATCAGAAACAAAAAAATGTCTATGTAAACACTAAAACTGACTATTCAGACTATTAATTAATTTTATAATAAAGCAAGCAAACACCATTCTAATCATGAAATTGATGTTGAAATTAGACAATATGTAGACCTGAGTACTGCTTGAAACCCCAATCCAGACACAGAAACAAAGAAGCGGCATACCTGGAAGAAATAAACCAAAACCATGGATGTGTAGCTTTAAAAATCATCAAATATAGTTTCAAGTGAGCATTTAAAACCCTGCATGTTAAACCCCAATATGCAGCACAAAATAAGCTTTGATAAATCATCAAAAATAGTCTCAAATGAGTAAGTAACAATTGCATATAAGCGCTGCACTGCAGCTCAATTTTAACATAGTCTCAAATGAGTAAGTAACAATTGCATATAAGCGCTGCACTGCAGCTCAATTTTAACTTAATAAATCATAAAAGGTATTCTAAAAATGGGATTACAAAACCTGCATATTCAGTCACCTTCTGCAGCAGCGTTTTACTCTGAATTCTAGACCAAAATCACACCGGTGTGTCACTATTTAGAAAGCCAAAATAGATCAGCTCATCCCCATTTTGAAACTCAAAATTGGACTGTTGTTTTCCTGACATAAGTCCATAACCAATTTAATATGCTCACTATACACCATAATGTATAAAAAGTAAACACTAAATTGCATACCATCTGATCCCTGCATTAGCAACAGGAAAACCAAATTTCACATGTTAATGGCACCTTAATCAGAATATCAACAAAATTAGACAAAGTAACATCAGTAACTAACTGTTAATGGCACCTTAATCAGAAAATCAACCAAATCAGACAAAGTAACATCAGTAACTAACTGTTAATGGCACACCTTAAGAGGCTAAGAAACTCTTCTCCTAGCAAGTTGTGTAGCTACCAACAAATTTTACATGTTCTTTTGTTAGTCATATAGTCTGATGCATCTTTACACTTCTTTTCATCCTTCAACTCCAAATGCCAGCTTCAATTTAGGGTACTTCGTTGGACATCATGAAAATCAAGTCAAGTGATCCAAACTTTTCAAAGGCTCTTAAAAAACTTAAGAACACAAAAAAATCAGTCCACTTTTGACACATTAAAACATTAGTTTTACCAAAACAAACCTGGAATCAACCCATTCATAACTAGGGACAGATTTGCCACGTCTTGAATCTGTGAGTACGCATACGAGTTTAGGCCACAGTTTTTATTAAATTTGCAGATTTCATGTGAATAACCAAGGATGTTGGTAAAATACAACTCGTGTCAATGGAGTATTCGAAGCGATGATATCAACTAAAGGTGGCATTTGGGCAAAATAGGTAACTTCAAATGCAGTTGGCTTATGTTTCAACCCAATAACTGGATTCCGTTCCACTTTTCAAACAAGTAAGCTGACACTAATCTTTTAAAAGCGTTAATAATACACAGTAACATAAAGTCTAAATTCACTAGCTGGAAGAACACACAACAGTGCGTCAAGATGCAAGATTAATCTTAATGTGGAGATAACTTGTGTTCAGTTTCCAGTACTTGCAATAAGGTTTTGTGATTAGTGAAGTAGTTCCTTCCTTTACCGGTCAAAAAGATTTACAAAATTCCCTCACTTTTTTTAGGATCAACATGTAATAGTGAAAGAATAAGAAAAACCATGAGGCAGAGCATATATAATCAAAATATGTTAAGCTACCCAAAAACACAAGATCAATCGCAAGGTACAAGCCTTGAAGTAAAATACTTATTGAAAAACACAAGTCAAGAGAACAAGAGCTTAAGTAAAAAAAAAAGGCCCTTATGAATAAAAGAAGGCAATAAAGTTTGGATATCAGAATGATAACAATGGTAAAAAAAGTTGATAACATAATAAGGCCTCATTAAGAGGCCAAAATCAAATAATGTATTAAACAGAACGGAACAGATAAAACCTTTGCCAAGAACAAAATCCCCACAATAACAGCCATCATACACCTGATAAAACCGAAAAGAACAATACGATATGAATCAAGATTGTAGGCGTAACAGCCTACATACACCTGATAAAACCGCATGGTACAAGACGATATGAATCAAGTTTTTAGGTGGTAAACAGGGGGGATTCCGGGTTCCCAAATGAAAGATTGGAGAATTTCAATGTTATGGAAGTGTCCAACCGAACATTAAGTAGCACAATGAAGACCATTATCAAGAAAGACATTCCCACAAAAGTGACAGCCTATTTACAAATTATCAGCAGAAAGGCACGCTAAAATAAGTATTTAGGTGTTCATGTAAGTGAAATATCAGTTTTGAGTATATGGTATGCTGTCTCAAATGAAGTATTAAAAATAATATCTAGTTATAAAAAATGAAGATGATTATATCAAATGAATTGAACGAGAAATAAACAAAATGATGGGAAACACTAAACACCATTGTCAAGAAATCAACCTTTCATACAACAGCCAATATACACCCACTCTCAACTGTTAAGTGTTGAGTGCAAGCCTCAAATCAACATGTTTAAATGGTTGTTTAGGTGTTGTAGTAAGGTGAGGCAAGAGTGGCAAAACAAAAGGTAAAAATCATTGAAAAGAAGCGAAGATAAAAAAAAAGCTTGGTTAAATATTTCAAAGAAGACCTCATCAACAAAAAATAAACATAAAAATTACAAAGTGAAAATCAAATCAGCATAAAAATATTAGGAAGGAAACACCTTTGCTAAGAACGAAATCCCCTCAACAACCTACATACACCCGATAAACCACAAAGTACAAGACAGTTGGAATCAAGTTTTTAGGTGTTTAAAAGGACTGCCTATTCTCAGATGCAAGATGAGACATATCCAAACAAAATCAGTATTAAAGATCGACTACTAAAATAATAAGGCAAAAGTAAACAAAGCAAGTGAGTTTGAACATCAAAAACAACATGAGTGTCAAACCACAAGACATGTGAAAGTCAGAAAGTAAAAAAAACAAAAAATAAATATAAAAAATACAAAGTCAAAATCAAATCAGCATAAAAATATTAGGAAGGAAACACCTTTGCTAAGAACGATATCCCCTCAACAACCTACATACACCAGATTAACCACAAAGTACAAGACAGTTGGAATCGAGTTTTTAGGTGTTTAAAAGGACTGCCAATTCTCAAATGCAAAATGAGACATCTCCAAACAAAATAAGTATAAGCGATCGAGTAGTAAAATAATAAGGCAAAAGTAAACAAAACAAGTGAGTTGGACATCAAAATTCAAAAACAACATGAGTGTCAAACCACAAGACATGTGATAGTCAGAAAGTAAAAAGCAAGTCAAAAAACATCATTTTTTGAAGGTAGTAAGAAAAAAATAAACAAGTCAAATGACAAGAAACCAAGTCAAAAATTGAGTGAAATGAAACGCTTCTATTACGAAAGCAATCTGTTAAGCTACCCAAAAACACCAGATCAATCACAAGGTACAAGCCTTGAAGTAAAATACTTATTGAAATGGGTGTTTGGGTGTTCTAGTAAACAAGTCAAGAGAACAAGAGCTTAAGTAAAAAAAAACTGGCCCTTATGAATAAAAAAGGCAATAAAGTTTGGATATCAGAATGATAACAATGGTAAAAAAAGTTGAGAACATATTAAGGCCTTACTAAGAGGCCAAAATCAAATAATGTATTAAACAGAACGGAACAGAAAACAACATTATTAAGAATTAATCCTCACCCTCATTGAGAAGTCAACCCCTCATACAACGGCCAACATACACCACACCCATTCAATTGTGTTAGGTGACAGCATTCGAGCACATAATATGTTTAAATGGGTATTTAGGTGTTGGTGTTCTAGAAAGGTGATTTTTAGATCTCAAATGTAAGGTAAGACATTTTTCCAATATAAGTGTCAAACAAAAGAATATAAAATTATAGAAGGAAATATCAAAGCTCACATAAATACAGTATATCGAAAAAATCTCATTAACACAAAATAAAAGAAAACAAAGTAAAGTCAGCATACAAGGATTAGCAAAGGAAAGACCTTTGCCAAGAAAAAAATCCCCACAGTAACAGCCATCATACACCTGATAAAACCGCAGAGTACAATACGATATGAATCAAGATTTTAGGCGTGACAGCCTACATACACCTGATAAAACCGCACGGTACAAGACGATATGAATCAAGTTTTTAGGTGGTAAACAAGGGGGATTCCGGGTTCCCAAATGAAAGATTGGAGAAATTCATTGGTATGGAAGTGTCCAACCGAACATACAAAGTCACCAACACATATTAAGTAGCAAAATAAAGACCATTATCAAGAAAGACATTCCCACAAAAGTGACAGCCTATTTACAAACTATCAGCAGAAAGGCACGCTGAAATAAGTATTTAGGTGTTCATGTAAGTGAAATATCAGTTTCGAGTATATTGTATGCTGTCTAAAAAAAGTATTAAAAATAATATCTCATTATAAAAAATAAAGAGGATTATATCAAATGAATTGAACGAGAAATAAACAAAATGATGAGAAACACTAAACACCATTATCAAGAAATCAACCTTTCATACAACAGCCAGCATACACCCACTCTCAACAGTTAAGCGTTGAGTGCAAGCCTCAAATCATAATGTTTAAATGGGTGTTTAGGTGTTCTAGTAAGGTGAGGCAAGAGTGGCAAAACAAAAGGTAAAAATCATTGAAAAGAAGCGAAGATAAAAAAAAAGCCTAGTTAAATATTTCAAAGAAGACCTCATCAACAAAAAATAAACATAAAAATTACAAAGTGAAAATCAAATCAGCATAAAAATATTAGGAAGGAAACACCTTTGCTAAGAACGAAATCCCCTCAACAACCTACATACACCCGATAAACCACAAAGTACAAGACAGTTGGAATCAAGTTTTTAGGTGTTTAAAAGGACTGCCTATTCTCAGATGCAAGATGAGACATATCCAAACAAAATCAGTATTAAAGATCGACTACTAAAATAATAAGGCAAAAGTAAACAAAGCAAGTGAGTTTGAACATCAAAAACAACATGAGTGTCAAAACACAAGACATGTGAAAGTCAGAAAGAAAAATAACAAAAAATAAATATAAAAATTACAATGTCAAAATCAAATCAGCATAAAAATATTAGGAAGGAAACACCTTTTTTAAGAACGAAATCCCCTCAAAAACCTACATACACTCGATTAACCACAAAGTACAAGACAGTTGGAATCGAGTTTTTAGGTGTTTAAAGGGACTGCCTATTCTCAAATGCAAGATAAGACCTATCCAAACAAAATCAGTATTAGCGATCGAGTAGTAAAATTATAAGGCAAAAGTAAACAAAACAAGTGAGTTTAGACATCAAAAACAACACGAGTCAGAAAGTAAAAAAGCAAGTCAAAAAACATCATTTTTTGAAGGTAGTAAGAAAAAAATAAACAAGTCAAACAAGAAACACATTAAAAAACTTAACCAAAATAAAATAAGTTAAAAAGCCAAAAAAATGGAAAAAACAAAGTCGAAAGTTGAGAGAATATATGTAAACCAAGTCAAAAAAATGGGTGAGCTGTAAACCAAGTAAAAAACTGAGTGAACTGAAACGCTTTTATTACGAAAGCAATCTGTTAAGCTACCCAAAATCACAAGATCAATGGCAAGGTAAAAGCCTTGAAGTAAAATACTTATTGAAATGGGTGTTTGAGTGTTCTAGTAATAAATAAGTCAAGAGAACAAGACCTTAAGTAAAAAAAACAGGCCCTTATGAATAAAAAAGGCAATAAAGTTTGGATATCAAACAATAATAAAAAAAGATGAGAACATACTAAGGCCTCATTAAGAGGCCAAAATCAAATAAAGTATTAAACAGAAAGGAGCAGAAAACAACCTTATTAATAATTAATCCTCACCCTCATTGAGAAGTCAACCCCTCATACAACAGCCAACATACACCACACCCACTCAATTGTGTTAGGTGCCAGCATTCGAGCACATAAAATGTTTAAATGGGTATTTAGGTGTTGGTGTTCTAGAAAGGTGATTTTTAGATCTCAAATGTAAGGTAAGACATTTTTCCAATATAAGTGTCAAACAAAAGAATATAAAATTATAGAAAGAAAGACCAAAGCTCACATAAATACAGTATATCGAAAAAATCTCATTAACAAAAAATAAAAGAAAACAAAGTAAAGTCAGCATATAAGGATTAGCAAAGGAAAGACCTTTGCCAAGAAAAAAATCCCCACAGTAACAGCCATCATACACCTGATAAAACCGCAGAGTACAATACGATATGAATCAAGATTTTAGGCGTGACAGCCTACATACACCTGATAAAACCGCACGATACAAGACGATATGAATCAAGTTTTTAGGTGCTAAACAGGGAGAATTCCGGGTTCCCAAATGAAAGATTGGAGAATTTCATTGGTATGGAAGTGTCCAACCGAACATACAAAGTCACCAACACAAATTAAGTAGCAAAATAAAGACCATTATCAAAAAAGACATTCCCACAAAAGTGACAGCCTATTAAAAATTATCAGCAGAGAGGCATGTTGAAATAAGTATTTAGGTGTTCATGCAAGTGAAGTATCAGTTTCGAGTATTTGCTATGCTGCCTCAAATGAAGTATTAAAAGTAATATCTCATTATAAAAAATGAAGAGGATTATATCAAATGAATTGAACGAGAAATAAACAAAATGATGAGAAACACTAAACACCATTATCAAGAAATCAACCTTTCATACAACAGTCAGCATACACCCACTCTCAACTGTTAAGTGTTGGGTGCAAGCCTCAAATCAAAATGTTTAAATGGGTGTTTAGGTGTTCTAGTAAGGTGAGGCAAGAGTGGCAAAACAAAAGGTAAAAATCATTGAAAAGAAGCGAAGATAAAAAAAAAAGCTTGGTTAAATATTTCAAAGAAGACCTCATCAACAAAAAATAAACATAAAAATTACAAAGTGAAAATCAAATCAGCATAAAAATATTAGGAAGGAAACACCTTTGCTAAGAACGAAATCCCCTCAACAACCTACATACACCCGATAAACCACAAAGTACAAGACAGTTGGAATCAAGTTTTTAGGAGTTTAAAAGGACTGCCTATTCTCAGATGCAAGATGAGACATATCCAAACAAAATCAGTATTAAAGATCGACTACTAAAATAATAAGGCAAAAGTAAACAAAGCAAGTGAGTTTGAACATCAAAAACAACATGAGTGTCAAACCACAAGACATGTGAAAGTCAGATCGAAAAAAAACAAAAAATAAATATAAAAATTACAAAGTCAAAATCAAATCAGCATAAAAATATTAGGAAGGAAACACCTTTTTTAAGAACGAAATCCCCTCAAAAACCTACATACACTCGATTAACCACAAAGTACAAGACAGTTGGAATCGAGTTTTTAGGTGTTTAAAGGGACTAACTATTCTCAAATGCAAGATGAGACATACCCAAACAAAATCAGTATTAGCGATCGAGTAGTAAAATTATAAGGCAAAAGTAAACAAAGCAAGTGTGTTTGGACATCAAAAACCACATGAGTCAGAAAGTAAAAAAGCAAGTCAAAAAACATCATTTTTTGAAGGTAGTAAGAAAAAAATAAACAAGTCAAACAAGAAACAAATTAAAAAACTTAACCAAAATAAAATAAGTTAGAAAGCCAAAAAAATGGAAAAAACAATGTCGAAAGTTGAGAGAATATATGTAAACCAAGTCAAAAAAATGGGTGAGCTGTAAACCAAGTCAAAAACTGAGTGAACTGAAACGCTTTTATTACGAAAGCAATCTGTTAAGCTACCCAAAATCACAAGATCAATGGCAAGGTAAAAGCCTTGAAGTAAAATACTTATTGAAATGGGTGTTTGGGTGTTCTATTAATAAATAAGTCAAGAGAACAAGACCTTAAGTAAAAAAAACAGGCCCTTATGAATAAAAAAGGCAATAAAGTTTGGATATCAAACAATGATAAAAAAAGATGAGAACATACTAAGGCCTCATTAAGAGGCCAAAATCAAATAAAGTATTAAACAGAAAGGAGCAGAAAACAACCTTATTAAGAATTAATCCTCACCCTCATTGAGAAGTCAACCCCTCCTACAACAGCCAACATACACCACACCCACTCAATTGTGTTAGGTGCCAGCATTCGAGCACATAATATGTTTAAATGGGTATTTAGGTGTTGGTGTTCTAGAAAGGTGATTTTTAGATCTCAAATGTAAGGTAAGACATTTTTCCAATATAACTGTCAAACAAAAGAATATAAAATTATAGAAGGAAAGACCAAAGCTCACATAAATACAGTATATCGAAAAAATCTCATTAACAAAAAATAAAAGAAAACAAAGTAAAGTCAGCATATAAGGATTAGCAAAGGAAAGACCTTTGCCAAGAAAAAAATCCCCACAGTAACAGCCATCATACACCTGATGAAACCGCAGAGTACAATACGATATGAATCAAGATTTTAGGCGTGACAGCCTACATACACCTGATAAAACCGCACGGTACAAGACGATATGAATCAAGTTTTTAGGTGGTAAACAGGGGGGATTCCGGGTTCCCAAATGAAAGATTGGAGAAATTCATTGGTATGGAAGTGTCCAACCGAGCATACAAAGTCACCAACACATATTAAGTAGCAAAATAAAGACCATTATCAAGAAAGACATTCCCACAAAAGTGACAGCCTATTTACAAATTATCAGCAGAAAGGCACGCTGAAATAAGTATTTAGGTGTTCATGTAAGTGAAATATCAGTTTCGAGTATATTGTATGCTGTCTAGAAAAAAGTATTAAAAATAATATCTCATTATAAAAAATAAAGAGGATTATATTAAATGAATTGAACGAGAAATAAACAAAATGATGAGAAACACTAAACACCATTATCAAGAAATCAACCTTTCATACAACAGCCAGCATACACCCACTCTCAACAGTTAAGCGTTGAGTGCAAGCCTCAAATCATAATGTTTAAATGGGTGTTTAGGTGTTCTAGTAAGGTGAGGCAAGAGTGGCAAAACAAAAGGTAAAAATCATTGAAAAGAAGCAAAAATAAAAAAAAGCTTGGTTAAATATATCAAAGAAGACCTCATCAACAAAAAATAAATATAAAAATTACAAAGTGAAAATCAAATCAGCATAAAAATATTAGGAAGGAAACACCTTTGCTAAGAACGAAATCCCCTCAACAACCTACATACACCCGATAAACCACAAAGTACAAGACAGTTGGAATCGAGTTTTTAGGTGTTTAAAAGGACTGCCTATTCTCAAATGCAAGATGAGACACTTCCAAACAAAATCAGTATTAGAGATCGACTACTAAAATAATAAGGCAAAAGTAAACAAAGCAAGTGAGTTTGAACATCAAAAACAACATGAGTGTCAAGCCACAAGACATGTGAAAGTCAGAAAGAAAAAAAAACAAAAAATAAATATAAAAATTACAAAGTCAAAATCAAATCAGCATAAAAATATTAGGAAGGAAACACCTTTTTTAAGAACGAAATCCCCTCAAAAACCTACATACACTCGATTAACCGCAAAGTACAAGACAGTTGGAATCGAGTTTTTAGTTGTTTAAAGGGACTGCCTATTCTGAAATGCAAGATGAGACATATCCAAACGAAATCAGTATTAGCGATCGAGTAGTAAAATTATAAGGCAAAAGTAAACATAGCAAGTGAGTTTGTACATCAAAAACAACATGAGTCAGAAAGTAAAAAAGCAAGTCAAAAACATCATTTTTGAAGGTAGTAAGAAAAAAATTAACAAGCCAAACAAGAAACACATTAAAAAACTTAACCAAAATAAAATAAGTTAGAAAGCCAAAAAAATGGAAAAAACAAAGTCAAAAGTTGAGAGAATATATGTAAACCAAGTCAAAAAAATGGGTGAGCTGTAAACCAAGTCAAAAACTGAGTGAACTGAAACGCTTTTATTACGAAAGCAATCTGTTAATCACAAGATCAATGGCAAGGTAAAAGCCTTGAAGTAAAATACTTATTGAAATGGGTGTTTGGGTGTTCTAGTAATAAATAAGTCAAGAGAACAAGACCTTAAGTAAAAAAACAGGCCCTTATGAATAAAAAAGGCAATAAAGTTTGGATATCAAACAATGATAAAAAAAGATGAGAACATACTAAGGCGTCATTAAGAGGCCAAAATCAAATAAAGTATTAAACAGAAAGGAGCAGAAAACAACCTTATTAAGAATTAATCCTCACCCTCATTGAGAAGTCAACCCCTCCTACAACAGCCAACATACACCACACCCACTCAATTGTGTTAGGTGCCAGCATTCGAGCACATAATATGTTTAAATGGGTATTTAGGTGTTGGTGTTCTAGAAAGGTGATTTTTAGATCTCAAATGTAAGGTAAGACATTTTTCCAATATAACTGTCAAACAAAAGAATATAAAATTATAGAAGGAAAGACCAAAGCTCACATAAATACAGTATATCGAAAAAATCTCATTAACAAAAAATAAAAGAAAACAAAGTAAAGTCAGCATATAAGGATTAGCAAAGGAAAGACCTTTGCCAAGAAAAAAATCCTCACAGTAACAGCCATCATACACCTGATAAAACCGCAGAGTACAATACGATATGAATCAAGATTTTAGGCGTGACAGCCTACATACACCTGATAAAACCGCACGGTACAAGACGATATGAATCAAGTTTTTAGGTGGTAAACAGGGAGAATTCTGGGTTCCCAAATGAAAGATTGGAGAATTTCATTGGTATGGAAGTGTCCAACCGAACATACAAAGTCACCAACACATATTAAAATTAAGTAGCAAAATAAAGACCATTATCAAGAAAGACATTCCCACAAAAGTGACAGCCTATTTACAAATTATCAGCAGAAAGGCACGCTGAAATAAGTATTTAGGTGTTCATGTAAGTGAAATATCAGTTTCGAGTATATTGTATGCTGTCTAAAAAAAGTATTAAAAATAATATCTCATTATAAAAAATAAAGAGGATTATATCAAATGAATTGAACGAGAAATAAACAAAATGATGAGAAACACTAAACACCATTATCAAGAAATCAACCTTTTTATACAACAGCCAGCATACACCCACTCTCAACAGTTAAGCGTTGAGTGCAAGCCTCAAATCAACATGTTTAAATGGGTGTTTAGGTGTTCTAGTATGGTAAAAATCAAAAGGTAAAAATCATTGAAAAGAAGCAAAGATAAAAAAAAAGCTTAGTTAAATATATCAAAGAAGACCTCATAAACAAAAAATAAATATAAAAATTACGAAGTAAAAATCAAATCAGCATAAAAATATTAGGAAGGAAACACCTTTGCTAAGAATGAAATCCCCTCAACAACCTACATACACCCGATTAACAACAAAGTAAAAAAAAAGCTTGGTTAAATATATCAAAGAAGACCTCATCAACAAAAAATAAATATAAATATTACGAAGTAAAAATCAAATCAGCATAAAAATATTAGGAAGGAAACACCTTAACTAAGAACGAAATCCCCTCAACAACCTACATACACCCGATTAACCACAAAGCACAAGACAGTTGGAATCGACTTTTAAGGTGTTTAAAAGGACTGCCTATTCTCAGATGCAAGATGAGACATATCCAAACAAAATCAGTATTAAAGATCGACTACTAAAATAATAAGGCAAAAGTAACCAAAGCAAGTGAGTTTGAACATCAAAAACAACATGAGTGTCAAACCACAAAACATGTGAAAGTCAGAAAGTAAAAAAAACAAAAAATAAATATAAAAATTACAAAGTCAAAATCAAATCAGCATAAAAATATTAGGAAGGAAACACCTTTGCTAAGAACGAAATCCCCTCAACAACCTACATACACCAGATTAACCACAAAGTACAAGACAGTTGGAATCGAGTTTCTAGGTTTTTAAAAGGACTGCCAATTCTCAAATGCAAAATGAGACATCTCCAAACAAAATAAGTATAAGCGATCGAGTAGTAAAATAATAAGGCAAAAGTAAACAAAGCAAGTGAGTTGGACATCAAAATTCAAAAACAACATGAGTGTCAAACCACAAGACATGTGATAGTCAGAAAGTAAAAAGCAAGTCAAAAAACATCATTTTTTGAAGGTAGTAAGAAAAAAATAAACAAGTCAAATGACAAGAAACCAAGTCAAAAAAATGGGTGTACTGCAAACCAAGTCAAAAATTGAGTGAAATGAAACGCTTCTATTACGAAAGCAATCTGTTAAGCTACCCAAAAACACCAGATCAATCACAAGGTACAAGCCTTGAAGTAAAATACTTATTGAAATGGGTGTTTGGGTGTTCTAGTAGTAAACAAGTCAAGAGAACAAGAGCTTAAGTAAAAAAAACAGGCCCTTATGAATAAAAAAGGCAATAAAGTTTGGATATCAGAATGATAACAATGGTAAAAAAAGTTGAGAACATATTAAGGCCTTATTAAGAGGCCAAAATCAAATAATGTATTAAACAGAACGGAACAGAAAACAACCATATTAAGAATTAATCCTCACCCTCATTGAGAAGTCAACCCCTCATACAACGGCCAACATACACCACACCCATTCAATTGTGTTAGGTGACAGCATTCGAGCACATAATATGTTTAAATGGGTATTTAGGTGTTGGTGTTCTAGAAAGGTGATTTTTAGATCTCAAATGTAAGGTAAGACATTTTTCCAATATAAGTGTCAAACAAAAGAATATAAAATTATAGAAGGAAAGATCAAAGCTCACATAAATACAGTATATCGAAAAATTCTCATTAACACAAAATAAAAGAAAACAAAGTAACAGCCATCATACACCTGATAAAACCGCAGAGTACAATACGATATGAATCAAGATTTTAGGCGTGACAGCCTACATACACCTGATAAAACCGCACGGTACAAGACGATATGAATCAAGTTTTTAGGTGGTAAACAGGGGGGATTCCGGGTTCCCAAATGAAAGATTGGAGAAATTCATTGGTATGGAAGTGTCCAACCGAACATACAAAGTCACCAACACATATTAAAATTAAGTAGCAAAATAAAGACCATTATCAAGAAAGACATTCCCACAAAAGTGACAGCCTATTTACAAATTATCAGCAGAAAGGCACGCTGAAATAAGTATTTAGGTGTTCATGTAAGTGAAATATCAGTTTCGAGTATATGGTATGCTGTCTAAAATAAAGTATTAAAAATAATATCTCATTATAAAAAATAAAGAGGATTATATCAAATGAATTGAACGAGAAATAAACAAAATGATGAGAAACACTAAACACCATTATCAAGAAATCAACCTTTCATACAACAGCCAGCATACACCCACTCTCAACAGTTAAGCGTTGAGTGCAAGCCTCAAATCATAATGTTTAAATGGGTGTTTAGGTGTTCTAGTAAGGTGAGGCAAGAGTGGCAAAACAAAAGGTAAAAATCATTGAAAAGAAGCGAAGATAAAAAAAAAGCTTGGTTAAATATTTCAAAGACCTCATCAACAAAAAATAATCATAAAAATTACAAAGTGAAAATCAAATTAGCATAAAAATATTAGAAATGAAACACCTTTGCTAAGAACGAAATCCCCTCAACAACCTACATACACCCGATAAACCACAAAGTACATGACAGTTGGAATCAAGTTTTTAGGTGTTTAAAAGGACTGCCTATTCTCAGATGCAAGATGAGACATATCCAAACAAAATAAGTATTAAAGATAGACTACTAAAATAATAAGGCAAAAGTAAACAAAGCAAGTGAGTTTGAACATCAAAAACAACATGAGTGTCAAACCACAAGACATGTGAAAGTCAGAAAGAAAAAAAACAAAAAAAATATATAAAAATTACAAAGTCAAAATCAAATCAGCATAAAAATATTAGGAAGGAAACACCTTTTTTAAGAACGAAATCCCCTCAAAAACCTACATACATTCGATTAACCACAAAGTACAAGACAGTTGGAATCGAGTTTTTAGGTGTTTAAAGGGACTGACTATTCTCAAATGCAAGATGAGACATATCCAAACAAAATCAGTATTAGCGGTCGAGTAGTAAAATTATAAGGCAAAAGTAAACAAAGCAAGTGAGTTTGGACATCAAAAACAACATGAGTCAGAAAGTAAAAAAGCAAGTCAAAAAACATCATTTTTTGAAGGTAGTAAGAAAAAAATAAACAAGTCAAACAAGAAACACATTAAAAAACTTAACCAAAATAAAATAAGTTAGAAAGCCAAAAAAATGGAAAAAACAAAGTCGAAAGTTGAGAGAATATATGTAAACCAAGTCAAAAAAATGGGTGAGCTGTAAACCAAGTCAAAAACTGAGTGAACTGAAACGCTTTTATTACGAAAGCAATCTGTTAAGCTACCCAAAATCACAAGATCAATGGCAAGGTAAAAGCCTTGAAGTAAAATACTTATTGAAATGGGAGTATGGGTGTTCTAGTAATAAATAAGTCAAGAGAACAAGACCTTAAGTAAAAAAACAGGCCCTTATGAATAAAAAAGGCAATAAAGTTTGGATATCAAACAATGATAAAAAAAATTAGAACATACTAAGGCCTCATTAAGAGGCCAAAATCAAATAAAGTATTAAACAGAAAGGAGCAGAAAACAACCTTATTAAGAATTAATCCTCACCCTCATTGAGAAGTCAACCCCTCCTACAACAGCCAACATACACCACACCCACTCAATTGTGTTAGGTGCCAGCATTCGAGCACATAATATGTTTAAATGGGTATTTAGGTGTTGGTGTTCTAGAAAGGTGATTTTTAGATCTCAAATGTAAGGTAAGACATTTTTCCAATATAAGTGTCAAACAAAAGAATATAAAATTATAGAAGGAAAGACCAAAGCTCACATAAATACAGTATATCGAAAAAATCTCATTAACAAAAAATAAAAGAAAACAAAGTAAAGTCAGCATATAAGGATTGGAAAAGGAAAGACCTTTGCCAAGAAAAAAATCCCCACAGTAACAGCCATCATACACCTGATAAAACCGCAGAGTACAATACGATATGAATCAAGATTTTAGGCGTGACAGCCTACATACACCTGATAAAACCGCACGGTACAAGACAATATGAATCAAGTTTTTAGGTGGTAAACAGGGGGGATTCCGGGTTCCCAAATGAAAGATTGGAGAAATTCATTGGTATGGAAGTGTCCAACCGAACATACAAAGTCACCAACACATATTAAAATTAAGTAGCAAAATAAAGACCATTATCAAGAAAGACATTCCCACAAAAGTGACAGCCTATTTACAAATTATCAGCAGAAAGGCACGCTGAAATAAGTATTTAGGTGTTCATGTAAGTGAAATATCAGTTTCGAGTATATTGTATGCTGTCTAAAAAAAGTATTAAAAATAATATCTCATTATAAAAAATAAAGAGGATTATATCAAATGAATTGAACGAGAAATAAACAAAATGATGAGAAACACTAAACACCATTATCAAGAAATCAACCTTTCATACAACAGCCAGCATACACCCACTCTCAACAGTTAAGCGTTGAGTGCAAGCCTCAAATCAACATGTTTAAATGGGTGTTTAGGTGTTCTAGTATGGTAAAAATCAAAAGGTAAAAATCATGGAGAAGAAGCAAAGATAAAAAAAAACTTGGTTAAATATATCAAAGAAGACCTCATCAACAGAAAATAAATATAAATATTTCGAAGTAAAAATCAAATCAGCATAAAAATATTAGGAAGGAAACACCTTTGCTAAGAACGAAATCCCCTCAACAACCTACATACACCCGATTAACCACAAAGTACAAGACAGTTGGAATCGACTTTTAAGGTGTTTAAAAGGACTCTATTCTCAGATGCAAGATGAGACATATCCAAACAAAATCAGTATTAAAGATCGACTACTAAAATAATAAGGCAAAAGTAAACAAAGCAAGTGAGTTTGAACATCAAAAACAACATGAGTGTCAAACCACAAGACATGTGAAAGTCAGAAAGTAAAAAAAACAAAAAATAAATATAAAAATTACAAAGTCAAAATCAAAATCAAATCAGCATAAAAATATTAGGAAGGAAACACCTTTGCTAAGAACGAAATCCCCTCAACAACCTACATACACCAGATTAACCACAAAGTACAAGACAGTTGGAATCGAGTTTTTAGGTGTTTAAAAGGACTGCCTATTCTCAAATGCAAAATGACACATCTCCAAACAAAATAAGTATAAGCGATCGAGTAGTAAAATAATAAGGCAAAAGTAAACAAAGCAAGTGAGTTGGACATCAAAATTCAAAAACAACATGAGTGTCAAACCACAAGACATGTGATAGTCAGAAAGTAAAAAAGCAAGTCAAAAAACATCATTTTTTGAAGGTAGTAAGAAAAAAATAAACAAGTCAAATGACAAGAAACCAAGTCAAAAAATGGGTGTACTGTAAACCAAGTCAAAAATTGAGTGAAATGAAACGCTTTTTTTACGAAAGCAATCTGTCAAGCTACCCAAAAACACCAGATCAATCACAAGGTACAAGCCTTGAAGTAAAATACTTATTGAAATGGGTGTTTGGGTGTTCTAGTAAACAAGTCAAGAGAACAAGAGCTTAAGTAAAAAAAAACAGGCCCTTATGAATAAAAAAAGGCAATAAAGTTTGGATATCAGAATGATAACAATGGTAAAAAAAGTTGAGAACATATTAAGGCCTTATTAAGAGGCCAAAATCAAATAATGTATTAAACAGAACGGAACAGAAAATAACCTTATTAAGAATTAATCCTCACCCTCATTGAGAAGTCAACCCCTCATACAACGGCCACACCACACCCACTCAATTGTGTTAGGTGACAGCATTCGAGCACTATGTTTAAATGGGTATTTAGGTGTTGGTGTTCTAGAAAGGTGATTTTTAGATCTCAAATGTAAGGTAAGACATTTTTCCAATATAACTGTCAAACAAAAGAATATAAAATTATAGAAGGAAAGATCAAAGCTCACATAAATACAGTATATCGAAAAAATCTCATTAACAAAAAATAAAAGAAAACAAAGTAAAGTCAGCATATAAGGATTAGCAAAGGAAAGACCTTTGCCAAGAAAAAAATCCCCACAGTAACAGCCATCATACACCTGATAAAACCGCGGAGTACAATACGATATGAATCAAGATTTTAGGCGTGACAGCCTACATACACCTGATAAAACCGCACGGTACAAGACGATATGAATCAAGTTTTTAGGTGGTAAACAGGGGGGATTCCTGGTTCCCAAATGAAAGATTGGAGAAATTCAAGTTTTTAGGTGGTAAACAAGCTTGGTTAAATATATCAAAGAAGACCTCATCAACAAAAAATAAATATAAAAATTACAAAGTGAAAATCAAATCAGCATAAAAATATTAGGAAGGAAACACCTTTGCTAAGAACGAAATCCCCTCAACAACCTACATACACCCGATAAACCACAAAGTACAAGACAGTTGGAATCGAGTTTTTAGGTGTTTAAAAGGACTGCCTATTCTCAAATGCAAGATGAGACACTTCCAAACAAAATCAGTATTAGAGATCGAGTAGTATTAATAATAATAATAATAATAATAATAAGTATACGAAACAAGTGAGTTTGGACATCAAAAACCACATGAGTGTCCAACCACAAAGACATGTATAATAACTTCATGGTAAAAATCAAGACAAAAGATAACAGGTTAAATAACATTTACGAAAAGACAAGGTAGTTGTGACATTAAAACCTCAAAATAGTAGGTTTTTAGTTTAATCCAATTGTAATAATAATAATAATAACTTCTCAAATCCATAACATAGAAATTATCTATCACTAAAACAACTTTAAAAAACAAGTTTGCGTGATCTCGCTGCAAAAGATTAAACTATTCAAGTAGCAATGAAGAAATCATAAGTACATTGTACGATTGAAAAACCCTAACCCCCATCGTTCGTTCAAAACCCTAACATACATACATACTACTTCATAATCAAATCAACCCTAAGATACGCATGTTTCAATTGAAGTAAAGGAACTGAATAGTGTACCTTGTATGGAAACTGAATGAATAATCAAACCCCTAACACTCAAAACCCCAAACGAAACTCAATAATCAGATCGGCCGGCGATTGTTGAAACAAAACTGAATAATAAAATTTAGGGTTTTAGATGTTGAATTAGAGCTAACGATGAATGAATGAAGATATAATATACATTAACAGAGGCGGTGATGTGAGTTTGTAAACCGCGTAAAATATATGACCGTTGTAACATAAATAAATATATTATTATTACGCAAATTAATTTATACGTGTAAATTAGATATTATTTGTGTAGTAAATATGATTTGAGTTAATTACGAGGATGGTCCCTGTGGTTTATCAAAATTTCATGGTTGGTTCTTAAGTTTTAGAAACTACAGAGATGGTCTTTACTATTTGGATTTTGTTGCATCGTTAGTCCTTAGAGTGGATGTCTGTTAAATTTCTTTGTTAAATGGCTGTGAAAGGACAATTGTATCCTTACTAAAAATAAAATAATAAAAATGATATCTCACTTAATATTAGAATAATTTATAATATTTTAAACAAACTAACATTCCTACTTCTCCCACTCACGTTCCTCTCCGACAAGATTTTCCTACCCAATGCCATTATTATCGTCGCCACACTCTTGCAGTCATCTTCATCCTTCACACCACCATCACCTTCTTTCTTTGGCGTCCATCTCCTGCCAATGCCACCTTCAGTTAGTCGACCTCCACCTTCACAAACACCAACATCACCTCCTACTTCAAATCGACGGCTAACATTGCGTGCTTGAATTTAGGAGTGATTGTGGCGGTGGTATGGTGGTGATATGATGAGCTCGATGAAGATTGACCGACGTGAAGGTTGATGGGGTAGTGGTGGTGGTCTGATCTGCATGCTCGATTTGGTCGGAAACCTATGTTGGTGGTGGTGATGGGTTAGTGGAAGACCAAGGCGGTGGTGGTGGCGTTGCACAGTCGTCGGTGGAGGTGTGGTGTTGTGTCCAGTGGAGATGGTGTTATTCAAGTAAGTGGTTATAATTGAATTAATTAATAATTAATAATAATAACAACTATATTTAAACACTAATAGTAGTTAAATAATAGTATTAATAATAGATATAACTATATTTATTATTTAGTAAGGGTAAAATAGTATTTTCCCAACCATTTAATGGAAAATTTTAACTGACATTCACTCTAAGGACCGACAGCGCAACAACATTTCAAATAGCAAGGACCGTCTTTGTAATTTCTCAAACTTAAGGACCAACCATGAAATTTAGGTAAACCACAGGGACCATCGGTGTAATTAACTCATATGATTTTAAACGGGTGTGTCTATACACACCCCTCCTTCTTATTTGTTACACCCCTTAAAAAAAACTTTTGAAACTTGTTAAAATATGCCCTGAAACTTTTATTGTCCTTATTTCTCAAAAAATTGTGTTCGTAAATGAAATTATTAATATGCGTATATAAATAAATGTTTAATATCGGTATTTAAAGGTGCGGTTAACTTTTTGTCCGATTCATTCGATTGTAAAATCTTTTTATTCGGTCGTGAAATCATTTTTTGGATAACCTAACCGAATTAAACCGTTTTAGTATGTTTATTTGGTTATGGAGTTTTTTTTTGCTTGATCAAACCGTATTCATCCACTTTAGCATGATTATTCGATCCGGTTATACGATGAAACCAATTATTATACAGTTTATTCAGATAACCGAACCGAATAAATAAATTTTTTTTGCTACCGAAAACCAAATTCACAATTTGGATACTTTTAGTAATCGAACAAAAAACCAAATTTGCAATTTGGTTCATTATTTCGATTACAGATACGATTTATTCCGACTCTTTTTTGTTTCAGATAGTTTTGACGCCCATAGCCGATACTCACCAACTAAATGCAATAGCTTAATCCAACATTATAAGAAACGGAATCTTAATTTAAGAGAAAAATATAATTTTATAAAAAAATGTTGAATTGTAATTTTTTAAAACATTAGGGAGGGGGTGTAACAAGTAAAAAAACTTGAAAAAGGGGGTGTATATAGCAACACCCTTTTAAATTTGTCGCGCGTAGTGCTGACAACGTTTTCAAATTCAACATGTGTTGTGCATTAGTTTGATACGTAATGTGCGTTACAACAGTCTAGTTTTTTCACTTCATTACACTCGTTAACAACATTTTTTACTTCGACTTTTTGGGTGCATTGTGGTGGTTAAAAATGTATATATTCAAAGTTGGACTATAAATTATAAATATGTCAAAGAAAATCGTTATGGTATAATATGTAAAAAACAATTAAGTCAAAGTCGGATATTAAATTCGTGGATTGGCTGAATTCGGGGGCTGTTTGGCAAGTGCTGAATGATTAGGGGCTGTTTGGCAAAATCTGAATCATTAAATGCTGAATGGTTAAGAGGTCTGAACCATTAAGAGGCTCTATCAATGAGAGTTATATTGAGGTAGAACTTCAGGTGATGATAAGTTTGGTATATGTTTCATTCAGTTCCATTCAGCATCTTTCAATCTCTTAACCATTCAGCACTTAACTGAACCATTCAGAGGTTCTTTTTTTATGAAACAAACACTCTGAATGCTGAATCTGAATTATTAAGCACTGAACTGAACCATTAAAAGGCAAAACAAACAGCCCCAAGTGCTGAATGGTTAAGAAGTCTGAATGGTTAAGTGCTGAATGATAAAGATGAGCTGTTTGGTTGGACATCTGAATGAGATTTTAATTTTTTTCACTTGTCCCACATAAGAGTGGAGACAAACCATAGTTGTCTTTATATATGCAAATCTTAATTCACTATTAAGTTCTTATGTTACATTTTACTCTAGCACCTACCCGCGCGCAGGGGGTGCAAATTTGGTTCGAATTCCATGCCTCAATGCGACGCCCGCACGACCTGCGGACACGAATGCAGCTTCGAAAAACCAAGGCTCGTGTGAAGACAATTTTTGCATTTAACTTTTTTTTCTTCTTTTTTCTTTTTTTCCTCCCTCTTCATCTCTTTCACCCTGCCTTCTTCTTTTTTCTTTTTTTCCTCGCCTTCATCCCTCTTCTTCTCTTTCACCCGACCGCCCATAGCATTCCTTCCCTCCGTCGTCAATCGTTGGTCGCCTTGCTCATCGCTGGTCTCCCTCTGAATGGTTCAGCGTCGCCCCATGGCTGAATGGTTCAGAGCCTCGTTCAGACGTTGCTTCGGTTCAGCGCAGCATCCAAACACCACCTCCCTCTGACCGATTCAGATGGAGCTTTCATTCAGAGCCTTTTCAGTGGCAACCAAACACACCCTTAGATGTCAAAATGATAATTTAGTCAAAGTCATAAAGTTAAAAGTCTTAAATATGTAAAAATATTAATACTAGTTGTAAAATAGTCATAAAGGAAACACACCCATACATGTTTTTATTGTTAAGTATTAAGTTAGAAAGACCATATAAATAGTAGTTATAAAATAGTCATAAAGCAAAAAAATCATTTAAATTGTGTGTGTGTAATATTTTAAAGTTTGGTTGGATAAAAATGATGTTTTCTAAGTATATATATATATATATATAGATTGGGGATTTTCTAAAAAGGCTTAAAACTCTAAGAAGTGTAAGAAGCAATAACAATTAAACACGTGTCCATGAGACTAAAAACAGGCGGATGGGCGTTATCGTCATTTTACACATTGCGTTATCAATTACATTTGAAAGACCAGCGTTATCTTCTAAATCATGGTGTTTTTAACATTTGAACTAGTCATAGAAAACAACATGGTGTTTTATTTGTCACACTATTTTTTTTGGCGTTTCTAACTTTTTTCTGCACTGAATCATGATGCTTCTTAGCAATATCAAATGAGATCTGTACTGAATCATGGTGTTTCTTAGCAATGCTGTTTTTGTTTGTTTTTTACGTTTTCGTTTACTATTTACGAGCGTCCCGATCAATGTTTTTGACGTTTTCGTTTATTTAATTACGAACATCTGATCATGTATGGCGTGTTTTTGACGTATTAATCACTGTTATGACGTTTTCATTCGATTTCAGTGTTTACTCTATTGCAGGTAAGTTATGACGTTTTTTATTAGTTAATTTTTTCGTCAGAGTGGTGTTATTTTTTAGAGCCAGTTTATGCATGGTGTTTTTTACATGAACGATGGTGAAAACGTACAATGACTAATATACCCTGGAACCAAAAATCGCGTCATTAAAAACATCATAATATTTACAAAATTGCCACCGCGTCCATCTGGGCCGTAAAACACCATAATCCGACGTCCCAGATTCCTTCTTAGCCGTTTTAGAGTTTTGGCCCTTTGTAGAAAATCCCTCCTATATATATATATATATATATATATATATATATATATATATATATATATATATATATATATATATATATATATATATATATATATATATATATATATAGGGAGGCATTCAATTAAGAACACTTTTAAGTTGAGAACAAAAAGTACACAATATTAACCAATCATATTATTGCTACTTAATTTTTTTAATTAAAAACAAAATTTAAAATTTGAATTGTACGGTTACAAAGTTTAATATGGATCTCAATTAAAAGGGTATTATTGTAAAACAAAACTTGCCGATTTATGATATATTTTAGGACCCACTATTTGAATTCCTTCATCTTCTTACACGGATTCTTCTTAATTTTACTTGAGAACATATGTGCATATATGCATTTCTTCATAGATGCATATGTGCATCCATACACATGCACATATAAATACATGCAGTCATGCATCCATGCATATGTGAATATATGCATATGTGAATATATGCATCCTTCTCGTACTCATGCAAATCAAATTGAATAAAAAAATATAAAAGTTAATTATAATACTATATGAAATTGAACAATTTAATATAATATTGAATTTCAAATAACCAGAAATCTTGTTCGAGAATTAAAAAAAACGGTTACCATCCCATTACCATGTAATTAGGATATAAAAATTACAAAATTGCCCTTAAATGAAACTGAATTTAAAAATTAAATTAAAACATGTGAAATTATATGATTGGTTAAAAATTGTACTTTTTGTACTCAAGTTAAAGGGTGTTCTTATTTGAGAGTCTCTATATATATATATATATATATATATATATATATATATGAGAGTTATCCTACAAAGGGTTGGAAATCTAAGAAGGCTAAGAATGATTTATGACCTTTAGATCTCTCTTTTAATGATTGAGATCAATTTGAAAAATGGTGGAAGGGTACATTAGTCATAGTCACTTTTGTTGGCTTTCTCTTTCCACATGCAAGACACATGTTAAATAAGATTACACAATGACCCGATGAATGACACAACAACCCTACGGATGACACAATCACACAATAACCCGACGAAAGACACAATGACCTGACGGAAGACACAATGAGCTGAAAAAATGTGAAATTTTTTTGTTTTTTATATATAAATATTATACGCGTTTTAAAGAGAAAAAAATGCTCGTTTTCATAGCTTATGTGGTATTATTTGTTTATCTCACAATAATGATTTTTTATTTAAAATATGTATACAAAATTTATTATAATGAAACTAATTACATTTTTGGTCCCCTAATATTTTGAAGAATTCTGAAAAATTCAAGAGTTTTTATATTTCTAACCCTTACTACAAGGGGTGTACATGAGTCGGTTTATATTTGATAGGGTTTAAAAATAAAACTTATGGATAAAATTAATATTAACATACAATTAAAGACCTCAGTGTTTTATAAATATACATAACATTTTTATACGATTTTTAAAAAAATAAAATAAACTACAACATAAAACTGAGCACTTATTTTCTTTAATTTGAGTATAATATTGCTATACTAAAAATCTAATTTTTAAAAATATATCATGCATTCCGTTTTACCATGGTTTTGTCTCAAAACTAAATGAAACATTCATGAACATCCTTAAAAGAATCACTTGAATTATGTTCCTGAGCGTAGTGCGGACACTAAACTAATTACTAGTCTATAAAAACATATGTAGTAATAGTGGCTCTTAAAGGACAAAAATTAGCAAAACGATTCATGTATATTATAAAAGTAAATTATATTTCGCATCCTTTATGTATAGACTCAATTTTACTTTTCGTCCTTAAACTAATAAAATAACAAAAGTCATCCCTTAAATTCATACTTTGTAACACTTTTTATCCTTTCCTCAACTTTCTTCTATATCAGAAATGATGAAAAAGTGTTACAAAAACATGAATATAAAAGATGAAAACTATTACAAACATCTCAAACGGACGAGGGATGACTATTTTTGCGATGCTTGCATTTGTTATATTGAAAAATAGTTCTTTACCACCCTTTCGACACCGTTACCGGTGACCCTTCCCCCGAAACTCCGTCAAGACACAATAGAGGGCCTTTTTTAACGTCTCGCACATGACACTAAATTCCTCATGACCAGCCGTGGATGAAATTTATTAGAAGCAATAAAATCAAAAACCGGTGAACCTAGATGTCCCAAGCGATCATACCAATGGTCTAAAAAGGAGGAAGCCAAAACGGTAAGATACCGGATACATAGAATGGATAAAGATAGGTCGAACAATTGTGTCGGGAAAGGATCCATCCACCCTTCATTTCCTTCATAGAAAAACCATACGGTTCAAATTCTAGCGACACATAATTATCAATGGTATATTTACGTACCAAAATAAGTTTTTTTTAACTATTTGAAGTGTGTAAAGAACATTTTTGTGTTACAAGGTTCGTGATAAGCAGGAGACCATAGGGCCCAACCTGGTTTGCTATTTGTTGAGAAGCCCAATGGGCCGTAGATGAAGATGTTGGGCACAGTGAGCCTTTGCAAGGTGATGTGAGCCGTTGCTTGCATTTAAAGGGTAGTGGCGATTGTTGCCGGAAGTGTGCGCGCAGGGCGACGTCCATGGGTTTGGTTTTGCTGACTTTGTGACGATTCAGACGAAATGGAAGCCATATCAGATGGAGCAGATAATTGATAACATGATGAAGTTTCAATAAACTAACTTCATGTAAAAATAGGTGAATCTTCCATAAACCAAGTTGGTTGTATTGTGTTTTCTTTCATGTAGACGTGTTGATAAAACACGTGCCTAATTGTTAAAACATGTAGTTTATTGCGTTTATATCTTTTAAAAAAAATGTTTGATTTATATAAAAAAAAGTTCACAAGGAATTAAGAAGATAAGGGGAATTTTTTTTCCCGTCTTGCCCAGGCCCTAAAATCTTCGGGGGCGGCCCTGCTTTTATAGTTGGCATGTTTAGATGAAGACATCAAGTTAATACTATGAAGAAGGAAGCTTGAAAACAAAGCCTTGTAAGGAGATGAATTAAGTTGCACGAGTAACATGTCTGTAGTAATTTATGATGAAGGTGAATTTGACTTTTTCACATAAAAGATTGTTTTCGAAAGAATTGTGTGATAAACAATTTTTCTGCATTAAAGTAGATTTGGTAACAATTGGGCATCAAACTTATCAATATGAAAAATAGTTTGTTGTTATGGTTTCGTGAAATCAAAGTATAGGACAAGATGTTGTGTATAGAGGTATAATGGATTTTTATAATATTTGGATATGTTAAGAGACTTTAACATATAAAAATTGTTGAGAAACTTTTGTGAGACAAAATATAAAGTATGATAGTTTTTAATGTGCAAAAAGACATCCAAGGACTTTTGTGAGAAAAAAACAAAAAAAGTATGTTTATTTTTTATGGTATTTGCCCAATTTAAAATGGAACCAAGATTTAATTTTAAAAAATTAACATACATGGTTTTTTTTACGAAAAGAAGTAGTTCAATTTTAGGTCTTACGTATTTACCTAAATTCTAATTTAGAATGACGTTGGTGACACCAGTTACATCTCACCGTCCGATTAGCTCACAAACAATTTACAACTCACAATTTACGAATTTGACTTAATTATCATTTTAACTTTTAAGTTATAGATGACATTGCCTATTTTAGGCAAGCTACAACTTTGACCTCCGAATTAATTATCATTTTTACATAATATATCATGACGATATAATTTGTCATATTAACATTTTAACCTCTATTTGTCTACCGCCACAATGCACCGCATCGGTCGAAGTTGAAAACGTTGTTAATGCATATAATGAAGTGAAAAAAAGCAATGCAACCACAACGCATTACATGTGTCAAACTAACGTATCACACATGTTGAGTTTGAAAACGTTACCACAGCAACAAGCGACAAATGTCAAAATGTTAATGTTACCATTGTAACGCTTGTGACGTATTTACAAACGCAAGACCCGCCACCGTATCGCGTGGACCGGCCATATATCTAGCTAATTGTAACTAATTATTATGTGAAAGTTCTATTAAGCGTAGGTGGCCATCCCCGTTACCATCAAATTCAGTTACATATTGTCACAACCCGTCTAAAATCAAATCAATTTTTTCAATTCTGGAAGTTTCCAGACACATTTAAAAGCGTCCAGGGCTACCAAAACTATATGGACCAACCTACGGGACGAAATCGGCACGTTGTTAAGGGCCTTAAATCAGCCTAGAAAGGGCATGGAAGCAACCGGAACATGCTGGAATAACTTCTAGAATAATGGCCAACACTAAGGACCGTTTAGATCAATATGCCAAGAAAGGCAACATAAGGGTCTAGAAATGAGTTAATATGCAACTATATTTTAGTCATGGAAGCATCATGATCATGAAGATCTTAGATAGATATCAGGCAAGAATTAATTCTCTAGATCTTGTAATACAAAACATGCGCCTCCGGGCGTGTAGATGAGTTGATTGGATCCTAAGCGGGAAGTAGTCACATTGTAGAAGATGGGAGTGGACTTAGGTTTGAATCTCACGCCGTGCACCTCCAACCCACAATATGCGAGTCTGGTCTGTGTCGTCCCTGACGCCCGAGACGTTGCCTCCGGTGTCTTGGGTACGAGGCAGCCTATCACCGACCGGTTAGCGAGTCCGGTAATTCTTGTTTTTTTTGTAATACAAAACATGCACGATAGAATAATGTAGATCAACTAGTATAAATAGATGTATATAGTAGGCATCATTTGTAGATCATTTATCCAACACCAAGCGCACACAAGCACTAGTCTGGTACATTGTGTACTTCAAAACTTTCTTGTAGCAATAAACATTTGGTTTACTTGTAATCTTGCAACTTCCGCTCGTGTTGTCAAAAATCCTTATTGTATCGGGTCAAGGCTGAACAAAGAAGGATTGTAAGTGCCATGTGATTCTAAGCTCTTTTTATGTTTGTTGCAATTAATACGTTTCCTTGATCTCTTTCCCTGTCAAACACGTACAGCTTCCGTACGTTATCATGGGAATAATTAACCTTGTAGCCAGTGGCGAACCCAGGAAAATTTTTAATGGGGGTCGAAAATTTTTATGAGACGCTTTTGTTGCTTAATATTTTTTACTCGGTCCAGTATAAGGCAATTCGAATCAGGTCGGGTCGGGCTAACACTTCAACAATTTGGCAGAAGCTTGAGGCGAGAAGTTCTAGGCTTCTCGCTTTCATTGGTCGATCAGGGCAAATTCAACTTGGTATTTGTTTTAGGTTAATTTTAAACAATGTCAAACAATTTAACCCATATAAATCACAACGTTTATTTGTAAGAAAAATAATTAAATCTTGTTAGGAAAACTAAACCTGATATACTTCATCGTGCATTTTATCAATAAATTTTTAACTGGGAACCATTGTTTAAATTTTTTTAACAAGTGCAATTGAATATAGGATTGAATATATTGTTAAATCAAAATAAATTACTGCAACTTAAGTTGTAAATGTTTGAACTTATGACAAAATACTCCAAGTATAATTATATTAGCATCGGACCACCAACGAAAACATTTAATGGAAAATATTGTTTAATTAGACATATATCTTGATTAATATGTTTTAAGGAAAAGAAACCAAACATAGAATGATATGAAATATATAAATACCTAAAGTTAAATAATTATTAAGCTATAGAAAATTAAAACTAATCCTATTAAAATTGACCAACTAGCCGTACAAAAATGCTTTTTTGACCAACTAGCTTTTTAACTTTTTTTGACCACATGATTTATTTTTAAATCTCATTTTTACAAATTTTACTTCTTCTTCCTTCTTTCCTCACCCACTCCACATTTCTCCACAACCTGCAACTCCTTCCACCTACAACTCCGATGACGCGATTACGTGAACACATATCGGAGCACAACAATAGTCTTCTACTCATTTCATGGGGGTCAGAGTCAAAATTTCTTGGGGGTCGGTCATCGTTTGATGATATATATACTAAAGGAAACTAAACATTCATGGGGGGCGGCCGACCCCCTTGACCACCACATAGGTCCGCCCCTGCTTGTAGCAATCTTATTTCAGACTTTAATACTTTTGTGTCTTTATTATTACCCATGAACTTATATAAACCTGCCTTTTTTGTATCATGTAATCTCTTGTTATAACAATACTTACTAGATTTGCGCATGAAACTTGACAATGTTTTCAGGTTCGGATCGGTTTGGCCGGTTGAACCGGTCCGACCGGGATTCGGGGGCCGGACTGGTCAGAACCATATAGTTTCATTTTTAGTACAAAGGACCGGGCTGGACCGGTTCAACCGGTTCGAACCGGTTAGATCGGTTCGGAAAATTAAATTTTTTAAAAAAATTTGGACTTTATTTGGTTAAATTCGTGGTATTGTATTTGAATTAAGTTTGGTTAAGGTTTAACCTTTAAACTGTAGATCTTTGTTTAATAAGATTAATATTGTGTCTTTGTTGAAGTTTAGAACTTAAAAAAGTTATTTCTAAGTGTCTGACTTATATTTAAAGTTATATTAATACTTTGGAAAACATATAATTTATTTATTATTTATATGGTTTAAAACCGATCCAACCGATTCGACCGGTCCAACCAGTGAACCAGTAAGACGATTGATTTACTGTCCGATCCTATCCTGAAAACATTGCCATGCATATATCGTTGTTTTTTTGTGATGGTCTTATCTAATGCAGTAATGTGTACGTGTTATGTGCTTTCAAACTGCTTTTTCATTCAGACTTTAGTCACATGGTATGTTAGTTATCCTCCTTTAGACTTTAGTCATTTGTCTATCATAACTTTATTACGTAGTGATATATATGATGCCCTTTTCTTTTATACCTGGAACTAATTGATTCATCCGTTTAAAGTTGAATGTCTGCCACTAACCCCAGATTTTATCTACCAGAATTTCCCTTTGTCCGAAAAGTCGTTGTTGTCGTAGTAACGTTTTTTAAACAACTACGTACGTACGTAATTTCTCTTTCAAAAGAATGAGCTGCATTGGCAGACTTAGCTGATTTAGCATACCTGCCAGGGTTAATCAGTATCCTTGTCCTTTACTACTAATAGCTAGGCAGGTATATTATATACTAGGTTAGACCCCGTGGGTACTCACGGGGTTGATCGGTAAAAAATATTTATATTGTTTTATAATGAAAAAATTAGTAATAGCAAAACATCAAATAAAGTATGCTAGATATGAAAAAAGGTGAGGATGAATATGGTGATAATAAGTGGCATTGTGTGGAGACAAGGGTTAGCAATTTAAGTGGAGATTAGTAATAGCAAAACATCAAATAAAGTATGCTAGATATGAAAAAAAAGTGAGGATGAATATGGTGATGGCAAGTGGCATTGTGTGAAGACAAGGGTTAGCAATTTATTATAAGAGGAGATGCTGCAGTAAAATTTGGCTTTTCATGCCACCATAACTTGTTATTGCTCGCGAGTGCCATTTGAATTTGAAATGTTAATACTTTCTTGATTTGTTCCACATCAGTTCAAAAACTATCGAGCTTGTGAAGATCGAATGTACGTCATTATACATAGAGATTTGTTTTCAAGACGAACCGTTTTAATTAATTTGTTTGTATTATCTATTGCAGGATACAATTTATAGGTGACCTTGCTTTTACGTTGTTTGGAAATGTTACACCCCCTTTTGAATAGCAAAACCTGACATACTGATTATAATTGTGATTATAATGGTGTATGATCTAAGTTGTCTGGAACTGGTTTCACAAGTTAGTAAGGCCCCGTTTGTTTTTTTAAGAGATTTAAGTTTGAATCTGAATACCACATCTGAATGTTAAGAGGTGGTTCAAGTGTCTGAAATCTGAATCATTAAGAGGTGGAGGCTAGAGAGGGTCCTCTAGTCGTCGGAGATGGAGCCTAGTCTCCGGGTTAGAAGTTAATGGAGGCCGGAGACAAACGTATGTTTTTTTTTTGTTAAGAGGTTTCAACTAAAAGCTCTTACTGGTTCAGATGCTATTAAGACGCTGAACCTCTTAATGCCAGAAAAAAAACAAACAGCCCTACGTCTGATTACGTCTGACCGACTCAGACGTTTTCCTCTATTCAGAGAAAAGAGGCAAAAACAAACAGGGCCTAAATGGTGTTATGAGAACTTAATTGATTATAATTGTGATTTGTTCGTTAATATAAATTTAGATCTACAACTTGCTACTGAGAAATAGGTGGAGCTGAAAACATTTTGATAAATGATTGGTATTGTAGGGTTTTAGTTTAAGCTAATAGATTTATCCGTCAACTGAAACCATAACAAAACACTTAATTTACCACCACACCAAAACACTATTTATTATGCTTATAATTTTGTACACGGAAATTAATACACCACAGGAACTAGACGATTTTTACAAATATCAAGAAAGGCTGTTGAACAGGTAATAACTACCAAATAGGTAGATACAGATTTATCTGTTAATTTTCGTATATAAAACATGTATATATCTCCTGTTAGTAATTATTAATACATGTTAGTATATGTGTGTACATGTACTTACCAGTAATGATTTATTTAAATTTAAAAATGTATGGCTAATATTTTGAGTTATTATCCCTGATTCTCTGCTAAAACATTATTTACCTTGAAGATGTGTTTCCAAACAAGTCTTATCATGTAACATGTTATAAAGTAACAGGTACATGTATACACGATATGTCGGCCCCAACTATTTATGAGGTTTGTCATTCATTATAGATAAATAATCCATTTGTCTCAAAGTTACAATACTGGATTTTGTTGGATAATGATGATGTAAAGGCCGGGGACGAATCTTGTTGGAAGAACTTATTTGATTGAAACTGTTGGACAATTTTTCTTGGTTGTGATACTAGGATTGATGAAAACTGAAGAGTGTGTAGTCATAGAATTAGAAAAAATTATGGGTTTTTTTTACTTTGTAATTTGGATGTGTTGTACAACTAATACTTTCTCACTATCGATTTTGTTTTTAAAATATTACATATAATGAAAACTAGCTTAAAATTTGTTTAGGGGAAGTTTGCAAGGATTTGATTAAATCTAGCTAAAAATTTTATATATCTCTTTATAACATGATATGGTTTAAAAGAATAGATCCTTTTGGATATTACAAGCAAGGATTTGATGGATTATAAAATGGTAAGAAGGATATATAAATGGGTTTTCTAGAAAATTACTTCAAGCAAAGTTACGTTTAAAGATGCATCGTTTTTCTGTCAGTTGCAAGCTATAGGTCAATGATTATTGGTTTATTGTTAACACACTTGTATTAGTTCTGCTGTCAAGGTGGTGTTGTTAAAAAATGTTGCAAGCTATATTAAAGTGAAGAATATTTATGTAACATATATAACCGATATTAATAATTTAGAGTCCTTGATAGTGAATATCAATTTATATATAGATACATTATAGATACATTATTACATACATAGTGAAGCTTTTTGGTTCCTTTCAATACTCTTTAACCAAATCAATCAAAGCAAGAACCAAGAACTATTTACTTGTAACACCATATGTGTCCATATGCTTGTTTTCTTTTGATTTCATAACCATATGCAAATGGATTATTGGTGGGTTGTTTTTAAAACATATCTGAAAGAAAGGTGTAACGTTCTTTACTTTCTTCGTTTGCAAAAGTAAAAAATATTCTCATTTAAACGCACTAGGTAGTAGGTACCCACATGTGTTATGCTAAGTAAAGTTGACCCTACTTGTTTTTGGAATATTGGCTTCTTTTCACACTTCTAAAACATGCATTAACTATTAAGTAGTTTATTTCCTCACATGGTATTCAGGTAGTGATTTTAGTAATATTTATAGAATACAGATAACTCTAATCAGTTTTAAAACAAAATTATAATAATTAAAATTAGAACATTAGATTTATTTAAAAAAATTATTTATAGTATAACAATAGTATACTCAAATTAAAGAGAATTAAATTCTTGATTTTATGGTTTATCTTTTTTAATAATGTCTATTAAAAAGCTATCTATGGTTAAAATATACTGAGTTGTTTAACTGTAGCTATTAATAATTTTATCTATAAATTTCATTTGTATATACACTATTAAATATAAACTGACTCAAATCGACTCATAAACATCATTTGTAGGAGAAAGTTGAAAATGTAACTACTCTTAAACTTAATTTTCTAAAATATTAGGGAACCAATATGTAATTAGTGTTAATATATATATATATATGTATATATATACATACATATTTTAAATATAAAATTATTATTGCGATAAAAGCTCTCAATCAGTGCCAAGTCAACAATGCCAAAAATCAGCAAATTTATTTGTTGTATTATAATTGAGATTTTTGTGTAATTAATAGATTGATTAAGTGGAGTGCCTGATCATGATATCCATGTAGCAAGTAAAAAGGGACAAAGTGCACACGTGTTTTATTTTATTGTGACACTACGCCAAATAAAGTCGCTTTTTTTTCTGTGGTCGTAAGTCTTTCGCAACGTATTTATTTGGAATCAATAATTATTTTCTAGACAAGTGTGACTGGAGGTCCTGTCATTTTAAGTATCATTCATGTTTTAGTTGTCGTAGCCACCTTTAATAGTGGCTAAAAGGTACCATCATTTTTTTTCATGGAATCAATAATTGTTTTCTAATAAGGTGTGACTAGAGGGTAGCAACGACGACATGCATATATTATAACTGTGGCATTTGTCTTTTATAGTCACAATAAATCTATTTTTAGTAACGTATATTTCAAAATCCCATAGTTGAAGGGTAAGTTGCAATCAAATATTTTGTCCAAATAAAGTATGGCCAAAAAATATCAACGGAATGAACACTCACATGAATTTATTATATCTATAGGCATTTGTGTTATATGGTCACTAAACAAAGTGTTTTAGCCACATCCATTTGGAAGAAACGTGGCTAAAGGGTTGTTGTAATCAAGCAATTGTCTCAATATGTGTGGTTAAAGGGTAGCAATGGGCATATAAAAATATTGTATTTGCGTTCATTTCTATTATATAGTCACATGAATGAACTGTAATTATTAGTGTGGCTATGGTGTGTAGTATTCGTATATATTTTTCTTTCCAAAAAATACTGTAGAATTAACAAGCTTTAAAATTATATAAACGATTTCATACTTTTACAAATACAACACACATGGGCAATCACACTCGTCACAGTGTAATATAGTTTGTAAGATATCGGATATTGTCTAATGGCACAAAGGCTCTTGTTAGTGAATCTCATTTACAGTCTAGTTCGATCTTTAAAATAGGTTGTTGTGCATAAAAGTAAAGTTACAAGATATGAACATGTTTAACATATGAGATGTTTAAAACAAATTAATTAAATAAATAGTAGTTAGATCAATTCACAAGTGGCTACACATTTGGCTTTGACTCCTTGGAAATGTTTATTTTATAGTTTTAAAGTGAAACCCTACTCTAGACCACTATTTTCCTTAAAATGGTGCAAGTGCAAAGTAAAGTTGTTGTGACTTTCTTAGGGACGTCTCAACACTTAATTGATATGAGAATATCCACGGACGGATCGGTAGAAGTAGCCCAAAGAAACCGGAATAAATATCAAGAATTTCTTTAACAAAGAAGTTATTAAAAAGCGTTACTTTAAATTAAATTGTAGTCACCCAATCATCAAAAGTAAATGGCTCAAAATAACTGAGGCTTCGTTACTCCGGAGATGTGTCACTCAAATCCAAAATACCAAACAAAGAGTTTCAAAGAGTTAGTACCTTGCTTTGGACTCACTAACCACCTTTCATTGTATCGCAACTAATCTACATAGACAACATGGATGTGAGAATCACCATACCACCTTTCATTGTACCGTAACTAATCTACATAGACAACATGGATGTGAGAATCACCAACATATAGAGGCTTGGAACTATGTGACTAACTTTAGAGAACTCAATTATATTAAAAATAAGACTTGAAACATATACACGCTACTAAGGTAGAATCTAAACCTTAATCATAAGAAGATATAACATAAACTCATATCACCAGCATAAATCAAAGAACCTCAGCCAAACATGGCAAGAAAGACAACAAAGATCAAACTTGCATAAATGTAATTAAACATGATTATAAGATTTGATAGTTGCTGAATTGGTTCACATTACATGGAATGATCTAACAAACTATTTACCAAGCTAAAAATGCAGATAAAAACATTGAAAAATGGGGGCGGCCTTTCTTTGGAATTTTTTTTCTTCATTTTGCAAGGCACGCATGAGGGTGTGTGTGATAGGCTTGGTGGCATGTGAAGCTTCTGATTCTTCAAAATCTTCAAAAGTGTTAAATTGGTTCCTCATTTTGCAGCACATGGATTCCTCGGTTCTCTTTCTTTTGCTAATTTTCCTTCGTTTATCCCTTGTTTTTGCTTCTTAATTTAATGTTTTTCTTCTTTTTCACGCCTGAACATACACAGAAGACAACTAAGGACTTATTGCATTTTACTTGTTAGATTAGTAAGGAAATGGATATGATTTGGTATAATATAGATGTTAATACTTGCATACATCATGCTACAAAGTTGCTACAACCACAAGATATTAACATAAGTGTCGTCTTTATTTTTATATTGTCACATGAACATACTATGAGTGTGGCCATGTGACCACTAAACTTGAGAAAAGCTAAAACCCTCTAATTTACTGTTGTCCATAACTAGCAAGCGGTACTAAACATCTTAAAAACTAAAAACGACTTTTTGTTTACAATAAATAGCTCACTAAATATTCAACATTAGAAAAGCAAATTCTACTAATTATTAGTTGTCCAGCTTGATTAGAATTGAGAAATGTTTGTAAGTTGTTTTCCACTTCTTGAAATTTCTTAAAAAATGCGTTGTTAGCTCCTTTGTAGTTCGATTGGATAGTGGTTTTGGTAACTAGAGCAAAAAAGCATAAAAACAAATATGAGTAGATGCTAATATATTAATTAATTAAGGAACAAACATGTTGGCCAGTCTAGTGTCTCATCAACCCGTGAGTAAAAATGTATTTTGCTTTAGATTGTTATCAACAACTATATAGCATTTATCTATTGATAAAAATGGTTTGTTTTTCTGTTGACAAGGGAATATATTTATAAAAATAAAATTAAAGGGTCAATTCACTTACCCGTTGTGGGAGTTTTATTGATTCTTCATGAGAAGGATCAAGAAACAGATTCTCAGTTAGAGTAGATAAATCCATCTTTTCTGGTTTTCAAATTTTCCAAAACACACACAAGTAACTAAGTTATGGAATAAGCATTCATAATGGTAATTATAAATAAGTCATTAAAAAGACAATATTTATCATATATTTTGACACTAGAAAATAAGCCTATTGCAACTTTTTTTGGTAAACAAAGGTCGCATTAGGTGAAGTTGCATTAGATCATTTGCAACTTTTTTTATTACATAATGCAACTGTTTTTTTACATAATGCAACTGTTTTTTTACATAATGCAATTTTTATTCAAATGCAACCTTTTTTTAATGCAACTCTTTAAATAAGAGTTGCAATAGGTAACAAAAAAGTTGCATTAGATCTAATGCAACTTCTTCTAATGCAACTGTTTTGAAAAAAAAAGTTGCAAAAAGGTTATAAAAAGGTTACAATAGGTTCATTTTTTAGTAGTATGTTTGCTTTAGGAGTGAATTTCGTTTGCGACATCTAGAGAATTTAACTACAAATTTAATTGCAGGTTGCACCATGTTACATTAAGGACTTACCATTTTAGATCCAAGGCTATGAGGTTAGGATGAAATAATATTTGCTAAAGCATGTTCCTTTGCATCATTAGCACAGTAACAGCAAAAGGGCAAATTCAAATAATTGATCACTTACATGATGTGTTGATGAAATTTTATTTACAAAAGATTTGCTAACATTTCGTAACTGAATTCCTTTTCCAGCCAATATATTGAGCATGGACAAGATTTTAATTTGTTCATCTTTTTCTGACTCTCAAGTCTTCCATTGTGTAGTTGAAATGAATTTGTGCAATTGTTGTTTTGATGATCCTTTTGTTTAAGGAGGAGACGTACTATCAATATCTAATGGAAGTCACTCTATAGCCAACACCCTTTAGATCTGCCTCTTTTCTACCAAAAACCTAATGTGAGGGCATCCATGCCTGAATCAAGATTCAAGGCTTCATCATAGAATAAATTTATCTATAAAAATGTCAAAACAACATAGAAGACACACACAATAGAATAGTAAACATATTTGTAGTAAAGAAAGATGAAACAAAAAAAAACTTACCATTTATCTGCTTTAAGTTTGACATCAGTATTCTTGTATTCTTCACTTTTATCTTCCCTTGCTTTCCTCCATGTTAAAGATCGCGAAGAGTTTTCGTCAGTTGAAAATTCAATTAACTTATCTTGTAATAATTATACATATATACAACAGAAAGTAGTACTAAACATGCACACACATCATACATACAAACAAAAATTATGTAAGACACAAAAACAAACTTGATGTTATTAGATTTTATCTCTTAGATAAGTATATCCTCCTCGTCCCAAGTGATGACCATAAATGTACTTGGATCGTGCTTATTTGGTTGTTTTGATACATCCTTCCAACATAAATATTACACTAATTATTTTCTTATATAGAAAGCATCTAACATCTCCAATTTGACCATAAACATAGCCACACACACTAAACAGTATAGAAGGCAGATAACATTTCAGTTTGACCATAAACACACACTACACAATATAAAAAGTAACTAACATCTTTAACTTGACCATAAACACACACACCCCCTACACAATACAAAAAGCATCTAACATCTTCAATTTTACCATAAACACACAGACACACAAACATGCTGCTATTATAGAAAGCAACTAACATCATTAATTTGATCATAAACACACAGAGATACACTAAAGAAAGCACAATAGAGAAAGAAACTAACATCATTAATTTGACTGAAGTTAAACGCACATGCTGCACAACATAAAGAGCAATTGACATCTTCAATTTGACCATAAGCACACATAATATAAAAAGGAGGCAAGATGAAAACCTTGAATTTGTCAGACTTTGACTATGTGACGAACTTGTCTTGGTATGCTTGATGCACTAGTGTATGATACCGCTTGGGAATCCTTGCAAGTTTTACCGAATTAACATTGTTGGGTAGTATGTATCATGCATATACTTTTCTTCTAAGATTCTGGAGAATATTACCAAGCTCATTCATTAAAATCCTCCTATGACATCATCAATATCCTTAAAAACCCGCAATTGTAAATACCACCTAGTTAATTTGTTAGTGAATGCAACATTAAATTTAGTAACTATAGTACATGCTAGTTTGTTAAGTGCCCTTACTTGTGCCCACGACTTATCCTTTTCTTCTTTTGGCACATTCTATGCTAAAAACCTAAATCCGACAATTTCCCTTATCAAGTGTTTCAAAAAACTTACAAATTTTGGTCTTTATTCCTTGAAAACCAACCAAGTTCATCAAACGGAACTTTGTGTTTTGTTCCACCAAAGTTTTCAAATGTTGTACGTAGGTTTGGTAACTTGGTCAACCCCTCTTTTTCGTTTAATTAATTACACTGAGATCATCCGTGTCGGAGAAATCACTTTAATCGTAATCTTCGATAGATGAAAATCATTCATTAACCAACATCAATTGTTCTTTACCGTCTATGATTTATGCATGTATGTATGTATGTATGTATGTATGTATGTATGTATGTATGTATGTATGTATGTATGTATGTATGTATGTATGTATGTATGTATGTATGTATGTGAGTATATATGCATGCATGTATGTATGTATGCACGCACATACGCACATACACACGCATGCATGCAGTTATGTATCTTATACTTGACACTTTGCTTTTAGTTCCATTTTGTTGAATGAAGTAACTGTAGTATGCTATTGTTATTTATTTTTGTTATTTGGTTCAGGAATAATTGTATATTTACCCTTATAAGTACCTCCTAATTGCATATTTCCCCAACTAAAAAAATCAATTGCATATATACACAATGTTAACTAAAATTTTAAATATGATCATATAAAAAATGTGTATATTTGCAAATTAAAGTTGTTTATAGGGGGAAATATGCAATTGATTTTTTTGGCTGGGGAATTATGCACGAAACGTGTTTTGGAGGGGGAAATATGCATTTAGCCATTTGGTTTAATAAAGTAGAAGTAGATCAAACAAAGCAATACATTTCGAGTAGGCTAGTTGCAACATTGACCATTTAGTCATTACATTTCGAGCAAGCTAGTGGTAGGAATTGACCTTATACACACACACACACTATAAAAGTTACCATTCGACCATTTAGTTAATACATTTCGAGTAGGCTAGTTGCAGCAGTTGACCATATATACGTACATATACTATAACAATTTCAAGTTGACTATTTAGTCAATACATTTCGACTAGTCAAATGCAAACCAAATCAGCCAAATGAAACCAAGTACAAATTTACATTTATTTAGTTGCAGTAGTTGCATACCATTTTACCATTTAGTTGAATGAAGCAATTGTAGTATTTAGTTCCAGCAATTGCTATTTATATTTGTTATTCAAGTAACTAGTTATATCAAATAACCATATTTGTTATTCAAGTAGCTACTTATATCAATTAACCATACATACATACATACATACATACATACATACATACATACATACATACATACATACATACATACATACATACATACATACATACATACATACATACATACATACATACATACATACATACATACATACATACATACATACATACATACATACATACATACATACATACATACATACATACATACATACATACATACATACATACATACATACATACATACATACATACATACATACATACATACATACATACATACATACATACATACATACATACATACATACATACATACATACATACATACATACATACATACATACATACATACATACATACATACATACATACATACATACATACATACATACATACATACATACATACATACATACATACATACATACATACATACATACATACATACATACATACATACATACATACATACATACATACATACATACATACATACATACATACATACATAACACTTAAAAATATCAGCAACTGCATTAGACCATTTAGTTAACTGTATACCAAATCAGCCACCATATCAAATCAATAGTTACATACCAAATCAACAGCTTTTAAACTTATGACCAAAAAATCAAACATACACAGAGAAGAAATATTCATTACTTTCATTGACTAAATTGATCATACATAATGTATTTATATAAAATAATGAACTCATATAATCAATTAGACAATCATGAAACTAACTATATAATACATGTAGTTACAAAATATCTCTAGTACATGTACCAACTCTTTAACTAAGGGTTGATTCATCTTCTTCATTTGACACATTTTTAGTGAAGTTCTTGAGTGTAGGTTGATCAAAATGTGATCACCATTCTTGAGTGATGGTGCAAATTATGTAATCACCCTTCTTTAAAATCTTATACAATAATTCAACAATGATCTCACCAATTGAGTCAAAACATTACAATTCGTATATTGATTAAATCAACTCCTACAACGAGTTGATTTGGTCTCATAAGTCACCAAACCAACTGTAGGAGTTGATTAGGTCTCATAAGTCACAAAATCAACTCCTATAACTAGTTCATTAATGTAGGATTCAGAATGTGTTTCATTCCATTAGAGAGCTCATGTTCCTTTACCAAGGGTCTATTTAGCTAGCTTAGGTTAATCAAAAAATAATAAAAGATACAGCATTCGATAAGCAATTCATAAAACTCGTAAACAACTTCATCATTCTTCAAGTGCATAAAAAAATAAGTTGCTTGTTAAATGGTTGTCAATAATGGGATTAATTAAAATACTTTGAAACTCTTCATTTGTGAATTGTGAAACATAGTTTAAAAGGTTTATAGCTCAACTTGCTAAAAAAAAAACTCAAGAACAAATTACATCTCTCGTCCTTTATGTTTACAGCTAATTGCAGATCTCGTCTTTAAACTTTGGTATTTACAGAAAATGTCCTTTATATTTAGAAAATTTTGCAAGTTTGGTCCTTTCGACTAGTTGTCGTTAGATTTTAACAGCAAATGATGAAACGTGCCTTACACGTGAGGGCAAAATAGTCTTTTTGTGTTAAAGGACCATTTATGTAATTTATGCAAAGTTTTTTCTCGTTTTATTAATAGATTAAATAAATAAATTAAATAATAATATTATATAATGAAACCCCCAACCCATTCCCTCAATCTTACCCCTCTTTCTCTCTCTAATCTCCGATGTCCACCACAACCGTTCTAGTTCTATCACCGTTAGTGGAAAGGACTAAACTATAAATTTTTCTAAATATAGAGGATATTTACTGTAAATACCTAAGTTTAAGGAAGAAGTCTACAATTAACTATAAACATAAAGGACGGGAAATGTAATTAGTTCAAAACTCAATTTGAACTAACATTACCCACATCCATGAGCTCTTATAAGTAAATAATATAATCGAGAAAACAAACAATTGAGGTATGTCAAAAATATCTAATGTGGCATTTCTAAGCTAAAAGGTGCCACAATTTAGTCTACAAAATGGATTTTAATAGATGAACAAATCGCAACATTTAAAACACAAGAATTGAAGACTAGGTATATATCCGTACCTCATACGAGCGAGATTTCAACTGTTAGCCCTTAGTTTAGCTTGTCAAATCCTCTAATTTACATAAGCTTGAAAGATCAATAGCTAATAGCTTTAAGATTTTATCGCTAGCAAGATTTAAACTTATAGCGTTAAAGCTAAAAAAATCTTCACCACACTAACAGATAATATTTGTTAGTTAGTGAATCAAATAATTACCGGCCATTTTAAACTCTCTCAATAATTCAATTGAAAATAGAAAACTTCAAGTTTACTATGCAAAACTTAAATTATCCAATGACAATATTGTTAATATTCTTGCTCCCTCAGGATCCATTTTCAGTCATAGACCCCACAAACTTGCTTTTAGACAATTTGATGTCGCCCTTTTACCTTTATTGACTTAATGGTCATTAACTTGCACAAAATTTTATACGAAAATTACAATATTATATATAATTTTAATTAATGCATTTGCAAATAAAATATTTCACAAGTTTAATTAGTAGGTTAAAGGTAGAAAAGATACATATATGTTATTGAAAATAAGCGTTCATAGAATCAAAACATTAAAGTACTAAAGGACAGAGAAAATAGACAAACAAATGAGTAGCACATAAACAGAAAATAAATAGCATACACAAGAATTTTACGTCAAGTGATATCATTAAAAAAACCTACGTTCACATGCTGCAACTAAATTATTTCTTAAGCTCAAACCATTAATAAATTATCAAAGATTGCAATACAAAACACCTTCACAACACAACACCGATTTTTAAACCATTATTGACGTTTAATATCTTTTCACATGCAAATAGAAATGATATTTTTTTTTATGTAAAAACAGGTTTTAATTATTACTTTATTCAATGTAGATACCTTGGAGGGGAACTAATATCGTCTAACTATATATAACCAATTACGTTATTACATGCATGTTACGCAGATGGAACGGTAACAACGAAAATATTAATCTAAATTTAATTCTTCAACATTTAAATTTAAAATAATATGCGAATTATTGTAACTTTTATTTAAAGTTAAAATACATAATTTTAACTTTAAATAAAATTAAAAAGAAAAATGGGTTATGGGTATCCATTTAGTGATCCGGGCGTATGAGAATAAGTAATTTTTTAGGCGGGATTTTGACATTGAAATTGAATGTGAAAGCGTCATGCATGTGACAACAAAGATACTTTTTTATTATAATAGAGATTAACGGTCGTCTTGTATTAAATTTAATTGGTACGAGTGTATATAATAGAGCTAGCTTGTTACCATGCATGCAATTACTATACATATATTTTTATTAGAAATTGGGTTTAACGTCTTTGAGAAGTGAAACTAAATATTAAATCTTGTTTCTTTTATATTTAGGTTACATTTAAGGAAAAATATATATCTTGTAGTTTGTAGTCGTGTTAATATATAACCATCACAAGAAATGAAATTTCAAATGTTTTATAGAGATGAGTAGACTTTTAACCATTAGGAAAAGTTGTTGGTGTGGTTGATGTTTAGGGTTAAGATGTCATGTTATTAACCCCAAAATTAGATAAGCAATTTATTAGTTTTTATAGGCATTAATTTGGTGGACGTTCGTTTTATTACTTTTTTTTTTCTTTTGTTCAACTTTCATGAATAAATGCATGAAATTAAACCGACCATGCATTAGTAAATAATAAATTTTATTAATTTAATATGCCAATAACTTTACTACTTGCTCACATGTTTAATAAACTTTATTCAATTTAATATGGAAATAAACCATCAAATTTTGTAATTAATATTCCCGATAACACCCTTTTAACAAGAATATGTGAATATTTTTATAAAAAACCATCAAGCAAAATTACATCATTAGTATCGATAACACCAAACACGTGAAAATTTGGTTGAAATTACCAATCATCCCCTCTAATTTTTTGGATGTTCTTTTAGACACAAGTATTTATGATTGGAGAAATGGATCTAAAGGTTATCAATCAAAGCTATTTTTAAGACGGTTCTTTGATGTATTTGATGTGCGCAAAACAATAAGATCTTTAAACACGTAGCCCTTAGTCCACTAATTAATGGCCATAGAGGAAACCAACATTTTTAGCTTTTTTTGGGTTAAGAATAAAGCAAAGCTGAGATGGTTAGAATTATCTATGTGGTATAGTTTTAATTTTATGCACAAAATGTAACTTTAACTATTTTGTTGTTATACTCTAGCCTCTGATTAGTTTTTTATTTTTTATTTAAATCCATTGTTCAAAAAATAAAAATAAAACGTAACACGCTAGCTAGCTCAAATGCCCCTTAAATTTCACTTTATTTTAACATGTAACACCATGCATACTATGATGGAGCTAGAAATACAAATGACTTGTTATAAAAGATATTTTTCGTCACATGGATTTAGTAATATGTTTAGGTGTTGTGTGTGAGTTAGCCGTTTCCATATATGATATACCAATGCGTGTGAATAAGATAATTGTGTCATATGATGTATGTCGTTGCATTCAAAGACAATATCATGCATGTTTCACATTGACTCCTCATTACATGGTCAAAAGACAAGTTAACAAAATTATCCCAAAATTAACTTTACACGTTATAAAACACTACAAATGAACCCACAACTCTTCTCACTCACTCAACTCCACACAACCACACGAAATAATGATCTTGCCTTTCGGATTCTTTGAGCTCATCCTTGCAGTAATATGCTACATATCTTTCTCCTTATTCCGGCAACGACATGCGTTGGTTTATGACTGGCCACTGCTAGGGATGCTTCCGACCCTTGTTCTTCAAATCGAAAGAATCCATGAGCGTTGCGAATTGGTCCTTAGGCAGACTGGAGGCACGTTCTTGCTCAAAGGTCCATGGTTCGTCCACATGGACATGTTAGCCACGGTTGATCCGTCCGATGTCCACTACATCATGAGCTCTAACTTTTTAAATTTTCCGAAAGGAACCGAGTTTAGAGAAATCTTTGAAGTTCTTGGAGACGGGATCTTCAATACGGATTATGAGTTGTGGCGTACTCATCGAAAGATTACGAATGCTTTGGTTAATAATCAAAGGTTTATTCGGTGTTTGGCTCGAATGAACTATGAAAAACTGGCTAATGGCTTGATTCCAGTTCTTGACCAAGTGGTTTCAAAAGGGGTTGTTGTGGATATGCAAGATTTGTTTCAAAGGCTTACTTTTGATACAACTTGTATGTTTCTAACTGGATATGACCCCGGGTGTTTATCGGTCGAGTTGAAACACGTGCCGTTCTCACGAGCCCTAGATGAAGTCGAAGAAGCGATTTTCATCCGTCATATCATCCCGAAAAGTGTGTGGAAGCTCCAAAGATGGCTAGGGGTCGGAAATGAGAAGAAAATGAAACGCGCGTCAGAAACGTTAGACAATGTGATTGCAGGTCTTATCGCAAGAAAACGAAAAGAGTTGAGTGATGGCGTCGTGTCAGGAGACGAAGAAAAGGGTGTAGACATATTGACGACTTTGATAACCGATCAAGAGTTGTATGGTGACGAGTTTAAAGGAGACGATAAGTTTTTAAGAGACGTAATCTTGAATTTAATGATTGCTGGGAGGGACACAACCAGCTCTACACTTACATGGTTTTTATGGCTAGTTGTGACCCACCCAAACATTGAGAAAAAGATTAGAGATGAAATAAAGGAAGTTATTCCCGAGTGTGAACTCGGGAAACTACGAATTTTTGAAGCCGAAGATACAAACAAACTGATTTATCTTCATGCCGCGTTTTGTGAAGCATTAAGACTTTACCCACCAGTTCCGTTCCAACATAAAGCTCCAGTTAAACCGGATGTTCTTCCTAGCGGCCATCGTGTTGATCCAAATATGAAGGTAACAATTGTTTCTTTATATATAGCTCTAAGTTATATAAAATTATTTATATTAATATTATACAAGGATTTAGACAGAATTTTTTTTGTCAAACCGTTAACTACGGATTTAGAAAACTAATTAATTGGCTTAGTGGGGAGTGTTAGGTACAAGCTTCTATAATACTGTTTTATGAATTAAAATAAACACTTAAAAGCATTTTATGAGTTAAAAGTTGAGATAATCATGCATATGTAACTTTCAAGATAATAGTGGTGTAAACATCATCATGAATATAATGTCGCATTCGAATCACCAAATTAAACTATTCGGTACAAGTTTCCTTTATATTATATTATATTGTTATGTATTAAAAGTTATGTTAGCTTTTAAGTAATTATATTATTCATTGTTTTTTAATTATTGTTCAATCATATATATCATATATGTATATTTTTTAATTAAACAACACCATTTTAAAACCTGTAAGTCCCAAACATAATGGTTGTTTTGTATAAATTTCTAGATTATTTATACATGTTTAAACATAATGGTTATTTATACTTTTGTGCTTATACATGCCTAAACATAATGGTTTTTCATATCAATATCCAGATTATGTTTTCCATGTACGCCATGGGAAGAATGGAAACGATTTGGGGTGCAGATAGCTGCGAGTTCAAGCCAGAAAGATGGATTACCGAAAAAAACATGATAAGGCACGAGCCGTCCTATAAGTTTTTGTCATTTAATGCAGGTCCAAGGACATGCATCGGTAAACAAGTGGCCTTCACACAAATTAAAGCAGTAGGTGCAACGATTCTCCATAATTACAATTTTGAAATGGCTAAAGGCCATATCGTCGCCCCAAATGTTTCGATCATACTTTACATGAAACACGGCTTGAAGGTTAGGGTTACACCAAGATTGCCTTGATTTCGAAAGGTAGGGTCGGTTTTAAAATCACTGGTCATATATTTTAAGATAATAATTAAACATCGTTTAAATAGATAAAAAAAATAAAAAAATTATGGTTTGCTTAGAAATAAGATAGTATAATAAAAAACAGGGTTGTATGGTATCTATTTTGAATATTTAGGTGTTTGTATGTGTTACCACCTCAACTATAGTCATGTAAAATTTGTATGTGTTATTTTACTTAATTATAATTATTAGGTTATGTTTTTTATATATCTCGTAATGCATGCATATCTAAGTCCTTGTTTGAGCTGTGAGACGTATGTACATGTATTATTCATCTAGTCCTGCAAATAATTGTGTTAGTAAAAATAATTGTGTTAGTATCTGGTACAAAATGCTTGATTTTAGTGATGTCCAAATCTGAAGAACTATGAAGAACTAATCGCTTCACAACTTCAAAAACATAACGTGTCAATACCTAAATTAACTATATAGGATAAAATCAGTTTATATAGTTACAATACTAAAAGGACTGGTTATGTCAAATAGAAACTTTATAACATATTGAACTGACACGACGATTCAAAATCCTGTTCATGCGTGATGTATCTATATATACACAATCATTATAATCTAATTAGATGATGAATATGAATAAAGATTATTAAGATCATTAAACAATTTCTTGTAATTGGGACCAACAAAATCCGCAAGGCCCAAGCAACCATGTTATATCAAAACATGATGATGATGAAGGTGACTAATCTACCTAATAAATCAAGGTTTTAGAAGGAGTTATTAAAACTTTTTTTTTTTGGGGGGGGGGGGGGAAATGAGGGGGAAATTAGAGGAAAAAATAAAAGGAAATTTAAGAGGAGAAAAAATAAAGTGAAGAGTTGATGAAGAAAAAATATTGTGATTATGGTATTTTTATTTATTATTTAATTATTTATTATTTAAGAGGTAATTATTGTGATTATGGTAATTATTTAAGAGGGGAAAATTAAGTGAAGAGTTTACAAATCTTTAAATATTTATTATTTATAAATTCTTAAATATAATAGTTATATTTTTTAAAAATATTGTTATTTAATCCGTGTGTATCACACGGTATTAAAACCTAGTGAATCTAATAAATCAAGGTTTTAAGGGACAATTTTTTGAGGGAAATTTTTTAATCTATAATAGGAAGTTTGAGAGAGAATTATTAAGTATCATGCAATGTAATTGTTGGAGCAATATTTTTAAGGGAAAATGTCATAAAAATATAACCAAGTTTACTCATTGTTTCAAGAGTTAATTACATAAATGGTGCTTGTGGTTTATCTAAAGTAACAAGTTTGGGTACTAAGGTTTTTTTGTTACAAGATTGGGTATTGATCTTTTAATTTGTAACAAGTTTGGGTATTAACACTAATAAATGTTAGTTTTTATGTTAACTTCAAGGGCATTTTTATATGTTCACATTAGAAGGGTTATTTATGAAATTTATGATTCTTATGAACTTTTTTTGTAACTTACATTAAATATTATACAATAAAGAATTAAAAACAAAACACTCATTTTTTTGGACTGATTTCTTTCATGAACCACTAGTTACCATCACAAACATATTCATAAGTTATCGGTTATCACCATCTTAGTTTTTTTCACAAGTTCTTTGACATAAGTAACTTAATTAGGTGATGGGCTATTTGAAGTTAAATTATTTAAAGCCTATTTATGTGAATATTTACTAACTCAAAAGTAACATTGCCCATCCTCACTACTCCATCATCATCGTCGGAAAACCCGTCAACAACCCATCGCCTACCACCATCGACAACCCTGTATTCTTTCCCTCGTTACTCGGCACCCTCTAACCTTATCATCCATCCAGGTTCACCGCCACCGTCATCCATCACAAACCCCAATTACTAGCTCCAACCTCAATCAATACCTAATCGCCACCGTTGAAACTCATCGTCACCCAATTTCGCGACTTCTTAACCATTCATTACACCATCACACTTTGTGTTACCCTAATCGACACCATCTATCTCTGACTAAGTGGTTAGGATGGTGCTAATTGGTGGCTTATTAATAGGGTTTGTGTTGTTAACTAGTGGTTCTTGAAAGAAAATACGGTAAGAAAAAAAAACAACAAGTAATAACATTATTGAAATGAACAATTGCACGTGAGCTTCACTTTAGCATTCAAATTTGTCTTCTTTTTTTTGATATTATTTAAACACTTTAAATTTGCAAACGGTCATGATTAATACTCAAATCTTTAAGGATAATTTATAACAACAATATGTGAATTGAAATCTACTTTTTGTTTTACTTGTGATCTTAAGTTTAATTTAAAATACATCATTTTAGCTTATAATCTTTTCATATCATTAAAATCCAGATATTAACCAATTACGAGTAAATTCAAATAAAAAGTAACCCAATTTTATCAAAAGTGTAGAAAACATTTATATATTTAATATATAATCTAGACCACATCAGTGGTGCTAACTAGTGGATAGTGAAAGAAAATATGGTAAAAAATGAATATTTTATTTTTCATTTTTTTATCTTACAATATGTTATGTAAATTACAAAACGGGTTCATTAAGAAAAATAAATTTCATGAATAGCCCTTCTAATATGAAAATATTAAAAGCCCTTGAAGTTAACAAAATAATTAACATTTGTTAGTGTTAGTACCCAAACTTGTTACAATTTGAAAGACCAATACCCAAACTTGCAACAAAAAAACCTTAGTACCCAAACTTGTTACTTTTGGTAAACCATAGGCCTCATTTATGTAATTAACTCTTGTTTCAATTAAATACCTTAAACTTTTTTTGTCTCTCTAAAGTCACTGAAGTTTCATAAGTGTTCCAATCCTATGTAATATTTTTACAAATGTTTGAATTTTTTAAAATTGAGTTGGGCATATGAAACATACATGAATTATGATTATAAAAAGTGAAATTTTTTTTCCAATCAATTTGAATCGGGATCTAAAAGTGAAGACTAAAATTTTGTAACTTAATAACAAAGTTCTAAATTTATTGAGTTTAAGTCAAATTGAACAAAAATAATCACAAAATAATATCCAAAATTTATACATATTTCATTTGCCCAAGTCAATTTTTAAAAATTCAAATAATCGTAAAATTAATACATAGGATTGGGACGCTTAATGAAACTTCAGTGACATTAGAGAGACAAATAAAGTTTCAGGTATTTAATTGAAACAGTTGGCAAACTTGGTTACATTTTTACAAAGTTACCCCTATTTTTAAATATTAAATATTTACAAATTACAAATCTTTAAACATAATGATTATAGTTTTTTATAAATATTATTATTTAACCTGTGTGTAATACACGGGTGTTAAACCTAGTAAAATATAAATTCAGGTTGATTATGTGGAAAAAAATTAAGAGGGATTTTTTTTTTCCGAACCAAAAAATATTATCAGAACTACAGCTCACAGTAGACATTATTCGAGAACTATGATTAACAATGAAGTTAGTATTGTGTTTATACTTTTTGCATTAAAAAAAGAAAAAAAAATATCAATCGATGGTGTAATGATTGAGGGGCTTTATGATTTTGCCCACTATTAAAAAACGTATAATGTGTCCATAAAGGTTTCACCCACTTCACAATTCACATGATCGAAACTACTTTAAATCCAATTCAAATGCCCAATCACAGATAGTTACCAAGCATATATGATGACATCAAACACTAATTCAATTTCTATTTTTATTCATGGTGTGTAATCCTTATTTAATATATCAAAACGAGAAAAACTTATGTGGCATATTTTTAAAACTTTTGGCTTAGGTGACATTATTTGAAAGTTTATATCACAATAATGTTTTTTTATTTAAAATATGTATATAAAATATATTATAATAAAAGTAATTACATTTTTAGTCCCCTAATATTTTGGAGAATTCTGAAAAATTTAAGCGTATTTATATTTTTAACCCTCTACTACAAGGGATGTACATGAGTCGGTTTATATTTGATATGGTTTAAAAATGAAACTTATGGATAAAGTTAATAATAACACACAATTAAATACCTCATTGTTTTATAAATATACGTAACATTTTTATACTATTTTTTTAAAAATAAACTACACCATAAAACAGATCACTTTATGGTTTAGTAAATTTGAGTATAACATTGCTATACTTAAATTCTAATTTTTAAAAGTATATCATGTGTTCCAGTTTACTACGGTTTTGTCTTAAACTGCTTGAAACATTCATAAATATCCTTAAAAGTATCAATTGAATGTTGTGTTCCCGAACGTAGCGGTGGCACTAAACTAGTTATTTATATGGTACAAAAGCTATGGTGCAAACAAACTTCAAACGAAAAATATTGAACCAAACCAAAAACGACCCGAAAGTTAATTAACAGCAGGTTAGTAGTTAGTATTTACACGTTACTATCTGGATTTAAACTCAAAACCTCTAAAAGATAGAGGCAAAACCCGGATTCTTACTTGATAATAATCCTAAAGGTTACATCTAATCCGATACATGTTCCGTTTCTAAAAATAGAACAAAACCAACATTCAAAAAAACAGATGTCAAAAAAATGCATGTCAACTTCAATTATAACATGTGTTTCTCTTCACGCACTTTTCCATATCATCTATATCCTTTAATGGCGTGCTTTGTATGTCAAGATTCCGGTAATGGTAGTAAACTCATTAAGAGTGTCCTTGGAGTGAGAACTTATTTAATAGGAAATCAAGTCTAGACTCTTGGTACCAGTTCCCTTGGATCGATTAACTGTTACCGGTGGAGTTAACAACACTCTATATGCAATTAATGCATTGAGAAAAAACCAAGTTGCTTCAAATTGTTTAAAGCTTTAATAGGGCTCATAACACTAGTAGGTAAGTCATGTAATGGGCTTGAGTGCTTCTTTATTTTATGTAACTATATATAACACAATCACACATTCATTGTATAGTGACACTTTGCACACTAGTGAAACAATAGATAAAACAAAATTAAGCATATATAACACAATGTTTCAAAGTACAACATTAATACAATGATAGTTCACCAGTAAAATATAACCTAATGAAACAATGTAAATGAGTATTAAAACTTTTCTCCTTAAACATATATAACACAATGAAATTGATACAATGACTCAAAGTACAACATTAATATAATAATAGTTTACGAGTATAATATAACACAACACAGTTTACATATGTTAAACAAGTAGAAGTATACATATATGCAAAATTAATGAAATTATGTATTGTGTTATACGAATGAAGGGTTTTCAGGTACTTCAGGAACAACACAATATAACAAAAATTATTTCCTAAGATACACATTAACAGTTTGCATTTACATCAGCTAGTCAAACACAATGCAAATTTGACACAATGATCTTGAGTGAATCATACAATATAACTCAATGATCTCATAAGATGCACGTTAACAGTTTGCATATTCAAACAAATAATACCACTATATATCACACAATGATATTTGTCCGTCAAGTATTTAATCACAATACAACTTTGACACAACGATCCTTATTGAAACGCATAGTATATATCACAATGATCTCCTAAGATGCATATCCAAACTTGCAATATGATTTGGCACAATGATACTTTATGAACAAACTTTGTTAACAAATAAAACAAGTAAATAAATTTGAGATGCTATTTTATATATGTTATGGCATACAGTTATTTGAATAAGGTATATTGATTTTCATTGATCTCAACTATTACATTTTGTTTTCTACCGGTCCCAACTATTGAATTGGCTGTCAACAGTCCCAACTTTTATCACTTTGGTAACCACTGCTCCCGTCGCTAAATTTTTTTAACACCATTAAGTTTATTCCAAATTCAATACCGATATTATAAGCCTTTTGATCGGAACGATAATATAAGTCGATTGATGGAAAATTACCTCAAAACGGCGCTCCGAACAACGAAATAGTGCTTCAATCGGGTGTTTAAACCTAACGGTGCTTCAATCGGATGTAAAAATTTTATCGTTTAGAGAGCCTTTTCAAGAAAACTTTAACATTAATCGACACGTATTATCCTTCCGAACAAAATGTCTAAAATATCGGTCTTGAATTTAGAAAAAACTTAACGGCGTTAAAAAAGTTTAACGACGGGACCAGTGGTTACCAAAGTGATAAAAGTTGGGACCGTTGACAACCAATTTAATAGCTGGGACCGGTAGAAGACAAAAGGTGATAGTTGGGACCAGTGAAAACCAATATACCTTTGAATAATGAAAACAAGTTATAAGATTTCACGTACTGTGTTATTATGTATGCTTTAGTTTGTATTCGAAAACAAGTGATAATATAACACAATGACATGATGAAATAACATAATGACCTCATGATCGACGAAATAACACCATTAGCTGAAACGTGAAAAAAGTTTGTTTTATACATCAAAACTATACGCATTTTGAAGACAAAAAACACTTGTTTTCTGTGCAATTTTAACTATTTATCATTATGTCATCGTGTGTTTAAAACAAATTTATCTTCATTTAATTTTTAATTTAATTCTCCATATGTAATTGTAGACTTTCTAGTGAATTGTGTTTTTTAGTAGAATTCCATGTAACTTGTTACAAGCGATTGAAGAAAGATAAAGGCTTCCATAGAGAAATCATTTGATCTTCTATAATTATGCACTTTTTATTTACCTTTTTAAAAATATAAATAATTTAGATTAGTTCTCACTAAATCTCCACATAATATTATGTTAAAAAAATACCCTCTTATCATATATGTTTATGCAAAAAAATTGTGCAAATTATGCTACATTTTGAAGAAATTAATTATATTCTCATCCTTGATTTACTTTAACTTTTTAATGTGAAACTATTTCAAGATGTATAAAAAAGGCAAATTGGCCTAAAATAATCCCAACTAAACCTATTGGCTGAAAATAATCCCAACTCAGTTTATTCCCTCCAGTGGTCCCAAATCCAACTTTTTTGGCCTACAGTGGTCCGCCGTTAAGTACACTTAACGGCCGTTAACTTTTTTTCTATTTTTTTCGAATTTCAAACTGATATTTTAAGGATTTTGACCGGGAGGAGAATACGAGTAAGTTGATGTAAACCTTACTTCCAATTGTTGCTCCAAATGGTTTAATTTTGATATCCGGTTAATACACCGTTAGGTTTTAAACACCCGATTGAAGACCGTTTTGTCGTTTGGAACACCAGTTCGAAGTAAGGTTTACATCAACTGAATCGTATACTCCTCCCGATCAATATCCAAAAAACCTTGTTTTGAAATTCGAAAAAAATAAAAAAAAAAGTTAACGGCCGTTAAGTGCACTTAATGGCGGACCACTGGAGGCCAAAAAAGTTGGATTTGGGACCACTGGAGAGAATAAACTGAGTTGGGATTATTCTCGGCCAATAGGTATAAGTTGGGATTATTTTTAGCCAATTTGCCAAAAAAAAACACACAATTTAATTAGGAGTTGTACAAGATACTATGACTTGTAGGTTTTGTGTGACATGTGTATCTATCTAATTTCTTGTGAAAGTATCTCTAGTCTTCTCCAAGCATTTACAAGGTGGGTTTGTCACACTATGATCCATGCAAAATGACCATTTTATCGTTTTAGTGCAAGGTTTATATAATGCTCAAAATTAACCACCCATTTGACATGTTCCAAATTAAAAATCACATGCAAGCTCTTTTTAAGTTTAAATGCAGGGCCGACCCACTCTTGTTTTGAAATAGACGTTAGTTTAAGCCTCCACATTATGAAGGCCCCAAAATTTTAATTTATATAGTCCAGTCCAAAACTAAGAAGAAGAGCCACAAGCTCACAGTAAACCCAAAGACGCCCGAAACACGTCGTATTCAAAAGGCTAGCCGCTGCAGATGAATCAACATCCACCATCACTGGTGTAAACCAACATCGAGCACATACTACCTGCCACCGCCAGAAAGTGCGCCTACCATTGCCATCTCTTCTTCAAAATTTAGAAAGTGCTACACACGTAACTAGATTGTACTTTCACTGTATAGTACTACTACATTTCATTTGGTTTTAAATAAAGTGGAGAACGTAAAACCAAGATCTATTACTTTATTTAGTAACTTTTTTAGAGAAACTTTAATTGAAATTAAGTTTTTATAGAGACAGATTTCGTTTAATTGTTATCAATAAACCGGTATCTATTAAGTTTGATAAAAGTATAGAGCTAGTTGTTACCATGAATTAGATCTTTTTATTGGGCACAAAACCCTCTTAAATTTTAAAAGACTATAAAATCAAATTTCTTCATAAAAAAAGTTAAGACATAATCTGGCGGAGGAAAAGACAAAAAAAAAAAAAAAAAAGATGGTTTTACTACTTCAAATAAAATTCACTAATAAATTTCTAGAATTAATTAATTCAACTAGCGAAGTCATTATAAGACTATAAGGAATATCAGACGACGTGTGACGAGGTCCACTCATCTCGTGAGCATATCGCCCTGGTGTGGCGAGAAGGCCTCGCAAGATGGGTGGTGAGGTGGCTACCTCGTGACGTGGAGTAAATTCAAGAATCCAACGACTCTTTTTGACAAGTAGTTATTGCAACGGCACTTTTTATAAATAAAAAAACATTTTAATTTTTTTTAAATCAAACCATTCCCTATAAATACCACACTGTTTTATAAAAAAATATCACACCCTTCTCCTCTTCTTCTTCTTCTTCTATATCTCACTACCATTTTATTAAAAAAAAATACCCACCTAACTAAAAATTAATCGTGGCAAAAAAAATCCAAACCCCGCCAAACTAAGCCGGCTAATTAAAGTTGGTTCGAGTCAGTCTCGCGTACCTCAACCCCAACACCCGCAACCCATTACCCTCAAACCCGGTACCCACAAACCCATTACCTGCAATCCAAACACCGACAATCATTTACCTGATTTCTCTACAAGTCCTCGGCATGCCATATGAAGTTGGCCCTTGGCATTTTACTTTCAACTCGTATCAAACCGTATAAAACCTTACAAATGATTTTGAGTTCATTTTAGATGATATGCGTCTATGGATTCAATGGTTCAAGAAACACAAGGGCTTGAGGTTCAAGAAACATAAGCGTCGGAACGAACACAAGAGTCGAGCGGTGTAACAAGTCAAGAGAATGGTAAGCAGAAAGCCGGTAAACAATGAAGGTCTAGGGAAGAAGAAAACGATGTGCTTGAAGGTTGGTTCAAAGTATCTGAGGACTCGTATGTAGGGCTGAAATTTTCTGACACAGACACGATAACAAGACACGGCACGACACAAAATTAACAAATTTCATGTTTGACCTTAACAGGTGTCGTGTCGTTAATAGGTTAACACGATAAAAACACGTTAACTATCGTGTCTTAACATGTTAAACACATGTTAACACGATAGGTTACTTGTTAATATTTAATTAAAGGAAAAGCTGGTAGAGAATGAAGGTGGAGATGGACTTTGATGGAGATGAGTAGAAATATCAAAAACTAATATGGAATGCCTTTTAATCTTTTTTGCTCATCCGTTTATCAAGTATTATAATGGTTAAAAACTATTTTGATGGACTTTTGTTGTTTTGTGACTTAAGAATTATCGTGTTAAGTCATATTTAATATTTAAGACTTATCAATTTTTTTGAAAATATTTTATTTAAAAAGTTGGTTTTATCATGTCATAATATCATGTAACCTACTTTTTATCGTACGTGTTCGTGTTTACAAAAAAATGACACGATAAGTTATCGTGTCGTGTTTTGGTTTATCGTGAACGCTTTTATCGTCTCGTGTCTGACACGCTATGTCAGCCTTACTCGTATGCTGGAGACCACCAAAAGGGGGAACATTTTGGGGTTGAGTTTTTGAGTACTTCTAATTTAAATTCCCTGACACAACACGTTCTTCTTATTCCTTTGGTACGAAATATAAGGATATGATGAAGGTTATCAACAAGTTCAACGCTATATATTGTAAATTGGTATACTCTTTTATATAGTTAATTACTTTTATACATTTTTGAATAATTATTATTGTATTTTTACAAACATCTTTTGTAAAAATTTGTAGAAAGAGAAAAGGGGCACTAAGATGAATGACAAGGACATGAAAAAAAGCGTCCGCGTGGGGTAGGACGAAAACAGCAAAGCATATCCACATTTGGAAGCTTGGCTTGTCTTTATATACCATGAAAAATATTCTAAAGGTGTACCGTTGATGGATGCGGGTTAAGAGTTTGCGACCTAAAAAAGAACAAAAACGTCATACTCAGGGAATTCACTAGTAGTTCGAATGACCTCAACGAAGACACAACCCCAAGCCGATCTCCTCGGAAAAGCAAAACAAAAGGCAAAGCAGTAATAGACGATTCAACAAGCGAGGAAAATAAAGAGGAAAGGAAAGTGTTCGAATGCAAGAGTTGAAAGAGATAAAAGGTGAGCTGAATAATGAATCGAGATGAAAAAGCTAAGGAGTTGAAGTTTTTCAACAAGCCCTATGATTATTTGGAAGAAACTCATAAATCGATAACGTTGGACATGAAACGTGAAATCATGACGACATATGGATGACCATATACTTTTTAGTAGTTGTAGTTTGTATATTTTTTTTGAAGACTTTTTTATTTTTTAGTTTTAATTTTAACGAATTTTTTTTAATTATTAATGAAAATGCTTTATTTATTTATTTTATATTAATTTTAATATCTCATATTATTATCATCTCACAAGATGGGTGTCTCTGTCTAGCTTAAACAGATAAAAAGAGGTGAAAAATAACGACATGACATGACACAAGCTCAATATTAACAAGACTCACCTTATCACCACTTCAATTTGTAATTGTTCCTATTGCCCTAAACAATATTTTTCATTCTCATTCTAAAATCTAAAACAATCACAACATTACAAAATACCTCATTTCTCAAAAAAGGAAAAAAAGTTCATACTTGATGACGTGGTTTAGTGCTAAAGATGTGGTGTTATTAATCCCAAAATAGATAAGCAGTTAATTTATTACTTTACAAGCGTAATATAGGCATTAGTTTGGTGGTGGTTCGCTTTAATACTTTTTCTATTGTTATATATATTACCGTGAATTAAAAATGCTGTTTAATCAACTTAACTTAAATTTACTTTACTTGCTGCGGTTTAATCAATTTATTTAATATAATTTGACAATGACTAACAAATTTATATAATACATAATGAATAATGGTAAAATTATCACGAAATGACATATAACCTAAAACACAATGATTAATACATGTATGGTAATACAATGATGAAAATATTTGAGATTGACTTGGCGTATTTGATGATACAATAATCAAAATTTCCTATTTTTAAAACCAGTATAATTAATAACACGTGTTCACGTACGATATTTCTTTGCTTTTTTTAGATTAAATAGTTTTTCACAATAACCCTCCCACAATTGTGATACCAAGATTTTGAACACTCTTTATAACAATACTAGTTTAATTAGTGCTTGCGTTATGCTCGGGAACACAACATTCAAATTGTGTTTTTAAGGATATTCATGGAGGACAGGAACGGTTCCAATCAGTTTTGAGAAAAAACCGTGGCAAAACCGGATCATAATTATTTAAAAATAATAATTTTTTTGTATAGCAATATTATACTCAAATTAAAGATAATTAAATGCTCGGTTTTATGGTGTAGTTTTTTTTAAAAAAATTCTTAAAAAAAGTTATGTGTGCTTGATAAATACGGAAGTCTTTAATTGTATATTATTATCACTTATACATAAGTTTCATTTTTATATCATATCAAATACAAACCGACTCACGTACACCCTAATATTAGAGTGTTTAAAATGTAATTGCTATTAAATTTTTCAAAATGTTTCTAAATATTAGAGGACTAATATGTAATTAATATTATTATAATATTTAATATTCATATTTAAAATAAAAAACATTATTGTTAGAAAAACTCTCAAATAATACCACATAAGCAAAGTTGCTTTCAACAGATGTTAGATAAGCAAATTTTATTTTGCTATATTATTATTATAGAAGATTAGATATATAAAGTTTTTTTATTTTTTACAATCAACATTTGCTTAAAAAGGTAGACAAATCGAGACATGACTAATTAATTGACTATGTGAATCACCTTATATTATTTATTTGAGCTTCATTTCATTCTCCACACACTTGTTACTCTCAACGTGGGAATGTACAAGTGAAATACATATACTTGTTTTTACGTAAAATCGTATTCATCAAATCGAACCCTCTAAACATGCTATAATTAACAATGCTTAATTTTTTTTCCGCTTAGAACCACTATAAAAAATGTTAGTATTAGCGATGATATCATTAGCAGCGACTAGAACAATGAAAAAAAGGTGTTTGTCATAAGGATGCATGTTTTAGTAAACTTTCTTATTGTGTTGGTTTAATTATAGTTTACAAAGGTGTTTTTTATATATTTTGTTGCATTCAAAGGCAATCTTGTTTCATTTGACTCCACACTACACATGGTCAAACAACAACCTACCAATTAATCCCATAATTCACTTCACCCATTATAAAACACTACATATCAACCCATGTCTCTTCTCACACTCAACTCCAACGACATAATCACGCAACCACACAACAATGATCTTCCCTTTCGGCTTCTTTGAGCTCATCCTCGCAGCAATATGCTACATCTCTTTCTCCTTATTCCGGCAACGACATAGGATAGTTTACGACTGGCCACTGCTAGGGATGCTTCCATCCCTAGCTCTTCATGTCCAAAGAATACACGAGCGTTGCGAAGAGGTCCTACGAGAGACCGGAGGCACCTTCTTGTTCAAAGGTCCATGGTTCATGCACATGGACATGTTGGGCACCGTTGATCCGTCCAATGTCCACCACATCATGAGCTCTAACTTCTTTAATTTCCCGAAAGGAAACGAATTTAGGGAAATCTTTGAAGTACTTGGAGACGGGATCTTTAATTCGGATTATGACTTGTGGCGCACTCATCGAAAGATTACGAATGCTTTGATTAATAATCAAAGGTTTATTCGGTTTTTGGCCCGTATGAACTATGAAAAACTGGCTAAAGGACTTATTCCGGTTCTTAACCATGTGGGCTTAAAAGGGGAGGTGGTGGATATGCAAGATGTGTTTCAAAGGCTTACTTTTGATACAACTTGTATGTTTGTAACCGGATACGACCCCGGGTGTTTGTCGGTCGAGTTCAAAGACGTGCCGTTTTCACGAGCTATGGATGAAGCCGAAGAGGTCATTTTCGCACGTCATGTCATTCCAAAAAGTGTGTGGAAGCTACAAAGATGGCTAGGGATCGGGAAAGAGAAGAGGTTGAAACACGCGTCAGACACGTTAGACAATGTGATTGCGGGTCTTATCACAAGGAAACGAAAAGATTTGAGTCGGGGAGTCGTGTCAGGAGACGATGCAAATGGTGTCGACATGTTGACGTCTTTGATAACTGATCAAGAGTCCTATAGTGACGGGTTTAAACAAGACGATAAGTTTTTAAGAGACATAATCTTGAATTTGATGATTGCTGGAAGGGACACAACTAGCTCTTCACTTACATGGTTTTTGTGGCTTGTTGTGTCCCACCCAAGCGTGGAGAAAAAAATTAGAGATGAAATAAACGCCGTTATTCCCGAGCCTAGACTTGAGAGACTAAGAATTTTCGAAGCTGAAGAAACAAACAAACTTGTTTACCTTCATGCTGCATTTTGTGAAGCATTAAGACTCTACCCTCCGGTTCCGTTTCAACATAAGGCTCCGGTTAAACCGGATGTTCTTCCTAGTGGCCATCATGTTGACCCAAATATGAAGGTAACATTTGTTTCGTGGCACTAACTGATATTACCTTCCATTACATATACTACTATTTTATAACATCATTGATTTTTTTTATGTTTTGTCTTTTGTTTTTACTTTTGTTCTCTTTCTAATTTCTAATAACTTTTTCCTTTTCTTTTATTTTTCTTATTTTCTTTTAACCTTATTTTTTCTTTTGTGTTTTTATATATGTTACGACTTCACACCGTAATGTTCAACACTGCACGCAATTCTATTTTTTTATTTATACATATGATGTTAAATCGGAAACGTAACACAATAATGAAGCCAAACATGTTACATATATAGTGCCTTGTCGTGCAAACATCACATGTTGATCGACCATTGTACGTGGGGGAACCAAACTTAAGGTCATCATCATAACATGCATAAGGAAATCATAAATCTGACGTTGTCGCCGCAACGCACAACACGTGCACCAACCAAGAGTAGGCGTCGCATTGCGCTAGCTGAGTCATGAATAGTTAGTATAATATTAAAGGACCATGTCGATGATGAATTTTCTTTTTTCTTATTATTTTTTTTCTTCATTTTTTGTTTTCTTTTTGTTTTCATTAGTTGTTTTAAACTACGTTTTAACTTTAAATAAAAATATGTGAGACATAATAATACTTTCGAACTATACGAAAGCTGTAATTAACACCGTACATAAAATATTTTCTTTGTTTTTAACATATTTATGATTTTAATCTCTTACTTTGATTAATTATCATTTTGTCCCCTGATAACTTATGCAGTTTTCGACTTAATTTGACCCATTAATCTACTTTGACATATGTACGACTTCAATCCTCCGGATTTGACTTAGTTATCGTTTTGACCTCTAAGTTTGGATATTTCTTCGTATTTTAATATGTGACACATTGCGTTTTACACAAGGACGTACGAGACATGAAATTTTTTTTATTAAGGATGTAAAAATCACATACGCGATATCTAACCGTATGACCGACCGCCGCATCACGCGGCCCAATCTTAAATATAGTTATTTAGAAAAACCTAATAAAAACCGCCTGGTTAGCTTGGCAAGACATATAGAAGATTCTATATATAATATAATTATTTTTCTGACTTGTAAACTAGTTAATGTTAGTTTTATAGTACATAGGCACATAGCATAAAAGCATTAGATAAAGTAAAGGTAGAGATATTAAATATATGTATATCCTAAATAGCCATAAGCTAGGCTTAGGTTATACATACATATCTATGGTATATATACACATATCAACCTGTTTTTATAAGTGTGCCAAACACATTACACATATCAATATGTTTGTATGATTGTATCCCATTCCGCATATACGTATATAGAGAGGCAAAAATGTGTATAACAAATCCTCATAATGGTACTATAAAAACTATATTTTAAATAATCTATTATTTTTATTAAGTGTGGATATAATGTCGCATTCGGACCATCATGGTACAAGCTTAAGTTTCTATTTTTAAAGTGTTATATTAATCCAAATTTCATCTAACATTAATGTAATATATGTATTATATATTTATATATTATATATTTAAAGATTGTAATTAAAATAATCTATTAGTTCTCAATTATTGTTTCAATTATAACTTTCGTGTTAAGAACAACTTTTTAGAAACTTGTAACATAATCTTAATTCTAAAGTGGTTATTTCATATCAATTTCCAGATTCTGTTTTCATTGTACGCCATGGGAAGAATGGAAACGATTTGGGGCGAAGATAGCTGTGAGTTCAAGCCAGAAAGATGGATCACTGACAAAAATATGATAAGACACGAACCATCGTATAAGTTTTTATCGTTCAATGCAGGACCTCGAACATGCGTCGGTAGACAGGTGGCCTTCACTCAGATGAAGGCAGTAGGGGCAACAATTCTTCACAATTACAATTTTGAAGTGGTTGCAGGTCATATCGTGGCCCCGAATGTGTCAATAATACTTTATATGAAACATGGCTTAAAGGTTAGGGTTACACCAAGATGGCCTTGATGGCTTGATTTGAACCACTTCATTCGGTACTAAAATCATAGACCATCAACAAGCATCCTTTTTTATATAAATAACAAGGATAACCGCAATGGTTAAGTTTGGGTAAAAATAATTAATGTGGTATAGTTAAACATGGTTGTATGATATCTATTTTGTGAATATTTAATTACGTGTTTATGTTTGTGTAATCACCTCAATGGGTTATGTAACAAATTATTAATTGTTATTAACGTGGTTTTTGTTATTATTTTATTTATAACCACATATGTGTCTTAGCTCTTATATATCTCCTAATGCATATATATGTGCTAAACACCCAATTCTAGTAATGTCCAAATTAGGGCTGGCAATTTCTGACACGGACACGATAACACGACACGAAACGACACGGAATTAACAAGTTTCGTGTTTGACCTTAACAGGTGCCGTGTCATTAACAGGTTAACACGATAAAGACACGTTAATTATCGTGTCTTAACAGGTTAAAGATCTGTTAACACGATAGGTCACCTGTTAATATTTATTTATATGAAATGTTAGTGGAGAATAGAGGTGGAGATGGACTTTAATAGACTTTTAATCTTTTTTCATATTCGTTTATCAAGTATTATTATGATTAAATACAATTTTTATGTAATTTTGTTGTTTTGTGTCTTAAGATTTATCATATTAAGTCATATTTATTATTCAAGACTTATGATTTTTTTTGAAAATTTTAATTTAAAAAAAAGGGTTTTTATCGTGTCATATCGTGTCTTATCGTGTAACCTGCTTTTTATCGTGTTCGTGTTCGTGTTTGGAAAAAATGACACGATAAGTTATCGTGTCGTGTTCGTGTTTGACCTTATCGTGTTCGTGTCTTATCGTGTTCGTGTCTTATCGTGTCGTGTCTGACACGATATGCCAGCCCTAGTCCAAATCCCCAAACAAGCATGTGACATATATCCAATTATCATGATGAATGTGACTAATTAAACGCAGATTTGATTGTTAATTAAAAGATTGGGAGACATGTTATTTTCATAACTATAAATAGTATGATAACTACAAATACCAACAAAGCATATATATTTATTTATGACCCAACTATTAGTTTGCAATAAAATCATTCATTAATTTGTATATCTAATCAAGACTCAACTATTAATTTCGCAAAAGCCAATCCACCTCCACATATTAATAATGATGGGCTGTGAAGGTTTTGGTCGGGTCGGGCTCAGACCCGAGATCACTGGTGATTGCAATATGGAAGCCTGAAACTATAGAGTGGCTGACCTAAGGTTATTATGATTAATTTTGGTATTGTTTGAAGACCAAAAAGTTGCTTTGTTTACAAACGCTAATCTAACACTATAAATATAACCATTGATGTAATTGTATTTTTGTGAGCACCTAATAATATAAACCATAATTGTAAAGTGGACGCAGGTCAATTGGGACCGAACCACTATAATTCTCGTGTCTCTAACTTTCTGCGTGATATTCGTTTGTGCGTGTGTGTTGTTTCGCTTCCGCGTACCACTTGTTCCTAACAACTGGTATCAAAGCTTAGGCTCGTTAAACACAAATTTGCTTCACACGAGAACGATTCGTAGGTTGGTCTATCGCCGTTGCCCGTTTCATGCGTTTAGAATCACGTATTTATGCAACAAAAGAGAGTGGGTTATTGTGTCTTGCCTGCTTTGGGAGTCACAATTAATTAGTTTTTTTTGTGATTGGTTCGATAAAGGGAGCAAATCAATTTTTCTTTTTTGGTTGCTACAGCCTACAGGCGACGCACAAGGAGAAAAAGAAAATAAATTGATTTGTTCGTTGTGTATATCACGTTTAAATACTTGTGTTTTTCACTTTAGATGAATTAAGAAGAAAATTGCTTTAACACTTGTGTTGATCTTTTATCTAAAATTTTTGGAGTCTTACACTCTTACACACTCAACGAGTTACTATCATTGGTCCTTTCATTCACGTCTCAACCCTCAACCATGCCTCTACGAAAAGATAACTCCGCTTCCGATGAAAACCCACCCACAAACACTGAACAATTACTGAACACCCTTATTACTATCACCACCGAATCAACAAAAGAAAACAAAGCCAAGATTGCTGAACTTATCAATAAAATGGACACTCTCACTACTCATGTCACAGCCGAAGGGTCGGGTACAAAATCACCCAAAAGAATTCGTTTACCATGCCACCGCTCACCAAACAGAATCCAAAACCATCGTCAACCAAAAATTTCGCTTCCTCTTTTTGATGGATCGAATGCTTTGGATTGAGTTTTTCAAGCCAAAAATTTCTTTTCATACTACAAAACACCGGACGATGAAAGAGTCGATCTAGCAGTTTTTTATTTTATCAAAGAGGCTCTCTATTGGTACCAACGCCTTGCAAACAACGATTTGCTTGGCACTTGGGCTGAATTCAAAAGAGAACTTGAACTCAGTTTCGGACTATTTATGTACCAAAATCATGAAGCAACGTTGTTCAAACTAAAACAAACATCAACCGTAGCAGCCTTCAAAACCGAGTTTGAACAAGTTAGCAGTCGTGTTGTCGATCTAACTCAGCAGGCACTACGAAATTGTTTTATCTCGGGTTTACGAGCAAATATTCAAAACAAACTAGATATTTTGAAACCCACAACACTTCACCAAGCCTATGCATTGGCAAGCCTTGTTGAAGAAAAATTGCAGTCCAATCTAAGGCCCAAAACCTATTCATACTCAAAGCCCATTCTCGTCTCGGTGTTACTAGTCAAGAAAAATGATGGTTTGTGGAGATTATGTGTTGATTATAGGGCACTCAACGTAGAGAGACAGCTATCACCTACCGCTTGATTGTTATCAATATACCGATTGTTATTAATTTGTGTGCTAGGTTTAACACCCGTGTGATACACACGGGTTAAATAAAAATATTTAAAAAAATTGTAATCATTATATTTAAAAATTTGTAAATTACCATTAATCACAAAATTTTGTCTCCATCAACTTTCCTACTCAATTTTCCCTCTCAAACTTCATTTTATAAAACACATTATGTTTTCCCTCAAAAAAAGTGTCCCTTAAAACCTTGATTTATTAGATAGATGAATATAGTGCTCTTTTCTTACCATGAAAATACTTGAGGTATTTTATCAATAAAATACCTTTTTAAAAGAAAATCGCGTTTTATGTCTATTAACACTACACTACCCATTTAAATGTCACAAATGATAATGTACATGTACATAATAAATTATAATAATGTATTTCTAAAATTTCAACTAAATAATAAAATTAAATTAGATCGATATTTGTATTTTCTGTCTTTTGTTTATTTCTTAATGATTAAATTAAATTCTAATTGACTTTTAACATACTAACTCATTATACAACTAAAATATTTATTTTATAATATGGTTTACATAAACATCATTACTCTTCAATTCCAATGAAATATCAATCAAAATTTAAAAACAAATATTTAAATATAGTTAAAATATTATATTATTATTCTTTTTAATACATTACATGTCAAATGTTATATCCGTGTAATACACGGATAATAACCTAGCTAGTTTAGGCATGCATTAATTCGGTGATTGTTCAATTTATTATTTTTTCTCTTTGTTCTTTTTTTTTTTTTGAATGGCTGATTTCATTAAAGAAGGAGACGGAAGCAAGAAGCTCCACGACTCAAAACTGGAAAATTACATTTGTAAATTACACCAATCAGTCCAAACAAGATTGTTCCAAAAAGATTTATTTTTAATCCAAATATAGCCTAATGTTCTAATATCTTGAAAGAGTCTTGATAAAATAACTTCCTTTTTGTCAAAAATTTTGTTGTTTCTTGTTTTCTATATACTCCAGCATGTCGTTAAAATGATCAGTTTGAATTAACTTCTTCTTTCTTTTTGACGTATGCATACGTGGTCTTCCCTCTCATTTAACTTAAAATCTTAAATTATTATCTTTTGTTGAAAATTAAAGAAATGGAAGTCATTGGAGTCTATTGTGGCCAATGTTATTAAACCGGGCAGTCCGAAGGCGGTTGGACCGTCTTTTTTTTAATAATCCCAGTTCAATTAGACACGGTTTGATTGATGTTTCCGAACCGCTTCGAACTCTCCGGTCAGACCGGAACCGGATCGCTATTGAACCGTTATTGAACCGGGTCAGCCATAATATATATATATATATATATATATATATATATATATATTTTTATGCTTTGATTTTCTTGGATTTTATGTTTACATCTATTTATATTTGTATTTTTTGTAATGAAAGTCAATATGTTGATTTTTTAAGTAATAAAATGATGAACTCGTTTTATTCTGGCATTAAAACTTGTTTAAACTATGATTTTTTGTGATTCTTGACTTTAGAACTTTTTTGGATTATTACCTATATGGTATAATTTAATATTATTGAACTTATGTTGTGTTTAAATTGAAAATCTTATGGTATTACTTTGATAAACATATATTTATCCTACCCCGGTCCAACCCCGGTCCGACCAGTCCGACCATTAAAATTATAATAACGGTTCAGTGTCCGGTCCGGTTTTCAAAACATTGATTGTGGCTATGTAACATACAAACGTACCAGAGGTGAAAATGTCTATTCTGACTGAAAAGAGAGCCATTATCTTCATCAAAACCACGCCAAGAGGGCGGGACGAGGCCGATTGTGTTTGCTTCGGACGGCAGCATCGCCATTTTGTCAATAAGGGAGTGGTTGGGACTTGGGAGATAGCTCTTAGCTTGTTGGTTGCTTGCCACGCTCTAGCCGAATGTTGCTTTCAATAGCTCGGCTCTATATATAAAACCCCAAAAGAGACATTAAATATTTTTGTGGACCTAATACGGCTGCAAAGGTACTAGCTTGGGGTTCAAGGGGCTATAGCGTTTTATGAAGGTTTCAATTGCTCGATCGAAGTCAATCTCTCGTTAGATTAATTTAATTAAGGGGCATTGCATTGCATCCCATTTGATTGATGTTTCTTTTTTGAAATTGAGGTTATAAATAATAGCTATTAATTGTGTGCAGTTTGTTGTTTCTTTTACTTATCACTTTATTATTATAAAAAAAAACATCTGTTTAAGTTTGTTTCTTATAGAGATCTAACACGAGTACACGACATAACTTTCATTCGTACATACTGATTGATAGGCTTTTATTTCCTCGCACTATAATCTTTACACCCGTGTAACGATTTTAATTAGTTGCACTCTATAATCCAATTGAAATGGTTTGTTTGCTAATTGGATGGTTAATTGGAACGACGACTTGCATATGATTATAGAAACCCCATGTAGCAATGATTTCAAGTTTAGGTTTGTGACGGTTGAGTTAAAACGGGTAAAAGTTCCACTCGGGTTGAAACATTTAAAAGTTTGGTTTCGTGTACCAATATTGTAACCAGTGTACCAGGAATCATATAAGGGTTGTAGGAACGGTTCACCCATAAAGGAAAAGTGAATGTCAGGAGAAGATGTTGGTAAGATAGAACGCTAATCGATGAATAAAACATCTTTTAGGAAAGCGGTTTAGGTAGCTCAGCTGGTTAGAGCAAATGATTGAAAATTTTTGTGTCAGTGGTTCGAATCCTCAAATCACTTCTAAGCGGGCCAAGCCTCAGTACAGCCCTTCGCAGGTTAGTAAGAAGTCAGTTTAGTTTGATAAGACGAAATTTGAGAAAGAAAAGAGAGTGCTCCTTTTGTTCGTATTTTATAAGCATGCATTCGCTTATCATATATGGAGTTGATGCTAAAATTACTCAAAATTTACAAAGACAAAGCTAGAACTTAACTATGTTGAGGTAGGAAGAACACATGAGGGATTGATCGAGGGTTGAACAATCTTATTCCCTCATGGTGTTGGCACAAAAAGTACATTAGTTATATCTTTTATGAAACTAGGTATATTCACGCTGTCGCGCAACGCGCGACAGTTTTAAACGGGTTATTACTTGTTGCAAGCCCTACCAAGTACCAACAACACACAAACAAAAATGTAACACAAAAAATAAAATTCATTTAAAAAACATATAAAATAACAAAAAAACAAACAACAACAAAATCGCACACATGACATCAACCAATAGCAACACAACACCTCAAACCATCAACCAATAGCAACACAACACAAAATACTAAATCATGGCATCAACCAATAGCAACACAATACCTCAAACCATCAACCAATAGCAACATAACACAAAATACTAAATCATGACATCAACCAATAACAAACACAACACTTTAAACCATTAACCAATAGCAATAAAACACCTCCAACAATCAACCAATAAAAATACAACACCTCAAGTCACACACAAAACAATATTTCATGACATTAACAAATAGGAACACAACACATCAAACAACCAACTAATAGCAACGCAACACCTCACACAACACACAAAACATACATGCATGTCTAACATAAGCATACATGCATGTATGTTTACATTCAATATTTTTTGCATAATAAAGCATTATGTCACCTACATGTAACTCTTATAAAAATACTATTCATCATGTTTTTGTTTCAATATAGTATAATGTCATTTTTATTATTATTAACTACTGTGACAACTACATAGATATGCTTTTCTATAAACGAACAATTCAAGATACTTCTGCAATTATCTGCATATATATAAAAAAAATTTACAAGGTGAAGACACTATTTGCAACAAAGACTTCTTCTAACCATATCGCCGTTGAATTGTATATTCTAACCAAAACCGGCCCGAAAGTCAAGTTTACATAATTGACTATTCGGGATACACCTCCCACGCAACGCGCGTGAGAAAAAAATCCTAGTTTACTTAACTTGAAAATGACTAGCAAATTTATATAATACACAATAAATTAAAATGGAAAAAACATACTTCGCATGTTTAAGCTTAAAAGTATTAGATATTAATGGACCTAACTATTAGTATTTTGTCGCTACCGGTCCCAACTTTTGAAATATGTGCTAGTGGTCCCAACTTTTATCATTTTGGTCACTAATGGACCCGCCGTTAAAAAAGTTAACGGCGTTAACTTTTTTTTTAATTTCAGGTTGACGTTTTATGGTTTTTGATCGGAAAAAGAATACGAGTCGATTGATATAAAATTTACATCGAAACGGTGCTCCAAATGACAAAACGATGCTTTATCAGGGTGTTTAAACCTAACGGTTCTTTAACAGGATGTACAAATTTCGTCATTTGGATTATCGTTTTGATGTAATTTTTATATCAATAGACTCGTATTCTTATTCCGATCAAAAACCATAAAACGTCAACCTGAAATTCAAAAAAAAAAGTTAACGCCGTTAACTTTTTTAACGGCGGGTCCATTAGCGGCCAAAATGATAAAAGTTGGGACCGCCAGCACATATTTCAAAAGTTGGAACCGGTAGCGGCAAAAAACTAATAGTTTGGTCCGTTAATATCCAATACTCCTTAAGCTTATGACTTTAACCATCAACTTTCTAAAATTTGACTAGTAAATGTTATAGCTTGATCACAAAACCTAACCCTCTAATCACTCATGTTTAAGCTTCTAATTTTAACCCTCAACTTTCTAAAATTTGTCTTTGCTACCGCACAATTCTAATCACTCAAATTTATAAGCTTCGAATTGAAAGCAATGGCAGACATAAGAAGAGGTGAGTCATAGCCTGAGCTGCAGCTCAACTTTTCGCGCGTAATGTAAAACTTAATGTTTTTTCCCATTTTATGTTACACCTGAGCACATAAAAGGATACCCATGAACAATCAAAACATATTTTTAATGGCAATTTAAAAAAAGTGTTAATAGAATGAAAATATTTGTTAAAATGGTCCAAATATTGTTAATAGTTTTCAAAAAAAATTAATAAAACTACGAATATTAATAATGATATGCAGGAAAATGATGTTTTGAATTAGTGCACGCAAAAAATAAAAATAAAAAAAAAACTTTTTGTACGAGTGTTTGTAAAAAAATTGTACGAGTGTAGAGCAAATTTTTTTCAATGATACCTCTGATATTTTAGACTAATATCGACACTAGTCGAAAGTGTGCCAATGTTTTCACGTTGGTTTAAAGTTTGCAAACATATCTTTACCATGTGATATCTTCTTTGTATGCAAAACATGTTCACATACCGCAACATGCATATCAGGAACTTTGCCCGTATTATATTTTGTTGCATTAAAAGGCAATATATTGTTTCACTTTGACTCCACACTAGCTACATGGACTCAGGGGCGCATGCTAAGAGGGACAAACGGGGGCTCCGGTCCCTGCGCGTTTTTTATCCCGAAGTACTGATTTTTACCCCGATACTTTAAATGTTTATATATATATTGATCTCGCCCCCGTGTAAAAAAAGTTACATGTGTTATATATATATTGAGCTCGCGGCTCGCCCCCGTCAATAATAAAAACGACACGTATACTAGTTGGGTAGTCGGGTACTCAGATCATTAGTCCATTACAATTTAAAACTAAATAACAAATTGTTAGTGGGCCATTAATTTAATTGTGTAGTGGGCCACAATTCACAAACCCAACTACACATTACCATTTACCCAATTACCCATATCCATAACCCACACCCACCCATTAACATCAAACAAAAAAAAAACGGCAGATTCATTCTTTTCTAAAAAAACGCAGCCATAAGCCATTGAACAGCAGTCTCAAGTTCGAGAAAATTGAAGGGCGCAGGCTAGAACGAGTGAGTGTGAGTCAGTGAACGACCAGCAGGTAGAGGTGGGCAACGAACGACCTAAGGTTCGTTTTCTTTCACTTTTGTTGGTTTAGTTTGAGTTTAGGATCTAGGGTTTTATATTTTTAAGTTTTTTTAGGTTTTGTAGATTTGATTGAAACTTGAGTTTATGTTGAATTTAGGTTGATTTAGCATGGGAAAGGTGAAAACTCTTCATTCTTTTTTCAAAAGAAAGGATGTTGAGGAAGAAATTGTTAATGAAAATCAAGTGAAACCCCAAAAGGCTCAAACTAGTGAGTCGGAAAAACCAGATAATCAACAAGAGGCAAGTAATTCTGAAGCTCCACCATCAAATGCTAATGAATTAGATCTTAACAATCTAGAAAGAGATCCAGGTAAACGAAAACAAATGTTTGATCATCCGGTAAATCTAAGAGAAGAAGTAAGACGAGCTTATATGAAGTTAGGACCTTTCCAAATTAAACTTAAAGAGTACCCTAAGAATGAAAAGAAGCGTAGATTCAATTATTCTAGTGTTGTTATTGTTTGACCCGACCCGAATCAAATCTTCAACCCGAAAAATATAACCCGATAAGAAAAAAAAAATCCGGGTCCTGTAATTTTCAGCCCCCGTGCTGAAAGTGTTCAGGATCCACCACTGTACATGGTCCAACAACAACCTACGAGTCTGATAGTTAACTTCACCCATTACAAAACACTACATGTTGACCATTCCCACATAACCGAAAAAACAATGGTCTTCCCTTTCGGTTTGTTTGAGCTCATCCTCGCAGCAATATGCTACATCTCATTCTCCTTATTTCGGTTCATGCACATGGACATGTTGGTCACCGCTGATCAGTCTGTTGTCCACCACATCATGAGCTCTAACTTCTTAAATTTCCCGAAAGGAAAATGACTAGCAAATTTATATAATAATACATAATAGATAATGGCAAAAATATCACGAAATAAAATGTAAAACACAACGATGAATGCATGTATACAATGATAAAGATATATGACGAAATAAGTAAACATTTTTACCACAATGACGTGTCGTATTTGACACAATTACCAAATTGTCTTCCTTCGAAAACAATAAAATAATACATGTGAAGTCTAGAACATTCCTTAGTCTTTTTGTATTAAATGCTTACTTTTTTTACTATAACCCCGCCCATAGATTTTGAACACCTTTTATAACGATATTCGATTCATAAATGTTTTTTAACTAAGAATCGAACATTTTTAATTAACCGGATAGATGGAGACATGAGTCCGTAACTATGTTAACCATCATAATGAACTGATCTCCAAGTGTACGTGTGAAATACGTATACTTAATTTTTACGTTATAGCTTGATCATCAAACCTAACCCTCTAAATGTATAATAGACTTCTCATGGTTAAGCTTTTGACTTTAACCCCCCAGCTTTCTATAATTTGTTTTTGCTGCGATACAATTCTAATCACTCAAACGTAAAAGCTTTGAGTTGAAAGCAGTAAGGCGGACGTAAGAAGAGGTGAGCCGTAGCCCGGGTTGCGGCTCAACTTTTCGCGCATAATGTAAAACTTAATGTTTTTTTCCCATTTTATGTTTAGGGTACACCTGAGCACATTAAATGATACGCTTGAACAATTAAAGCATATTTTAATTGGCAATTTAAAAAAAGGGTTATTGGATTTTAATGCTCTTAACTATGAGGTATTGGTCGCTGCCACTCCCAACTAAGACCCTCACTCACACCACCCACAACGTCGTTAGTTTTTGGGTCAAAACTGTCACTTTTCTAAGTTGAGGAGAAAAAAGTTATGTTTTGTTTAAAGCATATATTTATCCACCATTACCACCCACCACCCATCACCACCAGTCCACCACCATCTCCAGCAACTCCGGTCACCACCGCCATCTCCAGCAACTCCGGCCACCACCATTTAATGTACCTATTGTGACAAACAAAACACTATGGTGTGTAGTGTTAACAATCCACCACCATGTTTTGTTTTTTAATTAAAACATGAATTAGGTTTTTAATCACAAATTCACAATATAAGAATCATACATAAGGAGGAAGAGGTGGCGGAAGAAATCTAGTATCAAGAACAAACATGTTTGGTTTCCTTTTATGACCACTGTCTCGCTTCACCATCAGCTTCGTCGGAAACCAAATATCACCCACGGCGGAGGCCGACGGAGTACGACGGATGAGGGTTTTGATTTCACGTGGTTGATTGCGCACCATAAGTTATTCCGATGATGGAAGAACAATCCCACCGCCGATTACCAGCTTCTGCCATGTATCCCTTTTTCCGACGACTGATGATAGTGGTGGTGGGTGGATATGGTGGTGGTGGTGGTTGTGTGTGGATATGGTGGCGGTGGTGGTGGCTGTGTGGATATGGTGGTTGTGGTGGTGGGTATGTATGGATATGGTGGTGGTAGTGGACATATATATTTTAAACAAAACATAACTTTTTTCTCCTCAACTTAGAAAAGTGACAGTTTTGGCCCCAAAACTAATGACGTTAGTGTTTTATAACGACGAGAGTGATATAACAAGTGTAGTGTTAAGTTGGGAGTGGTGAGAGTAAAGGTCTTAGTTAAGAGTGGCAGCGTCCAATACCCCATAGTTGAGAGTATTAAAATCCAATAACCTTTAAAAAAGGTTAAGAAAATGATAATATTTGTTAAAATGGTCTAAATATTGTTAATAGTTTTCAAAAAAATATTGATGAAACTTTGAATATTGCTAATGATATGCAGGAAAATAATGTTTGTATCAAAAAGAAAAAACCTTATTTTCCGAGAGATACCCCTGATATTTTAAGCTAACACTGTCACTGGTTGAAAGTGCCCCAACATTTTCACGTTGGTTTAAAGTTTGCAAACACGTCTTTACCATATGTTAATATCGTTTCTCAGGGCCGGCCCACTGTATATAAAAAATAAGTTGTGGCTTTAGGCCTAAAATTCAGTTAGGCCCCAAAATTTGAAGTTTTATTAGTATTTGGGTTTTTAGGGTTTCTTAACAATGAATCCTTAAAAGAAGAAATCATGAAGAATGGAAAGAACGAATAGAAAGAACGATAATGTTAGAGAACAAACAAGAGAGAGACGATGAATTTTTGTTGATCGGTTAATTTCTCTGGTCTCGATGAGAAGAAATCGAAGCGTCGATTTGCATCATCTTAAAACGCGAAGATGAGATCAAAGTGTAACAATCAGTTGCAATTAGAATTTTTGTCTAGTCTTTTGCGAATTTAGTTTAGGTGTTAAAATCATCTGAGGTCTTTTACAATCCAAAAATCAGTTGATCATCTCTTGTTTGTTGCAATCAAAAATCATCTCTGGGATTTGGGAAGTGATGGAAATTGAATCTGTTTTTGCAATCCTGAATCGAAGCAATCGACAAATCTAGATCAGATAAGTGGTTGTTATCTCTGGCTTCTTTGAATCTGTTTATTTCAGTTTTGTAGTTTAAACTTATCGTGCTATTTTCTTTGTCTGTGATTTGGTAATTTGTGGTTTAATATTTTGGTAGTTTGGTAATTTGTTATTAGTATTTATTAGTTTAACAATTTCAATTCAGTAAATCCGTTATATTGTATTCATCATTTAATAGAGTGCATTTTTTTGCAAGCCTAATAGACAATAGTTGGTAGTTTACTATTATCCTTCTTATTGAAAAACAAAAGAAAATGAATAGTAACATTTTGATGGCAATTTTGTAAATTTTTTTGAGAGTAAGGGGTAGTTTTCAAGCCGGTGTATATCTTTTTGTGTACGCTTTGTACATCGATATCAAAACATATACCGGAGAACCGGGTTCACCACCGAACGCCTATACGTTTTGTGTACGCTTGCGCGCCGACATTTGTTCAGCGAACGCCTACATGTATTGCACCGGGTTCACCACCGACACCATCCGTTCATAGCCTACACGGCGGTATTATATATATAAAGTCCGTAGACCTACGTAACTCACATTTACTCGCGCAACGCGCGAGAAGCGCATCTACCTAGTTCAATTGATTAGTTAGTTTTTTTAGTAATGTCAAATCCAATTAGAAACCAAGATTCGGGTTGGACCAAAGAGATAAGAAGAAGGAAACAAGCAGCTTTTATTAATTCTCAAAAAGGATCATTGTTAAAATATATAAATAACACATAATGATAATGTTACCCGAAGGCAAAGCAATTTTAGTGTCGGTCCCAAGCACGGATAAAGGAGGAGGGTTTTTTTCGATAGGCCTCAAAATTTAGTTTCGCTTTAAGCCTCAAAAAACCTTGAGCCGGCCCTGCCTTTTCTTTGTATGCAAATTAAACATGCATGTTCACGTACCGAAACGTACATATCTGGAACTTTGCCCGTATTATATTTTGTTGCATTAAAAGGCAATATCTTGTTTCACCTTGACTCCACACTACATGGTCCAACAACAACCTACGTACCAATCTCATAATTAACTTCACCCATTACAAAACACTAAATATCGACCCTCATCTCTTCTCACTCACTCTATTCCCACATAACCACAAAAAACAATGGTCTGCTTCCCTTTCGGTTTCTTTGAGCTCATCCTCGCAGCAATATGCTACATCTCTTTTTCCTTATTCCGGCAACGACATGAGATAGCTTACGACTGGCCACTGCTAGGAATGCTTCCATCCCTAGCTCTTCATGTCCAAAGAATCCATGAGCGTTGCGAAGAGGTTCTACGGGAGACCGGAGGCACCTTCTTGTTCAAAGGTCCATGGTTCATGCACATGGACATGTTGGTCACCGTTGATCCGTCCAATGTCCACCACATCATGAGCTCTAACTTCTTAAATTTCCCGAAAGGAAACGAATTTAGGGAAATCTTTGAAGTTCTTGGAGACGGGATCTTCAATTCAGATTATGACTTGTGGCGCACTCATCGAAAGATTACGAATGCTTTGATTAATAATCAACGGTTTATTCGGTTTTTGGCCCGTATGAACTATGAAAAACTGGCTAATGGACTTATTCCGGTTCTTAACCATGTGGGTTCAAAAGGGGTTGTTGTGGATATGCAAAATGTGTTTCAGAGGCTTACTTTTGATACTACATGTATGTTTCTAACCGGATATGACCCCGGGTGTTTATCGGTCGATTTTAAAGACGTGGCATTTTCAAGGGCCTTGGATGAAGCCGAAGAGGCCCTTTTAGCGCGTCATGCCGTTCCAAAAATAATGTGGAAGCTACAAAGATGGCTAGGAATTGGGAAAGAGAAGAAGATGAAACACGCTTCAGAAACGTTAGACGATATTATCTTGAGTCTTATCATGAGGAAACGAAAAGATTTGAGTCGTGGAGTCGTGTCAGGAGACGATTCAAATGGTGTCGACATGTTAACGTCATTGATAACCGATCAAGAGCCGTATAGTGAAGGGTTTAAACGAGACGATAAGTTTTTAAGAGACACAATCTTGAATTTAATGATTGCTGGGAGAGACACAACCAGCTCTTCACTGACATGGTTTTTGTGGCTTGTTGTGTCCCACCCAAATGTGGAGAAAAAGATTAGAGATGAAATCAATGCAGTTATTCCCGAGTCTAGACTCGGGGGACTAAGAATCTTCGAAGCGGAAAAAACGAACAAACTAGTTTATCTACATGCTGTGTTTTGTGAAGCATTAAGGCTCTACCCACCAGTTCCGTTCCAACATAAGACACCGATTAAACCGGATGTTCTTCCTAGCGGCCATCGTGTTTACCCAAATATGAAGGTACGTAACATTAATTATTATCTAAATATATACATTTTGAATTTTGAAACTACGTCAACAGTGTTTTATAGGTTTTATTGCGTGATTTACAACTTCTATTGCTTGTGGTACTGCTTCTTTTGTGTATGGTACACAGTGTAAATTTTAATGCGTAGGGTACAAGTATCACAATTCCTATTAATATATATATATATATACCCGACTCTCTCTCTCTCTTTTTTGTTTACGTCCCTGTTCTCTTCTTCTCTTTACTATCAGTTTCACGATGCTCTCTCTCTAATTCCGGCCAGCGAACCCTCTAAATCCGGCAGTCGCTAGCTTGAGACCTTTGTAGGACGATGATTTTATGAGGCTAGCTAGGGTTTCATTGGCTTCTGTGGATGGGGGTGTGGTTATGATGGTTGTTGGATGGTAGATCTTATCTTAAACAAGCAATTCGCTTGATAAATTAAAATACAACACAAGATTCACGTACACGCTGCAACGCGCGAGTAGATATCTAGTTGTATATATTAAAGCTAATTAACAAAACATGTTACTTAGTTAGTGTGTAACTCAAGAAGCACAATACGTTTGGTTCTCTTTTCCCCTTTAAGATCACATTATAAACAAACAATTTTATATTGTTTAACAAAAGATGTTTTGGTCTGTATGGTGTTGTGAAAATACGTGGGTTTTATCCCCAACATATTATGCTTTTTTTTCTTTTATCTTTTTTTTTGGGTTATTGGATTTAAACACCCCCAACTATTGGTCATTGACCGTTGTCACCTCCAAGTATCACTTTGGCCAATAACACCCCTAACTAAATACTTTGGTGTCCGTATCACCAAAAGTTAACCAAATCACTAACGCCGTTAAGTTTTGCTGACGTGGCACGGTGACGTGTCCTATCTCTGCTTATGTGGCAAGGTGATGGCGGCCAATGATCAATAGTTAAGGGTGTTTAAATCCAATAAGGCAATAACCCATTATTTATCTATATTTAACTAAGAATTGACCTGTGTCACGTGATGCGACGACCGGGTTTTAGTTGGTGCATATGTCGTGTCATATTTGTGACTTCGTTACATGCGTTACATTATTGATTATCTCATGCACGTTCTGGTGTAGTATAATGCCTCGTACCTTGCAATGTAACATGTCAAAGTAATTAAATGCTTCCATCACCAGCAAGAACAAAAAGCGAGAAAGAGGGTCGCTCTGTCTCGATCCTCTTTTCAAGTGAACTTCCGAGTAAGCGATCTATTTAATAAAATTGATGACTGGGCTGAATTAAGAAAACATTTAATCCATAAACACCATAAAAGCGGAAATTTATTTATACCATTATATTGTACAAAAAAATCCTAGTTAACAGTGTCATATTAGATCAAGTGGGCATGATGTGCATTGAACATCTACACGAGGGCTGGATATTTTTGTTTTTTTCTTCTTTTTAAACTTTTTTTTCTTTGTATATTCTTTTGTTTTAGTTAGTTTTTTTAATTACTTTGATGGCATTACGTTGCAAGGTACAAAACATAATATTACACCAGAACGTGCATGAGATAATCAATAACGTAACGCATGTAACGAAGTCACAAATATGACACGACATATGCACCAACTAAAACCCGGTCGTTGCATCACATGACACAGGTCAATTCTTAGTTAATTAAATATAGATAAATAATGGGTTATTGCCTTATTGGATTTAAACACCCTTAACTATTGATCATTGGCCGCCATCACCGTGCCACCTAAGCAGAGATAGGACACGTCACCGTGCCACGTCAGCAAAACTTAACGGCGTTAGTGATTTGGTTAACTTTTGGTGATACGGACACCAAAGTATTTAGTTGGGGGTGTTATTGGCCAAAGTGATACTTGGAGGTGACAACGGCCAATGACTAATAGTTAAGGGTGTTTAAATCCAATAACCCTTTTTTTTTTATTAAAAAAAAAGCGTTTCAAACAAAACTTTGTAACAGACGTGGAATCTTTAATTTTATGGCTTAAAATAAACACCACTGTCATAAAGATGCCTTAAAAACTACCACAATTGAGCCCTATGGTGATAAAAACTTTAACCCTTAGTGCCGACACTTCTTTGGCTATGCCGACGAAACTTTGCTGGCAAAAGTCTCGTCAGCACTAACTTGTCGTAGAAAGAAAAATAAATTATCGGCAAAACCGTCGTCGGCAAAAGAGACACCTTTGCCGATGAAAATTTGTTGGCATTTACGTTTAAAAAATAGCTTTTTTGAATTAGTCTGATTTGTGCCAACGAAAAGTCATCGGCAAATTAACCTCACTGTATATTTTTTTAGGTTTTTCTGTAGTAGTAATTTGGTGTTTTGCCCACATCTTAATGACGAAATCAAATGCAACAAAATAAAAATAACATGCGACCAAATATTTGCATAGTTTGTTTAAAATTATTATTACATAACCGAAATTGTTTAAAAGAACACAACTAGCTAACAAGATGGTGGGCGTGGGTGATGGGATTGCCAATAATTCATAAACTCTTGTTGTTGAAGTTGGCTATATGTGCATTTCTTGAATAATTTACGAATGTTCGGCCTCACGTTTTGCACGTTCGACAACTTCCTTTTGTTGTTGTTGTTCTTGGAGTTGACAAGCTTGATCTTGCAATTGTGATGTGCCGGGCTGGATTGTGCATCTGGCATTCATAGAGCGGCTTGTCTCACAAAATGCCCATACTCACGCATGAAACTACGCCCCACCTAAGTCTAATCTCAGTTAAGATGACTTTGAACTGTTTAAATTATAATTTAGCTATTAAACTTACATAGTCTTCTTCGGCAAGTGGGTGCTAGAATTGACTCTTCTTAGTGTGCTTGTCGTGAAAGTTTAATTTCCATGTTATTATTCTCATGTTAACAAGAACAATACTATTAGTAAGATTTCAATAACTTTGACATATAATACTAACAATTATAATTCTCAATTCACTCCTCTAGTTTGCCAATGACTTGCTCCCTTGAAACTCGGGTACCATTGTTTGTCTCGGTTTTGCTTGTTTACTTATGAGCGGCATCTGTACGAGTCACTACAAAACTGATCCACTTATCTTGATCATACTCCGAAGGGGGGTTGGCCCTCGCACTCTCGACATCATCATAACCTCCAATGTCATCATAATGACTCCCGAAAGAGCATTTCCAATCTGAAAATGCTCTTAAACACTCAAAGTTTTTTTATCATTTACCAATATTCATCCTCTTCCCGATTTTTAAGGTTAAAGTATTCCCAATAAACAAGTTAATATGAAAAAAAAATTATAGTTATGCAATTAAAATAAAATAAATAAAACAATAATTGCTACTAACATAAAGAGTTATGTACACTTCACGTTTAGTCTTGAATGGAACTTTGCTCCTACCAAAGCAGTTAAAACGTAAAACACTTCTAATTTTGTTCGAAAGCAAGCTTATAAAGTTCCTCGTGTTGTTTCCCATAAACTTATATTCGCTACCCTCCTTGTCAATTTCAATTTCACAACGGAGATGAACACACGGACCTTTTTTGTTTATTCCACGTCTCTTAGGTTGTGTAAGATTAAACCTCATGTGTTACACGCAGTGGCGTACCCAGGAATTTTTTTCATGGGGGTCGGAAATTTGATTGTAATCTTTTGAGTATCGATATATAATATTTTTTTCAATCTGTTTCGATTCGGTTCGGGTCAAACCGGGTCGGGTCAAATTAAAAAATGACAACAACTAAATTTGAGAGTTCAAAATTAAAAAAGTTTTATTTCCCTCCATCTATATTTAAAATTGAAAATTTTCAATTTACCTCCACTTACCTAACTTCTTTAATGTCTAACCCTAATTTTTATCTATAAATACCAAACCAAATCACTTTAATCACTTTCATCACTCTAAACTCTCTCTCAAACTCTCTTTCATTTTTTTTTCTTTTTTCTTCATTTTTTTTACTTTACTTTTATTCCTAAATACTTCAAACATCATCTATGAATTTTACCATATATTTACCAACAAGGTAAATAAAGGTTGGTAAATCACCATTTTGAGGTTTGAGTTAGGATTATTTTTTCAAACTTTATAAAATAAATCTTTTATTTTGTTTCTTAAACTTCATATGTCTCCATTCTACATCTTTCTTAAGCTACTAATTAATCTACAAATAAGAGGTGAATGAAACCAAATCATGTTTCCAAACAAGATTATGTTGGATTATTTGTGTTATGGTATAAAAATGGTGATGTTGTGAACCTTGGTTCTACAACTAATTTTTCCACCATTCCTCACTTCTCACTTGATTACTTAGCAAAAGTGGTTAGATTATTTATGTATTTCCTTTCTTGTACTCATGACCATCCAAATCATCAACTATGTTGATGATTTTGTGCAATGGTGAAAAACACTTGAGGTTACAATACCTTAATGTTTGACTATACATGACAATATAAATAAATATATATATATATATATATTACTCTCTTCTAACCATTATTTAACCTAATCCATTGTTAAATATTATGTGTCTCATATAGGCCGTTACTGGGCATTAAACTGAGTTTTCAAGACTGCATGGGGGTCGAGGGCTAAATTTTACGGGGGTCGATCGAGAATTTAACATATAAAAACCCAAAAAAAAAAATTCCGCAGGGGGAGCGGACGCCACCCACCCTCTAAGGGTGGGTACGCCCCTGGTTACACGGCTGGAAACATAAAAAAACACAATTCTAAGACTTCACGAAAAAAATAAATAACATTTAAAAGTAAACTACACATTACATGAAAAATATATGAAAATAGAAATACTAACTGCATTCAAACTCTAATTTGGTTGGCCATTTGGTCCAACGGCATTCCAATGATGTATATAAAATAGATTGAAGGTTGGCCATTTGGTCCAACGGCATTCCAATGATGGGCTAAAACACTTGACTTCCTAGAGGTCATGGGTTCTAGTCTTAAGGAGAGGGGTTTTACACAGAAAAGGTTAAAGGTTCCTATTGTGGTTTTCCCCAGGGGCGGTTAGTTGACGAGTCTTAGACTCCGACTTTCCTGCTCTTCGGAAGGGTTGGTCGGGGCCCCGAGAAGAGTATTTTTCTCTTAGGGGAGCTGCCACACTCTGCCGCAAATAATCCCTCTTACAAGGGATAGGCCGTGGGTTTCTAGGCTCGGTCATTGCACTCTCCTGAGCCACCGGTTAGCTGGTGGTGCAACTGCCGTTCCAAAAAAAAAATATAAAATAGATTGAAACTTTGGAATGGGAAATTATGGGTGATTTTATATTATCGATTTCTTTCCATACATAGCTTAGAAGAAAAGATTTTTAGTTTTGAGCGGAAAAAATGCTCCCACACCTTCTCTAATGAAGGACACATGTCCTCCAAAACCTTTTTTTATTAAAAGGTATAGATTTCTATGTAACATAAAAGTGTTAGATAAGAAAGAAAAGTTGAGATATCAAATATGCATAGGTATATGGGATTCGGTTTAGTTTTAAGAGTAAAATCAAAAGACAACAAATTAGGGGGAGACAGTGGTCCACGAGGAAGCAAACGAGAAAGAAAAACAGTTGTTGCTAGCCGGAGGAGGAGTGCTCCTCACGAGGACGATGAGGAATGCCTTCACGGCTTCACCTCGCCCCTCACATCCCCTTCATCCACATCTCGTTCACGAGGAGCAATACTCGTCTACGACATCATTGTCACCACCTTGCCACCACATCTTCATAACCACTCTCTACATCCTTATGGCACTAAGAGCACCTATAAGGTGAGCCCTACCAATGGAGTTGTGCAAACGGGCTTTACCCGGACCAAACTGCTAAAACCCGAATCGGACCAAACCGATTAGTACAAATGAAAATTTCGTAACTGGGCGATATAATTTGTAGCGGTCTCGGGTTTAGACGAGCTTAAGCGGGCCAGTCTTAACGTCTTAGTTACTTTACCCGCAAAATAAGCATATTTGGAAAAAAAAAAAAAAAAGTTTCTCATGCATATGCAAAATGATATATGCATGTTTGATCTTGCTAGTACTAACCATTCAATAATACTAAAACACCAACCGTATTCAATAATAATGCCAAAATTCAAATACTTCTAATTATAAAATAATTCAACATTCAACTGTACCAAAACAACAACCACAAAATAAGCTAATAACAATACAATTAATAATGATAATTACTACAAAATAGTTCCTAAGTTAAAAAGTTGTAGTTTTTAAATCTTTATCCATCAACCATCCCACATTCTCAAAAACATCTAAATTAAACAACATCAACATTTAGATTTATAAATAAGACACTATAGTTTTATTAACAAAACTAATATGTTTACCTAAATTATAAAAATAATAATAATGATCAACATATAAACAGGCTTATGATTTTAAAATGTGTTTTCACAGGCCTAACACCGGACTGAACCAGTGAACATTAGATTTTGAAACCCGCAAATCCGCACCTTTTATATCTAAACGGTTACTTACAGTCTTGGGTTGGGCTTTTAAAGCAGGTTACACGGTTTAACCCGTGAAATGATCACCCCTAGTGTCATGTATCACATCATTATTTTTCACATCATCATGTTATAAAATGATATTTAAAATTAACATAAAATAAATAAATAGATAAATAAAACTCGTTAGAATTATTTTTGCACACTAAAAGAGGTCAGCTCGTCGCAACTTGTAATGAGGTAGGGATCTCATCTGTGAGCTCGCAAGATCACCGCGTCACACCTGGGGTGGTATGCTCGCAAGACGAGGTGATCTCGCCACTTATCTCGTGTACACTCCGGGTGACCTTATACTTTCTAATCGTATCCAAAACAAAAGTTTTGTAGACAAGGTTTAGGTATTTTTTTTTAGTTAAAAATCAAGGGATATTGGATTCTAATAAACCGAATTTTTGTATATTGGACGATGTTAATCCCAACTTAAAAAATTCCTTGTGCAATCTCAACTTATAACTTATTTTCCTACAATGATCCGCCATTAAAGTTAACTTAAGTCCATTATTTTTTTAATTTATGACCGATGTTTAGGGTTTTTGATCGGGAGGACAATACGAATCTATTGATGTAAAACTTACCATGAGTCGATGCTCCAAATGACCAAATGGTCTTCAATCGGGTAATTAAACCTAACGGTGTTTAAATCAAATGTTAAAACTTATTCGCTTAGAGCACCGAATCAAGGTAAGTTTACATCAATAGACTTGTATCGTTCCCCGATCAAAAGCCCTAAAACATCAGTCAGAAATTCGAAAAAATAAAAATAAAAAAAAATGTCGTTAATTTAACGGCGAATCATTATAGGAAAATAAGTTCAACTTGTATTGCGGATTTTTTTAATTTAAGACTAATATCAGGTAATATACAAAAGTTCGGATTATTAAAATCAAATATCCAAAAAATTAAATATATGCATTGTCCTAAATAACATTGATATTGATATTTATATATATACATTTAGAAACTAGGTCAACAGGATTGTGCAACTTTCATTGCATATTGTTCCTATTTTTTTGCGTTTGGTACTCCTTTTAATGCTTATGATACAACTAAGTCACTTGTACATGTTTTAGTGCATTTTGTACAACCCTTCAAGCATATAAGTATCACCCTTCTTTCTCACTCATTCATGATCTGATCTTTCTTTCTCTCATACATGATCTACTCTTTCTCTCTTCTCTCGCTCTACTCTCTATCTCCTCTTAATCAAGCCGGTGATCCTACCGTGTCGGTTTGTTGGCTACAAAGAGGGCTTTTTAGAGAGAGAAAGAGGAGGAATCGATCTTTTATGGTGATGGTTTTATCTTCACCATCCGTCGTTGCTGGTGTGTTTGAGAAACCCTAGACGGCGGTGCGGTTGTGTGGTGGTGGTGGTGTGACGGTCTTTGTTAGGCGTTTGGTTCGCCGTTTGGTGACCTGATTGTTGCCCCTAAACCCATTGCATGTGTGATTTCTGTTCGGATCTATGGTCGATGAAGATGATTGTCTCATCTGAGACTCTTAACGTTGTGTGGTGGGGTTTCTTTTACTGATCATAGATGTTATTGTTGAGATCTGGCCATCGTTGCCGGAGGCCCTTGGTGGTCATTCCTGGTAGTGTTGGTTTTCGATGAAGATGATTAACTCATCTGAGACTTTAACAGTGTCTTGCGTTGTGTCGGATTTTACAAATCTGGCAGATCATGTACTGAGATCTAGCCATCGTTGCCGGAGGCCCTTGGTGGTTATTCATGGTAGCGTTGGTTTTTAAGCCGACTGTCTTGGTTTGCCTTTCGAATTTAGTCGATGATGATGAGAGTTTACTCTACTGAGACGTTGATTTTTCATTTTACTCTTTTTGGGGAAATTTGTTCTAACTGAGTTTTTTTTGTGTCTCTATGGTTTTGTGTTATGTAAATTCTTATGGATGTTGACTTTACTGGTTATAAAGTTTTATTTGATGATTTTTTTTCTTTTCTTTTAGTTGGGTGCTAATATCTTCAAAACATACTGTTTCTTTACTTAATTTGTTTTCATAATAAATGTCTAATGTGACTGCACAAAAAACTGTTATGGTTGGTTTGTATATCAACAATTTGCAAAAAAAAAAAGTAAGACGGTACTCCGCCGCGAAGCGCGGGTACCGTAACTAGTTCATATACATACTAATTGCACCGACAGAGTCACGTCGCGTTTGAACTTTTTTTACTTTAATGTATTAATAATTTTAATCCCCGACTTTTAACGTATTTATGTTTTTAATCCCTGACTTTTATTAATTTTCATTAGGCCCTGATGAGTTTTCGCATTTGATCTCTTACTCTAATTTGACATATAGTACGACTTTAATATTTTTATCGTTTTGACGTCTAACTTTTGATATTTCATCGCTTTTTAATATATGACACATTACGGTTTTGCGCCGTGACGTACAGGACACGAGACTTTTTTTTATCAACGCATGTGACGAAGTCAAATACGCAAGACCCGACTGGGTGACCCGGCTGCTGCAGCGCGCGGCCCGGTCTTAAATCTAGTTTTAATTAAAAGATTAAGGAAGAAAAAAATTAAGCTTTGCATCGTCCGAGTCACGTGAAGCCACGTCGCATTTGAACTTTTTTTACTTTAACGTATTAACGGTTTTAATCCCCGACTTTTGACGTATTTATGGTATTAATCCCCTACTTTTACTTATTGTCATTTTGCCCCTAATGAGTTTTCGCCTTTGATCTTTTACTCTACTTTGACATATAGTACGACTTTAATATATTTATCGTTTTGACCTCTAACTTTTGATATTTTCATCGCTTTTTAATATATGCACCTTACGGTTTTGCGTCGTGACGTACGTGATACAAGACTTTTTTTTATTAACGCATGTGACGAAGTCAAATACGTAAAACCCGACTGGATGACCCAGTCGCTATAACGCACGGCCCGGTCTTAACTCTAGTTAATGGTAATAGAAATCATCATTATGGATGGGTATAATGTCGGCATTCGGATCATCAAAACCGTTCGGTACAAGTTTCTATTTTTCAGATGTTGTATTCCAATTTTTCATCTAACATTGCAAAAGGTTATATTTGAAGTTATGTGTTAATTCTTAATTATTGTTTCAATCACAATTTACATGTTAAGAACAACATTTTAAAAACTTATAACATAATCTTATTTCTAAAGTGGTTCTTTCATATGAATTTCCAGGTCGCGTTTTCATTGTACGCTTTGTACGCCATGGGAAGAATGGAAACGATTTGGGGTAAAGATAGTTGTGAGTTTAAGCCAGAAAGATGGATCACTGACAAAAATACGATAAGGCACGAGCCATCATATAAGTTTTTGTCGTTCAATACAGGCCCTCGAATATGCGTCGGAAAACAAGTGGCCTTCACTCAATTGAAGGCGGTAGGTGCAACGATTCTTCATAATTATAATTTTGAAATGACTGAAGGTCATATCGTGACCCCGAATGTTTCAATAATACTTTACATGAAACATGGCTTAAAGGTTAAGGTTACACCAAGACGGCCTTGATGCCTTGATTTAAACCACTAGGATCGGTTTAAAATCATTAATTGGGCATTATTAAAAGAATTAAGCATTGCTTTTTATAACTAATTAGAATAAACGCAATGGCTTGGGTCAAAATAAGATATTATAATTAAATAGGGTTAGATGCATGATATCTGTTTTGTGAGTATTTATAAGTGTTAATGTGTATAATTAAAAACATATAGTGTTGTATGATGTATTATTTGCAGTATATATGGGTTATGTAACGTATTGTTGTTATTAACATGTTGTTTGTTATTATTATATAAATAAGTAGGTTAGTGATCTGTGTTTTATACGGGACTTTATTAGAATAACTTTTCAATTTAAAAAAATGGTTATATTACATTAAAATTAGAAGCACATTCGTGTCAAAACTGAACCAAATTTACTTCGAAAACTGTTGTGAAGTTCAGCAGCAAGATATCAGACTTTGGGCAATAAAACTACAACATATTTTTGGTGCAATAGGTAACAAAACTGTTTCATGTTGTCCAACAACTTGTGTTCTAATTGCACAAAATAAAATTGTGCTTATGCTAATTTGATTTAATCAAGCATCATGGTTTCATTTTTATTTAAAACTTTAAAAATGCTATAAAACAACTATAATCCAGCATCATGGTTTCACATGTCGATGAACACGTTCAACAATGCCATTTTGAATTGACTAGTAGGGGTGTTCAAAGTCGGGTATCCAGATTTCGGATATCTGAAAATTTCGGATAGTGATTTTCACCATCCGTATCCGAATCCGAAAATTCGGATTTCGGATACCCGAAAGTTCGGATTCGGATAGTATCCAAATATCCAAAAATCTAGATTTTTTTTTGCATTTCATTCAATTCAAAATTAGCCTTAATATTAAGCAAATAACCAAAAAAGTCTTAAGACAATTAAAGTCAAAGTACAAATATATAAATAACAAGTTTTAATAAACGTTTCAATACATTCAAATAATCCTCCACTCTACACATCTGACAAGTCCGCTACGTGTCTCATGGCCACGACTTATAAGTCGACAACAAAAAAAAACTAACTAAAAATCAAATATTGGAATTTTTGTAAACATGAATACATGATTATGAAGTTTTTTTGGAATTTCTCACACTTTTGAAAAACTAATAATGAAATCAAATATAAGTTATGTCTTGGTTATTTTAGAAAATAATATAAAAAAGATTATAAAGAATACTATAAAAGAAGTACAAATGCGTTTACAAGGTTAAAACTTAATCGGAGGCGTGCGCCGATGGGTTGTCGACTTGTCGGAGCGTGCGACAGTGGGTCGTCGGAGTGTGCACCGGTCTGAGGCCGGAGGGTGGAGGGCGTAAATGTAATTAGAACACTAAATACATGTTAACTTTATAGTTTACAAGCATAGTTTTATAAATATGCTAAATACATAATCTAAAAATAAAAATAAATTTTTTTGTTTTCGGATAATCGGATAATCCGAATATCCGAATTATTGCAAAATTACTATTCGAACCCGAATCCGAAATTTCAGGTATCCGAAGTTCGGATATCCGAAATTTCGGGTATTTCGGGTTCGGAATATCAGATTTTCGGATCGGGTTTTTGGATGCGGATATTTTTTAACACCCCTAATTTTGAGCGCTTTTATGAGGACAGGAAAATTGATAAACGATGCCAAGAGATGTAAAGTAAGGGGATAATGTTCTAAATTCACCACCCCAGTCAGTTTGGACATGTTTGATATTCGTATTGAATTAACATTCAGCCATGATGACAAAACGCCAGATTTGTTAATTAAAGGAAATTCCACATATATCTAGTGTAATGATCAACACACAACATAAAATATCGATGACCATCAGATGATAAAGCATGGGCATGGCCCAAACATCACAATAAATTAAATCAAGAATAGAATTACTATTAAATGTGGCACTAGGAAGAGTTAATTTTGAAGATTTGCCCATATTGCAAGCAGTACAAGAGTCAAACGAAAAAGATGTTGAAACAGAATTATTAAAACTAGACATCATAAAACTAAAAATACGATGGTGTGGATGACCCAATCTTTGGTGCCAAACTTCATAGGACGTCTGTGTGGCAGAGAAGACGGTCTTAGGAATGGATCGGAGATGCGGAAGACGAAGAGTGTAGAGACCTTGATCACTGGGTCCGGTGAGAAGGGTGGTACGTGTAGACTCGTCCTTCATAACAAAGTAAGAAGAGTGAAATTCAAAATAAACATTATTATCAAAACAAAGTTACTAAGCTGAAAGAAGATTTTTACGAATAGTGGGAACATGAAGAGTATTAGAAAGAGATAAAGTTGTATTTGGAGATTAAAATTTTATGGATCCGATATGAAGAAAGGAAAGTCTCTTACCATCACCAACATAGAGTAAGTCATTACCATAGTAGGGTTCATTGATATCAAGATGGGAGAGATCTGGGTTACATGATTATTTGCATCAGTGTCAGGGTACCAAGTGCTACTAAAGCTGGATCGTTGATCGCTGTGATCAGATCTGGTATCTGCATAGTTAACTGAAGCATTAAGACAATAACCAATTGAGTTACGTCTAGGGCAGACATTTTTTAGATGTCCTATACCACAACGGTTGCAGAAACCGTGAATAGTGTTTTGAGTGGGAGCCCAGTTGAAGGATGGTCGATAGTCAGAGCGACCACGACCTCTAGGAGAGAAGTTGGTACTGCTACAGTAAGAACCTCGACGACTACGATTATTGTTGTTGTTACGGGAATAAGTTGGTGTAGCCCTGTAGTATGCTTGAGGTTATGGTGTGCTTGGGTTAGATGGGATCATTTGATAACCCAATTGGGAGGCAATTTGTTGAAGAGCTTGGAGAGGTTGTAATGATTGGTTAATAGTGGTGGTAAATGTTGTAGGAGAGACAGATTCAGAAGGTTTGTTAATCATGTAATCATGATCACATAGGAGACCATGAAGTTCATTGAACGTGAGAGGTGAGGAGCAACCAAGAATGGTAGTTTTCAGATTGTTGTATTCCTCACGAAGGCTAGCAATAGAGTAAAGAACAAGGTCTTTGTTAGTGACAGATTGACCAATGTTAGCCAAAGTAGTAGCATAATCTTGAACACGCCCAAGGTAGTTGAGAGGGGTTTCATGTCCTTTCATTTGAAGCTTGTGTAGTTAAAGTTATAGAGTGTATTCCATAGAAGCGGTGTTGGGTGCAAAAGCACGTTCTAGATTGAGCCAGAGATCACAAGCAATATTGCCCTGAACATGAGAGAATGCAGCCTCAGAAACAGTAGAAATGATGACAGATTAAACATGTGCATTATTATGTATCCATGTGGTGTAGTTTGGATTGATGGTAACAGCAGATGTATATGGGTTTTCAGTAGTTGCTGTAGAAGTAGTTGTAATTGTAGAAGATGGGCAAGAAATAGAGCCATCAATGTAACCAAAGAGATTTTTAGTAATGAGAAATGGTTCAAGCATTCGTTCTAGTAGCCATGGTTGGCAGGAGAGAGAGAGAGTAAAAACAACATTGTGAGAGTTATGAGATGTCTTTTGTTGAGTAGTAAAAAGTTCAATGTTAGACATGATGATGAGTGAAAATGTAGTTCTGGCAGTAGTTCTGGCATTATTTTCAACAGTAGTTATGGCAGTAGTTTCGGAAGTAGTTTCAGCAGTAGTTCTGGCAGTAGTTAGAACTTTCGTTCAAGATAGTTTCGGCCACTAATTTCGCAAAGCGGCGAATCTAGGCAATAAAATAGGGCTGAAAACCAATTTTCAGCTCGATTGATGTGTAAGGAGAAGAAACTAATCCGATAGGATTGTCTAGAATGTTGTAGGGATGCTTTGTATGTGTTTTGATCGTAGTAAAGAAGCTCTGGCGACTTTTCCGGCGAGGTACGCAGTGGTGGTCGGAGGTAGAAGGTGATCGGGCTCTAATAGCAAGACAAAAACCTTAATGTGTGTGTAAATATGAGTAGTAGTATTGAAAATGTGAATAAATTTGTAAAAAAAAGGATTATATTAATCATATATTTACATAAACTATCATTTAACTCTATCTATATTAGACTTGTCATTCAATACGCAACAACTAGACGTTAATCTTTTTTCTACAAACACTTAAACAGAAAATCACCAATAATTATGTAAAGATGATTCACCGACTTAGATTTAATTAATGTCTTGAATTGATAATCACCACTAGTCGTATTAGCGCTAAAACCATGTAATATGGCGATTTTACAAAATAAAGTTTTTGTTAACGGAATAAAAAACAATAAGTCTTTTTTTATGAAATGAAAACCTTTTTGGATCACTTGCAGTTCCCATGAGCCGTCCTGCGAGTGGTGGGAAAAGCGACTTCTAGGCACTCACGTTCAGAGAATATAAAGATTTTTTCATCAAACAAAATTAAAAGTATGGCCTATTTAACATTAAAGCAAGTAAAAGTTCACTTTTTATTAACTATTCTTGGCCTAATAAGGGAGACGAACCTTAAAAAACGAATGTTATTGTTTAGTAGGTGGTTTTTTAGCCTTAAAAACTTATGCTTATTGATAAAACGTTTGTTTTTGTTTATAAAAGTTAGTTTATATAATTTAATTCGTTAAAGCCCAGGGGCCTTTTTTCAAGCTCGTCACACGTACTAAAATTTCAGACATATCAAGAGAAGGTGAATATCCAATTTAGTGTTTCGTGAAACGACGATTCACATGAGTACAATTTGCATACAGTAACGTAAGACGACAAACCTTTTACAAAAAACTAATTACTTGGCAAAAAATAAATAGGTTGCGTTTTAATCATAAAATCTCAATTAGTTAAATTGAAATTTTATTCGTTTTAACAAACTTAAACCAAGTTCAATGATCTAGTTGAAAACCACAGTTGAGATTTCTCGTATGGTTTCAGAATTTTAAAACAGTTAGAAATCACACCGCTGAAGTCTTAAACAAATCAAGACGGGGAACCCAGTTCAATGTTCAAGTTCAATGTTTAACTACTTGCAATTTTCGTAGCCCGTAAATCAAAAGCTCTTAGCTTTTGTCCCAAGTCACTAGAAAACACCACCCGGAATAACCATGTTATTCCTAATTCTAGTTCAATTCGTGATAAAAAAAATAGTCAAAACGAGACGAAAATGAACACAGGAATTGTAACAACCATCAATATTTATGTGAATATATATACAACCCCAATTAAGATTTCATGTCGATTATGCATAATCGGATAATCTCTAACACTTAAGTCAGTTCATGCTGGCAAGTCCATAAAATTTATGTCATGCATCATGTAGACTTAATTTTTTTTTGTTAAATGCCTAGTCATTAAACAAACGTTAAACTTCTACATGTCACCTATAAAGCCTTAAAAATCAATTCTAATGCAACCAAGTAGCAACTCTCAAGTTACCAAAACTTAATTGACACTATAAATACATACCAACACTTGGCATGCCATTTCTACACTTTTGCAAACACATAATTAAAAACTTACTCTCTTGCTCTAAATTTCAGACCATATACCCTCACACAAATTAAACTGATTTTCAAGTCTTTCAAAATCACCAAGTCTAGAGCAAGTTCAAGACTAGTGGTGACCTTCAAAACTCTTCTATCATCTCTTCATCTTCTCCATTCTTGGTAAGGTGAGAACCTTGTTCATAAACTTCTACATGTCAGCCTGATGTGTCCATGTCACTAACTCATCCAAAAGTACTAAAAGAACCAAAACCAACAACTAGTAACAAAGCTTCATAAAACGTTCTTGTATGACGAGACATTGGAATGTAGACGTTAGGGGTTTTGATTGGAAGGAGAATGCGAGTTGATTGATGTACAAGTTACCTCGAAACGACGCTCCGAACGAAGAAACACTGCTTCAATCGGGTGTTTAAACCTAAAGGTGCTTTAATCAGATGTAAAAATTTTGTCGTTCGGAACGCCGTTTCGAGATAATTTTTTTCATCAATCGACTCGTATTCTCCTTCCGATCAAAAGCTCTAAAACATTGGACTTGAATTCGAAAAAAACTTAGCGCCATTAAAAAAATTAACAGTTGCTTGTTGGTTGACAAAGTGATAAAAGTTGAGATCGTTACCAACCAATTCAATAGTTGAGACCGGTAGAAACCAAAAGGCGATAGTTGAGACCGTTTAAAACCAATATAAAGGTGGACGTGAAACCTCGGCTTAAAGGATCTAGATGGAGTGTTTCTTTCTTTGACACTAGTTGTAACGCCCGCCTTGCGGCAAGCACTACAGTTGGCATACATAAGCATAAAACAATCATATAATTAATGAAATCTATAATGCAGCGGAATACTTGTTTAAAACATCATTACATCATAATAAATTGTCTTAAAAACTTATTAAAACATTACAAAATATAAATTCGATCTTAAAACGTCTTTTCTTCAATGTTAGTCTTCAATAAGCCTCTAGCTCTCGCCAAGCAGCTCTCTAAATCTTCTATCCTGCACATCATTCTAACATGCATACAAAAGTCAGCTACGCTGAGTGAGTTCTAGTTTTACTTGTGTTATTAAGTACATTTCATACAGTCCTTGTATTACACGTATGTAACATAGTCACTTCGAGTTGTGTTTATAATCGTATTACATTTAAGTAACATCACCACATCATTCTTTGATCATTTCTATATTGCACATAGGTAATGTTATCAAATCGTTCATCATTTAGTGTTTATCTTTTCATACACCGAGTCATGTATTACACGGATGTAATATCGTTGTCTAATACGTATCTACAATTCTTACAGAGTTTACCAATAAAACGGTTCTTCGCTGGTATTGTAGCCCCCCAACCGGATCATAACTCTTCGACCCTCATGGAGTCTACCTGTATATATAGCATCTTCACTGGTATTAAAACCCCAGTCGGATCAAAACTCTTTGACTCTTATGGAGCGTTGGACCTGAATTGTAGTCTAATAGTATCAACACAGTCAAAGTCAACAAAAGTCAATGTCAACGGTCAACGTCAACGCAAAAGTCAAGACGACGCGTTCGGGACGAAGATTAGAGACAAGACGTTGAAGACGACGGAGTTTGATAGTTATTAAATATATTTTGTGTCAACAAAATATATTTAATCGTTTTCGTCATTTTTAGTATTTTATGTAATATATATATATTTTGTCTTAATGACAAAATATATATTAGACTAAACATTAGGGTTTTATTTGTATTATTGCTTATTTGTCATGTTTTAGTCTAAGTCTAGGGTCCTAATTGTCATTAGTCCAAAGTATCATTAGGCTATAAATAGTAAATGGCAATTAGGGTTTTAGAGGCTTGAATGAGCATTTGATTGAGGTTTCCACTTTTGTAAATCTAAAGCAATCAATACAAGATCAAATCTGAGTTTTTCATTATGTTCTCCATGTTCTTCATCTAGTTCATCATTATTTTACCTTTTTGATCTAAATCTTCATCATATTACTGATTCAATAGTGTTTTGGGACCAACATGGAGTCTACCACTTTAGTGGCGTCTCTTCACTGGTATTATAAATCCCTAACTGGATTATCGTCTCTATTTATGTCATTTCTACACATATTCTTCATATAGTAAACACGTATTCATTCGCATACTCTTTACCACGTAGGGCAATAATATAAACATATTGGTATGCATGTTAGCCTCAAAAACGTATTTAAAACGAAACGGAAGTGAGGTCTAGAACTCACCTGATTCTTAGGAAATCTTGCGTGTTCGGACAAAGTTAAGGTAGTGGTATTGGTGCACGATCTGCATTTAAGGTATTATGGAAAATCGTCATTTTTACTTTAGTTTCGCAAATAATTTCGCAAACAGTTTCGTAAGGACGAACCACAGTGTCGCATGCTGCTTCAGCAGCACCTCCACTTGCAGTTTCGCAAGGCACTTGCCCCACTTTCGTTGGGACTTAAACTACTTTCGCAAACGCACTCGGACACACGACCTAAGATCTTGACATCACAGTTTCGCAAAAAGAACAGCAGTTTCGCAAAACGGGGTTTCAGCTCGGTTTCAACCCAAAATCTTGGTTTTTCAACCAAATCTCAAACTTTTTACGTCCAAAACCTTGTTTTATCATTTATATGACCAAATCTAAGCTTTTTTACATGATTCCAAACATAAAAATGCAACATTTATTGATTTCTTTGAAACTTTTGAAAACCTTAAAAAACTCCATTAATAGCCAAATCCGTTTTTGTTATGAAACATGTTTTAGGGGATGATTTTACCTTGATTTCTTGTTGTTTAACACCTTTTAACTTCATATCTACTCTTTGATTCACAAAAATCTTGGTTTTCTTCTTTCTTGCCTTAGTTTTCTTCTTCAAAAGGATTACGGTTTGTGTGTGTGATGTTGTGAAGATGGTGAAGGATTGATGATGGCTGGAAATGTTGTTTAAATAGTGGTATTTCCATATTGGGTAGGGTTTTAGGTGGGCTTGGGCCTTAATTAGGTAATTAGGCTATTTTAGGAAAGTCTCTTAACTAATCCATTTATCATTTTGGGCCTAATTCTTTCTTTCATCCTTAATGGCTCATAATTATGTATTTCATTCATCCATTATTCTAATTACGAAGTAATTAGTCATTCCGTTTGACATTTTCGTGCATTTATAATCATTTTCGTTCTTCATGTCAAATAAGTTCAAAACATGTGTTAACTTTTTAAGCATGTTGTTCAGGTAACTAAAATCAGGTTCTGAGCATGCATATCATCCTTGGAATAATGTATTTATGGAGGTTTTAGTATTAGGCTTCTAGTGTAGGCTTCAGAGTAGATCTCATTCAAGACAATTTGAACAATTCCATGTTCCGTAAAACAAAGTTAAATCACGTTTTATTTATTAGTTGTTTGCAAATGATCAGATTCGAATACAAGTACGTTGCACCTTGTATTCCGTTTTAGCAGGGTATGACCCTAAAGGATTAACTTCGTTAACAGTACTGACATGTGTCGATCTTTTGGCATGCCAACTCCAACAATGATTATGTCATGATCGACTGATTATTGTTGTTCTGCATCGTTATGCAATGCCAAGTTACTTTATAAAAACCCACTCAACAACACTAATTTATGTATGCACATCAGGTTAAGAAGTTATGTGTGAGAGATGTTGATGAGTTCGGCATGAAGTGAAGGCTACCTGATATTATGAAGACTGACATCCTAGTTTTAGATTTTATGTATTAGACGGTGTGTTTCTATCGCATGTTAAAGATTATGACCTAATGGTTAATGTTAAAATGTGTTTATGCTTATGTTTAATTAAAGGGTTATTGGATTTTAATAATCCGAACTTTAATGAATTGGCCGATATTAATCTCATCTTTAAAAATTCCCTGTGGCGGTCCCAACTTGTAAATTATTTTCCTCCATCGAACCTTTTATAAGTGACACAAAAATGGTCGCGTACGGTTTTAATGAGACACAAAAATGTTCTGGTAAGTTTTTTGAGTATCCGTTATAAAAGGCTCGATGGAGAAAAATAAATTACAAGTTGGGACTGTCGGAGGGAATTTTTAAAGTTGAGATTAATATCGGCCAATTCATTTAAATTTGAATTATTAAAATCCAATAACCCTTAATTAAATTACCGTTTTAGAAATCCTTTGTGATGTTTGAAACCAGCACTGAGGACTCTCAGGATTAACACTTACATGTAAGGTATCTTTTGCTTATTTTGCTCGTGATCATCAATTGGAGCAAAAAAAAATTAAGTGAAACAAATTTGAATCTCTCGTATTTGAGTGTGACCCTAGGAAACAAAAATTTAGAAATGACAATGGTTAAGTTAATATGAATTCTTGTTAGACAATAAGTTAAGTTAAATTATAAAATATACAATATGTGATTTGCCTTTAATTTTTAACAAAGTGAATGATTTAGATTAGCTTCGACTCCAAGTTGTTCAAGAATAATGTCGTTGAGTTTCTTGAACTTGTGTCTTAGGATCAGTCAATTCTATTTCTTGATGGGGCAAAGGAGGGATATAATGCACCGTAGAGTGTCACCTTGACGTGGTGGAAGTCATCAGTTCGAGCCCACCATCTCGCTATTTCCTTTCTTCTGTGCTATCTTTTTCTTTCCAAGATACGGGGTTTGGGTGTATAATCATTTTTCTAGTATACCCGAAAACAACTTCCACGAAAACTAAAGAAAAAAATGTTGGAACCTCATAGCTAAGGGTAAGGTAATGGAATTGAGAAATTATGACAGAGATCATACTAAAAAGCAGAAGAAATTCATACGTGTACAACTTTTATTCGAAGGAAGTTAGTTCTTTTGACAAAGTGAATGATTTAGATTAGCTAAAGTTCTCATAGTTATTATATGGTTCTTAAAAAACATTCTTTTTCATACACATGTTTTTCCTGCAAATCATGCTGCATCATGTAATCTTTTTCTTCAGTGTTGTTAATTTTCCCTCAAAAAGGTGAGCTTATGGCAAAATAGTAAGATCAGATTAGGATCAGCATCAAGATGAATTATTATATATTATAAGAAGATTAAGAAAACATTCATGTTTCACCCACAAACAAAACACCATGGGCACATAAAATTTCTCATTGTTCTTCCAAGAGGGTACACAACTAGTTTAAGATTAATAATCTGTTCGTATAAATATTACCGGCGTAGAATATGTACAAATCAACAATTTAGCTGTAGCTTCTTCAGTTCCATCTTTTAGAATTTTTCAGTCCCTTTGATTTTTGCTTTGCCTGTTGGAATGATTGCATCTTTTGCTTCTTGCGAGCTTCTCTTTCCGCCTTTACATCAACACAATATCAAACACTTCAAACGTTTAACAAGAAAAACACAACATGTTCTGTGTAAAAACAAACTAGCTAAGTTAAACAGACTTAAAGCCGTCTAACATGTATTCAAACCCATGGCATGTCCTAAATTGTTCCGTTATTTATATTAAAGATATTACTTAACTATATACGTTTATTTTTACTTGATGGAGACATACCTTTGACATCTTGGATTTGGCTTTTGCTTTAGAAGACTTCTCCTCTAGCTCCGCTTCTCTTTCAAGCGCTTTTTCTCTTGCGTCAAGGTTCTTCTCAAGATAGTACTGTTAAAAGCCAAATCAAAGTACCATCAACCAAATATCCAAAATACAGTTATATAATGATCACACAAGCAATAATATTGAGTTGTTAGGTGCTTACGAGTGTTAGCAGTTTTATTTAACAACGATTTTTAGTTGAGGACTTAGGAGTAACGTATTGATATTCTTAATTTGATTAATCGAGGAGAATTGAATTTAGAATCGGCATAAGAGTGAAAACTATGTCTTGAAAGTAAGTCATTGGTAAGTCGATGGATATATCGAAAGACCATCCCACCTAATGTGTTATAATTCCTGTTTTCTTATTTGTTTTTCAGTAAAATACATAGTCAGGTCATATAATAATATGATGAGAAAATCAAACAGATTCACTATGATACCTCATACACATGCATCTTTGAAAACAAGGGTGGCCATTCAAGACACAACATGGAAATTAAATTAGGTGTTGGATTGTCATATCTAACCGAGAAACAAGTTGCATTTGGGTCGACCTGATTAATGCATTTAACAAAATGGGTCATGTTCAGATTGGCTTGTTTAATTAATCAAGCGGTCTACAACTTAATAAAAATTTAAAACCCATCAATCGCTTGACTCATTAAGATACATATGTTAAATGGGTAGTGTTTGTGTTACATGGTTTTTTAAGTGTGTTTGGGTTAGAGTGGATGTCTATGACACAAACATATATACGGGCAGTGTTCAGGTTATAAGATTCAACCCGCCAACCTTACACACAATTCCCGCCCCTAAAATACATGCACTCACAATAATTTTCATAAAATGAACTAGTAAAGTAGAATGAGAACTTACCTCGTAGTCACCATTATAGTCTTGCAAATTTCCATCTTTGACTTCTAAAACTCTATTCACTATTTGTTTTATGAAGTACCTATCGTGAGATACAGTAATGACAGTTCCCTCGTACTCAGAAATTGCTTCCTAATACACAAACACAATACAAAACATAATTCCTTAAGAACAAATACTTTCTCAACAATAAGCAATCAAAACGCACAAAAAAGGTAACACAAATATAAACTTGTCAATGAAAAAAACCTCGAGCATTTCTTTTGAAGGTATATCCAAATGATTAGTTGGCTCGTCCAAAACCAGTAAGGTGGAAGGCTTAACCATGAACTTACAAAACGCTAGTCGGGCCTGCAACAGAACCAAATGATTATTATATCACAAGCATGATAAAACCAGTACGATCATAAACAAGATATACTAGAAGATCTATGATAAAACTTTTTACTATATTTTTCACCCCACTTAGAACAAACAATCAAACATAACAATTCAATACTCCTGTCATTGATTCTTGGAGTATCCTGTTAAATTTGTAAGATCACTCCCCGTCATGGAAATTTACAGTTACTTGCATGCAAATTACCATCATCAAACTATACCAATGTTATTTCTATAAAATTGTTATTTTGCCAGTATCAAAAAGGCATTCAGGCATTTGAAAAACATACAGCTATGTCAAATAATATGTCAATGCAGAAAAAGACGACATCGTTCTATGGATACACAATGTAAGTATATACTTTTAGACAGGTAAGGAAGAAATAGAAAGTTCACCTTTTCACCACCACTCAACAGAGATACTTTCCTGTCAAGCATATCGGCCTTAAAGTTGCAACGTCCAAGGAGTCCCTTTATATCATCAATTCTCCAATCTTCTGCAACTTCAGCTACGGTATCAAGCACCGTTTTCTCTAAATCAAGAGCCTCAGCCTATAATTAAAAATAAGAATCAGCTAATAATTAGTATTACTACGAAATAGTCACAGTCCCCATCTTAGTGGTTAAGTGGTGTGCACCACAACCAAAAGGTTAGGGGTTCAAATCCTGCACCCATAGTTTGCAGTGTACTTATCCTAGAAAATAGGAATTGTTCAAACATAAAAGAAAATAGAAAAATAAGTACACAACAATGCAAAAACAACTCCGTTTTCCTATGACTATTTGCATTACCTGATTTTGCTCAAAGTAGTTTGGGAGCACATTGTGTTCGCCAAGAATTACTTCACCACCGTCCGACTTTTGTAAGCCCATAATCAACTTTAGCAAGGTACTCTTTCCACAACCATTAGGTCCAATTATTGCAATTTTCTCACCCCTCTCAATTATTACATTAGCTTTTTTAAACAGAACCTGGATAACCACGCAATGTCATATATCATGCCAGAAACATTGATATAAATCAGATGTAAAAAGGTCATCCACTATGATTTATTATTAGTTACCTTGTCTTCATAGCTAAAGTCCAGATTTTTAATTGTCACAACCTCTCTTCCGCTTCTTCCACGTTCAGGGAATCTAATCTTCATTTGTTTCCTAATAAATGGTTTATCAACTTGTTCCTCATCCTGAAGCTTTTCTAGCTTCTGTTATTGTATAACACAAATGTAAATGAGTATAAGATAATTGAAAAAGAGGTTACTAACAACATTTTTATTCAAATGAGTAATTAAAAGTAGTTACATAGCAACTTTTATCTTCATATTTTACATAATAAAAAAGATAATTACGTTTTATAGATTTAAATCAACTAATGTGTGTTTTTACTAGAGTAACAATAGTCAACTTGGTGAACTATACTCATCTAACGTTATAATTAATTAGTGGTCCAGCATCAGGATGTTTCTGATCAACGGAAACAATGTTTATCAAATAGTTTAATAGTCATGGAATTTGAAAAAAAAAATAGAAACAATAAAAACCTTCTCAGCAGTAGATGCGCGTCCAGAATTAGCTCCAGCACTTAACCTGCTAATTAAGCCTCGTGTGTGCTCAATTTCCTTCTGTTGCTTTTCCCAAGCTGTAAACTGAGCTTCAATCCATGCTGCCTTGTTAATAATGTAGTCAGAATAATTTCCGATGAATGTTCTAGAAACACCCATGTCAGTCTCCACTATTTTTGTGCACAATTGATCAAGAAAAGCTCTGTCATGAGATATGATCACCATCGGAACATCTTGCTTACTAAGATAACCTTCAAGCCACTCAATCGTGTCTAGATCAAGATGATTTGTAGGTTCATCCAGTAGTAACAAATCTGGATCCTGCAGAAATTAACATACTCAATCATCCCTTACGTAAATCCGATTTCATATATCTGCTATCCCAATATATTCATATCATATAGTGCAACTTGAAGAAACAGTTGCTCACATAATCAAGTTACTAAAGTTAGGGAATTTTACATTTAACTCACTGATCCACTTACTGCAATACCTGTCCCATCTACTTATTTATGACACTAAATAACCATAAAATTTATAGTCATTTTGAATTGATACATATCCAAGCACCACCTAGATATGCAACTAAAACATATATGATATATTCAATCATTGACCATGAAATAGAACAACAAATCAACACACTGCTCTTGTACAAAAACAAAAATGTCATTTTTTATCTCATTTTCTATCAAATGTCTTGTAAGATGTTAAAACATGCAATATCCTCAATCGTTCTAATCCATTATCCCACTTAAAACTGTATGTGCGGGATTACAACAATATCGTTCAACTTCTACTTGGCTACATCATCCACAAAAGACATTGATAATTCACTAATTTGAAGAACAAATAGCATAGAGTAAAACATTAATTCAACAACCTATTAGTTTCATCATAAAGACCCAAAATTTAGTGGTGATTTATACCTGAAGCAATATCTTCCCAAGTGACATCCTCATCTGCCACCCACCACTAAAAGATGCAACAAGTCTATCTCCATCCTCTACCGAAAACCCAAGTTCAGGCATCAACTTATTAATCTTCACATCAACCATATCCAAATTCACAGCCTGCGCTCGTCTCTGCAGCAAATCAAACTCATCCAAAAGCCTCCCCATCAACTCCAAATCATCCACAGATCCTTCAATTGCTTTCTGCACCTTCTCTAACCTACCAGCAATCTCCATTTCCTCCTTAAAAGCATGAAAAAACTCCTCCCTAACCGTCCTCGTCATCGAAACCTCAAACTCCTGGCTCAAAAACGATATCCTCATATTCGATTTCGCCTTCACAACGTTCCCCGAATCCGGCTCTTCCAAACCAGAAATAATCCTTAACTGTGTAGTTTTACCAGCTCCATTAACACCTACTAACCCTACTTTCTCCCCCTTTTTCACCTCCCAACTCACATCCTTCAACACCGTTACACCTTTATAACTCTTACTAACGTTTTCTAACCTAACACCAGACGATATACTCGACGCACCAGTTCCTGACTGTTTGTTGTTGTTTCCTCTACCGTAAGTTACCATATCCGACGACTCTTTCGAAAACAAACTCTCGATATCATCTTCGTCTACAGTAGTAACAGAACTTGTTTCAGTATCTACAGCAACAGCAGATAACCTAACTGGATGATTTGAGTGCAATTTCTTCGTAGGTTTGTTGGAGCAATTTGTTATCGGTGATGAAATTGGGCGAATAAGTGGACGGAAGTAGGGTTTACGAAGGTCGGAGAGAGGTGTGAGGAAAGTTGAACGAAGGTCGATGTGATGGAGTTTAGAGGTTAATTCCATTGCTGTTGTTGTTGTTGTTGTTGATGTTACAGAGGTTTCGATCAGTGATTGATTCGCTGAATGAAACGACTGAACAACAATTGTGTGTGTGGGGGTTAAGAGAAGAAGATGAAGAAGATGATGAAGATGGTGTATATGGGGATTATTTGTGATTGGTATTTTTTTTATTTGTTAATTTCTAGACCACAAATCAAATGTGATAAAAGATTTTTAAGAAATGTTGGCCATCCATTTGTGTTAGAATTTTAGAATGGAGATAGATTGATGAAGAAAATTGGTTTTACACGTAGAGTGGAGTTATACTACAAAGTCTAATTTTCCTAGAAAGTCTAAGAAGCCATGAGATGATGACATGTGGCACTCCCTTAAAATTAGAAGGAAGGGTAAAGATGGTAATGTCTATATATTTTAAATTTCACCCCATTTTTTTAAACATCCATAACTTTTACATACGATATTATTTTTTTAAAAAAATTACACCATAAAAACGAGCATTTTCTTATCTTTAAAACGCATACAATATTCATATATAAAAAAACAAAAAAAAAATCACGTTTTTTAGCTCATTGTGTTATTTGTCAAGTCATTGTGTTATTTATTCATGTTATTGTGTTATAACACAATAACCTAATGAAATAACACAATGATCTGAAATAACACAATGACCTGATGAAAATATAACACAATTACCTGATGAAAATATAACACAATGACCTGATGAAATATAACACAACGACCTGACGAAAATATAACACAACGACCAGATGAAAATATAACACAACGACCTGATGAAAATTTAACACAACGACCTGATGAAAATTTAACACAACGACCTGATGAAAATATAACACAACGACCTGATGAAAGTATAACACAATTACCTGATGAAAATATAACGCAATGACCTGATGAAAATATAACACAACGACCTGACAAAATATAACACAACGATCTGATGAAAATATAACACAACGACCTGATGAAAATATAACACAACGACCTGATGAAAATATAACACAACGACCTAATGAAAATATAACACAACGACCTGATGAAAATATAACACAACGACCTGATGAAAATTTAACACAACGACCTGATGAAAATATAACACAACGACCTGATGAAAATATAACACAATGACCTGACGAATATAACACAATGACCTGACGGATATAACACAATCTGAAAAATATAACACAATGTCTTGACTAATATAACACAATGAGCTGAAATATATAACACAATAACCTAACGAATATAACACAATGAGCTGAAACTTCAAAAAAAATTTTCATTTTTTATATATCAATATTATATGTGTTTTGAAGATAAAAAACGCTCGTTTTTTTGGTGTAATTTTTATTAAAAAATATTGTCGTATGTAAAAGTTATGGACGTTTAAAAAAGAGGGTGGAATTTGAAAATGAGACAAGACTAATATACCATTGGCCTACCATTTAAAGTTCTAACTATTTACCATTATGCCACCTTGTGTTTATGAGCCATTGATCTTCATTTAATATTAGATCTAATGGTCCAAATTCCTTCTTAGACTTTCTAGGAAATTTAGACTTTGTATTTGAACCTAATTCTTTACACGTAATCTTTTAAATTTATGTCTTTTAGAACTAACTACGTCATAATAGATAACTTCATAAGGTATTATTAGACTCGTAAAACTACTCACATTCTTGATTTTTGCTATCACGTTCTTCAATCAATCATAGGTTATGTTGATTTATGTTCGATTGTTGAGGTCTTACTATCTTATAGATGTGATTAAAAGATTTACGTAAGAGTGTGTCTTTAAATTAAGAGTGTAAAGGCCGTTTAACATTGTTTAGGATTTTTTTTAATCATTTCTGAAATATCTTTAGAAGGTTTTTAGTTTAATTAATTTTATTCTAAAAACATTTTCAATAATATGATACAAAATACATTATTATTATATATTTTTATAAATTTTATGAATGGTGTTTTTGGGTAGTTTAGTAATTTTGTTGTTTGTGGTATTTTGTGAATTTATATATAGAGTATCTTCTCTTCTAATAAATCGCTAAGCTGTTGCTTCACATTGCGCCACTTGTCAATCCCACAACCATCCGCATTATCATATTTTGTTTTTGATGTTTTGCTATTACTCATTTCAATATAAAATTATACAAATAGTTTTTACCATTCAACCCCGTAGGTATTTACGGGTGCTAACCTAGTATTACATTATATGAGTTTGAAATTTTGAAGGGAAGTGTATGGTTATTTTATTGTTGTGGTGTTGTGTACAGTTGTTTCATTGTAATGATGTTTATGTGTAAATGTGTTTCGTTGTGATGATGTTGTGTATAATTGTTTCATTCTGATGGTGTAGTGTATAGTTGTTTCATTATAATGGTGTTCATGTACATATGTTTAAACATCTACCACAAAAGTGAAACTCAAAACCCTTGTCTCTCTCATCACCTCTCTCGGGTAAATCCTTTCTTGATGCCTCTATTGGTTGTGTCACCTCTGCAGACTTCCGTTGGATACTGGTGTGCTCATGGTTGATGGTGTCAATGGTTGCATTTGGTTCAAACCCTTACCCGGTTTCATTTTTCGATGTTGGATGATGGCTGATTTGTGTGGTTGTTTCTTTCTATCGTGGATGTGGGCAATAGTGCTAGATTTAGGTTGTTGGTGTTTGATTATGATGATGGTGGTGGAAAATTTCGTTCAAGTAAACCATGCACTTCTTCGTGTACGTAGTATATGTTTTGAAGATGTAATCATATATATAGGCTTTCTCAAATAACGTTCCCCGTAAAGGTCAACAATACATTTACGATAGTTTTCCATACACTTTTGAATGGCCATAAATCTCGTCCTTCCTCTTGCGTCGCTTCTTTGTTGAAAATAAGGCTTCTCACGTTCCAAATCTTAAGCTATACGTAAGAATAACCTTGAACTCATCCGGAACCGGCGTCTAAATTGATCTTCATCATTCGTAGGTCTACAAGATCAAAATAATTATTCATCCGTTGGTGCTCGATGTCTCTCGACGAATATCCTTTGGTGAATGGATCTTGACGGGTTAACAGCATGTTGCATAAACGAAGTCGTGGTGCAATCGCTCTTGTAACCGCCTCATCCATCTCCATTTGGTCCGATGATGTGTTATCTCCACTTGATAATGAATAGCATGCTTCTTCTATTTTAGTGTGTGGTTTGGGAGAGAATTTGGAGTCGAGTGTGTGTTTTGGAAGAGATTGGTTGCATTGTTGTGTAAGTTTTGTTGTTTATATAGATGAGTTTTAAATGATTTTTTTTAAACGGTCAAAAGTGATTTTTTTTAACATAGTCGTTGCAACGTTGCTTGAAATTACGTGGAGGCATAGGCGTTATTGATAAAACGCTCGGAATAATTAGTAAGGGCCCACCAAGAGTGCATCAACATTAAAGTGTTGACATCTCATTTTTATCGATAAGCCCAGAACTATCCTAACTAGTCGGTGACGCTTTTCAAGAAGGAAATTAGATTTTATTAATCCCAATTTTCACCTGTTGGTCATCATTAATCAAACTTACTATTGACCATCATTAATTCCAACTTTTAGCTATCACGTCAACTATTTTAAACGGAGTTAGTCAAAGATAACAGAAGACTCAATAGTAGTCACTTAAGTGAAAGTTATGATTAATAATGACCAATAGTAAATTTGGATTAATAATGAATAATAGGTGAAAATTATGATTAATAAAATCCAATTTCCCTTTCAAAAAGCCTAAGTTTTCCTTTTCTCAACTAGAAATAAATTGTATCTTACGTTTAGTATGGTAGATATTTCTTTCAGGTTCCCAAAGCCGAGAACCATACCCGTGAGTTGTTGCTGATACACCGGGAGACCGTCGACCATAAGGGAACGGTATTTGAGAAGTTCACACCAGCTTAAGTGCTTTTAACTAGCTCAAAAGGAAACTGTTCATTGTTTTGTTTGTTACATAAGCGGTAAAGATTTCACATACAAGTAGTTGATGTCATTCGATAAATAAATAAATAAATAAATAAATAATTAATTAATGAATTAAAGAGCTCAAATATACTTATGTGAGCAGAAATTCAGAAGATGCATTTGTTCCATTGACAAAGTGGTAAGAAAAGAAGTTAACAAGAATGAACAAAAGTAGATAAAAAAACATCAGGCTTTCACACAGCAATTGAAGTAACTCAGGATACTTCTCCTCCCCTGCATCCACATTACAATAAAAGATAAAATAGTTAGTTATGTTTAACTACTAAGTAAGGATATAAAAACAAAGGACAATAATTAGCATTGGACAGGGAATAAAGGATATGCATTTAAATATTCATACAAAGATATAAAAAAACATTCCATGCCAGCCATGTATTATTGATATGAACATGGCTTCAGTATATTCTTTGTTATCTTGCCTAGATATTATTATTATACACTTCTTATTTTAAGATATGATACTACAATTAATAGTGATGTTTGTTTATGTTTATATAAATATATATCTTGATCATATACTGCAAATGTCCTAATAGATGAAAGACAAAAAGAAGACGCTCGATGACGTGATACGTTAGGTTAGCTTAAGCAAGTCTCAACAGCTGCAACTAGTCAAAAGCTAGAGAACTTGATGGCAGAAGACCAGAGTGCACAAATCGGTTGACTAACTCACACAAAACAGTTAATGTAGTTATATAGAACAAGAGTAAGGGGGTGTTTGGTAGCCTCTTAATGGTTCAAAACCTCTAAACCATTAAGTGATAAAAAGATGCTGAATGGTTAAGAGGTAAGCCTCTGAATGGTAAAACCTCACCCAATTCATCATATTTTTAAAACTTACATTATAAGGGAACAATTAAGAGGTAAATTCTTACTGGTTATTCAAAAGTTATTCAGATGCTACCAAACAGTCCCTAAGTGATGAATGAACTAATGCAGGTTATATTAACAAAAATGGGACACCATGAAAGAGCACAAAACATTAAGTTTCAAGTGGCCTACAATACTATGGCATACTAGTGTGCTTCAAACTTGGGTATTGTATGCATGCTAACACCTAAAAGTTCATATTATCAATGTTCAAAGTACACTAATAAGCACCTACTAATATTTCCATTCATGGTTAGTTGTTGAGCATTGGTACTTACAACTAGAAATGGTATATCGTAAAGGAAAGAAATAATAACTAGTGCGCAAAAAGGCGATGAAAGTGAAGGTGCTTACAGTTGGAGAGGGATGTTCATCATCATCATAACCATGATGAGGGGGAGCACTATTATTTGCTGCGTTGAGTTTGGAAGTGTTGGAAGACGAATACGAAGACATGAGTTCTTCATCATTACCAATGCTAGCTCTCGATATGTCTCGCTTGTTCTGTTTCCGCATCTCTCTGATCTTTGAGAAATCCAACGAGTAGTCCGGGAGCGGTCCCTTTTGGTCCCAGTCTCCGAATTGGGGCACCGACATCCACGGTGCATTTTTCTGTCACCGTTTCAATAACTAAACTTATTACTCAACATTCATCACAAATACACATTTCATTATCAATCAAGTGTTGAAATACAATAACAACCACCACAATGAGTTAATTTCTAGGATAAAGACCAGTATAAAATCAATCAATTTAAATAATTTATAACCTATAACTAGTAAATTTAACTAATTTACAATTACATCATACATGCAATAAAATGAATTGTACCAAATCAGGTCAAATCTTCCAACAAAAAAAGTAGCATCAAACCCTAACACATAATAGAACAATATCAAATCACAACTCTCATACTTGTTCATCAATCATCAATACAAATTACAACAATTTCAATAATTTTCATCTTCATACCAACAAAACGACCTAACAATTTCATCAAAATGACTAAATCCTCGTAAACAAATCGCACTAAAACAGACAAAAACGAAATCATACCTCATCCTTTCGATGTTCCATCTCAATAAGATCTAATCAACTCAACACCAAACAGAACGATCCAAAGCCTGAAATCAATCAAAACCAGAACAAAATTTCTTCAGTAACTCAAACACAAACACACATTTACGAGACATGAACAGTTTGAAATGATGAAATTGAGCAATTAAAGTGCGCGTGTGTGAGAGAAAATGAACGAAGAAGAAGAACTTACAGCAAGATGACAGCTTCGATAAAGCTTACTTAGAACAATCAAATCAAAAAGAAATAATATGGTCGATAACAGTTAATCATCATGATATTTATAGTGAGGTGTTTGAACAATTGGACACGTTAGAGGTGTTAAATTACATTGGTTGCCATTGGTGAGTCACGCGTTTCGGACACTGAGCCAAAATCCCGTGATCTCGAACCCCTTTATCGAACCACGTTTCAAAGCTTCACTCGTATATTTTGCAAGTGAATAATGTTGTAGATCCTTAATTTTGGTAAAATAAATCAATATCACTCTAATGAGTTTAATAATTATATTAAGTTTACCTTTAATATCATGTGGTCGGGTAAGACACAAACAGGGGTTTGCATGTGAAGTGTGCGAAGCAATCTAAGTCGTTCGTCTTCTTGTGTGCGAATTTCATCCCTTAATAAAACTTACGTGATAAAACTTTGTTATATGTTTGTGTGATAATTTTTAAATCACACAAGCTTGTTGTAGTTGCGTGAGAACTAATGCAAGCCACAAACTTTTATGCTCCTATTGTAGTTGCGAGAGACTCATGTTGATAATTACACAAGCCATTGAAGTTTGCGTGAGAATTTTATCCCACGTTTTAAAGTTTGTTGCGAAAAATTCATCTTACTTTTTACACTTTGTACGAAAACACTAGTTTGATTTTAAACTTTCTCATAATTTCATAATATAACTTTGACCTTTTAGAGTATTCATAGTAGAAGCTATTTATTATCTCTAAATTTATACTACAATCATATTTTTTTCGTTCTATTGTAAATTTTTTTATGAATTGTCTCTTATTTCAATTAAATAATATTGTTCATACGTTATTGTTTATATTTTCTCTTTTTTTCATTCACAAACAAGTTTAAAAGATATTAAACATGTATAAACGGTCAAGAGTAGATTTTCAAATATAAAAATGAACATTTTTTCTCTCTTTTACTCACAACACTCAAAACCAGTCTCTAAAGTATACACTCCTCTCACAAAATTTTATTTCTCCACTTAAATGCTCTTATTCTACACAATCTAAATTATACGCCGTATTATATTATATTCACCAGCAAAATATACTTACAACTTCCATAAGCTTGTATAAGGCTTTTTTATACGCCCACGTCGTTTTTAACTTCTATTCACATGTATTATGTTTTTGCATGTGGACTTGTTACCATGTCGAATAATAAGAGGTACATTTTTTTTTAACAACAACACCTTGATTTTCAAAGAGAAATATACCATAATTCATGGTCAGCAGGATTAGAACCCCTGACCTAGTGCTCCTAACACAATTGTGTTACCAATGGGCCACTAACCCTATTGGCAATAAGAGGTACATTGAGTAATAATATGCCCTCTTTGGTATTTTGTTTTTATGGTTAATAATATATTTACTCTTATTTAAGAAACAAGCTTTGACTTTTGATGATATGGTTTAAAAACAAGTTAATGTGGCTTTTATATTTGTAAGACAATGTGTAATGAGATATTGTATATATATGTATGTTTATCATAAAGTCTCATAACATTCCTAACATCATCCCTAGATGTTATGGTGGAGCAATTTCATATGGCCCTTTTGTACATAGCCTCAATCTTGTACACCATTTCTACCCATCATCATTCAATCAATCATATCTCTTTTTAAACCTTACTAAGATTATAATTGTGTAATCATTGGTATGGGTTTTATAGAGTTTCATCCACTTTTTTTTTAACATAATGTCTCTTGATAAGATGATTGTCTCATGTCAGATAATCTTACTCATAAAGTTTTATGGTTACACATAAATACGAGTTTAGTTTTCCTATTTTTTAGTTTTAGGATTTATAAACCGTAGACTTAAAAAAAGGACTTAGGTTCTAGTCCTAATCGGGAAAATAGGGTTCTAGATTTTCTCTTATGAAGTTAGGGATGTCGTCTCAACTGAAAAACAAATAGATAAACCTGAATGAATGAGATAGAATATATGTTCTGAAGTATTATGTATAATTGATGTTAAATAATATTGATAAAAATAAGCATGACAATGATTGAGGCTCTCATTGGTTTAATATGCCACAAAGAAGTCCGAATATTATAAAAGAAATCGAACTTTCAATTCCCAAAGTATAGATAACGGTAAGAGTAACGGACTGTTTGTTTCATCTCTTAATGGTTCAGTTCAGTGTTTATTCATTCAGATTTAGTATTCAGAGCGTTTGTTTCATAAAAAAACCTCTGAATGATTCAGTTAAGTGCTGAATGGTTAAGAGATTGAAAGATGCTGAATGAAGCTGAATGAAACATATACCAAACTTACCATCACCTGAAGTTCTAACTTAATATCCCTCCTGTTGATAAAGCCTCTTAATAATTTAAACCTCTTAACCATTTAGCACTTAATGGTTCAGTTTTTCCAAACAACCCTTAATATTAACATATTAGCTTTTTTAATTAAAAAACTAGAAAGCAATCCTACAATAAGGAAAGTAAAATATTCAATATTAAATTAAGCTTATTGAATCTTAATGTACAAGGAAGGAATATATCCTTAGGTATTTAAAATTGTGTTGTTCAGAAAGAAAATATATATAAATTTGTACCACTAAAAACAAAACATGTGATCATGTATGAGTTACTTAGGTGCTTTTTATTTTTTTCGCATGAAAATGTCTTTAGTCTGCGGATCATATCTATAAAAGAAGAGGTAGATTAAATCTTTACAGTCTGCAAAAAAAGACTGTTTGTTTTTTAACATTCAATTCAACCATTTATATTTAACAACCCCAATTTCATAATTCATACCTGTTGATGATTATTCTCCTCTGCAACATGTTATTCACACATAATCTCCCAACACCTCTGTTTAATCTCCTTTATCATATCTGATTATCCTCCACTTTTTTCAACACAACATGCATTCAGTAACATTTAATCTTGCTCTTTAAACTATAAAACATAAGAAATTGGTACAATTTGAGAAGTGGATTACAAGATGAGTGTGCTAAAACTGTAAAAAACAAAATTTGATCTTATTCTTAAAAGCTAAAATGCAAAAACAAGAAATTTGTTACGATTCTTGAAGTTAAAACAAGAAATTGTTACAGTTCTTGAAGTTAAAACTGTAAAAACAAGAAATTGTTTCAACTCGAGAAGCAGGTTACAAGATGAGTGTGTTAAAACAACATTTGATCTTATTCGTAAAAGTTAAAATTGTACAATCCTTGAAGTTTTAAAACAAGAAATTTTTACAATTCTTGAAGTTAAAACTATAAAAACAAGAAATTGTTAAAAAAACATGTGATTGGGGACTCTGTTTTCCGGTGGAAATTAGTCTAGTGGTAAATGTGTATGACCATCAACGAAAAGGTTGTAGGTTCTAGTCTCACTTGAGACATATGGTGAAATAAGTGGAGAAAACAATTGTTGTTAAAAAAAGGTAAATTGATTTTAAACGGTCCCAACTATCACGTTTTGGCTTCTACCGGTCCCAAGTATCGAATCGTCTGGTAACGGTCCCAACTTCTATCACTTTGACAACCAACAAGTCGTCGCTAATTTTATTTTTCACGGCGTTAAGTTTTTTTCGAATTCAAGAGCGATGTTTTAGGGCTTTTGATCGGAAGGAGAATACGAGTCGATTGATATACAAGTTATCTCGAAACGACGCTCCGAAAGATAAAATTTTTACATCCGATTGAAGCACCGTTAGATTTAAACACCCAATTGAAGCACCGTTTCATCGTTAGGAGTGTCGTTTAAAGGTAACTTTTACATCAATCGACTCGCATTCTCATTTCAATCAACCTAAAACATTGGGCTTGAATTAAAAAAATTAACATCGTTACAAAAATTAACGGCGGTATGTTGGTTGCTAAAGTGATTAAAGTTAGGACTGTTACCAGTCATTTGATAGTTGGGATCGGTAGAAACATAAATGTGATAGTTGAGACTGTTGAAAACCAATATACCTTAAAAAATGTAGTAGTAAGAAAATTACTTTATTATTTAGGGGCATTTGCATATATAACTTTGTAAATTTGTGAGATTACATATTTACTCAAGCAACTTCTAATGTGGTGTAGTGGTAAGAGGCTTGGATTCTCCAAAAGAGACCCAAGTTCTAGTCCCACTACCACCGCTTTGGAAGGGGCAAATGGGGGCAATGAAGGGAGACTTGTGGCAACACAAGTTTGATCTCTGAGCCAAACGGGTTTTACCACTAGCTTGTCGTCATGCCTATAGGCGGACGGGTTAGTGGGTTTCCCCCCGAGTTGGAGTCAGGTTAATAGGTGGGTTTCGGCTACCTAGCGCTGTCTGTGTTCGCAGAGCGTTTGGGGTTGCCTTTCGCCATTGGGTTACCCCGGGTAGCCGGGCTTTATTCGTTTTGTTGTCCAAAAAAAACATATATACTCAAATTATGCTTAAAAAACTTATCATTTCTCTGTGTGAAATATAGAGGAAACATGAGACTTCTTGATTGGAGATCATGGGTTAGATTCTCGTTGTAATCTTGTTTATTGTTCCCGGTGTTCCCTGTTGTTTTTTTTTTGTTTTCTCCCGTTGTACTCTAGCGCCTCCCTAGTTATTCGTTATATCATCATTTTAAAAAAAATTGTATGGTAATTGGGTGAGTTTTTGGTGCTTCATGTATCACGTAGATAGTCCATGAGTTTCTTTTAATTAGACTTTAATAATTAATAAGAAAACCTCCTAGAGTATTATTTTAATATTTTCTTCTTTTTAGAAAATTTCTAACACAAATAATTACGCATTAAGTTACGTGATTTTACGAAAGTTCACATAATATGCATAGATAATTCACCTAAAACATGATTTACATAACTAGTGATATTTTAGTTGTTTCGAAATTTTATTTTGAATGTTCACCAATGTTTGGGTTTGTTTGGAAATTTTATTTTGAATGTTCACCAAGGTTTGAGTCTAGACTCGTGTTTTTCGGTAATTTCATGAATTACCTCTACATGAATATTGTAATAACTGACACTTAATGAACCTAATCAAGTGTAATCCATGAATAAGTGTTATAAGATAACAAAGTTTCACATAGTTATGTTAACCTGAAAATCTCGGGTGCACGTACATGTCACAGGGATCAAACCTGGGTTCTTCCCCACTTTTGCCTAAATGGCTACACACCCAGAGACTTTTATGCAATTACTTACGTTAATATAGTCGGTGCAACACGTAAGTTGTAATGTCGGCAGATTATTATATTCGCTTTACTTTTACATTAGTTGTTAAATATTTCTAAGCATCTCATTTCATAATTACGCCTAGAGCAACTGCCTGAAACTTTAAAGCCACTTGAATTAATTTTCTGCGTTACCTTACAGCGTGGAATGCATAATCATGTTAGTGTCACTTTTAAAAAACACGCATAAAGAAGTTCCCTGTAATATGACGTTATGCATTACAGTCAAGTTAACATAAACATATGATTCTACGAGAACATACGCGTCTTAACGTGCCACATAAGTCTTTCCTTATATCTCTACCGTAACACATGAACCACTAACTTTCTTTTCATATTTCAACACCGCCCGTCAGCGTCAGTATGACACAGCAACGCAAAACATGGTTCGAACAACCAGTTGTTTGTTAATTTTAGAAAGTAAGTAAAATGTGTAAAGGGCCCGAAAGCAATTTTAATCTTGAAAATGGCGTCTTCAATTACAGCACTCACTCGTCTTGTACACCTAACCACAACTCCATCAACTAAATCAAACCCTAAACCCATCTTCACTTACTTCAAACTCAAATCATCATATTCTCCAATCATATCTTCATCATCACCTTCAATGTCGTATGATAAACACCTCACTGCTGCCAAAAAAGCTGCTTCCCTTGCTGCTCGTTTATGCCAGGTACATCTCAATCTCAATTACTAATACCGTGAAATTGCGTAACATGTTGATGTGTAATTGCAATCGTATGTGGTTTAGTAGTAACTCATTGAGCCCTAGAACATGAATTAGGTATATTTGGGTTTCATTTTATCCCCAAATTGGTTATGTAATTCAATAGTACCATATTTCACTTGAACTTGCACTAATTAATTCACGTTGTTGTAAAGTTTTGGTTTTATGAACTAATGTTTGTTGAGATTAGTTAATGAGGATGTCAACTGATGCTATTGTTGATACTTGTTTATGTAGAATGTACAAAAAGGACTGTTGCAATCTGATGTGCAATCGAAATCTGATAAAAGTCCCGTCACCGTGGCTGATTATGGTATGTTGCTTTGCTGGGATTTTTGTGTTTTCATTTGACATGATATAGGGCTTACACTTGGATGGTCGAAATATATGATCCCTAAAACCGAAAGTGCTAAAACTTGTAGGCAGGTTTAGATCACAATTAAGTAATCTTTTTTGGTACATCTCGGGTTGGGTTGACGGAAAACACTTTTAAGTCCAAGTTCTTAGTTTTTCTATACATAATTTATGTGTCAAATCTGATTACAAAAGTATTTTATATTTTAATTATAGTTTATATTTTAAATGAATTGTTTTAGGAGGTTTTTTGCGTTAAATGTTCTTGTAACCCGTTCGACCCATTTCATTTTGAGGTAATATTTCTCAATTGGGATAAAGTTTAATAGTAATCAAACCATTCATGAGTACACTCTGTCTTGGAATAAGGAAAATAGTTCGTTTTTGGGATGTCCCTGAAATATATGTAACATTTTCTTTTTCCGTTATAAATACTACCTCTGTATTTCAAGTTAATTTCACTAATTTTATCGGTTTGACCATTGATAAAACTTAAACAAGTTATTTATCTTTTGACATCTACTTTGATATGCTCTAATTTGATTCTCAGGGTCCCAAGTTCTTGTGAGCTTTGTACTTCAAAAAGAACTTCCTGATCAGGCATTCTCTCTAGTGGCGGAGGAAGTAATATTCAACCTTATTTGTTCCACTTCCACGTGATGTTCTTCCATTGTTGGTTGATTTCATTGGTGTTGATGATTTGTAGGACTCGGGAGATCTTAGAAAAGAAGAATCTCAAGAAACCCTTGAACGTATTACGAAATTAGTAAATGATACGATTGCTAATGATGGAAGTTACAAGGTGTCTCCTCTATCTGAGGGGGATGTACTCACTATTATTGATAGTGGTATGTCTGAAGGAGGCCCTATTGGCCAACATTGGGTTTTGGATCCTATTGACGGTACTAAAGGGTATCATTTTCCTTTCTTTGGGTTTTACTTCTTGTTTTTTGAGCATTTACATTATATATTATACAATCTTAACTTCTTTTATCATCTACTTTTTTTCCTTGTAACCATATATCCAAAGTTTCTTGTGCTTGGATTGTTTCATTTACATATTCTACATAGCTAAAATTTCAAGTGTTTTTGGGTGCAGTTTTTTGAGGGGTGACCAATATGCGATAGCATTAGGTCTGCTGGATGAAGGGAAAGTCGTATTAGGTGTCCTTGCATGTCCAAATCTCCCACTGGAATCAATTACAAGCCAAACTCAAGGTGCTGTTAATAGAGCAGCGGCAGGTTGTTTATTCTCTGCACAATTGTCTTGTGGAACATACATGGAGTCCCTAGATGGCTCACCACCTGTTAAGGTACAACAACGTAACTCCAATGCCGTTATGTGTGTGTATTGAAATCGGTTATGTAATATTGAATAACCACAATCAGCTGTAATGAAATAGGCTTTAAAAATAGTGCTTTATGTGGTTTTGTTTCTTGAAGTGGTGAGAATTTAATTCTTTTGATTTATGAATAGTTATGAGTATCTAGGGAAGTAATTGATAAAATGGCCGAATAGGAAATATATGACTAAAAGACTCCTAACTTGGGTTAAAATTAATGATGAAGTTGTTCAATTGGTTGAAGATTGTGCAGGATAATTTAAAGATTAATGTTTTGTTTACACATCAGGTGCATGTTAGCAACACGGAGAATCCCGAAGAAGCGTCATTCTTTGAATCATATGAAGCTGCGCATTCATCCCACAGTTTATCTGGCTCTATAGCAAAGGTATTTGACTTGAAAATATTAGTTTGCTCTCCTTAATGATGACCAAAATGATCTTTTTGTTGACCAAAGAAGAAAGTGAAATGAGTTGTAGCCTTCTTACAGTAATGTGATATTAAAGAGCAAACATGTCAGTAATTATGAACTTTTTTGCTGGGAAAAGGTGATACAATGGTCAACCAAATAAAGTGTTCACAGCCCAGTTTTGATGAAAGTTCCCTGTCGAAGCATTTCGGTAAACGACAAACCAAACGGGCTTGGTTGGTTGGTTTGGCTTGACCAGACAAAACGGTTTGCTTTGACTGTTTGAATTTTTGTTTTTTTTTATTGTTTTCAAAATCGTTAGTTTGTAGGTAGATTTTTTACAATTATAAAGATGGTTCATGAATTCATATACATAACTGCATATCCCAGAAATGAAAAAAAATAACAGTTATAAAAGATGAAGCGCCCTGTTCCAATTTCCAAACCGTCAGCCGAACCATTTACTCAGCTTTCAAACCGTAAGCCACGGAACAAACCTTAGAAATCTCAAACAAGAAAAATCTACAGATTCGCTTTGGTTTAGACAGCTAGGTCAGGTTCAACTGTCTATGAACACCCTTAACTCTTCTTATTAGTCTTCGAGTAGAATTGTATAAATCACAAACTAGCATTTATTTGTGCCTGATAAAATGTTGTTTTGTATTGGTTATAGAAATTGGGTGTCAAAGCACCACCGGTTAGAATAGACAGCCAGGCAAAATACGGGGCCTTGTCACGAGGCGATGGTGCGATATATTTAAGGTTTCCAAATAAAGGATACCGCGAGAAGATATGGGATCATGCTGCTGGATACATTGTTGTTGCAGGTATCTATTAATTTCCTATTTGCCCTTAACAACAATCATCTCGTTGCATTTCTGTCGATTAATGATTCGGTTTAAAATATATAGAAGCTGGTGGTGTTGCATCGGATGCTGCGGGGAAGCCCTTAGACTTTTCAAAAGGAAGATATCTAGATCTCGACACAGGCATCATCGTTACCAACCGCAAACTGATGCCAGCACTGTTGAAGGCAGTTCAAGATTCACTCAAAGAACAAGCTTTGCCCTCACTATAACAAATTTTTTGTATGTTTAAATAATAAAAATAAATCTTTGCTTTGCTTTGCTATTAGCTTCAAAAACATACTGCTTTTATTCATGTTTCTGGGATCATATGCTGTATTAAACAATCATATCAACATCAGCTTTAAGTGCCCAAGTTACATAAACCATAAAAAAAAGTTATGTCATCTTCTCTTTAATTATGTTAAAAGCAAATTACATATTGGTGTCATTAATTATGAGGATAATGTCAGGTCTTGCTTGTCAATGAACAAACTCTTTTTGGTACTAGTATGCGTTTGAGAAAATATGAAGTTACAGCATTATAAATCCTAACTCTTATAGTGTACAAACACCTCTCTGTTGGTTGAGTTTTTGTCACGAATTAAAGTGTACTTCGTCGCTGGCACCTCGACTCACGACATTCTCTTGACCCGGCCTGCTTGGTTTAATATATATTTTCAGCCATCTGTTGCAAAAAAATGTCACTGTTAAAAACTTAAAATGTTTAACTAAGTGCAAAAGGAAAACCAAACATGTTGGATGTAACTATGTAAGTACTAACCTCATATTGATCATAAAGAGCTGTGTAATAACATGAACCATTGGTACAAGTACTGGCTGAATCAAAGTCGAAACCATTGGTCGATTTTGAAGATCCATAACGCTTTGTTAACAAGCCTTCGTGACCCTTTTGATGGTTACGTGTGAGAGCAGTGACATCTTCATTTGATGCGGTTCGCCTATTTTCACGCTTTTGTGTTGTCGGTCGGTGCCTTGGTGCGCTCTGTGACCGTGTTTTAGCTCTTGAAGACTCGGTTTTGGTCATGTAATTTGGTTCATCATGTTGTGCACTGGTTTGAGATGATGTGTCAAGTTCAATGGTTGGCTTACTGTGCACTCTCATTGATTTTGCATGTGTTAGCGGTGACGAATCTGTCGAGTATCTTCTAGATGCTTGCCGATTCGGTTTGCTTCCGAGTTGGCCTGATTTATCATTGTAATCCTGCAAATCTCATAGAAAACTCAATGATCAGACATTATCAGAAATTTGTTACTTTTATAAACATTTTTGTCGGAAAAATGTGGGTAAAGGCATTTACCGACAAAAACTTTTGTCGGGAAATACCCGTAAGAAAGAACTTAAAGCAAAATGGTCAATCTCTTTGTTCATCAACTTGAGATGGATTTAGCAACCGAAACAAAATTCAGCCGCTTAGCGACGAAGTGTCCGTTGTTTCTATGATGGTTGTTTCAACGCATTTGTTTGTTTACGAATGGGCCAGTCTAAAGTATGTTGTAATATAGATGGAGGACATACGAGTTGTGGTGCACTGAGACGTCGCTCGTGATGGGTCATGAATCTTTGTTTACTAGTGTTCTCGGCCGTTTGAATCCTTTGAAAACGAGCTCTAACTTGAATCGCGACTAGTGCGCTCATGCACCTAACCATGGTTGTAGTGCGTTTACGCACCAAATGACCCCGGACGAGCGCTTGTAGCTTCACAAGTCCACGCAAAGCGCACAACGCCTTTCGTGCCTGAATACATTAGATTCATTAAAAAGTGTTGTCAATTTCAAGTCATTTACTTGTTAGCTCTAACTTTGTTATTGTAAGATGTAACATGTCAAAAAGATATCAAAGGCCCAAAAAGACATGTTAAACACTTAAACTCATGAAACTGTTACCAGATACGCACGAAAAGCCGCTTGAATCTTGGTTGCAGCAGTAGCCGCAACCGCACTAGACACTCTACATGCCACTCTCGTTTTGGGTGAAACCACCATCTTCACATTGTGGTTTTGGTGCTGAATCGCGTAGTCAAACAAGGCTTGCGATAGTAACTGAGATGTCATGATGGAGTCAAATGATCGACAACTCTTGTGATTGATCGCTAGTTTTTGTGTGCTATTTGACCTTCTAAAGCTCCAGCGCCTTCTTGGAGATGCTGGTATGATGGCGGTGGTAGACGGTGGAGATGGTGGTATAATTACACCATCGCCACCAGACCCACCGCCATCTTTTTTAATTTTGTCCTCCTTTTTGCCTAGTAGCAAGTTTCTGATCCATCTGCTTGCCTTACCCATAACAGCAAAATTAAAGTTGTGAAGATAGATGGTGTTTTTACACAATTTATAACAAGTATGTGACTTAAATTTAAGATGTTTGGTGTTTGACTGATCAAATTAACAATAAAATTTAACAAATAAAAAACATTTGACTCATTTTGTAGGCAGATGTTGGCCTGCATTGACTCCTCTCTAATTACGCCAAATGACACTTTTCAATTCCAAGTATCATTTTAAAATTTTGACATGTAGATTATAGAATAAAAATTATAAAACTATTTTATCAATGTTTTTAAATGATTACAAACAGAGAAGTAAATTATATAAATTGTCCTATTTAGTATCTTAAACCATTATTTATATTGAGATGATGTAGAATTATGAGTAGATTAGCTTGCTAATAAAAAAACCTTTACGCTCGATGGTAGTGAGTTTCGTTTTGAGTTTGCGGCACCAAGAACAAACAAACAAACAGAACCGCCAATCAAGAATATAACGAGCAAACAGAACCGCCAATCAAGAATAGAACGAAGAGACAGAATCGCCAATCAAGATTGTCATATATGTTTCCTCTTTGTTGTTCAAAACATGACTTGTTTGTACTTGATTTCAGTTAACCATTAAGTGTTGATTTTACACACCTTTTGAACATTCTATTAAGATGTGGGGTGAAAAATTAAATTTTATTAAAGAATTTCATACAAAAACCAAATACCAATTTTGGGTGTGATTTTTTTTTCTTCTTTTTTGTTTTTTGATGAGAACTTGTTACCACATGTAGTAACTTTGCTAGAGAAAAATCAGGTGCTGAATTAGTGAATAATGTACCAGCCCTTGAAGGTTGGGTATGACCTTTATACTTTAATGCTATACATAAACCAAACAAAAGTTTTTAAATAGCTACATCAAACTCATACCAATAATGATTCAGGACAGGAGCTAAAAAGTCACATAAATACTTTGTGGGTTATATTTTACGCCTCTTGCGAGTGCAGAAAAAACCACTCTGCATTTGGAATCCCAATTGGGTCAAAACTAGTTTTACGGCTGCAAATTATTGGTAAAATGACTAAACCCCGGAGAGAGCGCTGCACAATGACTTGTATGCACTTGCACAAAGTTTGAATTTCTCTTCAGCCATTGCCTGCACAAACAAGGTTCATTAATATGTTGGTACGCATGTGTAAGTTGAACAATATCTTGGTCAAATTTGCAGAGTTGATTTTTTTAACGGCGAAATTTTATAAAAAAGAAACCACTAGCAAAATGCTAGAGCCTGGAACAAAACGAAAAACAAAAACCCAAGCAGAGTTGCTTTTACCTTTAGTTTTTAATCTTATGTGTTACGGCTTGACTTTTGAGGTAAACGCACTAGCATTTGTCATCAAACTGATAACCATTTTAAGTGTGTTGTGTTTATATTCTTCCACTACAATTCCATAATTTCTAACAACTTCCAACATATTGTTTATGATATAACTTTTTTGACATTACATAATATATTTAATTAGTATTTAAGAATATATTTATCGGTCCCAACTCTCACCTTTTGGTTTCCACCGGTCCCAACTAATGAATTAGCTGTCAACGGTCCCAACTTTCATTACTTTGGCAACTAACGGTCCGTTGTTAAAAAAATTTTAACGTCGCAAGTTTTTTTCGAATTCAAGATCGATGTTTTAAGTCTTTTGATAGGAAGGAGAATACGAATCTATTTATGTAAAATTTACCTCGAAACGGCGCTCTGAACTAGGAAACGGTGCTTCAATCGGGTGTTTAAACCTGACGGTGTTTCAATCACATGTAAAAATTTTATCGTTCAGAGCACCGTTTCAAGATAACTTTTACATAAATCGACCCGAATTCTCCTTCCGATCAAAAAACCTAAAACATCGGTCGAGTTTGAAAAAAAATAACGACGCTAAAAAAAATTTAACGACGGACCGTTGGTTGTCAAAGTGATAAAAGTTGGGACTGTTGACAGCCAATTTAATAGTTGAGACCGCTAGAAACCAATATACCTATATTTATTTTAATTTCCATGTGGGTAAGCTGGTTAAGAGTTATCGGACGGATATCAACTATCATACACATCCCAAACTCCATGAAAATTCTCATAACTAGTCCCAGACCCAGCCGCCTACCTAATACCCAATAGGTCCCTTGCCATCCCTAATTACAGTACAATACATAAATGTAATGGTTTTGGCACATAGTATCTAGGTAAATAGCTCCTAACTGCCTTTATTTTCTCAATTGAAAACCATCTCCAGCTTGAAACAGATAGTTATACATAGAATAGAGTAATACCAATGTTATATTGATAATAGAAGTGCCTTGAAGCTCAAAATATAAATAGAAACTAACCTGTGTTGGACCTTGATGCTTATCAGGGTGCCACTTCAGAGCTGAAAGGCGAAAACTGAAACAAGAAAGACGGTCCTCACAGGTTATACGAGTGTTTAAACAAACTAACTATTTAAAATAAAATTAGATTATTATTAAATAATATAACTGATCATATTTAACAAACTGATTGTCCCCATGGGACAGCATGGCAAAAAAAATAGTAGACTAAGAGGCAGACAAAAAGATTTAACTAAATGTTTATAATAACATCAAAAAAACTTTTGAACAAAATGAGTTTCATGTCAGCATAGCCAGTGCCAAAAGATAACAAGTTTTGACTTGTCACCACCCACCCATTTCACGTCTAAGTGTCTAACTTTATTCTAGTAAATAACACTTTATATGGAAAAAATGAAAACTTGCACATATTGTGCACAAGCAGATGCAAAAGTAGTTATCATGCTTGGCATCTTTTATATAAACCACCCTCATTCTTGTAAAAGTGCAGTGTTCTTTCTTGTTTTTTTTCCTCTTTCTATGTTATAGAAAAAGCTAAGTAAGCAAGAACTTACGCGTTCTTTACTTCCTCAATCTTTAATGGACCATGTATTGGCAAACCAAGTGTGCTTCTATCTGAATGTGAACCAACAACAGTACCAACATAGGAATCATCGTCTGTTGAATCATCATCATCATCACTGACAGTCCTCCATCTATCTCTTTTATTTGAATAATCAAATCTAGATTCTTGATTTTGTGAGAAAGACTCTTCCCATGACTTAAAAGACCAAGAATGCCGTCGATCTCCAAATTTTTCCTGGAAACGCGTCGAAGGATCATCATCCTCTTCATATTCAGATTCTTCAAAAAAGTTTGTTTTTCTTGACTTGTCTGTATATGTGCACATAAATCAAAACAGCATGTTGATATTCAAACAAGAACTGTATACAACAAATATATTTTTTATAAATAACTAGTTTGTCAAATATGATTACAAAGATATATTAGTTTGATACTGACCCAGTAAAATGATTTTGTAAGCCTTCTAAATTTGAAAAAATAAATAAATAAAAAAAATTGGGCGTCGTTCGTCTTATAAAAAAGTAGAAAATCCGCCAAGTCATGAATCTTACTTTTCTTTCTTTTTGGTTGAGCATTATTAGCAAAGCGAGCTGACGGGTCCCTTTTCTTTTTGTCCTCTATTGGATCTTCATCCCAAAATTTTGACGCTCGCTTCTTTATGAATTCACCCTAGATTGTTCATACAAAAAGAATGAAATGTGGAACATTGAACGCTCAAATCAAATTTCAGGAACCAGGTTCTTTACTAATAAACAAATAATTCAAACTAGCAATTATATAAGAACGAAAAGTTTTATATGCAACTGTTTTGTTAATTGTAATAAAGTATACAATGAAGGCCTGGAATGAAATAAGAAAACTGAAGCCTACCTCGAGTGTAAATTTGGAGCTCCCACTTCCAAAGTAGACATCTTTCAAAGCTTTCTTTGCATCAGCACGTTTTTGGCGTGTTTTGTATTTAACATACGTCTATGTCAGAGAGAAAATATACTATTAGTATTATACCATGCATGAGTCTAGATTTATGTAGGAGATGGCAGCCTGGGTATTTCCAAATTTATAAATATGGCTGTTGATGGCTATTTTCAATTTCAGATATTGATTGGAAGAGTGAGCCTATCTTCCTTTTCTTATCTTTATAGTACCATAATTTGTTCCTTTACATTTCTTATTTTCAAATTTAAATACACATTTGTGTGGGTTCTTATCTACTTAGCAGCCAAAAAGGTGGATAAGTTAAAAGAAAAATTGGACCATTTCACCTAAAACTTCCATAGGCATGTGCTTTATGTGAATTCTACCCTCTGTAATAATAGCAGTTGATAGTCATATGCCAATAATTTTATTCGACTGATATCTTTTTAAAGTTGTCTAGCTGACAATTCAGCCATTGCTGTCAGTTCTTATTACATAAGATAGAACTTTATACTCCTATGCTCTGTAAAACTTTATTACATCATTCAATAAATGATAGCCCTATAAGTAGCAATTTGAAATTTTCCTCTGTTGGTGTCTGTCTCAAGGGACGGAGCTATCCATCATACACTTTCCTTATCTCATGAGCTAATATATATGTGTGTGTGGCAACTTTGACTTGTTTACTTTTAAAAAAAAGTTGATTTTAGATACACTACCCATGTTGCCCATGACCAGCCCGCTCGATTTGCCAACTCTACTATTAAAGAGAACCGTCACATTAGTAACAAAAAGCTAAAGACGACTGCTACATTCTTAAGGCAAAAGTAAAGCATCAATAAGAATGCTTTCACACATACAACCATACCATTTCAATATTTTTTTGAAGTTTTCCTGAAGCATACTATTTTATATCCATGTACACACATCGAACACATTCATCTAAAGAGAGATCAAGTTCTCTATAGTTGAGTTTAACTTTCTACTTGATCATTTCCATCAAAGATCCCCACGTGGGTAGCCTTGAAGAAAATGTTCAGAGGGATAGGAGGGGGGAGAGCAAATTTAAAATAGGCATCTATGAACATTTAATGAAATTTCAAATTCACGAAACATACCTTAGATGGTTTTACATCTTCAAAATCCTGCATGGACAATCACATTTACTGAATAAGTAATTAGTTTTAGCATGGCAAAAACAACGCAAGAAAATAATAAGTTTATACAAAGTTAGACTCCTTAGTCCTTATATAGTAACAAATTCAACAAATGATAACGCTGGTCAGATAACATATTGAGTAAGGTTGAAGGCTAAACTATCCATCACTGATCAACTTCAAGTAATTATTGAATGCAAAGTTCATACATGCATGTTTAGATGTCAAGAGAATAAGATATAAGGAAATAAAGAAAAGGGGAAGTAAGTGTCTCCAGATGGGCAAATCAAAACTTCATAATTTCTAGAATAGTTGATAATTGAAAAATGAAATCTTTTGGGGGTGATAATTGATGATTACAAAAAAACATGATTTGACCACTTAAGTTGAAAGAGATTTTCTTATGCTGCTGAAACAAGTTAGATTAATGAATTCATGTCCATGTCCCTAATTATACAAGCACGGATTAATAAATGTTATCTAAACTAATTTGTAAGTGTTTTTTTAGTACCAAACGCCTCATACATAAAGCTAGCGCCTTTTCCTCGGCTTCAAGGATTCTAAGCGCCTCGTTCCTTTTAAAGCCAAGAGAGTGACTTGCACTCAAGCGGCTACGCACATTTTCTATCGTCATTATTAGCTAAACCAAAAAGATGAAATTGCAGTTCTTGAAACAAACATGCATAACAATCATACAAATTAATCTAATTTATGAAATCCAAATAACCTGCTTTCGCTCATCACCTCGTTGTATCCAAATTGTCCTAAATGATACTTTGGGCTTATGTAACATATTTGAGCTAGCAAAAATAATCTCTCCGCCCAAAACAAAATTGCATCATCTGATTTTAAGAAAAAATGTAAAGCTACAATCATCTATTTGTTCATTGTGTTAATGGAAGTTTATTGAAGCTATTGAAATCCAAACTATGAATCATTGCCCGACGATAATCCATTCCCAACTTTCATTTTTGTTACCATGGGCAATCTCCATAGCATAATCATCACAAAATTACACTCAATCCACACTTGATTTCACATATCCCATTTTGTTCACAGTCATCATTGCGAGTGAAATCGAGTAGAATCAAATAATTGGTAACAAAACTTAAAGTTTTGATCAATGAGTCATAGTTTTGGATTGTTAAAAATCCAATTTTTGATCTTTTATTCCAAAAAAATTACTTTTTTACAATACCCAATGCACATTTGAAGCACAATTCATAAACTTTTAGGTGAGCTATAAGCCTATAACATGTGAAAAAGTAAGCAACAAACACATAACACTCCAAATATGAACTAAAACATCAAAATTGCAACTATATAATCAACTAATGAAACTTCATTGACAAAGGAAATGAAAAACTGACCGATGAATTGTTCCATTTGTGCTTCCATTTATCGAACGAAGCAGGAGTAGATCGAAAAGAAGCAACAAAAGATGATGAAATCAAATGAATGCGGGAACAGTTGTGGAACAACGCGGTACCGGATTTGGGGACTAGAGTTTGCATTTGCAATATGTTTGGAGCATAAAACCTCAATCGAACGGCAAAATATGCCTCAAAGTCGGTGGGATCTTGGTTTATTGTCAAACTCTAGGTTAAATTTTATATGGAAAGTTATTAGCTTTATATTTATAAATAAATGATACTTTTTTTCGAGTCGTTGAAATGAGGTACCAAATATTCATTTGATATATGGAGTCGTGGCCTATGGGTTTTTTATGTGACGTGTGTTATTTTTGTAGGTGTGATTTAGGACTGAAGATCCGTACACAGAACAAGGATGGTTGTGTATTTAATTATTTATGTGGTAATTATTAATCTTATTTAAACTGCCGTTAGAAAACTTGAAGTTTTATTTTATTACGTTATTTTCAAAATTATTTATATAAAAATGATCATTTTCTAGAAAGAGTTTTTTAAACGAAATCTTAAAAAACGTATTTTGTTTATAGAAATGATGATATTAATGTTTTATCACTTTAAAAAACATAATTTTCAATCGTATGTTTTCTTAAATTATCGTTGTAGTGTTTTAATATCTTCGTTATTTAAGATCACTTTTATTCAATGCGTGTAATACATTGGGTGCCAGAACTTATAAGTTATAACATATAATGGAACAACATCAACACTCTAAATTTTGCATTCCTATAAGGCATTAGATTAACTAAATTGGAACTTCATCAATTTCGTCCTACAATTAATGAATGCTCTTAGTTACGGAGAGGAAGATTACAAGGAGTGCTTGCATTCTTAGGATTGTTTGACCATATAAGTTGGTCACTGATAAAGGAGATTCATTATGGGGTGTTTCCAAACGAAACCCACCTTCCTCATACAGATTCATTCTTGCTATATAAATATAGAATATCACACCGAGAAAATTAGTAAAGCCAATTTAATGGGTATTCTTAATGGAACCCAAACCTCAAATGGAGGACCCCATGTCATAACATCTTTTATATCTGGATGGTGAGATTGTCTTTGGGGGAATAGTATGTTTCTGATATATTGACCATCTCGATTTATGTGTTTTATTTGATTAAGGTTGTAATTTATTTCACAAAGGTCAATTGTGATTGATGGGAGTGTCGAGTAAAATGTTGAGGGTATCACCAACTTAATGAGTTGCAAACCTGAATGTCTTCCTTTTAATTACATGGGCCTAAAAGTGAGAGCCAAAATAAACTTAAACTATATATGATGACCGGTAATAGAAGTCTTTGAAGCATGTTTGAAAATTTTGAAAGCAACAACAATATCTTTAGCATGACATCTCACCGTAATCAAGTTAGTACCATACAGCGTTTCCATCTACTTCTTCTCAATAAATATGACTCCCATAAAAGTTTTAGACAATTTAGAAGCATTGAGAAGACATTCACTTTAAGAAAAATTCTAGAACAAATACAAAAATCAACAAGTTGCTTGGTAACATGTAATTTCCTCTAAGCAAACTTAACCTCTATTAGTATCATAAACTACATTCATGTGAAACATGCAAAGTTCAGGCTCTTTTAGTACTTTCTTCAAGTCAGAGGTTTATCAAACTTGATCATTGTCTAGACTCAAAGTTCAATCTGTGCAACTCAGAAATTTATACAGATAGTGCGTTCTTACAACAATAAAACATGGATCTTAAAGAAAGTTAAGCTAGCTCTAAAATATAAATCTCCTTACCTCCAATTGAAGATTAATGCTTATACTAGGTTAGAACCCGTGGGTACCCACGGGGTGAAAAACATATATTTTTATATTAAAACTAGGTTTTTGTGCCGGGCCGCGCGTTGCGGCGGCCGGGTCTTGTGTATGTGACTTCGTCACACGCATTGATAAAAAAATTCCATGTATCACACGTTACGGTGCGAGGTTATAATACGTAACATATTAAAAGAAGAGTATATAATAAATGCCAAAATTAAAATAAGTTAAAACCAGATGGTAAATGCCAGAATTGTCAAAGAAGAATAGTAGGGTCAATTTCGTAAACACGTAAAAGAAAATTTCATGTCTCGTACATTTACGGTGTAAAGTCCCATATTAAAAGACGGAGAAATATCCAAACTTAGATGTCAAAACTGGGAAGCAAAGTCGTGAATATGTCAAAGTGGAGTAACGGTTCAACGTTATAAAGTGACAAGTCAAAGTCGATGGTAAAACGTATATATGTCAAAGTCAGGGGTAAAAACCGTAAATATATCAAAGTTAGGGGTCAAAACCGTAAATATATAAAAGTTTAAAATTAAAAAATACGTTAACGAATCGGTCGGTGACACGTGTCGGTGTCACCGACCTTCACATTTAGAATTATATAGAATATATGATATTTAATTGATGTTGTATATGGATTTGTTAATTGAGGCATTAAGAGGAAAAATATCATGACCATAACTGTCTTGTACCGTCGTCGATGTAAAGAATGATTACTTTAAAAGTGTAAATGAAAACAACAAATATGAAGTAAAGATAAACTACATATCTTCAAATATATTTTATCATACATGATACCTAAAATATACACACAAGGTGCATCAATCAATAAAGTACATATTCAAATGTCAGTAGTCCATAAACTTTCTTTTGTGTGCAGATGAGATGTTGGTTGATTGAAAGCGGAAGAAAATAACCTCTTTCATATGTATGACCTATATAATATAGAAATTTAATCACACAGTTATTAAATACATGTCTCAAGAAATAATTATGACAATATTGAAAAATTAAATAAAAAAACTCATATATAATCATAAAGCATATTTATCTACATGTTAATAAGCAATAGGGGAGTAGCTTCTTTTGGCATGCCATAAGCTTCATCTATAAGCTTGACATGCATAATTTACCAAGCAAATAAGTGAAGTGTCAAAAAACCATCTACTAAAACACATGCTTCATCTATAACCTTTAATCACTGTTAATTAGATGTGACAAAATGCATTAAAAATATTGCTAAAACGGCCCATAAAATGCATTAAACAAAGTTTGTTACATCATATATTCTCAAAACCAAGCTAAAAACACTTTAGGAATCACAATCACAATGGTTTTACGCATTAAAAACATACTAACACATTGAAAGGTAAATCAAATTCATATGATCAATTGCAAATTAAGCACAATTTCATAATCTCGAACATGAATAATTTGACTAACCTCAAGCGCCCATCCAATGTAAGTAACGTTGTTCACATGCTTGCTCAAATCCAAAATTAGCTCTTCTTGGCTATATATATTATGAAAATTTGTTAACATTTAATAGTTATCTAAAAACTTATAGTATAAGAAAAAAATGTGATCCACCATAAGTTCTACTCCACTAACCACAAATATTCAGGGGTCTTCAAGTTTCCCTACTTTTTTCAAGTCAATCTCCTAAAAGAAAAAACATTGAAATTCCGTTACTAATAAAACAACACATTTTAAATGACTGATTTGCTTACCTGATTTGAGTCGACAGAATAAGTAGGAACAATGTACTCATCACTAACATTTCCAGTGGAAGGAAATAGAATATATGAAACCAGTCGAAGGATGAAAAACGACGTACCTGTATTAGAAATTGTAGAAGACGATCAACGAGTGTGAGACAATTGCAGGAGACTGATATGATTCCTTGATATTGATAGAACATCAGAATTAGGGTAAGATGTAAAATAGGTGCGAAAGAGGACGTATGAAACCAGATGAAGGATGAACAAAGACGTACCTGTATTAGAAAACCGAGAATACTATCGACGATTGTGAAGCGATTGAATCAGGGTGATAGAACGGCAGATTAGGGTTAGGGTTAATGTAAAAGAGGGGTGGTGTCTGTGTGAAATATCATGTGAATAATGAGAAGGAAGTAGTTTTATATGATCCGCTTTTTAGATGGGTTTTAGCCCAAGACCCGCAATTAAAAACCGATTTGCTCCAAGATCCGCGACCCAGATGAGGATGAATGTTGTGGTGACAAGTGGCTTAATATGGGGAGTTGGATTAGGTAAAAAATTTTATATTTTTCAGTTTGAGTATTATATTTATTTTTTGAGGATGAGTGTAGCATATTTGTTAGGTAAAAAAAATATTTATTATTTAAAATAATTGTTTTGATTATTTAGTTTTGTTTTTTTATTAATATACTCATCTCATCATCCAACGGCTGAGATTGGTCAAACATTTGATCATCAGTCAACAACACTGTTGACGTAAGGGTTGAATTTGAATTTTGAAATTGTATTCAGCGTGCTGGACACGCTGGAGTACTGTAGACTATTTTTTGTTATTTTTAAATTTTTAATAAACATGTTTTTTTTTTGCTTTGTTTTGGGCTTTTTTTTGGGCTTTGATTTTGAGACAACAGCGTGCTCGATACGCTGGTTGACTAACTTATATAATTTTTTATTTTAAATTTTAATTTTTTCCTAATTTGACTTATCTTCTTATGTCTAAGTTAACAGTTATTTGGTTGATATTGTGACATCTGCCCCAAACCCGAATCCGAATGCCCGACTCGAACCCGAAGTTGTTATCCTTTAAATTGTAATCGTATTTATTTCCTCAAAATGTAACGTTCATTATTATTATTATGAATAAACGCATTGGATTCTAAGTTATTCCCGTCTCAATTAAATAATTGTACTTATGTCGCAAAATATTCTCATACATCAGATAAATATTATTTGGAACAATAAATCTCAAAATATATAAATATATATATATATATATAGTTCGTAAAATAAAATTATTAAAAACGTTAAACAAAAACGCTTCTAAGTCTCGAAATAGTCTCCTAATGGCTTAAACGAACTAAAACCATGAAAACGTCACTTATATAAATGTTACGTCTCAACATAGTTAAGTTTATTAACTAATATAACTTATAAATTAACTTTGGACTAAATCTGTCAACTTTTAAACTAGTAATTAAAGTTTAAAAACTCAAATTAATAAGTTGGCAAAACATAAAGGACCAATTACGTAAATATATGTTTAACCCAGCCCCCACCCCATCTACCCGTACTTCCGGCACGTTATTACTCCGGCAAGTTGGCCGGAAAAACGCCATCTCCGGCGAGGTATCTAAATACCGTTTTAAAGCCGATTCGACCAAACAAATTTATACAAAATGATCGTGGACCATGCTCGAACTCGAAACCACATCCAAATCTTCGTTTAATCACTTGATTAATGTGTATTTTCAAATCTAAAACCGGTTCAAACACCCACAACTCAAATCGTCTCAAAACGTCTGAAATCAATAAATTGGTTAACACAAAACGATCCTCAGAGTGAATTGAAGATGTTAATAACATCTAATCAGACTTTAATTAACGATTTAATACCCAATTATTCTCAATTAACTCGGCGACTAACCCGAACCCATTCGTACTGTTTTTGGTCGAGATAACACAATTCAATCGTCCAATTCTCACACATGTACTCGCATTCTCTCTCGGTGATCTCAATTCACACAGAACATTAGCAAAATTCTGGGTTCGATCCCAAACCCGTCGCCCCCTGTTCATCGTCTTCATCGACCCGTTTATGCAACAATCAAGTAAGTATTTTATATCAAAATGCTCGTGTGTTCGTTCTGATTAAAAGCCCTCTACTTGTTTTGGATTTGATTCACTGGTTTGAACGAATTAGATTGATTCTTGTTCTAGGGCTTGGATTGACAAAAGGGAGTTCTTGGATTTTAACAGTTAAAAACAATTTAAAAACGAAATAATAAACAAAAAGTGCATCTAGTCCAGCGGTTAGGGCGTTGGATGTGGATTGTTTGGTCGTGGGTTCGAGTCCCACAGACTACTTTTTCCTTAATTTTTATGCTTTAATTCATTTACTTATAATTTATGTTATGTATTTTCTTAAAGTTGTGTACAAGTATTATTTCAAGTATAAAACTAAAAATGGATTATTATAAAGATATTGGTACTTTAAAACCCTAATTTTCAATTGGTACGTTAAAACCCTAAATTCCCAAATTATATTTTGAAACCCTAATTTTCAATTGGTATGTTAAAACCCTAAATTCCCAAATTATATTTTGAAACCCTAAATTCCCAAATTATATTTTGAAACCCTAATTTTCAATTGGTACGTTAAAACCCTAACCTCCCAAATTATATTTTGAAACCCTAAATTCCCAAATCTGAAACCCTAGAAGTTCTACTTTCTTGATTCTAGTTATTACGTTACTTGCTTCGTTTCTAAATTAGGTTTTCCCGGCTAATTAGGTGATTCTAATATCTGGGCGATCCTCGGTTCTTTCTAGTTGCGATTCTAGTGTTACTATTATCTTTGGATTTTAAGGTGAGTAAACTCACACCCCTTTTTACTATTTACGTTTTTGGGGCTGAAATACGTGTTCCTATGATACTACGGTTTCTTTTCTTTTGCTTCTATATTTTTCTAAATGAGATCATTAGATGTGTTAATCTTGCCGGCCGCTTGATGCAAAATTATGTGATAGTTAATAGTATTTATATATTCTTGTAATTTCCACCGGTATGATATTAGCGCTAATGGCCTGACAAGCCCACCTACATTAATGGCCTGATAGGTGATTAGACCCGGCGATTCTTTTGTTCTTTAGGTTGGATTCTAGTTACTATTTGTGATGCTTGTTGCTACGATGCTACGTCCCTTTCGATGCTTAAACATTTACTGATAATTTATATATCGAGACGGTTACATGACGGTTAAAACGATAATTATCAGTATTTGTAACATGAGTGGTTCCTCATGACTTGTTGCTAAAGGTTACCCTGCGGGGTCTATGGTACTTGTTTCTATGTGTTTCTATGGTCACGGTTGAGGTATATAATGCAATTGCTATGCACATGAGATTGCGAAACACAATCTATAATGATCTCGGATTTTATACTATGTACTATTAATTGTGTTTTACTCACTAGCTAATTCTTTAGCTAACTTATTTTACACGTTTTTCAGGTGGAGTTTGATTCGGTTTTGTTTCAAGACACGTAGGATGCTTCGGACCTAGAATAAAAAGGACAATAAATAGTATTTAATTGTCGGTTTCTGTTACGGTTTTTATGACTATTTAATGCTTCTTTATGTCACGACATTATTGCACAATTAATATTAAAATATGAAATTAGTGTGCCATGTGCTTTGTACTTTGATATCCGATCCACTTGACGCGCCCGGTGTTTTCCGCCGCCGGGCGGGGTGTCACAGATATAACCTATGTTTAAACGTGATTTATTAGTGACTAATATAATCTTTTTTATTTTAGACTTGTGTTTTTTAGCTTTTTTACTGGTTCAATCTTGTTTGTTCTCTATTCGTCCTATGTAATTTTTTTTGTTTAATAGTATCCAAATCCTTAATCACATTTATCCTTGTTTTTCTATGTCATTTTTCCTTTTTTAGTGACTAATATAATATTTTTTTTAAATTAATATTTTATTTTTTTTTCATCAATAACAGTCACTGTAGAGATCAAACAACTAGTATGGACTTTTTTGGAAAAGATGGAAACAGTGTTCATACAATAATATTTTATTTTTTACATATTTGTTCTTGTAACAGTACATATTGTAGTTGTAACAGTATCATTCTGGAAAGTAAACATCGTCTTATTTTCTCTTGATCATGTAGTTCATCTTGTTCTTGATCTAGAAAGATGAACATCTTAAAACGCTGATTGTAGTTGTTGTGAGCATCTGGACTGTTTCTTTTGGAAAAGAAGAGGGTTTGAACTAAACCCTTCTGGACTGTTTCTTTTGGAAAAGAAGAGGGTTTGAAGCTGATGATGACGTGGTTCATCTTTGATCAGCTTCAGTTTGTTCTTCGTTTTAGGTTTCTGAAGAACACCTGCAGAAACCCCTCTTTTTTAGTGGACAATTAGGTTTATGAAAAACACCTGCAGGAAACCCCTCTTTTGTTAGGGTTACGATAGATCTTGTAAAGAACATAAAAAATGTAATTTAAAACTAATTAACAACAAATTAACAACAATTAATACCTTAATTTCTTCTAATCGGAAGCGCAGCGATTGTTTTTCTGGGAAAAACTGGAACGAAATTAGACCATTAACGAATTTGAGCTGTGTTAATGGTGAAATCATTTGCTATATATGAAGGAGGAAGATGAATTAGAATAGGGAGAGAGAACACAATGATTTTCCCCGATGACGTCAGCATAGGGGACTCTCAAAACTGACAAGGTATATAGGGGAAAGGGGACTTACTTATACTCCTTATGTTTATGGAGTAAAAATTTACAAGCGGCAACCTTTAATATTACAGGTTGCCGCTTTTGGTCCCTTGATCCAACGGCTGAGAATGAAGGAAAAATGATCCAACGGTCCACGCAGTGGGATGCACATTATCTTTTTAATCGTGTGGCTGTCATCAATAGGGGAAAGCTACAATATACATCGGTGACAAGATCCAACGGCTGAGATTAATCTTGGCACTGTTTAGCAAGACAGGTGGCAGTGGGTCCCACTTTTATATATTAAATAATAATATTGTGATTTATTTTTTTATTTTTTTTCTCTTCAGCGTGCTAGACACGCTCCTTTACCCTGTTTAGTTAAGCTTTATATTAAAAATAATTTTAATATTTGATTTTTTTATTTTTGTTTTTTATTTAATAAAAAACTTGTATTTTTTGCTTTTGGGTTTTTCTTTTTTTAAAAACCAAATGTAATTATGATTTTTTAGTATTTAGTTGCAAGTTGCATGTCTTTTTATTTTTTTACGCAAGGTATTTCTGAGTTTTACTATTAAAAGTATTTCCATCTATTTAGTATAAGGTTGAGAAAGAGTTGTTTTTAAATATATTTTTTTATTATTTAAAATGTTTTGTTTATGTCGTGTATGTCTTTGATGTTCCTATCTTTTATATATATTTTATAGAAATATTTTTTAAATGTTAACGTATTTTTTGTTGTTTTAACGTCATCATTGACGTTAAAAATCCTTATTTTTATAAACCATTTTTTTCTTTTTTCTGTCCATACTCGTTACTTTTTTTTTAGTAGTAATAAAAATTTTTATATTTTTCAGTTTGAGTATTATATTTATTTTTTGAGGATGAGTGTAGCATATTTGTTAGGTAAAAAAAAATTTATTATATAAAATAATTGTTTTGATTATTTAGTTTTGTTTTTTTATTAATATACTCATCTCATCATCCAACGGCTGAGATTGGTCAAACATTTGATCATCAGTCAACAACACTGTTGACGTAAGGGTTGAATTTGAATTTTGAATTTGTATTCAGCGTGCGGACATGCTGGAGTACTGTTTAGGGTTTAATTTATTTTACAACAATTAGTTCTAATTGGGATAGAATGTTCCAACCTCCACCTCAAATTTGGCAGTCGCCCTTTGAGAAAGAAACATTCAATATCCCCGAAGAATTAAATTTATGGGTTAATGCTAATCTTTTTTGTGATTCTGCTGCGCAGCCAATAAGACCTAAATCATTAATTCTTGAAGGAACAACAAGATATGGTAAAACTTTATGGGCAAGATCATTAGGACGACATAATTACATATGTGGTCATATGGATCTTAATCCCAATTTATACTCTAATGATGTTTTATATAACGTTATTGATGATATTAACCCACAATATTTAAAGCATTGGAAAGAGATTATTGGGGCCCAGTCCAACTGGGTGTCTAATTGTAAATATGGAAAGCCGGTTCAAATTAAAGGCGGGATTCCATTTATTATTTTATGCAACCCAGGTGAAGGCTCTTCCTATAAAGAGTTCCTAGATAGACCCCAAAACGCAGGTCTTAAAAATTAGACTAAAGGAAAATGCAGTCTTCATCACACTCGAAAACCCACTCTTCACCTCTTGATCAAAAAAGATTATATATTGCAGCCAAAATAAAAAAGAGAGCCACCAGACGAACTCATCTAAAACTAGACTGTGGTTGTTCGATTTTCATATCGAACATATGTAAATCCAACTCTCATGGATTTACGCACAGGGGAACTCATCACTGCTCATCAAGCAGAGAATGGAATTTATACATGGGAGTTAACAAACCCATTATATTTCAAGATCATCAGTCATTACAAGAGACCGTTCAACCAAATGACGGATGTCATCCAAATACAAATCAGATTCAACCACAACCTCAGAAAAACGTTGAAGATTCACAAGTGCTATTTAAATTTCAAGATATGGACTACAATGACGCCATCAACAAATGACTTTTTGAATAGATTTAGATTTCATGTTATGTGTTATCTAAATAATGTAGGTGTAATTTGTATCAATAGTTGTATTAGGGCTGTTAATTATTTTGTAACAAAGTTTGAAGCAGCAATTGTTGATGTAAAAGAAAATCATGAAATAAAGTTCTTGATTTATTAATACATAGACGATTACATTAAAGCACCATTACATTTATTTAAGACGATTACAGCTAATTAAACAGAACGTTTTTTAGCGAAATCAACGTGTGTAAGACTCATCCCAGGTCCTAACACAGGCTTCTTGTCTTCAACAATTGGAGCAACACTGTTCTCTTCAGGAGCAGTTGATCCAGAACCAGAAGCGTTTGCATCATCATCAGCAAAGACAATCTCCCTTTCCTGAATATAATCCTTAAGCCATTCAGGAATGCGTTCAGTTTGTTCAAACTAACCAGCATTAGCCAAAGCGTTAAAAACGCGTCCAGACTCTTCAACTAAACCATTAAGCCATAATAAAAATGGCTCAACTCCAATACCAAGATACATAAAAGAAAAATAACGTAAGACACGATCAGGATTAAGACTTTTTAGTGACTCAAAAATACGCTTAGCTTCATCACCATTAGAATTATCTGAAGACATTTTGCTTATTAATGATGTTCATATAACCAAAGTACAATAATATATATAGACATATGAAACAAGAAGGAAACAAAGTACGTTCAACTCAATTTGCAAATTGAGTTCAATCATTGTAAGTGTTGGTCAAAGAAAACAAAAAACATATCACTGTGCATGTCAGTTCTTTAACATTTACATAAGGGTTATATATACAGTAGTGTCAGTAAATAAGTGGTAACACTGTTTATAAAAGAAATATGCTTTAAAAGTCATGATTGTAATTAGTTTCGATGTTTAGTTTCACTAACGGTACAATCTTCACTTAAATTTTGAATATACTCTTTATGTTTTTAAACTTTATTATTTATTATATTATATTTGAAGTAGAGTAGTTATACAAATATCCGAAAAATAAAAATATCATACGATAGTTGTCTCATTTGAAACCTAAACGTTTAACACTTTAACATTTCGTGATGATTTAGGGCACTCTGTATCTTCTTCATCATACACGTTATCAATCGCCATAACCAAAACCAAACCATGGGACGATACCACAGGTCCGGTCGAAGCCGGAGTTACAGTCCCCGTCGTTCTCCAACCCCACCGCCACCACCTCGCCGTCGTTACGACGACCCTCGCGCTCGTCGTCACAATGACCGTCGTTCTAACCTTCAACACCGCCGTTCACCTCCCCCCTGCGGCCTCCTTGTTCGCAATATCTCTCTCGATTCTAGGTATCGTTATTTACTTTGCGATTTAATCTGTTCAAATGCAAGCGTAGGTTTAAATTTAGGTTATTTTGATGTTAGGTTGCAGAGATAATTATGCATCTGTGGACCGTGAATAATTTGAGTTTGTTGCATCTTGTTTTTGGAGTGTTATATTTGAAAAATGAAATTGTGAAAGGTATGTTATAAAAAGTGTAACAACTTACAATAAGTCAATAATGATTAATGAGCATGTTTGATTCAAACTAATGAGGGTACCTAAAATCTGAACCTTGAAGACATCAGTAACATTCTTTCTGATACTTCAGTTTTCGAATTATGTTTATGTTGTATCTCTACTTAAGCAGCAGGGGTTCGATCGGTGTTACGTGCAAACAAAAGTAGGGGTGTTGTATCTTGACATAATTGTACCTTTCCAATTATGTCAGTTTTTAGTGTTGTATCTTTATTATCTTGTTGCGGTTGCAGGCCGGAAGATCTTAGGGTCCCGTTTGAACGTTTTGGCCCGGTGAAGGATGTCTATCTTCCCAAAAACTATTATACTGGGTATAACTTTTTGTAGCCTTTGCTTCATTCTCTCACCTCAGTTCTTTTTTTTAATCACTAATTAGTAAGTGTATCATGAAAAATTCCATTGAAATGCAAGTAGTGTATTTTAAAGATTATTATGTTGGTTAATAATTGCAGTGAGCCACGTGGATTTGGTTTTGTGAAGTTTCGTAACCCTGAAGATGCTGCAGAAGCTAAACATGAGTTAAATCATTGTGTGATTGGGGGGCGGGAGATAGCAATTGTTTTTGCTGAAGAAAATAGAAAAACTCCCCGTGAAATGAGAACAACTACTCAGATGAGGTCATCTTACAAGTTTAAAGATCTTCTCCTTATGTTTGTCTAAGTTTTTGTTTGTTCTGATTGCTTTTCATTCTTTTGCAGTGGGCGTCATGGAGGAGGCTCGGGTGCTAGGCGGACCCCGCCTAGGGTTTCCAGACGTCGCTGTTAGTTTCACTTGAACTTTGGCATGATACAATGTTTGTCTTAGAAAAAAAAATACTCCTATATGAGATAAATGTTACATTTTTTTGTGAAGATGATAATTTCAACCGGTTTAGTATTAAAGGGATTGGTGTGGGTTATGTTTTATCTCAAACAGGCCATTTGGCCCACATTAAAAAATAAAAACATTGCTTAAAAGACAAATGTTACATGCTTAATTATATTTTTATGCACACAGCTTCATAAGTCGCTTAATAAAAAATACATAGATTATGGTTGTAATAGATTAGTTTTTAAGCATATTTAGTGCATTGGTTATTTCAAGATGGACACAAAAATGGTTTCAGGTCAGCTGGCCTCATTTAAAAATTACTCATTTTGACCTGTTATTCAATCTCTTCAAGTAACTATTATGCCACATTTAGTCATCTTCCTTGTGTAATCCAGATTTATAAGGTTACATGTCACTTTGTTTGCTTCTGATATATTTTCATTGCGTGTTTATGCTCATTATCTCTGTTTTTGATATCTTTTTTTCCTCTCTTCTAAAACAGCATATTCTCGCTCTTTATCACCTGCCAGGCGTGACTTCAGGTTAGGATCTTGTTTATCCAGACTATTTTTCTGTTTTGTGCATTTTTCGCTGGTTATGTTAGTCATCTTCAGGTTAGGATCAGTAATATTTATTTATTTAAGATACTGCTAAAGCAAATGAATGTTTAGCTTTCTGGATATTCATTTGTGAGTCAGTATGATGTATGATACCAGATTAGAGGCGTTGTGTTGGTTTTTTAATCTGAAGAAATCAAACTCACAGGGAAAGAAGTTTGTGAAACAAGTACCGTCACAAGAAATTTGGCGAGATTGGATTTTCATGATCATTAGTTACCATTTGGAGATTTTAGAATTGGGATTAAATACACCATTTATTTTACCTAACCAGACTCTTTGTATGGTAACTAGAGTTGACAGTTTTCGCCCATCTATCTATGAATAGGTGAAATGGATTATGTATTATCTGAGATGTGAAATGGTTTCAACATTTTTTATAGCTTAAAGTCTAACGGGTCAAGAGGGTTAAACGGTGGAAGTAGCTGAAAGTGTTTTTTTACTCTGTTTTATTGAAACATTTAGATTGTAACTGTCAAGCTGTGTAAGTATATTTTATGTAATCAGTTTTAACTTGATTAGTCGTAAAAAGATATCAAAGTGTTTTTGGATCAAACTGATTGCTAGTATTTATTCTTGTAAAGTTGCGTATCTGCTTGGGTTCTGTTTTGTTGTCTAGACTCCAGACCACATATAGCATCTTCTGAAGTGTTTGAAAAGTATGGGGTATGCTACATACTTATGAATACTGGCTACAAAATTTTGTCACACGTATTAGAATTTCTTGGCAGACTATATGGCTAATTGAATGTATGTGGAGAGGAAATGGCAATCAAAGGCATTATAAAGAAATAATATAGGAGTTTCCAACTTTTTGCTATGTACCAGATTATATTTTCTGTTTAGTGGCATAATATACAGGATAATTCCATATATTTCTATCAAACCTGGTATTTTATCATATTTACTCAACAAAATATCATAATACATTTTCAAATCTTTGACATTTGTTCTCTGTCCTTACAACTTGCAATTGGATATGAGGGCTTGGGGTGTAAGGAAAACATCAAAGGGTATAGATTTTATAAATTTTATTTAAAATTTTATTTGTTGAGATTTCATATTTTGATTGGGTATATTTGATCTCAATCATTAATTAAGTTTCAAGTATTTTGAATTGGTGTATTTGATATTGGTATTTTTATGTGCAAGTTTTTTGGGGGGTATTAATGAAATTGTCCCTAATATATAGCTAGCTGCATTAATTTTTGGTGTCATTTAGGCTTTAGCATTTAGTTTAAGAGCACTGCTGTCGTCGGAGAACTGGACTACAGGAGTTTCCTCGGTTATGCTGTGAGATACCATTTACCAGTGTCATACTGCCATATATAATTTTATTCTTATTTAATCTCATGTTGAGTGTGAAGTTTAATTTATTGCTTTGCATATACTAACAGTCAAGAAAGAATTTAAAGATTAAAGTTGGGCCCACGAGAATTGAAGTTTATCAGTCATGTATTGCTAAAGAAAGATAGAATGGGGAAATCAATATTCAGTTATTGACCACCACATAAAAGTAATGGTTGGGGTTGTAGAGAGATGATAGCGCAAAAGCTTTCCAGTTTATTGATGATCACAAACTGGTTGTAAAGATCTTTAGTCGGACCGCTTTTGGAACAAAAGTTAATCTATATGCGTCCCTTTTTTTTGCAACTGTTCGGGTAAAGGTAATAATATCTCCAGCACAATGTTTGTACTTCTGCCCAACCAGCAGCAGTTAAGAGTTTGTTATTCGTTAGGGTTGTTTCTTTTAGCCCTTAGATATTATAATCCCGCTTGCAGTATGTGTTTCTTTTTTTTTTATCAATGAAAATATGTTATTGATATGATATGAAATCATAATGATACTAATTTATGAATTGTGACATTACATGCAGTGATAGAGGTCGAAATGCGTATTCAAGACCTTCTGTATCACCATCTCGTGACGATGATGATGGTAGAAGATACAAGTCTAGTGATAAAGCTCGGAAAGACTATACAAGGTCTTCTATATCACCACCTCGTGATGGTGACGACGATGATGGTAGAAGATACAAGTCTAGACGTTCAAGTCCTGGGAGAAATGGCAGAGAGTCGATGCATGCAGATCAGAGGCGCGATTCTCATGACAAACTACATTTGCCTGAACAAGAATGGAAGTCAAATGAGGATGACGCTGCTACTGCTGCTGCAGGGCGGTGGTCAAGGTCAAGGTCTAGGTCCCCTCCACCTTATTAATCAATGGCTTCCACTTAATCTCATCAATTAGGTATTTGTCGAAAAGAGATGACCTTGTTATTATTATTAAATTTAAATATGAATTAAGATCTTGTAAGATTATCAAGATTTGATTTTTGGTATTTGTGTTTTTAGTTCTGTATTATGATCATTATTAGTAGTTACCTGGAAATGCCTTTGAGCTCAATTTCAGTTTCAATGATTGATGTCCTAGGTATGGAAACTGGTTAAAGTAAGTTTTGTCATTGTGGGACTAACCCACTTCGTAGAGACATTGCCTCTTAGATTGGAGGTCCTTGGTCATATATATACGATGCTAAAAAAGTTAAAGTTTTGCAAGTAGCATGATGACTGAATTTCGAATGTATTCTGGGCCACTTTTGCAGGTGCATGGTTTGATAGAAAGATGTGACCAAATTTTTTTTGGGTCTAATTTTTTATAAATCTAACTTCATGTTATGGGGATGTAATGTTACAGACTACAGAGGGTGATTGGGACATTGTAATGGTACAGAGGGTGGCCTTTTCTTTTCTGGATCCGAACATTCGATTGAAAAACCTGAAGGTTCGAGCGTGAAATACCTGGAAATTTGAATATCCGTATTTTCATACGTGGATTCAATAGCTTTATAAAAATGCATATTTTGAATGTCAATTTCGAAATTTATTATTAAATAAACTATAAACTGTATTTATTATTAGTCATATTGTAAATAATTTGGATACATGAATATCCAAGATATTTCTAAAGTAAATATATGAGTCACATTATTGTAGAAAGCATAAAAGTCGTACAAAGTTTAGAATTGATATATAATATAATGGTAAAAAAACCACCATGGATTTTTAAAATATTTATAAGTCAATGTAAATTAAATTTCAAAAAGTGTTTTTTGAGTCTTCCTTCTTCTCCCTTCTTTAGAAAAAAAAAGTTTCATTGTATCATTTTTTAATGTGTTTTATAAATTTTCGACACAATGAAGGGGAAAAAAATAAAAATGCTAATTTTCTAAATTTTTAATTTATTGTTTTTTAAAAGAGGACAACAGAGGGAACTCTAGAGTACTTTTTGAAATTCGATTTATATTGTAAATATATATTTTTTATCTGTCATTATGAAATTTTTTAAAATTTATAAACCTTTATTGTTCTTGATATCCTCCAATCGAGTATGGTTTTTATAGATTCGATTGGTACGGGATGTGATGATAAAATCTCACCCGGTCAACGCTTTGAAGATTTAGTGACGATGTAAACGTTGACATCTAAGTCAATTTGGTTTGAGTCATAATTAGATCAGACTCCTCATGCAACACGTGTATGTGTGAATAATCAATAATCATAATTTATATATAAAAATATTAAATTTATAATTTATATACCCTAATTACAAATGTTTAAGGTAAGACACCAAAAACTTCATTAAATCAAAAGTGTTGGTTTTAGTCTCATTTGTAACCTTCAATGTTTCCTCTTGGGCGTTAATATTTTTTTTTGGACAGCGAAACGAATAAAGCCCAGCTACCCGGGGTAACCCAATGGCGAAAGGCGACCCCAAACGCTCTGCGAACACAGACAGCGCTGGATAGCCGAAGCCCACCTATTAAACCAACTCCAATTCGGGGGAAACCCACTAGCCCGTCCGCCCGTAGGCACGACAACAAGCTAGCGGTAAAACCCGTTTGGCTCAGAGATCGAACTTATCTTGGGCGTTAATATAAAACAAATAGTTTGAGTTTGGTTAAAACAATTAACAAACAGTGAGTTATAAAAATCACTCGTCTTCCTTATCTATCTATCTATCTCCGACCAAAAACCACCATGTTTATCGCCTGCAACCATCTCTTTCCCTCTTCATTCCTCATCCATTTCCCTTCAAAACACTCCAATTTCACCTTCTTCACACCACCCACCACCAGCAAAACACTTTGTTCCTCAACAAACGCACCCAAAAAACCCACTCGACGAAAATCATCTTACGGAAGCTCTAGAAAATCAGTGTTGAGAAAAACTTTCAAACAAGAACAGGTCACCTTCACTGCCCCTCTTTCTGACGACCCTCTTGTCGCCATCATCGGCGGTGGAATGTCCGGTCTTCTTTGTGCTCTTCAGCTCGAGAAAAGAGGAGTTCGATCCACTGTTTTTGATACGGTATGTCACTTTTGTTTTTGCAAGCATTTTGTCGAACACTTGGTGTGCATGCCACTCGTATTAACGTAAACGAATATAATAGACAGTTATGCTAGTTTTTTTTTATATGTATAAGCTTTGTAAGAGTTGATTGAACCCTGGTGTGGTTTGAAGTAGAACAATAATTATTGTTGTTAGTTTCATCATCAATGGAGTGAGCGGAGGAGATAAAAAATGTTACCTTTCATTACACTATTAGTTTTTTTAATATTTTTTGAAAATGGTTACGAGTGTTTGACTGAAGGAGACTGAAAAGGTAACAATAAATATATGAAAAAGTATTATTTAATTGAAAATAAGAGAAAATGTCGTGATTTTTAGTGTAATTTTGAGGATATGGATACAGAAACTGTTGTGAATGCTTTTTAGTAACGAGGATTTGGTCGTTTTATTGTTATAAAACGATATATTTGAGAAAGATACGACAAGTGGTTTGAGATGGTATCATTTCATGATATTATCAAGAATGTTTATACTGTGGCAGATCATATTTTGCTTAAATGATTAAACAAAAAGACGGTATGAATTATATAAGAAATTGTTATGGTTGTGTGACATCAGGGAGTTCATGGACTTGGGGGAAGAATGGGCACTAGAGATATTGATGGAATGGTATTTGACCATGCAGCTCAATTCTTTACTGTGAGTAACTCGATGTTTCGTGAGTTGGTTGATGAATGGTCCCAGAAAGGTTTTGTAAGGCAGTCACAAGGGGTGATTGGAGAGCTTGAAGCCGGTGGTCATTTCGTCCCATTTCTATCTTCGCCTTCTCGATATATAGCGGTCAATGGAATGCGTACCCTTGCAGATTCACTACTTTCCGAGGTACACGATTCTATTACCTCATTTTTATATATAACTATGCATCTTTAACGACATCATCTCCATTGGATTGGGAGCGTTACGTATGATAGCTTTAATATAATAGTGTTTGTTATTTATGCACACACATATGAATATGATAGTGATACAATCATTAGATCAGGTAACAATTATTGCTTTATAATATTAATTAGTAGCTTTACTATGTGGATTCTCATTTAGAAAGTGCTTCAGGGTTGTGATTCTTTTGTGTGTAAATTGATTAGCGGTACGAGTTCCTCTCGAAAGTAAACTGTGGGAGAGCCTATTGACCTCTATAAAGTCGATTATCTATCCTTTTTAATTCCTTTGCTTCTTTTTTACTTGTTGATTTGCATTCTAACATCGGTTTGGTTCTTATCAGATTGTTTCTTTCCTTATCCTTAAAAATAATTATGGATTTTGCAAGTAGTTTTGTGGGCCACTTGTATTAAAAGTAAATGAAATATAACTTTTTCGTGTGTAGCCATTATACGTCATGCTTTGACCATTATTTTTCAACTTGTCCAATTTCTAGGTAAAGAAAACTGAGTCGGCTACTTTACCCTTGTAAAAATGATATTAGTAGTTACCAGTAATGGTAAATACTTCTGAAAATACCAATGTTTTTGGCTAAAAATGAATCTACAGGCAAATGGTGATTGAAATTTGCTGCCAGTTGATTGGATACATAAAGCTAATTGTAGAAAGACAAGAAAACTACCTAATGTTAATGTGTATGTCCAAAATTTTAATAGGGCATATAGTGGAGTGAAGTGTGATATACGGGATAACCTTATAATCTTATATATCTTTTAGTTTAAGGTGACAGAATGGCAGGTTAGTTGGGATCGGTTCAAAAGGGGCCAGGTGGCCATGGCCTGCCAACACCAAAACTACTTTCCAATCATGATATTGCGCTAATAATATAGTCTTCCAGTTAGTTTTTTTTTTTTTTTCAGTTTTCTAGATAATTGATGTATTATCATACTGAACATGGTGTGGGGTTGTAAGCATATTAAGCCACTTTTGGGTGAATAACCCAAATTGATAGTTTGGTTTTTGGAAACTTTATATGTAAGCGCATCGTGCATTAAATTGCTTTTGGGAGACACACTAAATATGTATGGATTTAAAGCTTAAGTCATCAATTAGAAATTGTTTTAATTGCCTACCTAGTTTACATTGTGAATTTGTGATTTCTATTTTCCATTGACGTATGTTTTGATTCTGGACTTGGTATTGAATTATTGATTATAGAGATGTATATGATTCATCGTTAACTCTGACTTGTGAAGCCATTAGTTGTGATCAAGCTCACAATAGATTGATATATTAGGCTATATTGAATTGAAATAAATATTATAGAAATGAATTTGTTAAACATAGTTATATGAATTTTGGGTAATATGTATAGGCTTAGCTTGAAAGTTACTTTTGTTTCAGAGTTCCATGATAGAAGTCGTGCGGCCATGCTGGATAAGCGCTATTGAACCATATAATGGAATGTGGCACTTGAGTGAGAATGGAAAACATCGTGGACAGTTTGATGCCACTGTTATTGCACATAATGGTAATGGTGATATTTATGTCACACCAAAAAAATTTACAAATTCAGTAATTATTAATTTATTCTAAAGTGAAATAAACTAACATAAGAAAATAAGTGGGTGCTTCCATGGCGATTATTGTGATCTGAAAAATCGCGATGAGACAATTAGTTGATTTATGCTAGGGATAGTTAGCTAGTTCTACATTAATATCAGAAATCAGTTTTTTATACGAGGACTCCTTACCAGCTTCTCAAAACATGCTTCCTAATTATTCAGAATCATAGTCAACTTTTGCCAAAATTGATTTATTGGACGTATGCACATTCAAGCACCCCCTAAATACTAGTTTATAAAAATAAAATTATCTCTACAAGTGCTTATACATAATTTTGGGTTAATAAGCTTAGAGGATTTTATGCACATGTTTTTAGTTTACATTTAGTTTTGCTCGAACAGAAACTTAACGATTCATGTTTGGGATAAGTATATGATGTTTTTCACTGGTATGATATAATAATTATCTTAGAATATGTATTTTTTTTATGTTGTATGATCAGGTAAATGTGCTAATCGATTGCTCTCGTCATCGGGATTACCACTTATTGCAAGACAGATGAAGGTATACATGAAGTTTACACCTTTAGAGTTTCTCATAAGTCGGAACCTTTTTTTTATTACAATCATTCGCTAATTATTAAAGGTAAATGTTTACAGAGACTGGAACTTAGTAGCATATGGGCTCTTCTTGCAGCATTTGAAGATCCTCTTCCTTTGCTGGGCAAAACAGTTGCTCCATTCGAAGGGGCATTTGTGAAAGGGATAGACTCAGTATCATGGATGGGAAACAACACACAAAAACTATTTGGTTCTCAGAATGTGGGGCAGCCTCATTGTTGGACATTTTTCAGCACTGGCTCTTTTGGAAAGCGCAATAAAGTTCCACAGGTCTCTATACACTTCCTTTGTTCGAGTTAAATTCCATATTTGACCCCCACATTGACTCTAACTTTTATCAGGAAAATATTCCTAGTGCAACGGCAGAGAAGGTGAAACAACTGATGCTTACAGGTGTTGAGGAGGCCCTAGGGTTAGAAACTGGCTCACTTAAGAAACCAATGTATACCCGTGTACAATTGTGGTATGAACTTCAGAAATTAAAGCGTTATGATAATGATGGTATTAGTTAATATTGGGGCGTTACATAAGTTAAGTGGGGGTAATTTATATTATGCAGGGGTGCAGCTCTTCCTACAAATACTCCTGATATTCCCTGCATCTTTGATCCTCTTGGAAGAACTGGTATTTGTGGCGATTGGCTACTTGGTTCCAGTTTAGAGGCTGCAGCTATAAGTGGATTATCCCTAGCAAATCATGTAAGTTCTGATTTATCGTGATTCATGCTCAATGATTTTCAGCTTTAGACTCTATACTGTGTATTGAGTTGCTAGTGTTTATTGTTGGCATTTTCAACCCATTTATATGCGCACATCAAATGTTATACTATTCATTATGTGTTCTTCTCAAATGTTATATTATTCATTGTGTTTTTCTTTAATGTTATTTTATTCACTGTTATGTGGGGGTTAAAATTAAGAGGTCTCCATACACAGATTGCAGATTTTCTAAAAAGTGGTGGATCACGGCCCGATGAATTTGCTGTTGGTTTACACAAGGATTTCCATCCGCTGCAGGGACATGATATCGGCCAATTCCCAGGATTAGAGTCCAATAAAGATATATGTGAGGCTGAGGTTCAACTTAGAGCTTGAATATTCTTGTGGACATGATTCGTGAATCTTTCTTCAAGCCGTAAGTTCATCTTTCTTTCATTGCATAGCATCTATTTTGTTTTATAGATGTTCTCTTTGTGGTTATCTTCAGGATAACGTTTACTTAAATTTTAGTTGAATCCTGAAGGATTAGTCTAAAGGCTCTATTCCACCTTTTGTATTAATCTTTATACCGAATAACTTGTTTTCTGATTTCCCTAAACCTAAGTTGTTAAAAGCAAATATCTCTGTTGTGTGCTTAATAGCCTGCCACCAAAATGGACATCCAGGTGAATATAGTCCTGAAAATAACATCTTTTACGTTGATTGTTCTTAAAGTTATTTGGTCAGTTTGTTGGCTTTTAAGTTTTAATATTAAACATGGAAATCCAAACGTAAGACTAGTAGTGTATTCATTCTCCATTTTGACCTTGCAGATTTGGAATCTATGAGCATCTATTCATACTGCCGTATCACAACCTGGTGTTACTAATGCTGTTAGCAACAGTTTACTGATGGCACACACTAATCATAATATTGGGTAGTACCCTCAATGCGCAGGTACTCCATTTCGGGCCTTTTCCTTTTTGTCACATGTAAATGAGATATCATGCAATCGGTGCTTATGTTAGCTTTGAGAACATAGTTTTCAGCCCCGGGTTTTAAAAATATTTTGAAGTGGCAATTTCAACCCATTTACTATGTAGAGTGTAAGTTTGAATTATTTTATCTGACAATTCCATGTTATCCCTCTACCAATACGCCACATTAGCATGATCTATGCCACGTAACCTGTTAACAGTTACATACAATAGTAACTAACTAAAATTCTGTTACAACCAAAGGTAAATTCTTGATATGTAAAAATAGTAGAAATTATTTGGGCAAATAGTGTACAAAAAGTGTGTACTTACATTCAGTTATGGGGAGCATACTTGCGAAATATTTTGGGGCCTTTGATTTTAAAAATCTCACATTTTAGTTCCCAGCACTAAAATATGCCCTCAAAAGTATAGACCCCGAACCGCTCATTCCGGAAATTGAACGATGTGTTGTTTTTAAGGTTTAAATCGCCTAATTTCCCATATCATCATCATTAATTAATGGATGGCATTTGATTTATGCCTTAACTTATAGAAAGGACTAAGGAGAAGTGTAGTTATAGAGGGGAAGCGGATAGTGTCACACTTTTTGTTTAACCCAGGCTCAAGATAGTTTAAGACCGGCTTGATTTGCGTTTTTAATGAGCCAGCCCCAATAGCATACCAGCAATTTGGCTCCTTTACACCTCTAATGGTCATTGGGATATTTCATGTAATTTGTTTAGTATTTCCCCCCTCCCTTTTTTGGTTCTGATTGTTTAACTGAATCGGCTTTTTCAATATAAATAAGAAAAACTAGTTGCATGGAGTGCGTGTACTAATCGAGCTTTGCCTGCAGGCAAGCGAAGGTGAAGATCCTTTGAAAACAAGGGTGAATCCAGAATGGAGGAGTTAACTGACATTTAAAGCTTTTGTTGTCTACATTAGACATAGATACCTCAAGTCTGCTTTGTCCAGTAGTAAGCAGGTTCATATTTTGTTGTAGTTGCAGTTAGTTTATAAGTTATGACTCATGTTTAATGTGTATCATAATTCAAAGCCAAGTAAGGTTGACTAGTGAAATACTGTCAGCATATTTGTTATTGTCCATCCAAACATGTCAAAACTTGCCGTGTGTACTAAAACATATATATGTTCTCTTTTCATAGTGTTGCAAACCCAAAAAAAAACTAGTCTGATCGGCGAGTACTATTGTTCAACCAACATGGAGCGAATAGCACACCTTGCAATGGTTTCAATCCATAACATGTATTACAAAATTAAACTTAGATCCGCACTGGTACAACTAGAAGCTTAGATTGGTGTTTCCATTATAAACTGGTTGCTAGAGGTTTGAACCTTGATCTTTTTTTTTTTTGTCTTTTTATCTTATTTTTGTTTCTTCCTTTGTAAACTTGTCTGCAAGTTTGATTTTTTCCGTCGTCTTGAGGAATTGGTCTTGCCATATCTCTTCATATTCCCAAAAAATGATAAAAATGTTAACTTGGTCTTGTTATATTTGTTTTAAAATTACCTTTTTTGCATATGTTATTTTTTAGTCACTAACTTCTTTAATGAAATGATTGTTTTAATACTAAGTTGTATTTGCTTCGTAAAAGGGTATCGATACGGGTATTAAATCTATCGGTATGGTATTGGTTTGATACCTAGGTACCAAATGCCCATCCCTTGTGCGAGGCGCAATATTTTTCTTTACCTATGTATTGATCTCTAGAACAAAGTCTCCATAACTTAAAAGTGTTAATCGGATAATATTTTATCTGGATTTGGAGTTAATTACATGAATGGACCTTTAATTTGACCTTATTTTACGTTTGGTCTTTAACTTTTGAACTACAAGAATGCCCCTTACTATTTTGTATTTTAAGAGATATTAAACATTGTCGTAGTATATATTCTTATTTTTATGTTTTGAACTACAAGAATGCCCCTTACAGCCCCGGGTCTCTAATTATTAAAAATCAAGGTTATAATAGTTATTTCACATTCACTTAACGGAAAACCTTAACACCTATTCACTTAAAGTACTAATAATACAATAAAACATAAAACGGTGATACATGAAATAAGGTGAAACCATAGTCGCAATGTTGTTAAACTGGTCCGTCTGTCCGACCGCGGTTGGATCGTTTTTTTAAATAATTCAGGTTCAATTAGACACGGTTTGATTGATGTTTTTGAACCGCTTCGAACCGTACGAACCAGTCTGGTCGGATCGGAACCGGACCGCTATTGAACCGGGTCAGTCATAAAATATATATTTTTATGTTTTGATTTTCTTGGATTTTATGTTTACATCTATTTATATTTGTTTTTTTAATGAAAGTCAATATGTTGATTTTTTAAGTGATGAAAATGATGAGCTCATTTTATTTTGGCGTTAAAACTTGTTTAAATTATGTTTTTTAATGATTTTTGACGTTAGAACTTGTTTGGATTATTACTTATATAGTATAACTTAATATTATTGAACTTATGTTATGTTTAAATTGAAATTTTTATGGTATTATTTTGATAAATATATAATTATCTTACTCCGGTATAACCCCGGTCCGACCATTAAAAATTATAGTAACAGTTCCGTGTCCGGTCCGGTTTAATTTGAAATTGATATTTTGTTAAATCAGCATTGATTTAGTGTTCGTGGTGCCCAAGCAAAGTCTAGAGCTTCTTTCTTTCTATACAATTTCAATCATTCTCTTCTTCTTCTTCTGCTGCTGTGAAGAAAACATAATAATAACATGGCTTCTTCTACTACTTCCACCGCAATTACAAGGAACCAGGTCGATTTTCGTCCCAATTCTAGGGTTTGTAATTTGAAGTTAATTTTGCGACTGATAATAATAATGCATTTCATTTGATTTGATTTGAGCAGGTTGATCTACTCGATTTCATCGACTGGACTGGAGTTGAATGCCTCAATCAAAACACCACTCATCCCTTCCAAAATGCTATCAAACAGGTCCATTTCATTCATTTAACACCTCATTTTCTGATTGTTTTGATTATAACGAGTTAGACCTAGTTTTATTCCAATTTTGTTACAAAAAACTACATTAATACATTTACTTTTCCGTTTGGTTAGCTTAAGGTTTGATGGAAGAAATTTGTCTACTTATTATTCTTAGTCTTGTTTGTTTAAGGAGGCTTTGTAGTTTTATTTTTCCTTCATGCTTCAATTTAGTTAATATAATAGTTCCCTACATGTTTGTTTGTGAACCAGCATCTCTTGTGTTTGCAGTTAACAATGTTCTATTTAAGGTTCTGATTAGTGTGCATTCGCTGTTTTTCAATGCATGATGTTTATGTTTCTTTGTGGAACAGGGTTATAGAGAAGACGAGGGTCTAAGTCTGGAGAGTGATGCAGATGAGCAGCTTCTGATTTACATACCGTTCACTCAAATGATCAAACTACATTCTATTGTTATTAAAGGACCTCAGGAAGAAGGTTAATTTTCCTGCCTACTTAATTTTAGCGTCATTAGTTGTACTAGGCATCTACATGCAATAATTTGAGTTATGACCGAAAGAAACTAACAAATTCGTTGTATCTAAGGTAATGTGTCTCAGCCTGACTATGCCACTGGTTTATCATAAGAAGATTGATGATTGACCACTAAATGCATTTTGCATAATATGTAGCAGATAGAACTGCCATCATATTTCTGTCCCATATAAAACAAAGGATAAAAAAACTTGATAGAGTATTAGGGTTTTGTTAATGTTCTTTATGTTTATGGGACTTGGCCAACCATTCTGTCTATTCAAGTAATTATGTTTTTCCCCTGGTTAAACGTATATGGGTTTAGCAAAAAAAGTACAGTAAGAAATTACAGTTTTAGAGGGAAAAGAAAAGGCAAAAAAATCTTTACATCGCATCCGAGTATTATTTAATGAAGTAAAACCAAACACCCCTAGCTGTAAGATAGATCGGTTTAAGAAACTAGCCATTCTTTTGGTTCTAAAGTTCAGCTGTCTCGTAAGTTGTGTTGTTTAAGTTCCTGGATATCACATCTATTTCTAAAATCTAGCTGTCTTTTGGTTCCTCGATACATACGTACATATGTGAATGTATGTTGAGGTTTCCAGTTCCCTTTTATTGTTAATTTGTTGGACCTATATTCTTACGCAGATTAATGTTTATGTAATTTGCAGGTCCTCAAACCGTAAAGCTTTATACAAATAGGGAACACATGGGATTTAGGTAATATACTTACTCATTCTCCTCCTGTTTCAGTTATTGTCTGTGATTCCAATATTTGCTTATATGTCATATGCAGTAATGTTACCGACTTTCCGCCTAGTGACACTATTACATTATCCCCCGACAACCTCCAAGTAGGCCACATGCTTCCTTTTTCTTGTATCTTTTTTTTATTTCTTTACATGATATAATGAATGCGTTTATCATGATGACAAAACCCACTAATTTTACTATAGTAGTTCCAAACCAAACCCAGTAAATCCCATCAATAGCACAACTATTGATATGGGATGGGGAGGGTGGGATGAAGGCACGCCGTACCTCTATCCTTGGGGATAGAGAGAAATTGTACTACAATAATTAAATTTAAATAATGAAACTTATGGTTAAAAATATAGACTTTACCCATTCCTCGTATAGGCTTTTACACAACCTAAATCGTCCCATATACGTGAATGGGCCGGGCCTAGTCTAATAAAGCTACAGCTTGATGATTTGGGGGTTTTCTTATTCTATGTTTTGGTTTTCAGGGAAAGCCTGTTGTGCTGAAGTATGTTAAGTTTCAAAATGTTCGCAGGTAATAACTAAATACTGTATGTTATTTACTTTATTATATTCCTCGGTAGATAGGCTAACTAAAGTAAGTTTTGGTCAGCTTGACGATATTCATCGAGGACAATCAGTCTGGTTCTGATATCACAAAAGTCCAAAAGATTGTTCTGCAAGGAACTACGTAAGTTCCTCATGCTCTTATTTCGTCATCTTTATTGCATGCCCTTACAGATACATGACATTATATGATAGTAAGTAACTAAAACCTGTTGGATTTTAAGAGACGATGCACATTGGTGTTTGCACTTAATGGTAATTTGAGAAATTAACAGATAAAACGACTAAAATGAGATTTGAAAGGGTCTGGATTATAGTTAGAAAAAGTTGTGGATTAAATGTTGTTTGTAATCCAATGCAGAGTGGAAACAACAGATATGAAGGGGTTGAAGAAGATTGAGGATCATTGATGAAGATTGAAGAGAGAGTTATGTTTCTGTGTGTGCATTTTCAAGATTTGTTTCTGGCATTTGCTTTGCATTTTGTCATTCTGTTTTCTTGATACACGCTTGTCATTACTATTTTCTAAGACAGTCATTAGATTCTTCGGCTATAACGAGATTATTGCTATTGTTGAAAGAAGTGAAGGAAAGAACTACAGTCATTGATTTATTAGCTTCATTAGGTGGTAAGCGGGATTGTCCTTGGCAACGAAAGTGAAAGTTAGAAGTGTCATCTGTCAAATTGGCAGTATGAACCGGCTGAGATTAGAGGCATCATCTGTTTTGATGATCTGGTAGCCATTCAACGTGGATGGGGAGCTATGCCAGTTCCTTTGCCATCTTTATCAATAAGCATAACAAACACTTAGTTGCATTTAGTTCACTTGTTGAGGCTTTTACAAGAGTTTAGAACTGTTAAATGTTTGCTGAATCAAATGATCCGCCACTAATTCAACGGCTACGTTCACTGCAACTTTAAATCAACCCGATGGCAAACAAAGATAAAATAATAAATAAAAACTGAAAGTTAACCTACTAGCTTGCAGTTAGTTCTTAAAGATCCTCAAAATGAATTTTTCCTTAAAAGATTTTAGGACTTTTGATCGGAAGGAGAATACTAGTTGGTTGATGTAAATTTATCTTGAAACACCGCTCAGAGCGACAAAATTTTTACATCCGATTGAAGCATAGTTGGGTTTGAACACCATATTAATTATTAAAGTACCGTTTCATCGTTCGGAGCATCGTTACGAGGTAACTCAGTCATGAAACATCAGTCTTGAATTATAAAAAAACTTAACGTCGTTAAAAAATTTTTAACGACGGTATGTGGTTGTTAAAGTGATAAAAATTGAGATCATTAGTAGTCAATTTAATAGTTAGTATAAGTAGAAAACCAAAATATAAAAGTTAGAAGTGTTTAATATAAAGGGGCATTTACATATATCTCCTTCTTAAAATCATTTATTACGTATTTACCCATTCCTTAAATTCAATTACATATTTCCTCTTTCTAAACCATATATATTACATATTTACCCAATTTCTTTAAAATAGTCTTTTGATTTACTATTTTATCCTTAATGATCTTCATAAATATATTTTTATATTTTTTTATGGTTTGTGTAAAAGAAGAGTAAATGACTAATTTATTATGTCAAAGAGGATATATGTAATTAAACTTTAGGCTTGGGTAAATATGTAATTGATGGACTTAAAAAGAGAAAATATGTAAAAAAACCTAATATAAAAACAAGCATTACAACTTAACCAAACAATATTCATATCATTGAACCAATATTTTGAAACCCAGCCATCACCTCCTTCGACAAATCTGCTTCTTCAATTAATCAATTAATAATAATAATAATAATAATAATAATAATAATAATAATAATAATAATAATAATAATAATAATAATAATAATAATAATAATAATAATAATAATCTACCTATTCTAATAATTGAGTAACTCATCCACATGTCATCATTTTAACTATTCCACATAGGATTTTGCTTAGGTGTCATGTTCTAAATTAATTTGATGGAGAATTTTTAGACGGGTCATGGTATACTCCATATTCGAAATAACCCGATATGTTTAAATAAAAAATTCACAAATTATCATCAATTATCTTTTAACCCGATATGTTCAAATACAAAATTTACCAATTATCATGATCCATATCTTAACCCGATATGTTCAAATTAAAAATTTACCAATTATCATGAATTATCTTCTAACCCGATATGTTCAAATAAAAAATTTATCAATTATTATGATCTATCATAACCCGATATGTTCAAATAAAAATTTACCAATTATCATTAATTATCTCCTAACTCGATATGCTCAAATAAAAAATTAACAATTATCATGAATTATCTCCTAACCCGATATGTTCAAATAAACATTTACAAATTATTATATATCATATCTTATATTTGTATTCAATTAAGCAGGTACCAAAAACAAAAAGGTTAAAAATGATACAGTGGCATTGCATAGAGTTTAACGCTATGTTGCTAAAAAATCAACGAGGTTAAACTCTGAGGGTTTATTCACTCATCAATCATCATATCATATCATATGGCATCATCTTCATTTCAACCTTTTTACACCCCTCTATTCACCCCAACCCACACCTCTCTAATTCCATTTTCATCACGATCTTCATCATCCTGGTCACCATACACCATTCGTTCAATCCATACTAGCATCTCCCTAATCGCCCCTACCAAAAAAGTCAACTGCTTTAAGACAAAAGCTTCAACCTCACCGAGCATGGCAACTAAGAAAACAATTCAGCTATTTGACTCCGAACAAACCCTTTCGGTTTCATTAGCCAAATACACCGCCGATTTGTCGGATAAATTCGCCCAACAAAAGGGATCCTTCACTGTTGTTGTTTCCGGAGGTTCTCTTGTTAAGTCACTCAGGTAGTGTTTCTTACTTTTTTTTATTTCATCTCGTCTTTATTGGTAACGCTCTTATGTTTGAAGAGTCGGGTCTTGGTTCTAGTCCCACCCGGCACGAAACGAAACAAGTTTCTAGATGGGTCACGGGTTCAAGTCCCACATGGGAGATGATTGTCACTACTTAAAGAATAGTGTTTTTTTAATGTAAAATTTTTTACAAACTTTCGATAACTCAATATTTACAAGGAGTAATGGATATTAACGGACCTGACTATGACTATTAGTTTTTGGCCGCTATCGGTCTCAACTTTTGAAATATGTGTTTGTGGTTCCAACTTTTATCATTTTGGCCACTAATGGACCGTCGTTAAAAAAGTTAACGGCGTTAACTTTTTTTTTTTTATTTCAGGTCGACGTTTTATGGTTTTTGATCGGAATAAGAATACGAGTCGATTGATATAAAAATTACATTGAAACGGTGCTCCAAATGACAAAACGATGCTTTATCGGGGTGTTTAAACCTAACGGGTCTTTAACCGGATGTACAAATTTCGTCGTTTGGATCATCATTTTGATGTAACTTTTATATCAATAGACTCGTATTCTTATTCCGATCAAAAACCATAAGACGTCGACCTGAAATTCTTAAAAAAAAAATTAACGCCGTTAACTTATTTAACGGCGGTCCATTAATGGCCAAAATGATAAAAGTTGGAACCGCCAGCATATATTTCAGAAGTTAGGACTGGTAGCGGCCAAAAACTAATACTTAGGTCCGTTAATATCCAATACTCCTATTTACAACAGGTATATGAAAATTTGTGTGACAAATAATAAAAGGCAAATTGGCTAAAAATAATCCCAACTAACACCTATTGGCCGAGAATAATCCCAACTCAGTTTATTCCCTCCAGTGGTCCCAAATCCAACTTTTTTGGCCTCCAGTGGTCCGCCGTTAAGTGCACTTAACGGCCGTTAACTTTTTTTTGATTTTTTTCGAATTTCAAAACAAGGTTTTATGGAAATTGATCGGGAGGAGTATACGATTCAATTGATGTAAACCTTACCTCGAACTGGTGTTCCAAACGACAAAACGGTCTTCAATCGGGTGTTTAAAACCTAACGGTGCTTTAACCGGATATCAAAATTAAACCATTTGGAGCAACAATTGGAAGTAAGGTTTACATCAACAGACTCGTATTCTCCTCCCGATCAAAATCCCTAAAATATCGGTTTGAAATTCGAAAAAAATAGAAAAAAAGTTAACGGCCGTTAAGTGCACTTAACGGCAGACCACTGTAGGCCAAAAAAGTTGGATTTGGGACCACTGGAGGGAATAAACTGAGTTGGGATTATTTTCGGCCAATGGGTGTTAGTTGGGATTATTTTAGGCCAATTTGCCATAATAAAAATAAAAGGCCCTAATTTATCCCATAATTTCCCGACAAATCAACCACAATTTGTAGTTGTTTTGCCGCAAACCAAAAAGTATAACTAAATTATGAAAAAACTAGTTTTGTGACTAAGTTATCGCAAATGTTGCGACCACTAAATATTGTCACAAATGTTGCGACAACCAAGTATTGTCGCAATTTTATAGGTAAAGTTGTTGCAGTATTGTCAAAACTAAATTTGCTGCTGGGCCTTTTTTTCTACAATATAGTTTTTTAGAAAGTTTGTTAGTACATTTGTTTGGCAACAATGTTACGACTAGATTATGACAACTATGTTTGTCTCAAAAATTGCAATTTTTTAATAGTGTGTGTGGGCATGTGGCCAGTGTGAGTGATCTAAATTGGTGTTAAAAAAATATATGTTAAATCTATTTAGTTTGTTGTTTGAGATTGATATTTTGATATTAGGAAGCTAGCAGAAACACCTTATATTGAGTCTATAGATTGGTCCAAGTGGCATATGTTTTGGGTGGATGAAAGAGTTGTTCCTAAAGATCATCCTGATAGCAATTACTTGCTTGCCTTTGATGGGTTTCTCTCCAAGGTTTAATTTTTGTTTTTGTAGATTAATTTGAGACTTTAGTTTAACTTTGTTCTGACTTTTAAGATATTGATGATGCCAGGTGCCGATTCCGACTGAAAATATTCACGCGATTAACGACACCTTGTCTGCAGAGGCTGCAGCGGATGATTACGAGGCACAAATCCGCCATCTGGTTAAAAATGGGGTAATCAACGTTTCGGAGACATCAGGGTTTCCAAAGTTTGATCTTATGCTATTGGGTATGGGCCCTGACGGGCATGTTGCGTCTTTGTTTCCAGGACACGCGCTACTTGAAGAAAAGAATAAGTTGGTTACCTTTATCAAGGAATCACCAAAACCACCTCCTGAGAGGATTACGTTTACGTTTCCTGTAATCAATTCGTCTGCAAATATCGCGATGGTGGTAGCAGGCGCTGGTAAAGCCCATCCGGTTCATGTGGCTATTGGTGATGGTCAAGAGCCTGAAGTTTTGCCTGTTCAGATGGTGGCACCTGAAGGCCAACTGACATGGTTTTTGGATAAAGATGCAGCTTCAAAGCTCTGAGGTTAGATGATCACAACTGCTTCCAGTTGTAATGTGAGTTGATCACAACTGTTTTAGGTTCATTTTCAGCTTCAAGGTTGTCATGTGTACGTTTAAATAAAGAGTATGATTTAATGCAGACCATCATTCAGTGAGTTTTTTTAAGCCAAAGTTTTAGTGCTGCATTTTGTGGGAACATATCTTTAAATAGTGCTCTAATTTCAGCTGTCTTTGCCTTCATGATCCGCATCATCGTTAGGTATGTCAATGCTTGTGTTTTGAAAGGTTATGAAAGTCTTGGAAGTTAGGTATTTTAATGCTTGACTCAATGTCACGGTGTCATCCTTGAGACTAGCGTGCGGCGCCCAGAGTTGCTCTTGGGCTAGCCTAATGGACCTGTTTATAATGAGGTTCGCTGGTTTCATCCTGCATTGGACTTGTTAGGAGGCGGCCACAACTCCAAGTATTCAAGTGAAATGTGGACGTTGATACGAAGCTTTTGATGTCAAGTAATCGTTGTACACTAGACATAGATACCTCAAATCTGTGTTGTCTAAACAGTAAGCAAGTGCATAGTTTCTTGTTTCTAAATTCATGATGAGTTGACTAGTGAAAACTCTCATCATTGGGAAGAAAAATGTGCTTCATGATGCCAAGATCTACTAGCAACTAACATATGAAGTGTGTAGATATAAGGACATAGAATAAAGAGAAAGGAGAATGAAGAATAATATAACACACATTTTATTGAAATCAATAAGAGGTACAAATGCCTCTACTTAAAGATTAATAGATGAGTAATGTGATATTGGAGTTAAGTATATGGAGAGTAATCATATTTGGCATATTGATAACTTTCCCCTTGATTATTCATATGATAACATACTATATTCTTCTTTAAATACTTTTAGTAAAAGATTAAAATTGTGAAAATAAGCTTTTATTTATATTTGGTTTTCAGATAGACAAGGTCTGTGTCTAACATGGTACAACCAATGTCTTGTACTTCTAGCTATATTGGGAAACTTTGTCTTTATTATTTTGGACATATGGCATAGGCACAACCCGTGTCTTCAGGTCACGATCCAGGTTTTGGTAAAATGTGTTTTTAGAAGCTTCAGCGAATCTTGGGAGATTTTTTGGTTTTTTGAGGTAGGCATGAAGCGTGTCTTCAAGACATAACCCTTGTCTTGCTAGACTTTTTGACATTTTTTTGTCTTTTTCCACCTAGATTGCCTTGAAATAACAAAGTAAATATTTTTAAAGGTATTTTATCTCTATTATTACATAAACACTTTGAAACAGGACATAAATGGTGTACAAAAACATGTATAATTCAATGCACATCACCGTCTCAACATCAATAGTGAATGCAAACCCGTGTACCTTTTGAGCTGCTAGAGTTTTCATGTCAGTGATTTATCAGCGGAAAACATAAACATTGATTTATGGTGTTGATTGTGGCAGACCCATGGTTGATGATTTGTTTTGGTGTTACTTGGTGGCTGTGTTGATGATGGCAAATCCGTGTTTCATGGGCAATAACGGTGGTAGTAGATCTGTGTACGGGTTTCGGAGGAGTGACGAGTCTCAAACTTTAATATTAAAAATGGTAAAATTTGTGTGACAAGAATTGTGGGTGGTAGGTTTAGACCTACAACCGACCTTGCAGCCATGTTTGTTTTAGGAACCCTTAGCCATAAATTTGTTTATGTTACATCTTAGATTTCTATTCCTGTTTTTTTGTTAGGTTGTATAATAGATTTGTTTTTTTTTTCATTGGTTTGTGAGGTGTAGTTGGTTTTGTTTGCTTCAACTAAATGTAACTTTGTATGAGATATTGAGATGTTTTAGGTTGTTTTTTTGGTTTAGAATGTTGGTGACGATTAAAATATCTATGTCAGAGTCTATTAGGTTAGATTTTTATGGTGGCGATAATGAACACCACATTTTGCGTGTAGATGATTAAACCTAGTTTTCTTATAACCCAATCATTTGTTTAGTTAGCCTTCTGCCTCAACGACACAAATACGAGGAATATAATTTGGTACTTATAGGTCTCATGTTCAAATCATAATAATTTTGAGAGTTTCTCTCTCATCTTAATGGGTTTCTCCTAACCTTATGTTAAGACGACTCGTTTTTTATGAGCCCGTTCTATCCCGACCGAGATAACATGGATTCCTAACTTGCGTCTAAAAAAACTATCAAGGTTTTGATTGGGGGTCTCCGGAGGGATGTTGTAGTTGCGTGTAAAATAAGTGTGTTTCTCATTTCCATCGTTTTTATTTTTATTCTCATCTCTCAACAAAACCTAACATCACATGGCTTCTGAATCTGCTACTTCCACTGCAATTCCAAGGAACCAGGTCGATTTTCATCTCATTTCTAGGGTTTCTAATTTGAAGTTGATTTCGTGACCGATAATAATACATTTGATTTTATTTGATTTGATTTGAGCAGGTTGATTTACTCGATTTCATCGACTGGACTGGAGTTGAATGCCTCAATCAAAACACCGCTCATCCTTTTCAAAATGCTATCAAACAGGTTCATCATTGATTTCAGAACTAACATATCATTGTACGTACTGATATGTAGATAGATAGTCGTTTTTGTTCATATGATTGCAATGAATTAGACCTAGTTTTATTTGAATTTGATCTATTTGTTTTAAGCTGCTTCTTTCTATGTAGGTTGTGTACTGAGGTTTGGTAATTATTGTTATTATGATTCTGCTGAATGAAAGATGATGATTGATTGTTGTCAGTTTTGGATCTAAAAGTAAATAATTAGACTAATAGTGTGTTTCTAGTTTGACTTGAACATAGGTGGTAAGTAATACTTGAACATTTGACTTCCAAATGTTCATCAGCTACCGAATATTGATTCGGAGTGTTTATAAGAGAGACCATTTAATATGAGAAATATATTAGTATCTACTTTTTTAGGGTTTGATAGCTGATATTTGTCTAGTTATTTCTGTCTGGCATCTGCTAAACTGAATACAGTATTGAGTTTTAGCACAGAATAGCATGCTCAGTTTAAAACTAAAATGTTGAAAAGTGTAAGTCTCGATGGTGTTTTTTGTATTTTAGTTGTATTCAACGATTAGTCTTTGAGGCTTTGTAGTTCTATTATTCTTTCATTTTTCAATTTAGTGAATATGGTAATTCCCCTACGTGTTTGTTTGTGAACTAGATCTCTTGTGTTTACTCTTAACAATGTCTGTTTGCAATTTAAGGCTCTGTTTAGTGTGCATTCTCTTCTTTTGCTGTTTTACAATTCATAATGTTTTTGTTTCTTTGTGGAACAGGGTTATAGAGAAGACGAGGGTCTAATTCTGGAGAGTGATGCAGATGAGCAACTTCTGATTTACATACCATTCACTCAAATGGTCAAACTACATTCTATTGTCGTTAAAGGATCTCAGGAAGAAGGTAAATTTTTTATGCCTCCTTGATTGCAGCATCATAATTGAAAGAAACTAACAAAGTCCTTAGACTGTCCACAACACTAGGAACTGCCTTTCCCACAAACAGTCCCAGTCAGCATGCCACATCGAATTTCCACACACTTCCACCCATTCTTCCCATAAACACATTTTACCCCAAACACCATTCTTCCAATCTTCCCACAATCACATTTTACCCCCAATCTCTAAGGGTGATGCGCTGTGAAGTCTAGTACTCTAGTATCTAACATTCTAAGGTGATGTTTCTCAGCCTGACTATGCCAACTGGTTTATCATTAGAAGACTGATGATTGCGGCTGGTGGTCACCAAATTCGTGTTGTATTATATGTAGCAGATGTAGCTGCAATTGTATTTCTGTCCCATGTAAAAGAAAGGATAAAAAAACTTGATAGGGTATTCGGGTTTTGTCAATGTTCTTTATGTTTATGGGACTTGGCCAACCATTCTGTCTGTTATAGTATAGTAATTATGTTTTCCCCCTGGCTAAACTTATATGGGTTTAGCAAAAACTAAAATAAACAAGTCTTTCCATACTTATCAGACTTGTCCTATTGTCCTGTCTACTGTACTTGGTACAGTTTCTCAGTAAGAGTTATCAGTTTTAGCGAGAAAAGGGAAAAAAATCTTTGCATGGCATCTGTGTATTATTAAGTAAAACCAAACACCCCTGGCTGTAAGATGGATCAGTTTAAGAAACTAGCCATTCTTTTGATTCTCACGTCCAGCTCTCTCGTAAGATGTGCTGCCTAAGTTCCTATAGCTTGACTATCTCGTCTGTTTCTAGAAACTAGCTGTCTTTTGGTTCCCTGTTTTCCCTTCTATTGTTTAGAGCATTAACATGACTAAGTTATAAAAAATACACCATCTTACAGTAGAACCTTCAATTTCATAGGTGTTCCAACACATTCCCACTTTTGCATTATAGCGTTGCATTATCACATAATAAAATAATTGATATAAGCATACGTAGTGAAGTACCATGTTGTTGATTACTTTTTTACGGCTTCATCCATTACAAAAAAGTTGTCATTAAAGAATTGGAAGATACCAATTGATGGTGTAGAGCACATGTGATCACCATCCCGTGCATTTATGTTATTGCAACCAACCACTTCCCTTTGCACTTTCTCTATATAGGTACACGTACACATTCTTTTTGTGTCACCGCCCTCATCAATCAACCACTTTTAATTTCACATGCCAGAGATATGAGTTTTTTTTATTATTTTTATTTTATATAACTTCACTAAAAATAAAATAAGTAACCATAAATATTTTTTTCTTAAAAAAATATAGTATGTAAATGTGGAAGGATAAATATAAACATTAAAAAAAGATAATTCTGGAAAACAAAATAGATTGTATATCCTAATTACGTGTAATACACCTGTTATTCTGCCAACACAGGACAGGGATAACTAGCTTGTTTATACGCTACACATATTTGGTAAACAGTGGGTTTGGGATATGTTTTGTGTTACACGCACCCAAACACAAACACACAATACGTACATATGTATGTATGTATGTATGTTCAGGTTGCCAGTTTCCTTTTATTGTGAATCCATTGCACAATTTGCACCTACATACTGACGCTGATTAATGTTTATGTAATTTGCAGGTCCTCAAACGATAAAGCTTTATACAAACAGGGAACACATGGGATTTAGGTAATTTGCGTACTCATTCTTTTATATGTTTCAGTTATTGTCTGTGATTCCAATGGTTGCCTATATGTCATGCAGTAATGTTACTGACTTTCCGCCTAGTGACACTATTACCTTATCCTCCGACAACCTCCAAGTAGGCCACATGTTTCCTTTTTCTTGTATGTGTTTTTATTTCTTTACATGATATAATGTATGCATATATAGTGATGATCAAACCCGCTATTTTTACAAAAAATTAAATTTTTGAATAAAACTCTATATGCAATTAAAATATAGACTTTACCCATTCCCCTTTTAGGCTTTTAGCTAGCATTCAGACTTGTACACAGCTAATTTTGGTCCATATAAGTTAATGGTATGGGCCTAGTCTAATAAAGCTATAGCTTGATCATTTGGGAGTTTTCTTATTCTGTGTTTTGGTTCTCAGGGAAAGCCTGTTGTGTTGAAGTATGTTAAATTTCAAAATGTTCGGAGGTAATGACTATTAACTAAATATTTTCTTTACTTAATTATATTCCTAAGTAGGCCAACTAAGTTAAGTTTTGGTCAGCTTGACAATATTCATCGAGGACAATCAGTCTGGTTCTGATATCACAAAAGTCCAAAAGATCGTTCTGCATGGAACTACGTAAGTTTCTCATTCTCAAGTTTTCATCATTTGTAAAACGTATTCTTTCACCCTTTCACTTGCTCTTACATCTACATGACAGTATATATTTATGTGATAGTTGAGTAGTTAAAACCTGCCGGGCTGTAAGAGATGACACACATTGGCTTTTGAACTTAAAAGTTATTAGATTTTCTAAATTACTGGTCATTTGAGAAATTAGAATTTAACAGATAAAATGACCAAAAATGACATTTGAACGGGCTGGGATTGCAAGCGTTTAAAAAGATAGATTGTTATTATTAGAAAAGGCAGGATTAAATGGTGTGTATAATCCAATGCAGAGTGGAAACAACAGATATGAAGGGGTTGAAGAAGATCGAGGATCATTGAAGAGAGAGTTATGTTTTTGTGTGTGCATTTTTAAGACTTGTTTGTGGCACTTGCTTTGTATTATGGCACCCTGTTTCTTTGATAGACTTTTCAATACTAATTTCTAAGACAGTCATTAGATACTTCGGCTATAACAAGATTATTGCTATTGTTGAAAGAAGTGTAGAAAGAAATGTGGTCATTGATTTATTAGTTTGATTCAGTGGCAATCGGTATTTTCATGGTCCAGGCGATGAAAGTGAAAGTTAGGAATGCTATTGGTCGACCTATTGTTAGCTAATAAATCATAGTTTGTATAACGTAATCTAAATACTCGCGTGTAGGCAGCATCTGTTGTGATAATATGGTAGCCGTGGATAGGGAGTTATATCACTTCCTTTTCCATCTTCAAGAATAACCATAACACTATTAAGCATACATGAGCAAAATTGCTATGGACCGTACCTGGAACCAGCTACAATTCCACTAGCATTAGTTTGACCGTTGGCAACTGTTGTAATTTTGATCGTTGTGGCTTAACATTATGGTGTTGTTTGTTTTTTCTGCAGGAAAATGTCTGCAGTCTACGGACCACATCTGCAGAATAAGAGGTGGACCAAACCTCTCAGTCTGCAAGAAGAAGACTGTTTGTTTTTAACTTCTACGGTCTGCTTTAAATTAAGGGTTATTGGATTTAATCACCTCCAACTATTGGTTATTGGCCGTTGTCACCCTCAAGTATCACTTTGGCCAATATAACTCCCAACTAAACACTTTGGTGTCCGTATCATCAAAAGTCAACTTTTGATTATTTTTTGGTTAGCTTTCGGTGTTACGGACACCGTATCACCAAATGTTAACCAATTCAAGTCACTTTTGGTTAATTTTTGGTTAATTTTTTGTTAAATTTTGGTGATACAGACACCAAAGTGTTTAGTTGGGAGTTATATTGGCCAAAGTGATACTTGAGGGTGACAGCGGCCAATAACCAATAGTTAAAGGTGATTAAATCCAATAACCCTTAAATTAAAATAAACTAGTTATTAAACTTAAATAATATTCATAAGGGTTAACTTTGTTGAAACATAATCAAGTTTTAACTTTGTTCTAATTAAGTTATTCAAGTTTAAAAATTGTTCCAATTAGGTCACTCACATTCATATTCAAACTGAACAAGTGCTAATAACCAAGTAATTTTAGTCCATTTAACATTAATGTAAGTAACTTTAGTTGAGTTTACAACTTTGACCCTACTATTCTATGATGCAACTTTATACCGTAATGTACGATACAAGAAATTTTTTTTACGTGTTTACAACTTTGACCGTACTATTCTACTTTAACATATTTCTAGCATTGACCATCCAGTTTTAACTTAGTTTTACTTTGGCATTTACGTTAATTATATATCCGTCTTTTAATATGTTACGCATTATGATTTTGCATCGTAAAGTGCGAGACATGAAACTTATTTATTAGCGCGTGTGACAAAGTCACATACACAAGACCCAGCCGCCGCAACGCGTGGCCCGGCACATAAGCCTAGTTTCTATTTATACCACAAAATAGGATTTGGGAGTTTATAAAAATGAGTATACCGAATTGGCCTGTGACACCCACGTCACAAGAGTAAGACACGAGAGGCAATCAGCTCATAGATCACCCACAACCAAGGGAGCGAGAATTAACTCACCGTTCGCATAACACTCAAAATATTTATCAGATTAGAGCAACTAAAATGTCAACTTCAAAATTTTGTTTGGCTCTCATTTCATATCCAAACCTCAAAGCTTCGTTCATTATGTAATATTGTAATTCACAAAGTGCATGGAGTCATTTTCACCCATTCCAAAATTAAATTGGATTATTAAAAGTTCGTAAGATTTCTCCTAAGTGATTTTGACCCATTTAAATTACAACTAGATTATTATAACTTCATAAGGTGTGTCCGGGTCGTTTTGACGACTTGTTTTATATTCAAATTCACCGGGGGTAATAATCCATCACACTAAAGTTTATTCGAATTTAACGATTTGTTTCATGAAATGACACATTGTGCTATTGATGGGGACGATCATGATCCCTACTCCTTGTAATGAGTGGGCTTACATGGATTGAGTGTACTTGAATCGCAGGTAGGCTTTAATGAAGGGGTCTAACTCACCATCCATTACTGATACTATATCCGTCGTCTCGTATCCTGTTCTTACATCTTTCACAAGCTTGTAGGGGTGAAACACGTAGTTCCTGATTTGCTGTCCCCAATCCGCCTTTACTGCATCTCCTCGTATCTGCTTGATTTCTGTAGCCCGTTGTTCGATTGCTATCACCATTAATTTCGCTTTCAAACGGCTTAAAGCTTTAATCTTGTTTGCTAGTTGAGACCTTTCTTCTGCAAAAATTATATTAATATTATATATGTTAGAAAAATAACCTTATGATTTATATAAAACAATGTAGCCAGAAAGAAAAGAAGTGAAGTGGAATGGATACAGAAGGCTGTACCCGTACAGCGAACGGTTACTCCGGTTGGAATATGGGTTATCCGAACAGCGGTTTCAACTTTGTTAACATTTTGACCACCGCTCCCACCTGCTCTTGAGAAGCCTATTTGCAGGTCTTCCTCTGGTATTTCCACATTTAATGAATCTTCCGGAAGAAGAGGCATCACTTCAATGCCACAAAAACTTGTCTGCTTCAACGAACAGAAACTCATTAGATTAGATTTGACTAAAAGTAGTCAGCAAAAGTCAATACCTGACGGAGACCTTTGGCGTTGAAAGGAGATTGTCTAACAATTCTATGTGTTCCTTTTTCACCACACAAATATCCAAATGCATATCGACCTTCGACCTCAATTGTAGCTGATTTGATCCCAGCTTCTTCTCCCATTGACTTTTCAACAACTCTTGTTTTGTATCTTTGTCGCTCTCCCCATCTTACATACATTCTTAGAAGCATGTCAGCCCAGTCCTACACTGAATATTATCAAATAATTGAATGCATAAAAACCTAAAAAATTAAATCTAAGAAAAAGGAACCTTTGCAAGAGTCGATCATGGTTTGAAAAACAATAAGGTGGTAAAGTTTTTGGATGTGTTTCTATTGTTTAAAGTGGTCATCATTAGACGTTTAAAGTATCTGACAAATTACGATTATTCATATATAATTAAAGATAAAATGGTGTTTACTGATAAAAGGAGGGGTATTTCGTAAAAAGCAAGAAAAAGTCAGGCCTAATTGTATCTTGTACTCTTTCACTTCATCTATAAAGTTTAGCTTGGGCTAGTTTCCTATTACAAAAAAACAAAGGTTAAAAGAAAGGGTAAATAAGTAATTTTCATTTTGCTTGTAGGTGATAAGTTTCGTTGTACTAGTCGTACAATCTGAGTATCTGACCCCTTAAATAATCATATAAGAAAATCGTATTACAAAATTAAAAACTAATTTCAGACTTGAGGTTCGTTTCAATTACAAATCAAGGCACTATCTAACACATTGAGCCCCTTATTATACATATTATACTGAATGGTGCAGGATATACAATCCATGAAAATGTGATGTCATTCATGATAATGGTACATGAATGAAAAATGACAAGTGATTATATAATTACCTGGGCATCAGTACCTCCAGCACCAGCTGTTATATTGATAACAGCTCCTTCTTTGTCATAAGGGCCCGACAGAAGCTGGCTCAGCTCAAATTTATCCAATGCTTTATTCAACTCTTTAACAATGGTGGCAGCCTCTTCCAGAAGTGCAGTATCAGTTGACTCCATCTCTTCTGTTAAGTTAACTATAGTTTCTGCATCATCAACCTGAACACATCAAATTCAAACATTACTACAAAATTGATAGCGGTATCATGCGCATATTTATAGAAGAGCCAGTGTACATAAAACATAGTTACAAGAGAATTTTTTTTTAAATACTGTTATAGCTATCTCCTCAACATATTTCAAATCGTTGAGATTACAAAAACTATCCACGACATCTAATTTAGCATCCTTTTTTGCTTTATACGTATAAAACAAAGGTGACAATTCTGACCCTTAAAAAATTCAAACCTGGGTTTGGAAGTCATTGAGAAGATTTATCTTGTCTTTAACATCTGTGAGAGCCATAAGTGTTTTTTGAGCTGATGAACGATCATCCCAAAAAGAATCACTTGCTGCTGCTTTCTCTAACTTAGCAACTTCTTCTCCCAACTGCTCCAGACCAGCAGACGCCCTAATTTCTTCAACACGCCTTGAGGTTGCTTCTACTTCTTTCCTTAAACTATAGAAATCTATTCCCAAATTTAACCATTAACAAGTTGTAAACACACTAACACGCGCATGCACAGTAACAGGTGTTTGAATGAAAATATTAATCAGTTATAGTAAAAGGTGCTATAACAGAAGCATATGTTGTTTATCCAACCATTAAACACTGATTATTGTGGAAGCAAGTAGCAATAAATTAGTTCAAAATGTAAATACAAACAGCCCCTAACCTGTCAACAAATTCTTCAAGAAAAAAACTAGTTTCATATTCACAGCAAGTAGCAATAAAATCAGTTAATCAATAATCTTTGCATCTAAATTATCTTTTCATATTGAACCTTCATCACGGAATAGTAATGGCAATATATTATTGTTCATAAATTATGCCCAAGTGTTGGTATTAGCATAAAACTGTTGGCAATATATTATTGTTCATAAAAATGTAGTTATTTTCAAGTTGTTTCTAAACTTCTATTGCCTAAAATGAATCTTTATTTAGTTAGAAAGATGAAATTCATCGGAAAAGTATATCAACTTGTCTGCTCAATTAGTGACCTTTTTTTTGAACAGCCAATCAGGTGCATTACCGGGGTTGCATTAGGCATAATGTAACATGTTCAAGGACTAATGCATCGTTTTCCTGGGGTTGCATTAGCTTCATTTTCTTGTAGTGTCATTTGCATAATCAACAGTACACTATAGCACAAGTAAAGATAATAAGTGCACGCTTACCTTGCATTGCCCATACACTTGTTTCAGCGCTCACTCCTGCATCAGGTGTTGCCAACAAAACTGAACTAACTCCAAATGCCAAACAAATAGAACAACAATGAGCAAAACCATAAAAACAGCTCTTGAACATTTATTCAAAATCTAATGAGTATAGAAAACTCCAAATCCAATCATGCAATACATATGCAATATCATATAAACATACCTATGCATATCATATAAGCATTTATGTACAAACAAACATGTATGTGCATATATATATTTTTCTAATACTAGTCAAACATATAAAATTGCTATATTTTCTTAGAATAAATTCATCAACTACCGGATTTGAATGCCTAACTCCAAACACAACCAATTGGCTATACTTGTACTGATTAGTCTGGATAAGATGACCGCATCAAAAATTATAAAATTTTGCGAAATAAGATCTGATCAATTTCACAATATTAGAGTCAACACAACTAGTTGATTCAAGCATTTTGAAGTTCAAATTTGGGATAAAAAACCTAATTAGGTTACCTTTGGAGTGCGAAAGAGAAGGCAGTGAGAGTGAACAAGGAAAGGAAGCGGTGGGGTTGTTAATGTAAAAAGATTTTATGCTAGGTCTCCTGGATGCGTGCTTCTGGTAAGCCGTTGGTGAAACCAACCTCTGCACAACAATTTCCATGGATACGAGAGAGGTTGAAGACAAAGTTAATGAAGGAATTGATATGTCCTGTAGTTTGCTGCTGCTTTCTCTAACTTAGCAACTTCTTCTCCCAACTACTCCAGACCAACAGAAGCCTTAAACTGCAAGATGAAGACTGTTTGTTTTTAACTTCTGAGAAATAAACTGATGTATTAAACTCAAATAATATTCATAAGGGTTAACTTTATAGAAACATAACCAAGTTTCAATTTTGTTCTAATTAAGTCACTCAGGTTTAAAAATTGTTCCAATTAGGTCACTCACCATCATATTCAAACCAACCAAGTGGTAATAAGTAATAACCAAGTAATTTTAGTCCATTTAACATAAATGTAAGTAACTTCAGTTGAGTTTCATACCGCCAACCTTCTCTTCTGTTTCTGTATCATCCCACTTTTCGCCTCAAATTTCTGCTTTGCTGTTGCAATCTATTTGAACAAAAATATTTGAGTGTGGACTATTTGCTGTTTGACTTTAGCTTGAACATATATAAGCTTGAAGTAATTTATAATTTTCAAAGTTATATCAAAACTATGTCAATCAATTGAGTTATATGATTCAGAGTTCAGACTAATTGCAATTCATAGCTTTCACCAAACTTTTTAGACTTTATAAACTATTAGATCCTTCATTGCAGCTACATCGCTGCTTCCTTTTCCCATTTCAAATCCTTAAATCCAAAAACTCCTAATTCAAATGCACAAAACTATATAAACATCAAGCACTAACTCACCACAACACTATAATTTGCATCAATACAACCTTATTCTATGAATTTTACACCACAGTGAAGAACAAAAAAATCAGAAAGAACAACAACAAATTGATTGATTGATACCTGAAAAACGGAAGGTGGAGGCGTGGTTGTGCGACGACGGCGGCGAAGGTGGTGATGCGAAAGCAAAAATGGCGCTGGTGGTGCGACGGGAACAGAGGTGGTGTCTGCTTGTTTTAAGGTTGATTATAGATGAAGAGACAAGATAAAGAGAAGAGTTGGGAAGATATTGGTTTATGTCTGCATAAAATAGAGGTTTTTTTTTACGTAAAATATCGAGTAAAGTATAGTTTTCGTTCATGTGTATTGACGTGATTAATAGTTTTAGTTTAATCTTAAAGGTTTTGCTTCATGTGTTTTTATTTTCTAACATAAATGGTTCCAAATACTAATTTTATCCAATTTTTTGTTAAGTATTTCACACGCGTCCTATATCTGAGGGGTAAAAATGTCATTTCTCCTCCTCTTTCTTTATGTAGGTTAACATTTTTTTCAGTCGCATGTTAAAAAAGTGGGAGAAATAATATTTTTGCTCCGCATGTGAGATAGACTTAATGGAAAATTGTATGGAGTTAGTGTTCGGGACCATTTCCGTTGGAAAATGAAATTAAGGACCAAAACTGTTAAAATGAGACTGAAACTGTTAATGGTAAGAAAATACAGAGACCAAAATTGCAGTTTACTTGATATTTTATTAAAAAAATGTCTTCCCATCCTCTTTTAGCCTTTTAGGTACAGACATAAACCAATATTTTTCAAAAAACAAACAGTTTGCAGACCTAAAAGTCTGCACATGACGCAGACAAAAGAGGTTCTGGCGTTTTGCAGACATTTTATAAAAAGCAAACACTACCTATAAATACAACTAAATAGTTGAAACAAGTCTGGATACGGAAGCAGCTATTGTGTGGAGAGGCGGTGGGTCAGGTCCGGAACTGGTTTTTTATGCAATCTCTAGTTCTCTACTCCCATCTTAAGCATACGTTTAACCATATCTTAAAGCTTGGTTTGAACTTTGAAGGCTACGACCATTAGGATTTAAGTTTTGGTGGGTGTAGATATGAGGAAGTATACCATTGCCGTCTTCATCAATAACCATATCACTCTTCGAATGTTGTTTGTGTTTACTATCTTATGTTTTTTGCTTGGTTATTCTTCGCTCGGATGCATTTGGCGCATTCGAATGTTGTTTGTGTTGAAATACTGTCGTTTATTTTTTATGATCTCAAAGGTAAGAAAGGGTACTTTTTGTTAAGTTAACCTGATTTCTTTATAAACATCATTGTAAAATTATGAAATAATCACAATTTTAGTTCTTTCTTAGAACCTAGAAATAATAATTTGAACACAAAATAAAAGCCATTGGGTGTAGTTAGTTCATAAAGACCCAACACAAACAAAACTTGAACTTACAGCAAGCTCAACTCACCAAAACATCAATTCATTCAGCTAAAATAATAATCAACATAAAAACAAGCATATTTTTTACATCAAAAGAAACTTAACCAAACAACATTTTGAAACCCAACCATCGTCTCCTGCCAAATCTGCGTCTAATCAGTATGAAAATGGGTTCATATCCGCGTCTCTTTACAAGTATATAGTAGATACAACTTGGTTATGAAAGAATGCAAACTATCCCTCATGCAACTTTAGAAGTTCAGCTGATGATAGCTGGAGTCAGAGTGCGATGGTGACTGACAAGTCCGTTTATTAACATCGTAATTTGCTTCGACCATGTGACGAGGGCTTGTCTTGTATCCCTCAGCCACCACAACAGCTGCAGTAACTCTGAAAATAACTTATCTGTTAACATGACTGCAAATAACTATATATTTAGAAATATTATACCTTTTTTTCACAAAGCCATTTATGATGTAGTTGTTCACAAAAAAAGTTTATGATGTTGTAATCATTTAGACACACGACCCGATAGAGATGAATAGATAACTCAAATTGTTTAGAAAACAAAAGAATGTGATTTACCTAGTACGAGCCTAACTTGAAGATGATCAATTCTCAACATGATTCGGCGGCACACATCTTTCAACACAAAACCTATGATGACAGGAGAAACAGCCCAACGGTAAAAAAAACGTCAGGAAAATGATCACAGCATAAAAAAATTAATTGCGCTAAATAGCAGCATGCTTCCATTTCGTTTCTGTTTTCTTCATTTGGATAATGATAATAAATTGCCATTCAACATTCTAAAATTGTCAAAAAGCACAATGAAAACCATACAATCTTGTAAGCAGCATGTTACATGTATTTTGGTTGAAATTAGTCAAATAATTAGCAACAAGTACGAGACTTGTGGACACATTTATAGGTTCATTGACCGTAGGGTGTTCATAGATAGTTGAAACCAACCAAACCAATCGAAACAAGTCACTCGCTTTCAGATTACACGGTTTGGTCTTGACTTCTTGATGGTTTGTTGGTAGGGTAGAAGGCTTGAAACTTGGAATTGGTCGTGTAAAGTGTAGACTAAATCCGCCATTAAACATTTTTTTATTGATTTGTTGTTTTCCTAAAGATTTTTGTATAAACCACTATACCCAGCCAATCCATACGGTTTAATTTGTTATTTTCCTAAATCGTAGTTAGCGGTTCAGCAAAAATGTCATCAAAACTGGGTGGACTGGAGTACTGAACTGTGAACACCCCATAAAATAAAGTGAAGGAATCGTATGCGCTTATTGAAATTTGAGCTTAAAGTTACCAGAATCAGGATCTGGCTTTGAAGATAGACCGTGTAATGCATAGTTAGCATAGACAACTAGGCGCTCACGTTGAGAAGAACCTAACTTGCTATTTAAAGACCTGACAAGTGCACTGATGCATAAAAAATAGAAATGGAAGGTCGTTAATGAAAAAATTATAGTGAGGGTGAATTTTGTAAAACAGTAAAAGTAAATATTACTCTGTACGCAATACTGTAAGAAATTCGGAGGGTAAAGATTCCATAAATTCTGATATATCCCCAACACTAAGTGACTTCACTTCCCGTTTCAGATTTGTTTTCTCTTCGTCAGGCATTCCATCCCCAAAAGCAGCTCTACTGTTCCTCATGAAAAAAAAAAATAGTGACGTTAGCGCGTGAGGGTGTGTGATGAAAGTAATCATCCTTAATTAACTACCTGTTGATTGTTCTCCCTGTGAATATGAGGGGAAGATATTTAGCATATCTCCCTATGCCAAAGTGTTGGGCTGCTTGTTGAATTTTATGTGAATCCAAAAGAACCAATGCTTTCCAAAGCTGACAGTAGTTGACTCTAAATTCTTCATCTAAACTTTTGTAGATTCCATGATCCAGAAGAACTTATACATAAGAACAATGGATAAAATTCAGACAACCCGTATTAAAAGAATACATTTACACGCATCTGTGTATGGGGGAGAGAGAGAACGTACCTACATAAAAGCCTTGTTTTTCATCCAAAGAAACCAATATATTACCGGGATGTGGATCACCATGCACAAACCCATGGACAAATACCATTTCGGCAAAGGTTTCCACCAACACTTTTGCAACCTTCAATACAAACCCACAAGAATCAATATCTACATTATTATAGGATGCAGTGCTACCGAGACAACTCAACTTACCTATGACAACCTTTTTTGGTTCGGTTTTATTATGTTACGATTCTTTGAATAATAGAAAGCGAGCCAAATACATACTTTTGTTTTCCGTATCTGTTTTGAAGAAACCAATATTTGGATTTCCACACATATACCCGCAAATCAAACCACCAAACTAAATGATTTGAATTCGGTCTATGTTTTTTAAAATTTCCACATAAACATTCACAGCACAGCCGTTCATTTTTTCCCTAACGAATATGAAAAAAGAATGAGATGCAATTTTAATGTTTAGTATATCAAAGATGTGTACAGAAATTTACTAGAATCCCAGACAAGCAAATGTAGCTATAAGTTCTGTGGTTCCGGGTGGCAAATAAATGGGATTATATCAGCAGCATAACGAATAAAACCATTAATATTTCAAACTATTAAACTCAACAACCTTTCTTGGATCGATTCCCATTTGCCGAATATAATCCAAATCGTCTACCTGAAACCAGTGAACTCCATGTTAATAACATGAAATGATTCACACATAAACCAACTCTAGTGAAAAAAAGGTTCGCACATACAAATAAAAATTCAACTTATATCATGTATAGATTATGAAAGCAGCCTAAGTTTTAATAAATACAAATAATGAAAGGAGTCCAACTTTGATAAAAAAAAATAGCTTTGGTATGCTGTTTTCTTCTAGATGACTAGTTCAATGGCTAAATATTAGTAACTCAAAAACAATCAGAATAGTTGCCTCCAAATTAAAATAGCTTGAGATGAAACAAAGGTTGACTGGGAGGGACACGGTCAAAAAATTATCCATCGCATTTCGGAGTGTAGAAGAATGCTAGAACTTCTGATTTTCCATTAGCACCACCTTTAAAAAGTATATCAATTTTATAAGAAAGAAAGCAGGAACTCAATGAAACGACCTCTTTAGACAGGTAGTAATGGTTCAGGCCAAGTTTTTTTTTGTCTCAGCCATGCTTGTGCACTTTGACTACATAGGGCCTGTATATTTAGGTGATATTTGGTTTAAATATGGGATTTGAATTAGGCGTAACTTTCAGAGAGAGAGAGGGAGAAAAAGGACCTAGAGAGAGAGGGAGACTAAACCTCATAATGAGATTGAAGGAATCCATATTTCATGGATTTTTTGAAACCAATCCCATTGAAACAGATATAATGTGTCACTTTCATTATTTCTTTCCTAAATCCACAACTTACTTAGTGTACCCACAAACCAAAAAAGCATTTAAATCCAACAATTTACCTAGATATTTTCATATTGAAGGTTTTAGGGTTTTAAAATAGGTCTGTAAACCATGTAATGAGGGATTCCCATAAATTATGGAGTTGTTACTTTGCAATCAATCTAAAAGATTAATCACTGTATAGTAAAATCACGACCCTTACATTATTCTTCACAAAGTTCAACAAGACACTTTACCTATAAGGCTATAAGTATATTCCTTTTATTCACCCAAAAAGCTGACTTTTTGCACTTTAATCTAGTTCTAAGTAACTACTTCAACTACACTAATTATTTTCACAAATAACCTTGTGTTAGATTAAATCTAGTTATCATATGAGATAACACAAAGATTTATCAGTTTCCTCAAAAGGTTAGTGCAGTTATACTTTTGATTTCTATCTATAATGTTAAAAAAATAGAAAAAACATTATACTTGTAAAGACAAATAAAGATTATGATATACTGACCCTTCGCCCCCTGCAATACTCCATTGTCAAAACCTGGCTAGTGGTAAGCTCCTAGATGCATATGCATATATGAAGGTCAGTCCGTATAAATAAAACTTTGTAGTTTCATAAAATGATGAAGCAAGCATATACCTGAAAAACCTTAGGGACTCTGATTTTATTACTATGTTTGAAGTTTACAGCAGTTCTGACTGAATTTCTTGCTTCCTGAATGAAATCTGTGCAGCAGCTTAAATTTAGTATACGCACGTATTAAATAATAAAAAAGCAACAGCTATTAATCATGTTTTGGTGAGAATGGGTGTAATGATAGCTTCTGTTGACATAGGATCGGATTATCTTGCTGAAGTAAACAACTCAGGTACCATATAAAGGTGACATGAAATGAGAAGAATGACTTTTTATATTTCTTCATATTAATTATTTACTTTGCATTTACAAGAAAAATAATAGAAACATCGAGAACTGGTTTGCAGGGAGTAATAATCCACACAAGTCACAATCACTAACGTTTTAGTTGGACTTGAAACTTAATTTATGGCAGTATTATATGATGCGGCATTAATCATAAAAATTGCTTTACCCATCGAAGCCAGACATGCCTTATTGGAATACTTGTTAGCAAAGAATTACATGAAACAGGAGGACACATGGTAAAAGTGAAACTGATTTGACATGAGTTTTTTTTGTTATTTTAATAAAAGGTAGAAGCTCAGGTTACGAGACATGAAGCAACCTTTAAAGGTTAGTTTAGCTCACCAAGTTCCAAAGCAATTGCCTTTGAAAATTCTAATACCATCCACTGAAACCTGTATTCAGGAAAAAGCTGTAGAGACAAGAGAACGAGTCTTTAATGCAGATAATGAATAATTTCCTCTCATTTAAGCGCAAATCATGGGTTGAGCTTTTTTTTCCTCGCCTAGGCGCAAAAGCGAGCGCTTTTGACAACGGAGATATATACACACGCATATACGTAAATGTGTGTGTGTGGAGAGAGAGAGAGAGAGAGAGGAGGGTTCCAATATCGACTTCAACTTAAGAACTGTAAGAACCATTCCAAGCCATATATTTCAAATGCAGGGATGCAATATGAATGCATTTGGAGGGAAACTAGATGCATTTCAAATGAGTGGCTCGTATCATGGTCTAAATACTAAGTACTAAACTAATAACATGTAGCGTTGTGAATGTATTCTAGGGTTCATCATGCTCCATCTATGGATCCGTGTCTCTCAAATTTTAATGAATATCAACACGTTTTTTATTTCAATTTTTCAGTTTCCATTCTCTTTGTCCTGACATTTATTAAGGTTGGAGTTGATCATAAAAATAATACAACCCCTTTTCCATGTAGCTGAAGTGACATAAAAGCAGATAAAATATTATGGATTATAATGAAAGAACTGACAGATTCACGACTACCACTAGGGCTGTCAACATTGTTCGACGCTTCAAACTCCCTCAATACTTGATGGGAAACCACTCGTTCGATTCTGCTAGTTGTAAACGAGCAAAGCTGCTAGATTCATTTTCAAAGCGAGCCAAGCACGATCAAAGATACGCTCACTCGTTTGGTTCTAATCATATTGCCTTTTGGCTAGATCTGTTTGTCTATAGGTTTGCTTCAGGTAACCAGTCGGATTAACCTAATCCAGTTAGGTTGACCAAGGATAGCTTGGAGGCCGATTTCTGGCATATCATCTTGTTCAGGTTTTGGTTTAACTGTCGTTGTTACAAGCAAACGGGAGTTCTCAATTTTAGACTCGGTTGGATCACAAGCACACAGTGGGTCACATTGTATTCAACGTCTAAATCCCTCTTAACGAACGATCCTATATATTAAGACTAGGTTTCAGTTTAACACGCGTTGTTACAAGCAAACTGGAGTTCTCAATTTTAGACTTAGCTGGATCACATGCACACAGTGGGTCACATTGTAATCAACGTCTAAATCCCTCTAAACGAACGATCCTATATATTAAGGCTTGGTTGTCCTCCAATCTTTATCCGAGAGTCTTCCTCACTATTGTTCCCACTAAGGTTACAGCGCAGATTTCCTCAAATCTTTATCCGAGAGCCTTCCTCACTGTTGATCCCACAAGGTTACAGAGTAAGTATGCAGTCTTGGAGCAATGAATGCGCAAGACTCTGCCCTATAAAGCTGCTCTCCAATCCTCAACCTCTCATTTAGGCCATGTTTAGTTTTTGCAACAAAAACGATATCATTATGCACAAAGCATGCACCATGATATAGCATGTTTGATTGCTGTCGACAGCTGACCAATACTATCGTAAAAAAAACGAACTCAACACCGAACTTGGAGCTACGTGGCATTTACAAGAAAAAAGTATGTAACGCCCCCACTAGCGTCCGCACGCTTGTCCTTACACCGTCACACATATCCAAATGATGTCAATATACCTCCAAGTAGCCTTCTAGCATCAAGACTCCTAAATCACCCTTCAAGGCACGCTATCGTAGGCCTTCTTCCTAAATATGTCTATCACGTCCGTAGTAGACCTCCCCGGTTTTCTACGACCTCCCTTTCATGTCTAATTCTCGCCTCGATCACTTTTTCCCACAATTTTGATAGTATCGCTTAGAAGGTAACATAGTCTAAAGAAAAAAAAGGAAAACAAAATAACATCATGATGAATATCACACATACCCATGTGACACATTTGGAAAGTAAAGACATTGTTGCAATGTCCATTCTCATCCGATTCTTTAACCCTGGATATTGGACCTGCATTCACAACATGAATAAATTAAAAAGATCCTCAATTCACAATACCTTTGTAATAGCTAACAACAAAACAACCTATGCAATGAAAGATATGAACCGAACATGAGATCACCTCAAATGTGAATCTTGGCATGTAGATACTAAAATTTCAATCTAAAGCAGCAAAACAATGGAACTAATAATAACTCCAACCATTAGCTAGTCATATGATCATGAACTCTTGTTAACTTAAAGCGTATGCTAAATGACGACTTTGGGGGGAACTTCATTATTTGACCCCTATTTTTAGTCTTTAAAATATGTTAGGGCTTATTAGCAGACTGTTCCTATGTTTTAGATGTAATTTATTATAGCATATCTTTTTATCAAAGTAAGATGATAAATAACATTTGGCTACAACCATGCAGTTGAACTTTAGAATGAAAGTGAGAAACATACATTTGCACACTTCTTAGAGCCTAATAGACATACAAACTTTTAACTCCTAACCATTCATGCAAGTTTATAAACAAAAAACTAAACATACACTTGCACACTTCTTAGAGCCTAATAGACATACAAACTTTTAACTCCTAACCATCCATGCAAGTTTATATACAAGAAACTATGTAGGAGGATTAAGCTTTCTACCTTTAAGTAGACAACACTAGCATTCTACCCCACAACCACAGGACTTGTTATATACGTGTAAGACATGTAGTATAGATGGGCCATGTGGAAATATAGGCAAGTCAAGCCGGTTGGATTACAAAATAGAACATTATATTTTTTTGAGTAAATTGCCAAAAAGGTCCCTGGGTTTGTACCGTTTCGACCACTTTGGTCCTTATTTAATTTTTCTTGCCATTTTGGTGTTTGCTTTTGTAAAAAACTGTCATTTTAATCCTTCCGTCAACGATTTCCGTTAATTTAGTGTTAAATGTCTAAAATGCCCTCCCTTATTAAATTAATAAAAAAATATTAAAAGTGCAGACACCCTATCATCTTTTTCATTCATCCTCAATTCTTCATTATCAATTTATCATCCACCAACAATCATCATCTTCATCTCAAATTGAAGAACATATCTTCAATAGAAATCGACACGCAACCATCATCGCCTCATCACCATACTGCTCCACCCCACCAATACCGTTCACCACCGGCCACCGTATTCTTTACTTCCATCACCATTCACCACCACTGTACTTTTTAGCTCTACCACTCCAACATCATCACCGGCCGTATCCTCCACCACCTCATCTTATTCAACCACCACTGCGACAAAAAACCCATATTTATAGCACCATCGAACCATACATTCATTCAATCCGGCGTCACCGTCGTTAAACACCTATGGCGCAACTTCGGATCGGATTAAGTTCGTTTGAAATCGGCTGTGGGTGGCTTTTGGGTCTCGATTGGGTTTATATTGTTTGAGATGGTGGTGGTGTGGCGATGGTAGGCATAGACGGTGGTGGTTTGATTTTTTTTTAATCGAGATGTTGGTGTTAAAAGATGGTGGTGGTATGGTGATGATGGCCAGTCTGAGATGGTGGTTGTATGGTGATGGTGGCCGAACTAAGATGGTGGTGGTATGGTGATGGTGGTTGTGGTGGTAAAAGGAAGAAGATGAGGGGGTGTTGGTGTCTTTATGTGTAATAATAATAATAATAAATAAATAAATAAATAATTGTTTAATATAGTAAAGTTGCTATTTTGGTCCCTGGATAAGTAAATGACTAATCTACCCCTAAAGTTAACGGATTTCTTTAACGATTATTGACGGAAGGACGATAATGGCAATTTTTTTACAAAAGCAAACACCAAAATGGCAAGAAAAATTAAATAAGGACCAAAGTGGTCGAAATGGTACAAACTCAGGGACCTTTTTGGCAATTTACTCTATTTTTTTAAGGGTTTACATAGGATGGTTGAATCGATCTACCAAACTCTTTAAACCATCTTTTAGGATTTTAAACATAACTTATGTATTAAATTGACTACAAGAACTATATCATTTCAATAATATCTCATTTTATTTAAAAGTAATGTTTAGGAGGTCGTAAGCAATTGAATAGACTTTCGAAACTTTTCCTCTTTAGCATAAACGTATACCTCTTTACCTATGTAAATAAGTGGGATAAAAATACCATATCTACTCTACCATGTTAGGTTTACATGCTTCTGACACGAGCTACTACCATGTGCTTAATTTTGAACGCATCAAAACCGATATAGAACACATCACACTACTTGTAGTTTAGAAGAGAACTTCTATCTCCATACTCTAATATTCGGAAAAATCCTTTTAGCAAAAAAAAAACACACATCAAGAGTCCACAAGCAATTATAAAAAGAAAGCATAACAAAAGATGTTAAGTTAAAAAGAATCTGTGACCAACCTTAAGCACTACTTCCTGGTGATCTTTGAGTAATGCACGATGCACTTGAGCTATGGATGCAGCAGCAATAGGTTGTTCATCAATAGACAAAAAACTGATACACCACCATAAATATTAAGTCAACTACAGAGTGCTAGCAAACCATAAAAAAAAGTTTCAAAAGAAATAAACAGAGGATACTCATTAACCCTTCTAACAGTAAAAACTAACATCTCATCTAAATCGGATCCAAGATTGCTGGTTAAGACTTCTTTTATAGCTTGAAAAGAACATGGAACTACCTAAAGTATCAATAAGCAAAGATTAAGCAGAAACCAAAACCAACAATCAGATATCGCAAGACGTACAAGAACAATGCGTTGAAACAGATCATTTTTGTCCATTTCTTATAATTAACTAATGAGCTGATTATGACTACATAAAAAACATTAGAACAATAATCTTTTAACAAAAACACTTAATAAGTCATATGCATTATATATATTCCTTGGGAACTTTTAACCCATTCCCCTTTTAGCTATTTTTTTATTATAATTGAACCTGAATTGACCTGTTCATACCAAAACTAATGAGATACAATCAGAGTTGCAAAACCAATGAAAAAAGCAAACCTGATCCTGCAACGATGTAAGCGTAGCAGAGTATTCTTTAGGGACTTGACGCATTGACGCTACAAACTGACCAGCCTTAATATAAAACCCTTGGTTCATCTCACATAGTTTTAATATCCTTTTGGCTGATCTTAAATGAACCTAATCACAAGTTATATATACAAAAATGAACAATTATCATCCTACTAACTCCAATTGTGACTTTAAAAGCCCTAAAGTGTAACAAACAACCTCAGATAATATTGTCGTGTATTGATCAGTATCCTTTGATAAGCCGTGTAACGAGTACTTGTAATCAACAACATTTGCAGTGATCTGCATAAGCAATAATAATCTAAACTGTTTCAACAGAAGCTTCAAGTTATTATCAGTAGGTATAATTAAGTAGGAAGAAGAGAACAAACAGTGTAGATAGATCGAGAGGAGCGAACGACGCCGTTGAATGAAGAAGTGATGCTGTGGAGAAGAGAGTGTGAGTCGCTGTGAGGGTTAACAGACTGGTGGTAAGTAAGGGCGGAGGCGCCGGCGCCGGCGCCGGAGATGATGAAAAGGTAGACAGAAGCTTTGGAGACGATGATGCTCCTCATAGCCCGAACGAAATGACCAAAGAGTCACAAGACAATTTCTTTTATAGGAAAATACCATAGAAACATAACCAAGTTTCAGTTTTGTTCTAATTAGGTCACTCAAGCATATTTTACTTGAATTAGATGACTAAACCTTCAAATCGAGCAATTGTTGGATTTTGTTTGTGTTAAGAAAGGAATTAGGGATAGAATGTGGGGGTCGGAATATTTAATATATGTAATTATATTAAAAAATTTAAAAATATGTTAATTATAATAAAAAATAAAAAAATAAATCTACAATTCACATTACCGCTTCACATTAGCATAAAAAAATATAAAAAATAATTCCTAACTGAAACGTAAAGAAAAACATATGAAAACAACATGTTAAAACCTCTAATTTGAATAAAATATGAAGGTGAGTGACCTAATTGGAACAATTTTTAAACTTGAGTGACTTAATTAGAACAAAATTGAAACTTGGTTATGTTTTTACAAAGTTACCCCTTTATATTTTAACTAGATATATATAAGAGACCACGTCACACGATGCGGCCGAAAGTCTCACGTATGTGATTTCATCACACCTATTAATAAAAAAAATTCGCATGATCTCGGACGTTGTAAGTGTGAATCAAACCCATGTGGAATCCCATAAGCAAACTTAACTCTACGTCTCAAACCAACTTGTCCAATGAAACTTTTGTTAACTAATTACAACAAATAGTATATATAACACGTGAAGTTGGTAGGTGGTGGCATGAAGCCACCGACCTTACCAGTTAGTAATTATATAATATAAATTACTCTTTCGTATAATTTAAGTTTCTTACAGTTAAATGGCAGGTAGACGAGTTGCGCCTTTAATTATTAGTTTGACGCTCAAGAATGACGTCAACCCGTTAGAGGAGAAACTAACTAGCTCGTAAAACTTAATGACTGCAAGATTTAAGTGCTTAGTGGGATTTAAGCTCGTGATATTAAGAGCGTAAAACTTTTTACCACATCAAGTGTCACTGAACCAACTGGGCACCATCTATTTAGTGGTGAGTGTGAAAAAAAAAACTAATCTTATCAATAATGATATAAACATAGCGAGATATGGAAAAAAATACAATATAACGTGATAGTCATCACCTGAAATATAATGATCGTTTTATCATTATTTATTGCTTATTATTATTAATTAATTTTAGTGACAACCGACAACTAGTAGTTTTGAAACCATATAGTCTAAATTACTATAATTAGAGTTTATTTCAGAGTTTTAAAATTGTCCTTAAGGACAAGGTTGAAAATTTTGTTTTTGTTGGAAGTTTTGTTGAGTAAAACCTAGAGGTTGGTTGTTATTGTCATTATCCATCCAACTGAAATTTGGGTGATTTCTTCAACCTAAGTTATAAGTCTGCTTGCTCAGTATCGAGTGGTAACTCTCCTCCATTAACAATTTTTTAACCCTAACAATTCAATCTACTCTCTACCATTAACAAATTAACCTCTTGCAACTTGCAAAATACTAACAACTAGATTTAAGACCAGGCCGTGCGTTGCAACGGCCGGGTCATATAGTCGGTCTTGCATATTTGACTTCGTCTTATGTGTTGACAAATAAAGTCTCATGCCCCGTACGTCACGACGCAAAAACATAATGTGTCACATGTTTAAACGATAAAATACCAAAAGTTAGAGGTCAACACGATAACAATATTAAAGTTGTACAATATGTCAAAGTAGAGTAAGAGAGCAAAGTCGAAAACTTATCAGGGGCTAAAATGACAATTAGTAAAAGTCGTACTATGTGTCAAAGTGGAGTAAGTGATCAAAGTCAAAAACTCATCAGGAGCTCAAATGACAATTAATAAAAGTCAGGGACTAAAACCGTCAAAGCGTTAAAAGTCGGGGATTAAAACTGTTAATACGCTAAAGTAAGAAAAAATTGAAACGCAACGTGACGGGACGGGAGAGGCCGGTGCGGAGGTATATAAGTTGTAGCAAGGAGGAACGGATTAAGGAAACATTATCGTTTGTGGAAGCTTGATAACCGTCCAACTAGCTGTCAGATCCTTCCTCTTAACCCAACCCTCATGCCAGCCAAGGCCAAACTCTCATCCCAAAATCTTACCAATAGAGGATTGATTCGATTTTCACATCAAGACTTATTAATAAGCTGTTTAATACAAGTCAAGCGAATACAAACCTAAAATTACATCAAACTTTCTAAGTTATTTAACTTTACAAAACAAAAACCCATATGTATCATTTTTATTATCTTTTACAAACCTCCACTTCAAATTATTATAAAGGTTAATCCTATAGCAAAATTTGAGTAGTGTATTTGTGTCATTCGTTCAATACTTGGTTCTTACGTAAACTATATTACATTAACGATATGTCCTTTTGCATATTATGTGTTTTTAAAGGAAAGTAATAATAATCATTTTATTTACAAGAATTAAACCTAATAACATATTTTAAATTAGCTTAAAATCACTATTACAAATACACACATCACTTATCAATGTGATCAAATGGTATATGATAAGCATCAACAAGAATCTAATGTGATCATATGGGTATTTGACCTTATAAAAAAGTATAACATAATTTATCACAAGTCATTACATCTTATCTGAAGTCATCAAACCTTAAAGACTTGGTTCACAAAACTTTATAACTACCTCAATGAATTTAGTTTCAAAGACTTCAAGAAATAGTTCAAATGAGTTAAGACTTCAAAACTTGTTAGCAACTAGTTTATAGACATCAGGTTTAGTTTAAAAAACTTCAGAACTGATATATAAAACACAAATATGTTCATCACGAGCCAACTAGAATACAAATATGTATATTGCACTTCAAATTGGAAACTTGGAGTCTCACGGAGGACGACCAAAGTCGGATAGCGGAGTCCAGGTATAGTGATAGTCGTATTCGAACATTCGATTGAAGCAGGTTAGCAAGGAAGGGTTTCTTAAGTGAACTTGAACAACAATCCTTATATATCATAAATATATATTTAATTATTTTAGATGCTTTTAAAATCTAAACATGTTTATACACGTATGTCAACATATCTTTAACCTGTTTGGACACGATTTTTTTATTTTTTTAAACTCAGTCATATTGTCATGCTCATGTAAAAAATGGCTTCCCCCACTCTAAATTTTCCCATGCCTATCATATCATTTTATCTTTTTGAGGCTTTTTTTATTTGTCTAGAGCATGCATTTCTTTTATTTTTGGTCCTACGCACCTTTAACTACATTATATATATTCCGTAAAAAAAACAGCATGTCAATATGTGTCATAGTGATACATTAAACAATGACCTAGTGACCACAAACAATAGCATGCATGATATAAGAGATGCCTCAAACACAATAAAGGAAGGTCAAATTGTTGCAAAATAATGTCTTCTAATATATGATAGATATAAAATTTTGTAAAGGACAAAAATCAAGTCCTCTCTGCAAGTACAAAGTGTAAGGGCATATTGTGCTACTCACACTTAATAGAACGGTATATATGTCGAACAAAGAAGAGTGCAGCGCGGAAACCAATAGTGCCGAGCATGAGAAAGAACGCGTAGCAAATGCACGCCATGTAACCAAAGAAAAACGAGGTCTGCATAAAGCCTGTCATATCTGAACGTCCATAGTAGTAATACAAGCAATATCCGTAGATAAACAGCCCCGTTGAACCTCCACAAACAAAAGACCTGTAAATATTTGCAAATCGTTATTCAGATTTATAGTTTTACTGACATACTTGACAAAATCTCACTTGACGGTCTAGTCTAGAATGCCCTCTATGGGATAAAGAGGTTGCCCGAGAGAGACGCAAATAAACAAACTAATAAATAAATATTGTACCTCCACCACCATTCATGATCTTCAGCGGCTAGTTGGAAGTAAGTCAAGGCTATGGTAATAAAGGCGGTGACAATGACCAGAATGATGAAGACAATAAACAAGATGCTGTATATGGTATAGATTCTGTGACCCCAAACACTAGCAAAAATGTAGTAAAGTTCAATGTAGATGGCACTGAACGGAAGAAAACCCGCCATTGCCATCTGAGGGAGGGTACCACGGTACCATGGCAATGGTGGGATCTCTCTTGGATATTTGGTGGTCCGACATGGGGCTTGGAACTCTGCTTTGCTATTCTTTCCTGCAATTCCGCCTAACACTAGCAGTGGTGATGTCACTAATCCCCATATCAGACCTATTATCACTATTGTTCCAAACGGTAGTGCTGCTGTTGCACTGTAACCAATCGCAACCGTATTTAGAAAGCAAAACGTTATGAAAAGGGGTCCACAAAACAAACTTCCAGTCAACACCAAGTTCCTCACCTACAAACGACACAAACTTTGACATGTGCACCAGAATAACTATAATCAAAATTCAAAATGGTATTGAGTTTGAGATATATGCACCCAATTTGTTCCTTCGAGTTGGCAATAGAAAGAGGATGCGGTATAGCCAGCTATTCCAGATGTTAGTGCATATATTACGACCAATGCGGTGAACAGGGCTCCTCGGTTATAAGGATAAAAGACACCGACCAGTGCAAGGATGAAGATAAAGATTGTACTGCATAGTCAAAAAGAGACAGGTTAACAAAAATGGTATTGAAATTATAACTTAAAGTTATGGTCAACGAAGTTTGATTTGGCTTACAGGGCAAATAACTGTGTCCCAGAACCAAGGGCAGCAGCAAATAAAGATTTGTATTGTGGGTATCTGAAGACATCACCGTGTATGTATTTCCATCCGGTTTCTTCTTGATCCTCAGCTGCTTCCTCATCATGGGCGTATCTATGATTTGAAGTGTAATAACGAAAATGTCAAACAGGATCAAAGAGAGGTTAAAGAAATAGAGGAGTGGGGAGTGGAGGAGGTTCTTACTTGACAAAATCATTCTTAAGAACACGCATGAGAATCGTGGCAAGGAAACCAGTTAAAAGGAGAACAGTTACACAAGAATTGATGATTGAGAACCAATGTATTTCCAAGTGATGTGGTAGTGAAGAAGTTTGTGAGTACTTGTTCATCCTCTTTTGAAAAGGAATGTCGGTTTCCTTCCATCTAACTGTGTACATGAAGTCAACGTTGGCTTCCTTGTCTTGGGTGATATCCACAAGAGCACTAGGATCCGGTTGGACGTTAACCTCAATAACATGATGTTTGTTGTAAAGCACCTCAAACTGCAGATGCTTAAAAAGGTAGTATTTTTGTTCGTTTGCATCATATTTCCCTATGAAACCCCATAGAGGCAAGTCATCAAAGTACATTTGAAAGTAATAGTCCTTTGAAATGGCTTTCCTGAACTTCCCAACTTCTTGCTTTGTAAGTTTCTTGGAGCAAATCATCTCAGAATCTTTATCAACCAAGAAATCAAGCTTGTACGGAGCACTAACCAAACGGTCTCCATTTAACACTTCTCCAAGTGCTTCCTTTTTCTCTTTCAAATCACCTGTTTACACCATTAAGCAGTTGGGTAATGGGTCAAAACATATAACTTTTGTCCATCATTTTTTTGTTCACGGTCAATCAGTGTGTCAAATATGATTACAAATGTTATATATTAATTCAAAAACAACCCAATTGCTTCAATAAACATGTTTTAGAATGTTTCATACGTTAAAACTTAAAAGTGCACATTAAGCAAGTTTAAACCCATTTCGTTTTTAGTGATTTTATCCATTTTAACCAACACCAACACGTATTTTGGTTAAATATGTCAAAACTGCCACCTATAAGAAAGTTAACGATGTGTGTTCAAGGAGGGTGAGGGATTATGAACTTGTCGAACCTGGCAAGCAGAATGGTAGATCAAAATAGCGGTATGTCTCACTGGAATAGAAAATATAGACATTGATTAGCAATCAGTCCATCACTTGAAATCCATATATAATTAACACACATATTAAGTATGCATAACACATGCATCAGGATATTTCAGATATTATATCCAAATGCTACCAGACACTTCAGTCAACTGTACATGTAAGCATTATACAAATTAGAGAAAGTAGATATAGCATAGAAACTAAACCACTTTCATTTTGCATCAAATACAACCAACAAAAGATTGAGTTGTGTCTCTTGCAGAACTGCATTGTCAAAAAAGATGCATAAAAAAAAAGTAAAATCGGTTTAAGCGCAAGCAAAAAGTAAAAAAAGAACAAGTTCATCTCTCATATTTCACAATTCAATTTGTGTTTTAAGCCTAATTAACACTAGTCTTCCATCAAACAACATCCCGATTCTTACAAAAGAAACATTCTATTGAAATATCAAAGTACATCACATTGGCCGACGGCTTCATCAGTTGACTTTCTTGTACAACACGGACACACATATTAGCATGCCATCCAAACGACGGGTTTCAGTTTTCAATAGATCACAAGTCAATATTGGTAAAAAGGATTCAAAATCTTGTACGCACCAACACGAGACCAAACTAGTATTCGTTTCACCGTTTAGTTTCAAACTATATAACATTCATCGATAAATTTAATACAGACATGTATACTACACTTGTCCCATGTCCTAGTAACATTTGAATTCATCATGTACAGCTTCAAAAATCTACATATGACATTCATGAATCATTAGGAGCTGTTTAGATATGTTATTTCAACTGATCATTAAACTTAATAATCAAAATTAGATAACCAACTGCTTAAATCTATAAACTGTTCACTGTAGGTGACTTTACACTTATCCCTAAAAATCACATTTTTCTATCCCAATTCGATCATTTTGATCCTTAATTACAATAACAACAAACATTCAAACCGTAACAACAAATCTAAACAGAGATGCACCGTAATTTAGATCAATCAAACTACACAATTAACCAATCGGATTAACAAAATGCACAATTGTGTTATCAATAACACACGTTAGATTAAACTAGTCGTAAACAAATACCTGGGATTTTGAAACGGGCCAACCTTGTTGGCATAAAGAGGAACCGGATCGCCGCTTTTGTATTTATGATTGGAAACATCCGACGTAACTGCAGGCATGACACTGCAAATCACAAGCAATGCTACCAGTATCCATTGATGAATCGATGCGGTTTTCATCATATGAAGACGGTGAATTGCAGATCCAGATCTGACGATGTAATGAGGTAAAATAACGTAGAAGTTGATAATCAAAGACACATTTAAAGGTGTTGAAATGGTTGTGGCGTGTAATGTGAACTAGGTAGGAGTAGTATATGTTGTTGATTGCATCATTGTGACGAACTTTGATTTGATTTGATTGATTGACTTCGAACACCTCTATTCAATCCACCAGATCTGAAAACCCCCGGCCATTATGATATTATATTAAATAAATTCAATACAAAATGAGTTATCAACTTAGATAATGTTGTTATGTAGTCAAGTTATTGTAAGGTATGAGACTTGTCTTATATTAGTTGTATGGGTAATTAATGTGTAATTTATAACTTAAATGGTCTTCTTTCCTAATAGATTAGTCTTTTAGGATGAGTTCTATCATTTGGGTTGTAACAATGGTATCAGAGCCAAACTTGAAGTGGTGGCCCACGGAGTGATGGCCTGAAGGAAGTCAGTCGTGACCAACGTGGTCGTGACCAACGAGAACGTTGGTCCTTAAGGAGTGTCGATTCTTATGGACTGAAATTATTGTAAGGTGTGAGACTTGTCCCACGTTAGTTGTATGGACAACTAATGTGTGATTTATAACCCAAATGGTCTCATCTCGCATTAGATTAGTCTTATGGGATGAGTTCTACCGTTTAGGTTGTAACAAATGTTTTCTAAGTTTTTAACTAATTTTTTTATTGGTTATGCTAACTTTTTTTATTGCTAATATTTGCACTTGATTATGTTTGAATATGAGACCCTAATGATCTTATGATTGTTGTTCATTTGGATATACAAATCATATGTATTTTCCTTATTCTTATTCTGATTAATTATGTATAATTTTTAGTCAGGTCGGGTTAGATTTTGAATGTGATTTCAATCTTACTGATTAAAAAAACCAATGTGAATAAGCTAAATAAGGGGCTGTTTGTTTCACATTTTAATGGTTCAGTTCAATGCTTAATTATTCATATTCAGCATTCAGAGCATTTTTTTATAATAAAGAGTTTCTGAATGGTTCAATTAATTGCTGAATGGTTAAGAGATAGAGAGATGTTGAATGAAACTGAATGTAGCATATACCAACTTTACTCTCATTTTCACTTCTAATAAAGAGCCTCAACATCTCTCTCATTGATATAGAACCTCAACATCTTTATCAATGTGATTTCAATCTCTCATTGATATAACTTCAACTTTACTCTCGTTTTTTTATAATAAAGAGCATAAACATCTCTCTCATTGATAGAACCTCTTAATAGTTCAGACCTTTTAATTATTCAGCACTTGATGTTTCTGATTTTACCAAACAGCCCCTAAATCGTGATTCTAACTTATGAACACCTATCTTCTAATCCATTGACAAGTCATTTAACTAACTTATAAAACGATCCAAATAGGTTGGAAGGTTGTAAACATGTTATATATGTCGAACGATTAGCAGACTTTAATAAACAGATCAAAAGGGTTGTATGCTTGTATACATGTTTGTTTGGTTAAACATACTGACGAGACTTTCATTTGACTTAAGTGAGTTATACATTTCAACCAAAACAAAATCATTTTGTTAAATCATTTATATGTAACAATCTAAAGCCTCATTATTTGGGTATTGTGTGTTTTTGTATTTTGATTCGTGCTAAAAATTATAATTACTGTAATGATATAGAGTAGAAATAATATTACTTACTCGGATGAAGTGTAATATATAGATAATGATTATGCATTTGTTATAAACTAATATATGAATAGAGCGTTACATTATCTTTATAGATTTTAACGTCTAGTTGGTCATCTCAGTCTTACAAATACGCCCCTGCCATTCCCACACCATAATAATCTATTCTCACACATGCTTAGCGCCGCGCTAAGGCCTTAGCGCGGCATATGACTCCTGATAAACATTTATTACACATCGTACACATTTATTACACCTTATACACATGCTTAGCGCCGCGCTAAGGCCTTATTTTTTTTAGTCAGACACGTTTGTTGCACCTCGTACCGAAGAAATATCTGCTGGTCAACACCTATACGCTGAGCATAGCCCTTAGCGCAGCATATGGGTCCATAATGCTTATTTACCCCGACTGTTACCATTCTAACTTCAATTTCACATTTCTAACTTCATTTCCTTACATTTCACTTGATACCGAGTTTGTAATTACAATGTCGTGGTTTAACAACTATATTTTTGGTGATTATTATTCTAATGAGAGCGTTGTTCCAGATTCTTACGAAGGCACCGGTATTTCTGACACGTGGAATCAACCGACGTCAAACACTTGGGAGCAGGACGAGGTTGTATCGGGCATTCAATATCCTGACAATAGGGTTCAGTTCGACTTGAATATTCCCGTTGATGACCATTACAGATATGGCTACGGTGACGGTGGTGAGCAGTTTGTTCAAAAGAACTACGGTGACAATGCCGTACAGTTTGACTTGAATGTTCCCGTGGATGACCCGTACGGTTACGGTGACGGCGGTGAGCAATTTGTTCAAACGAACTACGGTAACAATGTGCTATAGTTTGACATGAATGTTCCCTTGGAAGACCCGTACGGTTACGATTACAGTTACGGTGACGCTGGTGGTCCGTCATTTGTTCAAAAAGACTACGGTGACAGTGGTGGTCCGTCATTTGTTCAAAAAGACTACGGTGACGGTGGTGGTCCGTCATTTGTTCAAAAGACTACGTTAGATGATGCGGAAGACTCTTTCCCGATTATAGTTTCCTTTGAGACTGACATGGTTTTTAAGTCACATGAGGAATTGCTTAATTGGGTGCAAAACAGGGGAACCGAGCATGGTTATGTCATTACCATTAAAAGAACGAAAGAAAAAGCTATCTGGTTACAGTGCAGTCTTGGTGGGCAATATAAGACTGTAGCAACTGTGAGAAAAACTGGTAGCAAGAAAATCGGTTGCCCATTTGAGTTGAAGGGGTCATTCGTGTCAAAGAGGAGTTATTGGAAATTGGAGGTGAAGAACCCGATGCACAATCACTCTCCAATTGAAAACCTGGAGGGTCACGCGTATGGAAGGAGGCTTTCCGTGGAAGAGAAAAGACTGATTGGTGAGCTGGTAGACCAAGATATTCCTGCACGTAGCATATGGTCAGCACTGACCAAAAAGAACCCAGAAAAAAAGGTTACCGTTTTTAAAATAAAACCAACAAAAATTTATATACTATGATATTTAACGTTTATTTATTGTGTAGATAATTAAGAAAGACATTGACAACGCTATTCAGAAGATAAACAAAGAAAATAGTGTTGGTCAATCCCCAATGCAGCAACTCGAAAACTTCTTCAAAGTTAAAGATTACGTTTATTTCACAAACGTGAATCAGACAACACAAGCCGTTGAAGATATTTTCTTTATGCATAAGTATTCATATACTATGTGGTGTGCATTCCCGCACGTGCTGATGATTGACGCCACCTACCAAACAAACATTTACGGTCTTCCGTTTGTTCAGGTTGTAGGTATGACGTCGACCAACCAGTCGTTTGCTGTTGCTCATGTGTTTATTTCTAATGAAAAGAAGGAAAACTACGCATGGGTGCTAAACAAGATCAATAATATGTTGGAAAAATGTATGGAGCCGCGAGTAATCTTAACAGACAGAGACAAGGCGCTAATGAACGCGTGTGATGCTATTTTTCCAAACGCACACAAGTATCTCTGTCGGTTCCATATTCAACAAAACATCTTCAGAAACAGCAAAAAGCACTTTGCGGATAATGAGTGGAAAGAATTTGTCCGGTTCTTTTCAACGATGTGTGAGTCTACCACCGAACGTATATATGAGTATAATCTGGCTAACTTTGAAGCTCATCTGAAAGAAACGGGTCGTGGAGGCGAGTATTATTTACATAATTACTCATATATACATATTTATTTTACACAAATAACATAGCTAACATTTTCTTTTCAGAGGTCTTTGACTATACTAATGATTCTTGGCTGGAGCCGTATCGTGATAAGTTTGTAGTTGCCTGGACTAACCGGACACTAAACTTTCACCAAACTACAACCAACAGAGCCGAGGGCATGCACGCTTTACTGAAAAGAGACCTTCCAAGTCATCGAAACACGCTCGTTAAGCTCGTGAAGCTTGTCGACGAAATTGTTAATAGACAATACACGGAGATCAAACGAGTTTTTGAGACAAGCATTAGGAAAGTAATGAACCACCACAAGAATATCCCAATGCTTGCGGGAGTACTTGCGGAACCACCACAAGTTTTTGGTTATTTATAAAAAAACGTGCTGGTTATTTATAAAAAAACGTGCTAAGGCCTGGGTTGGGAAAAGAAGACAAAAAACTTTATAAAAAACGTGCTGGTTATTTATAAAAAAACAAGACAAAAAGTCGACTGGGTTGGGAAAAGAAGCCATATGCTGCGCTAAGGCCTATGCGCGACATATGGTGTTTCGGGAATGGCATATGCTGCATTAAGGCCTTAGCTCAGCGCTAAGGGGGTGTGTGGAATATGGGCCCGGTGTGTGGATAGGTTGGTCCTACAAATAACCTGCAATCTAAAGTGTGTTATGACGCAAAAACATAATATGATGCTATCCATGAGTGTTTTCCAGAGCTTTATAACATCGTTTATGGAATTTATTGAATGTACTATTGGATCCATGTGCTACAATGATGAGATATCAGTGACAACAAATGATGGAAAATTGAGCTATAATTTTTGACTTTTCTATCATGACAATTCTTTGTACAAGAACCTAATCATATGACTCGTATGATCTTAACGTAATATAACTACCCCACTTACCTCCTAAACTTATTCATGAGATATCTTAATTTTATCGAATTATCGAAACTAATTTTCATAACCCATTTATATGGGTTCCATCATGTTGAGATATTCATATAACTAGTTGTGTTCGTCGGGCTCGCGCGTTGCGCGAGATTTTATATTTCTAGTTAACCATTCATGTGCGGTTTCACGTGCATAACTTTGTTATTACACATTGGCTCAGATTATAAAATGAAATCTTCATTTTTGCAACACAGGTTGCAAGTAGGAAAAACCCTACTTACCATTCTTGTTAACCCAACTAATATATAAGTTGATATTTTAAAACATCATCATAGCCACAGATTTTAGGTTCTACACAGGTTTGATAAGAGTGTCCTTCACATAGACATTTTAAAAAGCAATAAAAAAACATTCACATTATTATCCACAAATACCACAAAATATGAACAAAAACCCCTTGTTTCACATCAATCTGAGGCCAACCATTTCCATTTTAATCTAAGATCCACCACCGCCAGTACCATTTAATAACTAGTTTCGTATGAATTACATACAAAATGCCCCAAGGTAACTGTTTAAATCCACTCCATTTTCAATATAATAAAACAACTATCAAGCATCACCAAACACATAGAACAAAATCAATTGTTTTCAAAAATTGTAAGGGAATCAGTTTTTTAACAGGTGTAGTTGTAGTTTAGTAAACAACAAAAATGAAGGCTCAGGGGATGTTACCATGGCTGCAATAAATGCCCCACCTTGGATATATTCATACCCCATTGTCATCATTGCCTTTCTTAACCAAAACCGACATCACATAAGAGATCCATTAAAGAATCTCTAATCAATTACTGTAACAGTCATTGCCAGCGACGTCTTAGATGAACAACCAACACACATAACCAACACTGGCCGTCGATCATCAAGAAATCAACATCAACATATCATCACCATCATATAGATCGTCTCAGATGACATGCATAATGACCGCCGACAGCCGTCACACAATCAACATCTGATCTAGTAAACGATTCTCAAAACCGACACCGGATCTCGTCAAAGGATCCGACAACCAACACCCAACCACAGTTACCCCATCTCCAACAGCAAAATCTAGTGAAAACATAGTCGTAACCAACAAAAGCAACACCAAGAAACAGAGAAAAACTGTTCATCGATGACAGATTGTGGATTGCTGCCGGAAAAGAGGGGTCGGGTGAGGTTAGTGTGATGAGCAGAGAGACAAACTAACAATATATGCACAAATAAAAATCTATGCATAAAACCCAAAATGCCCTCAAAGAATACTGTGAAAACCCCAAAATGCCCATATGAAGTTACTGTTCAAATCAACTTCTCTTTCAATATAAAGGGGAATTATTCCAAAAAGTCATCAAAACTAGATTTGAGGTTCTTTATTCAACATATGTTAGCATGTTGAATCTTTGTAAAATCTTCTTTTAAACCTTCTATGTGAATTAGACCTAAATTCTTAAAAAAACTTTAAAACATGATGCGCCTAACTCATATTATGGTTAACATGTTCAACTAGCTCGTGTTAGATTTATTGGTCTCCAAACAAAAATAGTCGTTATTCACTGTCGGCAGCCCCTCATCACCATTGTTGATGTTGTCAGAAACTCGTGACCACCGCCGCCTGTAATTAGGGATGAACATGAAACCAAAAAAATCGATCCGAAACCGAAAAACCGAACCCAAAAAAGAAACTGTGGGTTTTGGGTTTAATTTATAAAAAACCAAAATTTCGGGTTGGGTTTAGGTTTTGTAAAAAAAACGATCCATAAAAACCTAACCGACCCAATAATGTTTATGTGTATGTTAAATATCATATATGTAAGGCCCATGACCCGTGTTATACTAAAACTCATGTTGTAATACATTATTATATGACACATATTGCAATTTATCTATGATTTATTGGTGGTTTTTATTGATGCAAGAGAATTGTTTTTTTAGCAAACTTTATCTAGAAATGTGGTTGGTTTTTAATGTTAAATTTATGGAAATATAAATTTAAACTTTAGTATTATAACATGTTCTTGAATCATTAAGAGTTATGTTTTTAGCTAGTAGTTAATACTAAAAAACAATAAATTTAAAACCCAAGTTGGAAAAACTGAAATAACCGAACCCAAGCCCAAACCCAATTTGGAAACCCAAAACCGAAAAACCCAAAACCTGTGGGTTTTAAAACATAAAAACCGACGTTTTAGGTTTGAGTTCGAATTGAGTCAAAAACCAACCCATGCATACCCCTACCTGTAATGCCGACTGCTCCTCCCTTTCCCATTAATCACCATGGCTCCACAACCCCAAACTACTTCTTTTATGCAAAATTCTTGATTAAAGGACACACTATAATTTATTTTTCAGACGTAAGCTACAAATCGTCATATCCTCAAAGAACATAATGTGTTTACTAAAAAACACCCTCTTCTCAAATAACATAATTTGTAATTTACTAAAAATAAGCATATTTAGTTACTTTTAGAAATCAAAAAATAGGTTTAATTATATCATAAATGTTTTAACTTGTTTACTATACGGACAACACCTAACTTATACCAAATTAAGATGTAGGAAATGTCTGTGTGTCAGCAGACTGTAAATATTTAGTCCATCTTTTCTTCGCAAGATATTATATGGCATTGTCTATTCACACACTTACCAAATCTATCCTCACACCTTTTTTAAACCCAGGCGCCGCGGATAGGGCTATGTGCGGCGCCTGAGTCACTTTTTCAGGCACCAGGCGCCGCGGATAGGGCTATGTGCGGCGCCTGAGTCACTTTTTCAAGCACCAGGCGCCGCGGATGGGGCTATCTGCGGCGCCTGGGTTGTTTTCAGTCGAGATTTTTCTTTTTCGAGGGGAATGTCGTTATCGAGGAAGAAGTTGGTCAAACGATGCACTGTTATGCGCCATACGTGACCATTTTAGGATTCGGGATGTGGCGTTTTCATCATCGTCGGAAGAAGGGGATGATTAGTTGTTATCTTTTATGTCTTTTTATTATTTTTTTAAAGTTTATGTTATATTTAATATCTTTTATGAATGATTAATTTCGTGTGTTATAAATGTTTGTTAAAGCTTTAAATGTTTTCGTTTGTTATTAATTTGTTATGTTAAAATTGTTGTGAGTAAAATAAAACACGGATGAGAAAATTTTGTTTAAAAAATGAACCCAGGCGCCGCGGATAGGGCTATGTGCGGCGCCTGGTGTCTGTTGGCTGGTCAATTGACAAGGTCTGATGATATGTTTCGATGTGATGTGACCCAGGCGCCGCGGATAGGGCTATATGCGGCGCCTGGGGGGTGCGAAAATAAAAAAGGAAAGTGTGTGAATAGTTCGACCCTATTACATAGAGACCGCAAACGTTTTCATCAAACCAGTTGCGATATGTTATGCCGTTAACATAATCTGGTGAGAGAGTGGAGACAACGTGCTTAACAACAAAGAAAGTGTTAGTTAAAAAACACTGCCAAGGTCTTCTTCAAGCTGTATACACAAACTGTAGTATTATAGACGGTGATGATGAAAATGGTGTTGCGGTCGCTAGCTACCAAACTCGTTCGATCATCTTCTTCATCTAGGGTTTCATCAGCAAACACTAGACACATTTTCACAAAAACCATAAATTCTACATCTGTGACACCTATTAGCAAATTAACTGAACCTAGGGTTCATATTGCACGATTTTGTTACAATAATCCCCAATTCATCTCGCGTAGCTGGGGCATGCACTTAATCGATGTCCACAAGTCCCGGAGCTTTGATTCTTCTACTCTAATGGCGTTACTTCCAGGTTTATGTACTTTCGTATCTGTTTACTTCCAGGTTTTGATATGTACAACTAACAGCATTCATGTGAACTTTGAATAGTTACTATATATCAATATTCAGTAGTTGCTAAACCTAATCATGTGCTGGGATTAAAGTGGACTAGAAGAAATTAGAGAGAAATTAGACTCGATTCTTAATTCATTCCTTTCATACCTATTGTTCAAAATAGAGGAGCATATTATAGGCTTACAAGTTACAAACCTAATGAAATAAACAGAATGTGGGTCGCCACTAACCCGTTGTAAATTGAAATGCATGAAATTTGACCAACAACGTAGTGAGGCACACGTCAAGTTTTTGGGTTGTATAATAGATGTTTATATTCGGTTTGGCGTCCAGTTATCAAAGCAATCCTGTTCTTTGACATTCTCACTGCCATGTTCAGCATATTGTTTTAATCGTATATATTTTATTGCATAGTGCACACCTAAGCAAAGAAATAGAAAACCAATTTGCTAAGCAAGTAATATTTGTTTATCACAGCAAAGTTGCTTTAGAAATGCAATGCTAAATCAAAATGAGTTGAGTTAATATGTAACTAAATATAACATTTAAGTCTCTCACTCTATCCATACATTCGAAGTTTGTATGTTATGTTATGATGTAGAAGAGAGAAATGACGATGCTTGTGAGTAAACTCATCTTACTTCGGAATTATAAAAACACTTGAAAGTATAGAAGTTCAAGTTTCAATGAAATTTGTCAGATTTGAGTCTATAAGTGAATTGTTACTGCAGCACTATTTCTTGGATTAAGTTTGACCCCTGTCTTGGCTGAAGATGCGTCTACTGAAGTAACTGCAACTGATTCGATTGGTTTACAAAAGATTGATGACGGGTCAGTAGTATCAAATATACATACATCCAAGTGGAGGGTGTTCACTGACAACGGAAGGGATCTGTTTTTGCAGGCAAGATTTAGTTATGCGGTGATTTCAAAGATCATAGGTCATCGTGTTGTGTTATGTTCGTTACATGTCCTTTTTGCTTTTTAAAGGGTAAATTGGAGGATGCGGAGAGGTTGTTTATGGGTGCACTTGAGGAAGCTAGATTGGGTTTTGGGGAAAGGGATCCTCATGTTGCCTCTGCATGCAACAACCTGGTGCGTCTCTGATTTACTAAAACATCTATGAGCCAATAAGTGTGTAATAATGCATCCTCATGTCATTGTGGGAAGTGGGAACGCTAGCAAGATGATGGTTTTCACACCTTTGAAAGCATTTATCTGTTCTTTTTTCTTTTGTTGCAGCTGTCATACACTCATACATCACCCGTGTTTGTGAATTCATAAGTTTACCTTAAAGCTTTTCACTTTATCTTAATATGTTTTCGGGTATGATTGCAGGCTGAGCTGTATAGAGTTAAGAAGGCATATGATAAAGCAGAACCATTGTACTTGGAGGCGATTAATATTCTTGAGGAATCATATGGACATGAAGACATAAGGTGCAGGTTTCATTAAGCTTGTAGCTCACCATTAGGAGAGCAATTCACACGTATACTGATCACATCATGCGAAACAATGTTTTGTAAATATTTGCTGCTTAAATTATTTACAGTGGTTTGTTTCTACCTAGTTCCTGTTTAGACTGTTTCGGTCCCAATGTATCAAATAAATGTTGAGTTTGTCTTAATTTGAAAAATATATTCGCCTTCAAATCTTAAATAATGCTGTTCAAGTTTAAAGGATCCGTTTGGTTCTTGTTTCAAAGCAGACCGACTAAACACAAACTTATCTTTGATGCTTTTTTAAACTAAAACTAGTTTTAAAATAATTTAGAAAAGAGAACTGATCCTAACTTAGCTGGTGCATTTCTGGTTCTGGTTTGGTGAGCATCCTGTTGTGTTCCTAGGTATACTCCAAATTTTGTATAACCCTACTAGAGATGACATTGCTACAAACTGCCCCTTCTAGAGAGAGGGGGGGGGGGAGGTTTGGGGTGAATAAAGTGCTTGCTCCTATCCAAGTGGATCAAGCTCTAAAGTAAGGACTATGATATCTTTTGGGTCCTAAAAAATGAAAATCTTGAATCGTAAAACTTAATTGGTTATTTTATCCACATGAATAGACTAATGTGATACATACTCTATATACTATCCTACATTAGTATTTTTCTCTTCTAAAACAGAGAAACAAACTCATACAAGTGTGTTTGAAGAAAGTAGGCTCATCCACAACTGTATTGTAGATGAATAAATAATATGTTTTTTATGCACCATATCTCAATATTTTCCTAACCAAGGCATTTGGATCTCAAATGAGTAACATTATGAACAGTACCAAATTCGATCGATCCTCTTTTGGCATAGATTCATGAAATAATTGATTATCCATAGCAGTAAAAACTTTTGTAGTCCTGTCCAGTTGAATTAAATCTCTATATTAACCAAAATTTTACTTACTAGTTTCATGATTTTATTATCTTCATTCATTCTAGGGTTGGGGCTGCACTTCATAATCTAGGACAATTTTATCTTGTCCAAAAGGAGTTGGATAGAGCCCGTGCTTGCTACGAGGTATGCATGCAGCCAGTCATTTTTTGTTGTGCCACACCATCTTCATTCACAACCCTGCTTTTATGTATTTAGTTGCATGCTAAATGTGTTATTCTTGTAGGTATGCATACTGATATATCGCTGGATTGCCCCTGTCTTCCCATTTTCCTGATACCTAATACCTGATACTTGTGCGTGTAACTTTGATTTTATTACTTGAACTGAACGAATTATTACTGACATGGAGACCTTGTTGCCTTTTCATGTGCTTCATGTTCACTTGACAGCGTGCTCTAAAGGTATGATCCATATAGTTAATATAATGGTGTAATTCTGTACATACCTGACTGTGACAGCTGTTATTGATGTTTATTATTTTTCTTTTTCTGATACTGAAAGATAAAGAGGCGGGTTTTGGGAGAAGCTCATGCTGACTATGCTGAGACAATGTATCATCTAGGCAGGGTACTACTACTATGAGATTGTGTACTTTATGTAGTTTTTTGGTTATCATTATCATTATTTTGGTTTTTAAGAATATGCAGAATCGATGAATCATCAATGGTTGAATGTTATTTTGGAATGTAGTTTTACTTGGTGTATATGCAATTAGGGTGGGGAGGGTAGGATGATACTTGTTGAAGATTTGTGTCTTAGGTAGCACAAAAACCTAGGCTAATGTTATGAGTTTTTTTCTCTACTCGTAAATCCTATTGCGCCTAATTCCTTCTCTAGTTACAGATATATAAACATTTCAATGCTAATCTCTTGCTTCATGCACTTGTACTTATTCTTCTCAATGACAGATCGGTGTTTTATTTCAAAGGATTATAAATGCTATCACACAAGAACCTTTTATGAATTTCCCTTTAAACATTTTCTTGTTTCATTTGAATCTAAAAACATGAAACATGCTGTGCATATTTTCATGGACTGGATCACATATACAACCTCTTGCAAAATACCACAAGAAGCTACTTCAGTAGTTTTTTTTCAACCATCGAATTTGAGGAGTCAAGATTCGCATCATAAACAAGTCTTTGCTGGTTAACTTTCCAAAGACGATTTCTTGCATTATGTCAAGCCTCAGCTGCTCTTTTTATAATTTGTTACTAGATTTTTGAACCACCTATGCTACTCTTTTTGTCCAAAACTTGCAACAGTTGTTTTCCTGGAATGTTTAAAAATAAACACCTTATCTTTCTGGTGAAGTTTCAACAGAAAATTACCTATTTGATCCACTGTTTAAGTCATCAAAGACCATTGATTTTCTTCTATAATGCCCGTATTCTGTGGTTACTGAACGACAATAACATATTTTGTTTGAGTAAAATAAATTACCATTAAATTAGTTGCACCATAATAAGCCACCTTTATTTTGGGAGGGAGTTTTTTCATTTAACTTGTAGTTAGGACTAAGGCCTTTGTTTATTACCTTATATTTGGTTTTAGTCTGCTGGGAATAGAATAGAATCATAGATGCTCTACAACTAGTGACTGGTAGATGGTAGGTGAATTCCATGTGATGCCTGTGATTTCATGCTGTTTTCTATTATAGTAAAATGTGTGGAACTTGGAATAGTTTATATAGAAAGTAGCTGGTACTCAATCTTACACTTAGTATTTTTTGCACAGTCTTGATGATATGGTTGCTCTTACAGGTGCTACACCTTCAAGGCAAGGGGAAGGACGCTGAATCTCTAATAAAGGATTCTATTCGGATACTTGAGGTGCATTTTTCTCTTTTGTCAAAGAAAGTAAATCTTTTATGTGTTTCAATGTATCTGATTTATGTTTAATTGTCTGCATAGGAAAGAAAGTAAATCTTTTATGTGTTTCAATGTATCTGATTTATGTTTAACTGTCTGCATAGGAAGGTGGGCAAGGAGAATCTTTCTTATGCATGAGGAGAATGCAGTATCTTGTCCAGGTTATGCATATGCTTCCGTTAGTAAACCTTCTCTTTTCTCAATAGTAATGGGTAACACTAGTCCCCTGCCAATTGTTATGCATAGTTTAGGGTTAGAGAACCCTGGTGGCCTGGTACATTGGTTGTACCTTGCTCAAATCATACATTGATTGCTGAAGAATTCAAGGATGTCATTTTATTTATGCTCTTCTTTTAGTCTTTTCAGTCTAGTAGGAGTAAAATTGACATGTTATCTTTTAATTGTCAATTTAGGGGTTCTTAGGGTATTTGGTAAGTAGCTAGTTACTAGTATCCCTTTTATTCACTCAGTATTCTTAAACATTACATATTGGTTCTATCATCTTAGATATTACCAGTGGAGCATGAGTTGCAGTCGACAATAAATAGTTACTGTACTTTCATCATCGAATAGCTGTTATTATTCACCGACCCATTCCAATTGACTTTCCCTTCTTCCGCTTGATTTTAATTCATTAAATCCGTGTCTCAGCTGAAGTTTAACCAATTTGACTTCTTCAGCCAAAACTCACTGCTACTTTTGTTTTTATTTATGTTGGAAAACTAGATCGACTTGTTGGTCACCGACTAGATCGACCTGGGCAATTACCTGTCCCCTCCCCCTGTCATTGTCATATTTAGCGGTGTAACTGCTTCTCTCTATATGATCTATATACGTAGCAATCCACTAGTTTCTTCATGATATAATTCAAGTTTTTTTAAGTAGAAATCATTCATATTATTTAATTATTGTTGTTTCTTATGAAAGAAAAACCAGAAGTTGAGTCCTACTTGTCAAATATTTCACAGAAGTATCCGAAATCAAAGTTTGCACAAAAATCCAAGTTTTGAAAACTCATGATGTCAAGGAACATTTTCACTCCCACCTTGGACACTATAACACATTGGGGGTCTTCCAAATCTTACACAACCTGAAGAAAAACCTTGGGCCTGGTTTTGATATTCCAGAAAATAATGGTAGAGCAGTTAATGCATTTATTAGATGCAAGAAGACTAGGAGGCTCAATGCCCGACAAGAGATGCGCAATCGAGAATTGTAAATTCATGTCGGAAATCTTGTTATATGGAGAACCTAACATACAATTGTTGTGTCTTTGAAAAATAGCCTATAACCCGACTCTGAAATCAGCGCCCTTGAAGTAATACTTTTGCTAATACATTTAGCCCTATGTCTAACAATAACTCTGTTTACTTTGATCAAATCTCACTATGCTTTTCTAGTGCGCAAATTATTTTTAATAGTATTTCTATCTTTAACTTTAAAACATAACAAAAAAGGTCTAATACTTAGTAAGTTACTCAATAGACTGTATTGACATTGTATCTTTACGCATCACAACAATACCTGGTTGCAACAATCACCATCCAAGTAACCATCATATAAGACCTAAATTTGACATGCGGATATAATTTGATTTTCCCTTAATTAATCTTTTAATCCTCATTAAAAATATACTTTTAAAAATCCTACTTATCATCTTCTACATTAATTTGTGTACGTTCCTGCTACCTTAACTAGATTAATTGGAAAGTGGTTGAAAGTGTTGTATCCTTGCAGATTTATATCAACTCCAATAATATCACTGATGCTTTGAACCTGCAAAGAAAGATCCTGCATACAATGGAAGTTTCCAAGGTTTGGATACCTATCCTTTACTTTTTGTTACTGCAATAGTTACATATCTTATTATTACCGAGTTCTTGGATTTCCTGCCATGCCATCATATCTGTTCTGGTCCATGGACATGTTTCCGGTTGTGAATGTGAAATAAAACATCTCACCTTTTAGGGAGAGATTGATGGTACGAGTTTTCTTGTCCAAATACATTTTGTTATCATATGATTTTGAAGATATGCCATGGAATTTTAAATTTGCTATTAAGATTATCTTATGATGTATATTATATATATGGTCAACATTCTCTGTCTGGCACATGTTTATAAGTTAATAGGAAAATTATTGATTGGTCAGGGATGGGAGTCTTTGGAGACTGTGATTGCCGCTGAAAGGCTTGCACTGATTCTTCAGTCAGCAGGAGGACAAGGGAATTTGACCGAAGCAAAACTACTTCTACAAAGGTTTATTTTGTGCTATTCGATTACCAAGTAACAAACTTCTACTAGTGAAAGATCTCTTGACTAAATTATGTTGTAGATGTCTTGACTCCCGGAGAACGCTACTTCCTGACGACAATATTCAGGTTTCTGCTCTGCAAATAACTTTTTCACTTACGCATTTTTGTGAACTTCCTTAGTTACTGAACATGGTTGTATATCTTGTTTGGCCTGAAAATATTGGGCTTGATGATGACTAGAAACGTACACTGATGCCATTTTTAGAATTACTTCTCTGCCATGTAATACAAATCACACAGCAAACTACATGTTCATCCACCAGCATTTAGATGTCCTTATTCATTTGATGCTTTCATAAAATTTGGCTGTTTGAGCTTGTGTGGTAAACGTATCAAGGACTCAAGGAGTGAAGATCTCTGTCCAAGATGAAACCGTGAATTAGAATTCAAAATTCAGATGGCACTTTAAACAGAAAAATACACACCTCACCCATGCACAGGAAGGTGTGAAGACCAAGTTGAGTGTGACAAAAAAACAGGTTACGTTAGGTGGTGACTCGTGATCTATGAGGCAAATCGCAATCCAAATTCCAAGTATACTAATTTGAGCTATCTTTTGTAGATATAATATTTAACTATTCAAATATTAGTTTTTATTTGTATTTCTACAATATTGTAGATAACAATAACACAGTTATGCTTGATTATACATGATGCTAGACACATATTTGAAATACATATAAAGTAGCTAGAAACTATATGGTTTCACATGCTAGAAATGTCAAATAAAACGAAATGGAGTTGATCATTGTTTTTGTTTTTTATGATTGGTTGTCAAAAGCCAATGACTCAAATCAAAGAATAAGGAAATAAAGCCTTGTCGGTTAGCCATTTGAACCCCCCTTCTCTATCACACTCACAAACACGTATGTGTGTATGTACGCATGACACATACAATCACACACACATCTTAGTGGTGTCTAATGAATTCCTTGATTATCTTTATTTTGAAAGTTATAAGCTACTAAATGCTGTTCCATTTACATTGCTTTTTATTTAACTTGTGCATTTATGCCCCCATAATAGGTAATGTCACATGATATTGGGTGTTAAACTTTGATATATAAAGTTCATAAATTCAGTATAAGTGAATATAGCAAAGGCACGTATCTATTAAGATGGATTATTTGTTTAAAAAAATGATCATTAACCTTAATCTATATAAAATGTCAGATAGCTGCCAACATGCTTCATCTGGCTAGGGTGGAGCTTCTCATATATAGCCAAAGACATGGGAATATTTCTGAAGCAACTGCAATCATTGACAACGCAAAACATCTTCTGGGCAATGCAACAAGGTTTGGCTTTCCCACTATTCAGTTTGGTCCTGAATAATAGATTCTTAGTTCATTAGCAGAGATAAATCAGGGACAAATCTGAGAGAAAACTCAACCCATAACTGATTCAAGTTTCTGCAATATAAATTCTAATCTTAATAGTCTGTACTTTCTGTTTATACTATAAACCACTTACTAACTGAAAAAGATGCCCCTAACAACCCTACTGTTCAGTGTGGTCCTGCTTCTAACCCATTTGAACGTGTGGGGTTTTTCATGCATATGCTTCTTTTAGATTATAGCTTGCTCCAATTGCTTTGGAATAAAGTTTATAGGATTAAAAAATACTATAACATTTAAAGGTTAATTTTCATAACATGGTGTACTTTCTTTTCTTTGAACTTAGTTTACAAGTGCATTGAAGTTTTAGGCTTCTTACTTGATGAGTGTCTCTAATCATCAGCTGCTGAAATACATCCAATAAAGATGTAGTTACTAAACCTGTCTTTACTCCTTGGTAGTTTGTTGCTGCACTTTCTGTAAGTTATAGTATTAACGAGGTACTTTATTTTACATTATTATGTATTATTTCTCTTTGGCAGGATAGCTCAGCAGGCTTTGGATAAGTTGATAAAGCAAGGAGCAAATGGCAAGTCTTACCCATTGTCAAGGACTGATGCATACTCTGAGCGTACAGCCCTGCTTATACTGGTAAGTTCTACACACTTTGACCAGTAATTTAGTTTCGTTAATTTGAGACGATTACTTCAAATGCTCCTTCTTAAACACCCAAGTTAATTCGACATGCTGATAAATGATTTATAACGTTTCTTTTATTGTGACATCAAACACCCAACGCAACCTCGTAATGTCTTATTTCATGCTGTAAAATGTCTGGCATTACTGTTTTTTTGTTAAAGTATATCTAGTTTGAAGTACGAGCATTGTTCTTTTTTTATATATTTATCAAATCTCATATCCTTTTCTAGCCGTGTGATCTTATTATTAGCTAAGGCTCTTGATACTCATCTGACCTACCAGAACACTATCTTTATGATCTCAATACTGCATGACAAGCATTAATTCCTTGCATTAGAGCTTTTTGTGCTGCTTGTGCTCTCAACACTCTTCAGCAATCAACAATATATCTTTGAGCCATACTTGTGGTTTCAATGTTGCTGATCAGTGATGTGGTTCTGTGGTTGTCATTCATCACTCGTTCAAGCATTCCCCAGCAACTCTGTTGAGCTTTGGTTTAGGCCACTGTTCATTGAAATTTGTTCATTTGTCTCTCGTTCTCGATTCATGTTGGGTGTTATTCTCGTGTGTTCTCGGCTCTAGATTTCAGTTTTTATTTAAGTTCACCATGGAGATATAGCTCCAGTTAAAGAATCAAATTGCAGTGATGTAGTTCCAGATGCAACACGTGTCACCAAATACCCATTTATTGAAGTTTAAGCGGGGCATTTGGCAAAAATTGAGCCATTCGATTGTGTGCAAGAAGTTGGGCATGATTAACATCTTTGCTTCTACTTAAGTTGAGTTAATCTACTCACGAATATTAGGAATGACTGAGTTTTACATTAGTTTCCTTTTCTAGCCTTGTAATCTCTATAAGTTGAGGTCGTTACCTCACACATAAATTCCATATTTGTTAGTTAAGAAATTATTGTGTTTTATAGTTCTTAAAAGAAAATTCTCACTGTTAGTTAATTGACAAGCATAAAGTCCTAGCCTTAAAAGATTAAGAAAACATGTAAAACTTTGTCTCTTTTGGCGTGTTTTGTGGTATCTAAGACCATGTATGTTATAATATCCCTAGTTTTACCCCAAACACTTGTGTGTTATCCATATTTGTGTTCACTGGTACCACTTACCCCCTCCCTCTCTCTCTCCCTCTCTTGATTAATATAATTTTAGATGGGGTAAATATACTTATCTTGCTGTTGGATGTGATGCAGATGCAAGCCTTAAATGCTTTGAGCCAACTGGAAGTTACGAAGGTTGAGTTGCAAGAACCTATGGTAAGTACTTCCACCTTCAGAAGCTGTGGTAAAAAAATATAGTAGATAGATACATGGTCTTTGTCTAAACTTAACAATTCACATACTTGATACTTTGACAGCTTGTTAATTTTCTAGACATAAAGGTTGCAAATCTTGTGAACTGGTTCATGGGTCGTTTTGTTTAGGTTAAAACAGGTGGTGTTTCCAAATAAATTACTGTTCAAATGGTAAAAATTTACACTTGTAAATAGTAAAACCTTACATATGTGTAATTGGTAAATTTACACATGTAAAATTTTAAAATATACGAATACATGTAATTTAACACATTATTTTGTAATTCAATAATAATGATAGGTATCTAGTTAAATAGTGATTTTGATTTGTTATTGTGAGTTCTCATAGTGCTTGCAATATTTGCTTCGGCTGTTGAAGGCAAGTTAGTAAAGATAGATTACCGAGTTGAGGATGGGATAAGTGCCATAGAAAGCTTGAAGTTTCCTCATGTAGGTAGCTCAAAGTACGGTTTCGAAGTAAACTACCTTTTTTCTTCTCTTACTTAGAGTTCTGATAGAACCCAGAAATTGGATGCTTTGATTAATCAGAAAACAAGTAAAGATAGTGCCCAAATTCGAGAATGGGTGATCTCCAATATAAGGTTTACAACCCAAATTTGATAAACATAAACATTGATATCTAAACAAGAAAATAAACCAGCTATTAATACTAATCCTAAACCAAAGGTTACTCAATTGACTCCCCACTTCTTCAATTTCCCCAACCTTTCGGTACCCTCAACAATTAATGAGACTGACCCGACCCATTGGACCCTGACTCAACAGTGGGTTCCTATCAATACTACCCGCTCGGAGAAATGACTTGTCCTCAAGTCGCTTAGGTTAAAACCCAACTATGACACCTGGTAATTTGTCCTCAAATGGTTCGTATAGAAGATGGTGAAAAGTGGTCGAGTTCTGGTTGTCATGTTGTACACCTTCAATACTTTGAACTCGTTCCGGGGGTCTAGGGTGTTCCCTAAATTGTTCATGGCCCCTCTTCTTGCCGTGTGACTGTCCCCATGATAGAATAAAAGCCAATTTCAGCAATAGCCTCTTGAATGAGCGGATTTCCTTCGTCGCCTGTGCTCGCGTGCTGCCTTGTTTCAATTGTAACCGCTCCCACGCGATTTGAAGTTTGGTGTGAGAACTAAAACAACGGCCTTCTAGGTTTTCCCTTGAGAAACTACCGGAGAATGCTATCATTTGATCCAACCCGTCGATCTTCGTGTTCCAGGGCAATACATTCACAACACTTTGAACACCCAAAACTTTTTTAATCTGACATTCTTAAAATGCCCCTTGCGCCACCTGCACATCTTCCAAAACAAGCATAGATCTAATTTCATCATCACAAGGACTATCATTGAGTGCTTCCTCCTTAATGGAACCCGTCCATGGACCTTTGGGGTCGTCCTCGGACACTTTTTGGTCCTCACAATTATATTTATCAACAGGTATAAGAGTCATTTCCGGGTAGCCCACCATCATTACATTCATGTTTACCTGCTGTTCCATGATCGTCTCACTGGAAAGACCCGCTAATTCCATATGAGTGGATGTGATATCCTTGATCTGATCCGTCAATAGAATTTGAAGGTTATCCTCGGGTTCCTTGTCATCCATCCAAGCCTCCTTAATTTCTGCAATATCAGCCTTTATGTGCAACACTATAGACTCGATTCTGGATGCTATTGCAGCTAATTGGGCTGCAAGAGACTCAGGGTTTAAAGTGCATCTAGATGGAGTGATTCTGGTGCTATGTGTCATTTATTTGATTTGAGAATTAAAAGGGGTTGGCAAGAACAGAAAGTTGAACCGAAGATGACAATGATTGGATTTGTGACTGAAAATTTGGATTTTCCCAATTTGAATATCAAAAACAGAATTTGGTCAGACGGGATTTGGAATAGGATTTAGTTTCCGGATTACTTTGCTAACCTGAACAGCTTGCAAACTGTGACTGAGATTTGAGATTTGGCGACTCGATTTCCCGGCAATGGAACCAAATGATAGAACCCAGAAATTGGATGCTTTGATTAATCAGAAAACAAGTAAAGATAGTGCCCAAATTCGAGAATGGGTGATCTCCAATATAAGGTTTACAACCCAAATTTGATAAACATAAACATTGATATCTAAACAAGAAAATAAACCAGCTATTAATACTAATCCTAAACCAAAGGTTACTTAATTGACTCCCCACTTCTTCAATTTCCCCAACCTTTCGGTACCCTCAACAATTAATGAGCCTGACCCGACCCATTGGACCCTGACTCAACAGTGGGTTCCTATCAAGTTCTCAAGATAATCCTCCCCTAGGGAGTCTTTATATAAAAATTAGGAGTTATCCTTCTATTACTTTTTTTAGTTAGTAATTAGTATCTTACTGGGATCATTATTTCCCAACTATATTCAGGGGTAAATTGTTTAGGATTATGATGTGTTTTCATTCTGATTTCAATATATAAAAAATTGTGGAAGGATCTCAATACACAGCATATAGATTTCATTTAAAAATTTAACCTTAAAATCTTAGTTGCTGAGTTTGTGCTTATCATTACCACCTATCTTTCCTTCCATTGGGAAATATAGGATAAAGAGATGCTGCTGCATTCAGAAGTCGAGAAACCTCTTCTTGATTGTATTTCTGCCTATAAACAGGTAAGCGACCACGTTTACGCGTTGTATCATTGAGTAGTAATCGGCAGTTAATTTGCATAACTTTTTCTTTCAAATGCAGTATGGAATTCAGAGGTCGTTATCTAATTTTGCTGACATAAAGGCCGAGTATCTCTCATGTTTGAAACATCTTTCTGCTCTACTTACTCACTCGAATAGCAATGGGTTGAAGCAATCAAGACGACCTACTTTGCAAGAGGTGTTGAACGAAATCAAGCGACTTGAAGGTGGATCATCATCATCAATGCCCAACACAAAGCCTTAGCTCAAAAACATATATTTTTTTTACATGTTAATTACTTTAAAACACATGGCGAGCCCAGCAGAAACAAGTAGAACATCGCAAGGTGCATGCGGTGTAATTAACCACATAGTTTTTTAGCTATGGCTCATCACAGGTACCATATATTTAAAACCTAGAGTAATAAATAGGTTGCTTATATTTATTTACTTGTTTTTTAGTACCTTGTCCATTTATTTTTAACATATGTTCCTTGCAAGGGTCCGCTAGCAAGAGCAGGTTTTGCTCATTTGGATGTTATATAATTCTCCCACACGATAGTGTGCGTATTTTTTAGTAACAATGTTTTGCTGGTGCATCATTTGTTGAATAAAATTTCCAAGAAGATGGGATCTCTATATAAAATGGTTTATATAGATAGTGCTACGTAAAATGTCACAACCATGTAAAAGAACGATACATGCCCGTGTATTATGATTTTCAATAGAACATGGTGTGAGTATATAGAATATGTAACAGCCTAGCTTTTATGTAGTATACTAACATAGTAAGAATATGTTAAGTTAGAACATTGGAAAGCAAATTAAAATTTGTTGGTGTAATTTCAACTTGACATTGTGAAATACCGGAAAAATTGTCAAAAGATTATGAAAGTACTATGTTTGAAGTGCAAGACAGTGAATCAAGCTAGCTTCTAGTATTCATGAGCGTTTAGAAGCGAACGAAATGGAGTTCTAAGTGTATTGTGAACCAAACGCCCAACCTCTCTGATGTGCAGCAACACATTCATTATCTTAGAAACATAAAAAGTAATAACAAACTGTCTTAAGAAGACGTTCTGATGGTAAATGGTGTGTCATACAACTAAAAGGTTGAAGTTTTAAGGTATAGTTGTGATGTATTTATCTATTCAAATCTATGAATTGCTGTTAGAAAAATTGACAAACTTGTTGGACAGGTATGGTTATGGCACAATTTAAGGTTGGTTATGATTATTCTTTGGTGGATTTTGACCAAAGTTATTCTAGAGTGTAATTTTGTTTTGTAGCCATCCCTAATTGATACTTTGACACTATTTCTAAGTTTCATTAAAGGGTGGGAGAGGAAAGAAGTGAAAGAAAGTTGAAAAAAAGAGGTGTTTCAGAGTTTTTTTGAAATGAAAGGAAAAATTTATTATGATTTTCCCTTATAAGTTTCTTTTCAAATTGGAAGGAAGTGGAGAGAAAGGAATGAGATCATATTAAAATGTTTATTTTCTCTTTCTTTCCTTCGAACTCTAGAACGCAAAATGAATTATCATATTTTCCTTTCCTTTCTCTTCTAAACTTTCTTTTCGTTACTAAACTCAGGAATAGAGTGGAATCCATTTGAATTCCAACCCAAAATTATTTGTAGAATACGGTTTATCACGAAAGTGGTTATTTATGACTTAAGTTGACTTGAAACAAAAATTTGTTGAAGTGATTAAATATTACCTTAAATGAGCAATTACACTTTCATTAGTTGTTTTTGACTAAAATGTTCCATATAGAAGGTGATCAATTACAAAATGTGAGGCGAGGTTAAAATTGGGTCAATAGCTTCTAATTCACTCCTAGGATTCTAAATTGGTTTCATTGAAAAGCGCATTAACTAAATTAAGTTGACTTTTAGGTCTTGAAATTTTTTGGGTGACTAATGGCTAATTGGATGTTAAATTGGTAGAACTTTTTAAAATAAAATATACAAACACGTGGCTATTTTGATCATTCATTAAGGGTTGTGCTGTTGTGCAAGTAACTATTTGAGAATCTTTTGGACTTTTGACTAATCTAAATCTATAAAAAAAAACAATTAATAAAATAAAAAAACGGTAAAAACGGTTGTACTCAAACGAAATGTAATAAAAGAAATGTAATGATACAAATATTGTAACGATTGGATAAAGATGACGCCTCTAATAATTATATGACCCATTCATCAAAAGTTTGTTGATTCGAGTAAAAAAGAAAGTTTTGTTTGTAGGTTCATTTAAGGTCTCACTAACCTAAAAGAGGTCAACTTGGATTGGGATCTACTAAATTTATACAATGGGTAAATTTTGGTTATCACCTTATCCCCCATGCACCAATACCACTACTGTCAACGCCACGATCGTCGCCGCCACCATCGTTATCCGTTGCCTATCATAATAACGAATATAGCACGTCATCCCCAACGACCCATTTTAAGGAGAACGTATTTTGGTTACCCAAGCAGGTTGACTTTTTATTAACACAATCTGTTTTTAACTCAAACTCCATTAGAACCCAAACTGATTTTGATTAAAACATCTTTCCAACTTAAACTCTATTAGATCAAAACTCGCTTTGATCTCAATCCATTTTAAGCGGCTTTAATTTGAACCTATTTTAAACCAAATTCATTTTGACCCATTAGACAACCTGAAAATATGTTTTCCAAGCGTAACCGAAGATAATGCTAGTATTCTAATGGAGAGACTTGTTGATTTCACTGTCTATGTATGTCAATGTACTAAGTAACATGTTTAATTCCAACCACGAGGTTGCTTGTTTGAGCTCTTAATGAGTCGAATGTTTGAATCTGTAAAAGATGTTTCATTCAAACCATTTGTTTTCTTGAATTGATGTCTAAATTGGTCAAACATTTAGATCTAAATGGGTAAATATTATACTGGTTTAACACTTATCTATTCAAAAGTTGTGAGTTATATTTGTTAGTGAGCATTTTCATTTAGAGGCTATTCACAAACAGGATCAATGAAACTCACATTTATATCCAATTAAAATTACATTACAAACACTTTTTTTACAAAACATTAGATCTTTGATGTAGTTTGGTTTCAAAATTAAACTAGTTTAAGTTTAAAAAAACACTCAATATCATTGAAAAACTATCATCTTCCTTGTGATGAATAACATTACACTATGATTGTACAAAAATAACTACTAGTACTAGATAAAAAACTTGACTCAACTCAATTGCAACATACAATAATCTCTGTTACAAGTCACAGATAACACACCAACACATTGCAGAGTAACTTACAGTGGTTGGTTCTATGATGATGATGGATTCAAATTGACTACAAAGCAAATCCTTTCAAGTACTCGGGATCGCGTTTAGCTCGTTCCTGAAACTTCTTAAACCAACGATCCAATATATCCATAGGCACCACCAATTTACTCCCATCAACACCACAAAACGACTGCATGAAATTAAACAAATTCTCACCAACTTTCATCGCCAATCGTTCAATCTTCTTCTCCGCCATTACATCCAGCGACGGTAGAGAAGCTAAATCCTCAACCGAAACACCGATTTTGGCCGACAACGGTGGAGCGTCAGGAGCAGTGATGTGGTTGTTGAGTCCTCCTCCAGCGCCTGGTTCCGGCCACGGGAGAGATAAGACGGCGGAAGGACGAGCTAGGGTTACGGCGCCGACGAATAGGAACTGTGAGCCAGGTGATTGGATGTATACAGCTAGGGCTTTGTCTGCTGGAAGAGTGAAGTTGTTGAGGAGAAATATGCAAACTTCGCGAATTGAATCGTACGCTTCACCTGCATAAAAAAAAGGTTAAAAAATACAGTTTGATTGAGTTTGATTGAAGATGAAGAAAGGATTTGTGATTACCGACGAAGGTGTTCATGTCGAGGATCCAGTGGAAGGTGTCGATTTGAGTGAAAGTTGAGATGTCGATCGGGAAGCTTCGATTTGGAAACACAACGCCGAACATTGTTTTGATTTAATTGCAGGATTTGAGTTATGGAGATGATGAAGATGAAGATGATGATGATGATGGATTTGAGTGATTTATGAACTTGTGTTTGATCTAGACGATGGAGAAGTATCTAGAAGGATCGAGATGATGATCGAAGTGAAGTTGGAAGGTGATTTTGGGGCTCATTTGCAGGTTATTGTTTGATTGATATCTTTCATTTTTCCTTTTTTTTTTAGAAAAGAGAAAGTTCCATGTACAAAGTGTAAGAAGGATTTATAGCTATTAGATCTATTTTTAAAAGTTAAAATAAATCAATTGATAAAGGGGTATTTTTGTCATAGCCAATTTTGTTGACTTTTTCTCTTTCTACATGCAAGACACATGTTAATTCCTCCACTTTTTTAAACGTTAAAAACTTTTACATACGACATTATTTTTTAATAAAAATTACACCAAAAAAACTAACGTTTTTTATCTTCGAAACGCGTATAGTATTGATATATAAAAAAAGAAAAAAAAATTTCAAATTTTTTAGCTCATTGTGTAATATCATTGTGTTATATTATAAGTTGTGTTATATCATTGTGTTATTTTATAATTTGTGTAATATCATTGTGTTATATTATAATATCATTGTGATATATAAAAAAAGAATTTTTTTTTAGATTTTTCAACTCATTGTGTAATATCATTGTGTTATATTATAAGTTGTGTAATATCGTTGTGTTATATTATAAGTTGTGTAATATCGTTGTGTTATATTATAATATCATTGTGATATATAAAAAAAGATTTTTTTTTTAGATTTTCAGCTCACTGTGTAATAACATTGTGTTATATTATAAATTGTGTAAAACCATGTTTTTCAGCTCATTGTGTCATAATATAACACAATGATATTACACAATGAGTTGAAAAAACATGGTTTTACAAAACTTATAATATAACACAATGATATTACATAATGAGCTGAAAAATCGGAATTTTTTTTCTTTTTTTATATATTAATATTATATGCGTTTCAAAGATAAAAAACGTTTGTTTTTTTGTGTAATTTTTATCAAAAAATAACGTCGTATGTAAAAGTTAATAACGTTTCAAAAAAGTGGGGGAATTGACATGTGCCTTGCATGTGGAGAGAGAAAGTCAACAAAAGTGGCTATGACAAAAATACCCCTCCACCAACATGTATTACCACAAATTGATCTTAACCATTAAAATATAATCTAATAGTTGAAAATTCTTCTTACACTTTGTACCATTTTTATCCTTTGTAAAATAACCTAACTCCTTTAGAAAATTAAGAAAAGTAGGTTTGTTTTCGACTGAACCCGTAATAACACGCGTTTAGAGAGACTCAAGTTTTGTCGTTTAAACAAAAAAGTAAAAATAAAATCACGTAGCGGTGTAGGAAATCTAAATTTAACGACAAGCGAGCTACCATCTAACATTATTGTCACGTCATGTTCTTTCGTTTTTTGTAATAACTTTTAACTTATTTGAGTCTCTTGCCACTAACGATCCTTAATAAACCAATACAAAATCAAATTAGTTTTCTTGTAAAATCATTACAAATATAGAATCATATTATTTGTTTCTGAAAAACTTTAAAGATTGTATAATCGTTTATGAAGGATGTCTAACGAAGTAACATGACTTGCATGTACCTGAAATGGTTGTGGGACCAAAAGAAAACAAAATTGGCACCACACTTATGTCAAAATATAATTTAAAACTCAAATCAATAACGTATCTTCATGTACTGAATCACTCGCACGTAACTTACTTAAGCAACTTCTCTATTTTTAAAGTCTAACACCACCACATATTTTCAACATTTCGGTATCATAACCACATACCTTGAGAACAATGATCTAGACATACCCATTTTCTAGAGTACTCTATAACAGTATAGGAAATAATTTATATAACTAAGTTAGAGAAATTGATTAGAACTGAGTCTTTTATTACTTTAACCAAAAATAATCAAAAAAACATTATAAATGACATGTTAGTGAAAAGAATGAAAAAATAATAATGACAATAAGCAGATTTGATGAACATACATAGTCTTGATGAATTAGTTAAGCAAACTTGAAGACTTTCTTAACAAAGTATCTGCCAACCTTGTTGGATAATATCAACCACGGTACGATGCCAATCTGCAGTTAAAGTTGAAGTAACCATCAGAAGTAATCTCATCTTCCGACCAATGACCTATCGGAGTATTTGGATGAATTTCATTTTATCCCCAAGAACCTCACAACTGGATGTTGTTTGCCATATTCTAGAGTAACTAAAAGACGCACGAGGTCGTGGCATCTTATATCAAAACCATGGTCACGACGTCATAGAAGAGTTTATTAATGTCAGACTACAACGGGAACCTACTAATACTTGGTGTGATACTGTATATTGTATAGCAACAAGAAAGCTAAAATACGTTACCATCACGTTGTCATTGAAAGAAGATGTAGCTGTCCAAGATAAAAACCAACCTGTATTGGAAACAAGATTGAAGTATGTTAGGATGTAAACTAGAAATGAGGCTAATACTATAATGGACCCATAAAGTTTCACTTGGATTAAGGTAACTTTTGTATATACTTTGTAATACCTTGCTTTTATGTATAATAAAATATACACATATTTGAAGAACTAATCACTCACATCTCCATATATAAACTACAAGGACTCGTCATATCATTACTTAAAGTATAGGATAGAGTCAGTTTATATAGTTAGAATAGTGCAAGGACTAGTTATGTCAACTATGAAAGTTCATAACCTACACATGAACAGACACAGCGATTCAGTAATCGTTGTGACCATTCATACGCATATGTATATATGCAAACACCTTGTAAATGAATCCTTATGATAAATATATGAATTAATAGTTGATCAGTTGATCTTGATATTGTGTGAATCAATTGGGACCAACAATATTAGTTTTAATTCTCTCTTATTACATGGTATTAGAGTAGAGTTTGGTAAATATATTTGGGTGAAGGCTCTTAAACAGCAGTTACTTCAAGATTGGCATCTGATAAGAGTGCTCGATATTAAAGCTTAGAAGGTTCCACTTAGCATACCGGCTGAGTGAGCTCGTCATTTGAAGGATGTACCTCACACCATTATCTCCTATCCTTTGGATTAGGTTCAATCCCGTGATGATTGAGGAACTATAATTTCATTTCGATTTAGATTGAAACAGTAACTATTGCCCCGTAATGATTGTGGTGCTTAGTCGTCTTAATTTCTGAGTGCTGGTTCTGATTATCCCATCATCTTTGTTTGAGATACATTGTCCTTGTTGATCTCTCAAAATCTTTAAAAACAATATCCCCAATTTTTCACTAGCCAACTCTAAATTATGAGTCATATCAAATTATCAATTTGCTAAACACCGTGTTCGTCTAGGAAGAGTCCTTATTTAAGTTGGTTCATTAGCCCATGTCATATTACCCCCAGAACTAGTTATAAGAACTTTGTAGATATTACCTCTAGAACTAGTTTTAAGGACAAGAATAGGTTACCAAACGGCTGCACAAGTTCTTTGGATATTGCAGCCACAGGAGCACGCCAAAACCACAGGGTAAGTGCAGCGAAAATAACAATCTGTAAAAAGACATAAATGCTTGTTGCAAACTCAATATGGCAAACACTATATCCAAAAGAATATAACGAGCACCTTTGAAATCATTAGAATCCTCTCGTACAAACCAAATGACGCTTTCATCTCCATGGTCAGTGACTCTTGACCTGCATAAAGTTTGCTGTAAGATTCACTTGAATGTGGAAAAGAAGGATCCCGGTTTGTAGCTTTAAGCAAGAAACAAAGCAAAACATCTGAAAGTGTGACCTTACACTGTTTCCAAAACAGTTATGCTGGTTCATGTACTGAAGGACCCATATCACTCAAAAGAAGGCTCAACCAATATATGTAAAAGATCAAACAAATTGGGTTTTACTATACTTCGGTGTTTACAACCTCCTAAATTAGTTTACTCTTAAAATTTAATCATTTGTTCTAATTGTAGATTTCACAATCATGTTCTATACTCTATACTACTATTTTTTTAAGCCCATATTATATTAAAAAATAAACAAAATATGAACACAAACAAGGGTTGGAAGTCATCTCTCCTGAAATGGCTTATTATTAAGAAGTTAAGTTTCTCTGTTAATGATTCTATATACAACCTCTATTTAATGAAAAATTCATTCTAGATGAACCCCTTATGGAACTACATAATTGTTCGGTTTAATAAATGCACCCAAATGAACAAAACTTGTATGAAAAAAAGAACAAAAGCATTGAGATGCATACCAACTCTTTCTAGGTGCCTTATATTTTATTTGTTTTGACATGCTGCCCAATCTTTGCCATCTATACTATCAAGTCATATTACAATGCTATTCCATTTAAAATAGACCGTTCTAGCATTACCCTCACAACAATGAAATAAAGTTAATAGTGAGGCTAGTAACATATAGTTTAGATGAGAGGTAAATCCTAATTATCCCTGTTATAAATAATCATAAGAGGAATTTGTCCATTAGACCCTTTTGGGCCTGAAGGTTTACCCTTTGGTTTGGATTAATATTATATTTTGAACCAAAACAGAAAACACCATTACCAAGGTGTCAATTACAACCCATTTACCTAGAACTGGTTGATCTGGATTATATACTCAAGCACACTACATCACATTAGTCAATAATACAAGTTTTTCTAATATACTTACACATATAGAAGTGTGGCATTGCTTAATCTAGTTTGAAGATACTCGGTGCCACATGATTTGATTCAAGAAATTCTAATGTGGACAAATACTATATTAATCCACACCTAAAACCATGTGCATCTTTTTATACAATTACATGCATAAAGTTTCACTTGGCTTGTTATAATGCATCTTTTTATGCATAAAGTATAAGAAAAAAACTGTGTAGTCCATATAGAGAAATGAAATTTAGAATTTGTATGTATTAAATACTATTTTATAACACTGTAATTTTTAATAAAATATAGTTAGCTAAACATGTTGACCCGTCATCCAACCTGCCCATTCCACCACCTTTGAATTCAAAAGGCGAGTAGATTAAAAAAATCACAGTATGCTAAGAAAGTAGCAAGTAAATAACATACTTTTTGCAAGTTCCTTCTCCTTAGCTGCTGCTGTTCTCCTTAACTTTGCAGCTTGAGCAAATGTTGAAGGCCTGGATTGAATGATGATATAGATGTTTAACATGTTTTACAAATCTAGTTTTGTACAGCTGAGTATTAAAGACAATTAATTTCTCAATGATAATGACATAAAATTCATTACAAGATGAACAACAATTGTGCAAGGTTTATGACTTTATGGTAATCATAATTTAGTACATAGAGGCATAGTTCTCAATATATGCATGAGGAAGTCAACTGCTTTTTTCCTCGTTAATATCAGATACTAGTAAAAGACTCTTAAGGTGAATTTCACAAGTGTCCAAAGTTTTGAATGTGGAAAAATCTGAGGAGTTGCAAACACTAATAAGATAGTGTGAACATGGAAAACTTACAAACGTTAGGCATGCATAACAGCATAAGTACATGTAATGAAAGGTCCTGATGGGACACTTTTTTCCACAAAAGCTATTCGGCGATCATATAGGGATCCGATTTTGACTTTCTACAATCTACTACACCTATGACAATTTTGTATTATTAACGTTATTCTAAATATCAACAGTATGGAATCGAGGATACCCATTGACCATGTTCTTATGTAAGGCATTTTGAAATCATGGACTAGATAGCACAAAAGAAGAACATAGCAAAGTGATCCAAACTAATATTGTTAATGAAAATGATGTAGTAAATCTAACTGTGACAAAGCAGCTGCCTCTTTCAACAGTCTCTTGATCTCAGCACGCAACAGCAGCTCCTTCTCACTCATGGATGCTTTCTGTAACCGGACAAAAAAGTTATTTTTTTCTTATAAATAAACTGATCCTCGGAGATATAAAACCTTTATATTGTTGTCATAAGTCTTAACTACACATAGACAATATAATCATCTATGAACTGCAATTTCATTGTCATAGAACACAAAAAAAATGTATGAATTAGGCATAACAATCAACTTGAAACACATTCTTAACCACCGTTGTGTGATCATCTAAAACTGATTATTGATATAAACAAATTATAAAGAAAAAGGTGTGAATGTAACTGAGTTTCTATTTAACTTACAATTGATGCTATGTAGATCCTCATACCATTACTTCTATAAAAGATATCAAAACTTAAGTGCAGTTCATCATAATTGCTACTTCTATCATACCTTACTATAGTAAAAACAACCACATATTTAATGAATAGTGTACGAAGGTGGACTAAATAATCACAAATTTTCATCACTTGAGTTCAAATTCAAATAATGATTAAGGTCACAAAACTCATAACCACATGAATGAAACGAAATGGCCACAGGCTCAAATAATGTTGTTATTCAAAACAAACTTAAAATATTTAGTGATTAAAGGATGTATATGAGAAAACGAGTCCAAATTGGAGGCGATTGGATTAAAAAACATCCATTAATGAAACAATTGGAGGAAAAAGAAGATGACGTAAAATTATACCCTTTTGTTGAGTGCTATGAACTTGTCAAAGAACTGAAAGGCCGTTGCGATGGAGAATATGAACACACATTTTAATGATTTTCCATGATCTTCTTCCATCGATCGATCCAAATGTGATTCGATTATTGAATTTGTGTTTACGGGTTATTTAGTGTTCGATGTCACAACTTCATCTCAGCCCCTTCTATTTTTATCCTTTGTTACCGAGCCAAAAATCATAACACAAAACATAGCTAATTTTCAGCCCTCATACTATAAAAGTTCAGGATCATCCGTAAAAAAAATATTGGTTGTGTTTCCAAGTTTCATTAAAAGATAAAAACAAAGAAAATGAAAACAAAATGTGTTATCAAGTTTCATTAAAGAGATTAAAAAAAAAGGAAAAAAAAAGAAAACAAGAGGAAAATATTATGATTTTTTGTTTCCTTTCAAATTAGAATAAAAATATGTAATGAAAAAAAATAAGGGAAAGAAGAAGAGAAAAGAAAAGAAAGTAAAGAAAAAGATTTTTCGTAAGTTAACTCGAAAATACATCGTAACTATATAAAAATCGAGTGCATATAAACAATAACTGGTTATACGATTGAGTCACGTGATGTGACGATTGGTTCTCGTGTATAACTTCGCCACACATGTGTATAAATTTTTTTTTTATGTTACACGTTAATTATTACTTTGTATTATTATATCATAATCATGGGTGATGGGTGGATCCAATGTTATGTGAGGGGGTCACACACTCCACAAAAGCCTAGTACACAAGCTAAGATTACAAACAAATTCAATCAACACCTTATTACTTTGTAGTCAACCCTTACAATTTAGTAGCAAGTCCGTAACACTCTCTCAGGGTAAGAGAGACATTTTATCCTTGACTCAATGGTTTTTGTCACCGGATAATTTTCAAAGACTTAAAAGGTGTTTTTTATCTATTAAATTTGATTTCTTTTAGAAACATATTTTAGATAGAACTTTTTAAGTTTTCCAAATAGTTTTTTTTTTATTTTAAATCGTTTAAGTTTTTTTATAAGGTCATGAATAGTGGTATTGAATGATAGAAAGTGTTGTCGCGTAGGATGCCATGTAAGCGGTTAGTTATATAGAAAAGAGATGGTAGTGGATGTGTCATGTGTATTGTGTGATAATGATAAAACTTGTAATTATTATAGTTGATGAAGTGTATAAATGCGATACGTTAAGATTTTTTTTAAAATACTAAAAAATACAAACATACGTAATCAAGTATGATCGATGGTAATCACAGATTTGACTATAACGCCTAGTAAAACAAAAAAGGGGCGGTGTGGCATGTGGGGACGTAAAAGCCCCATCACATTGGAATATCACGCTCTATTACAAATATGCTAATGAAAGAGACATCTTTACCTTCTTAACGTTATTAAATATGAAATTAAAGACCCGTAAACCATTCGTTAGTCTCGTGACACACCAAACTATTTCTAGCTTGACATGCTAATTATAATATATTATTAAAATATTTGATAAAACACATCCTCAACCATAAACATAAGTGTACAAAATTAGGTTTCCCTTTCAATGATAGTCATTATGATTCTTTTTAACTTGTATCATCTCATCATTTACATGACTAGAAGACGTTACATGACTAAAATAAATATAGCAAAAGATGTTCAATACAAGGCACTGGAATTAACTTAATGAAAATGAACCACCATAAATTTTAAATCTAGTTCAAATTATGGGCACACCATTTACATTGCTATTTAACTAATCCCTAACTCTTTGGCCACTTTTATTGTCTCATGACTTTTGATTAACAAACAAAAATTTGTTAGAAACCAACTTACGGACATCAATAAAATATTAGAATTTAATACTAGACATCTATGATGTATGACTCCCTATATAAATATATAAATGTGACCTCAACATGTCATAAGGTAGGTGGATACACATCTATGTTATTAAAATCAATTAGGATGAGAATTATACTCTACTATAAATCTTTTGAATCTGTTTACACCACCAATAAAAAATGACATCTTACAACCTCAAATATTACCATTTTAAATCAAATGTGTAGTGCACCATCATTTTGAACTCATTGAACCCTTCCAGCACATAACACTCACGCATGTTTGACATTAGAATGCATGTATAGAAAAAACGAGAAAGGTTCATTGGGATCACGTATTTACTGAACCTTTTACCCGCTAAATCAAATGTGTTGGGATGGTGAACCCACTGAACCTTTTATACCCGATAGAACCACAGTGTTCGTTGTTCTATCACTGTGTGGAAAGTGAAAACCGAATAAATAAAAATCAACCTAAATAGCAAAAACAAGTGTTTTATTACGAAAAAAAATCATATCAACTCTCCAATGGTTAATAAATACTCAAATATCATTCTTATGCAGATGCGTAGATAAAAACGATTTTTTGTTTTTGGTATGCTCTGGATGTACTTGACATTTTCCATGAACTTCGCGTTAATACTATATTTTGGGATTTTAAGAAGCAAATTCCATCCACGTAACTCACCGGTGTGAATTATTCATATGAAAAATCCTTTAGCTTTTATGGGAAGATAAACTTGACTAGACTTATAAAACAACCACTGATAGCCTAGTCATAGATTGAGAGTTCTAACTGTGATGACCATTCAATGTGAAAGTAAGTAACAAGATTTTCCCGAAAGTAATAAGTCTCTTTGAGAGAGAATAGTAGTGACCGAGAGAGTTGTCAGATAATGAATGACTTGAATTACATGACATCACTTGTTTTTATACTAGGTACTATCGTCGGTCGTTTTTAAAGGTATAACCTAAAATCCGAATGATGGTTACATAATCAACCACTCCATACAAACTACCTTGTGGGCAGAGCATTGTGGGTGTACCAAACACAATACGGAAGCGGTGAAGTCCGGATACCATGGATTGATCTTATCTAGAGAATTCAAAATTGACACCATATCTCTTCAGGATTAAATAATATAATCAACGCATAAAAGTTACTGAATAACAATACACTATTTAAAAAAAAGGTAATACAACTATTGGAATGACTTCCTTTCTTAAACTTCCCCAAACAAAACCTTTCATATAACCAAAATTACAAGAATGAAAACTATTATTAATACTCACGCTTATATTTACATCTTTTAACACCTTTGAGCCTAGCTTTTAAAACCACTAAGAATGAAAACTACTTAAAAACTTAACTTTGAGAATAACTCTATAAACCTTGAGCCTACTCACTTTCTATATTATTTTACTAATTATCTATTTATTTAAACAGTTATTGTTATTTAGTCTAGTGACAACTATTACTCTATTAGTATGATAAAAAGCTACGTTCGTAACCTTAAGGTCACTAGTTCGAATCCCATTCAACGCTAAAATTTCCCCCATTAACCCAGGTTACCATTAAGTCATATATTCAAGTCAAAAGGTTTTACGAGTTACTCATTTATCTTCAAAACAAGTTGACGTCATCCTCAACCGTCAAACTATCAATTAACGACTGAAATACCGTTTAAAATGTGGAAATACCCAAACTATAAAAAAACACGCCACTAAGTCTGAGTTGTTATTACAGTAAAAGAATATTTATTTATAATAATATTAACTTTTATATACTCCCTCCGTCCCATTAGAAGTGTCTGTATTGTCTTTTTTAGTTGTCCCATTTAAAGTGTCTACTTTTAAAACTTATTGGTAAACTTCCAAATTTGCCCTTAATAATATAAAACAAACAATATGATGGACCCACAATAATATTTATTGTCAAGGGTATTATTGTCAAATGACAAGCAAAAATACCCATCATTTAATGTGCCTAAAACTTTGTGTTTTCCAAACTAAGACACTTCTAATGGGACGGAGGGAGTAATAAATAAAGTATACACTTCCAATTATTTTACTAATTATATTTGACACCCTTTTCCAAGTTATGATGATAAGCATATACATACATGTAGTGTGTGAGAGTCACATACCAAGAAACAACAACCTTGTTTCCTAAGAAATTACAACACCACCACTTCATTTCATTTCATTTCATTTCATTGCATTGACATTTCTTTCTAAAGTAAACAAGATCAATCATCTCATTCTCATTCTCTTTCTCTTTTCAATTTCTCTCTCTCTCTACAAATTGATCATATCATATTCATACCATGACAACATAGCATATCAATTCAATTCAATTCAATTCAATTCATCATCATCAAAAGCAAAATGGGAAATTGTATACACACTTCTTCAAATTCTAACTCCATCATCTCTACCAATCCAAGCTCCATCACCACTAAACCCTCAGCTTCCACCACAGGTTCATTCATCTTCAATTTCAATTGTTTACAACTTTTAACCAAAAACCCTAACTTTTTTCATCTCAGGGACATCAATTGGTACGAGTAATGGTGTTGGGATTTCAGGCACAAGTACTAGCACCGTCTATAGCCGGTTTTCGGAGGATGCTTCACCGGCTGCCGGAGAGGTGTTGCCGGCGGCGGATTTGAAGGTTTATACATACTCGGATTTGAAGGCTTGTACTAGAAATTTTAAGTCTGATATGGTTTTGGGTGTTGGGGGTTTTGGAACTGTTTATAAGGGTTGGGTTGATGAAAAGACAATGTTGCCCTCCAAGAATGGTACTGGTTTCATGGTGGCTATTAAGAAGTTGAATCATGAAAGTGTTCAAGGCTTTCAAGAGTGGCAGGTAGTTATTTGATTTGTTGTTTTTATTAGATTATAGTAACCGTGTAACCGAGTGAGTTGGGTTGATAGCTTGAGGTGTTGACCGGGTCGTGGGAGGGTGGGATGTTGGTAAATCGTGATTCTATCATGGAGGATAGAGTGGTTGTTTCCCGAGTGACCCGTGGCTAAAAATATGGTTGTTTTGAAAATGCTGATATGTGTAGACACATTATTGAATTTTTTTTTTAAACAACAACACTTTGATTTTCAAGGAGAAATACACCACAACCTGCTGCTGACAGCAGGACTAGAACCCTTGACCTAGTGCTCCTAACACAAGTGTGTTACCAATGGGCCACTAACCTCATTGTCAGACACATTATTGATAGTAAGGTGGATTTACTTGAAGGTTACTAGAATGTGAAATTATGATGGTATTTGTTGCAATTTGTTAAATGATAAGTAGAAATTTGGGATAGAGGTGAGGCGTGCCCTGAGATTTTTGCTTATATTTAGGTACCAAGAACGTAAGAAGGCGGTCGTTGTTTTGTTGGTTATAATTTATAAACATCATATGCTAGGAAAGATTTATAAAATGTGAAATTATGATGGTTTTTGTTGCTATTTGTTAAATGTTAAGTAGAAAGGTATTTGAGAGCAACCTCTTTATCCTGCGGGATAGAGATAAGATTTGGCCTCATCTCACCCTCCCTAGATCGTGTTGGATGATTGAAATTTTTGTTGTGTGTGTTTGTTTGTATGATGACGTAGAATGTTTGCATCAAGAGTATGTTTCCGTCTTGTTTTTGGTTGATGAGAGTCGTTTGTTGGAACAAAATTGCAGTCCGAAGTGAACTTCTTGGGACGGCTTTCGCATCCTAATTTGGTGAAGCTTCTTGGGTACTGCAGGGAAGATAGAGACCTTCTACTTGTGTATGAGTTCATGCAGAAAGGAAGCTTGGAAAACCATCTTTTTAGACGTAAGTAACAAGACAAAGTGCACGAATCTAAACTGTAAAATATGCAATTTCTTGATCATTGAAACTTACTTGGGCTATGCAGGAGGTTCTACGGTTCAACCACTTTCTTGGAATCTACGGCTCAAAATTGCCATAGGTGCGGCTCGGGGACTAGCTTTTTTACACACTTCAGATGACAATGTCATTTATAGAGATATCAAGGCTTCAAATATATTGCTTGATGGGGTGAGAATTTTATATAGTATCAACTTTTACACTCATTTTTGCTTTTAAGTTTTGTATTGTAGGTGTCCCCGCTCCATAATTTCAGATTTTGGTGGTTTTCTAGATCATTGATTATTAGTTTTTTACTATTTGTAGAACTACAATGCCAAAATTTCAGATTTTGGATTGGCGAAACTTGGTCCTTCAGCTGGCTTGTCGCATGTAACAACAAGGATCATGGGGACGTATGGTTACGCTGCCCCTGAGTACATTGCTACAGGTGACCTCTCTTTTTGAAATGTTTGTGTGTCAACATAAGCAACCCTCGTTTTATTGTTTTGACTATAAAAAAGATCGTATAAGCATGCCATTCATATGCTTGGTGACCATGAAAAATGATATGGGATATCTTGATTATATTCTCGTCAGTAAAGCAAATATATACGGGTGAAGTGAACTAGATGCTTGCAAAAAGTAAACATTTTTGTCCAAATTTTCTCACATAAACCTTCAAGGGCTTTGCATAGCTGTAAGCGCCTTAACCCTGCGAAGGACATTTGCCAAGTGCAAGTTTTCTTGTACATGAGGCCCCGTGAGTTTTTCCCAACAGGTTATCATGGTTCACACAAAACTTCATACAGTAAAAGTGATCACATAAAAGCTAATATCAAGTATAACAGAAAAAAACTATTCGATTTGGGTTTTTTTTCCGCAATGGTGGTTTTTTTTTTGTTTTTTTTTTCTGATACTATGTGTCAAGTAAAATGATCACATAACTAATTCACTGAACAAATGTCATACCATTTATTTCTTTTTGACTGTCAATTGAAGTTATAACGACAGATTCGAGATGATTATTGATAGAAACATAGGGATGATAGGGAATTCTAACTGCTTAAGCAAGCATATCTAGTTTGCAAGTTGGGTAGCGGGTCAAAAAGATTAAGGCGTAGAACAGGTCAAAACCATATAAGTTGACTCTTAAAGCACTTTTTGTTTTCTATTTTGTTTGCAAAAAAGCAATATTAAATAAGCTAAGCTTTAGACATAGTTTTCAAGTGTGTATATGGTAACCTCATACTAAAAAATGCAGGCCATTTATATGTGAAGAGCGACGTTTACGGGTTTGGGGTTGTGCTGTTGGAATTGATGACAGGCCTGCGGGCCCTTGACACGAAAAGACCCGGTCCACAAAGTAACCTGGTGGAGTGGGCCAAGCCATTGCTGCCAAACAGGAAGAAGTTAAAATCATTAATGGATGCAAGGATAGAAGGCCAATATTCGAGTAAAGGCGCAATATTATACGCTCAGCTCGTCCTTCATTGCCTCGAACAAGAACCACGAAAACGACCCGCCATGAAAGAAGTGGTGGAGGTTTTGGAGCAGATACATGCCATCAAGGTCAAACCCAAAGGAACAGCCTAAATTTTTTAAAACCACTTCTTTCACTTTATAATTTTTTACATATTTTCTGTAGCATGGTTTCATTTTTTATTTCTTTTAGGGTCGCAACCGCCATAGCCCTTGGTCCGACGCTAAACTTGTGTCTGCGCAGCTCATGTATGATTGTATGGTTGATATATATATTTTTTACTTTTTAGGAACTTTTTTTTTGTCTATTCATTGATGTGAATGGATTATATAAGTGGTTGTTACAAGTGTATTTGTAAACACATGATATGAAATTTTTGTAATGATATTCACTTTTGTTGCTTGTACTTATGTTACAAAACATATTTTTTCTTGATGATCATCAGAAATATATTCTTCATTAAAACTATCATTAAAGTTAAGTTTAACATTCTTTGTCAATAAAGTTATGGTTAAGGGATTGGATACTTTATCTTTTTAATATGGAATTAAATATGATATGAAAGAATATTCAAAGAGTTTATTTCATATACTGGTACTTTACAAGACACAAAATTGAAAAGTACAAGGCATTGTTTATTTTTGACACAAGGTTTTGTTCTTGTCTAAAGGCCAAATGCTTCTTCCATTTCCATATTTTCCCCTGTTTTGTTTGTCTTCATCTTCTTCTTGTGTGACATGATTTGTCTCCTTTATTGTCAACATTTATTGTGTTTGCTTGGAACTTGAACACCTTTTTTCTTTGATATTTCCTCTAACCATGTTCATCTTTAACTTTCTCAGGAAATACTAAACTTTGATTTCTTTTGTTAATAACTTAGATCACATCTTTGTAGTTTTGAACTATCTTTTATAGTTTTATTATATCATATATTTACCTTATAACTTTTAACTAGATTTTTAGCCGTGGCTGCGCGTTGCGGCAGCCAAAAATCTAGTGTTGTTAGGGCTTGGATATCACTTGCCAATACCTTCTGTTTCTTGTTTCTAGTCACCACCAAGGTCCTGCATCTCATTTCTAATAGATTGTGGATCGATTCATCAAAAAGGGCAGCCACTATTTGGAAGTCTCATCACTTATCACAGTACTTAGGCTGTACCTACATTGTTGTCAGTTCATTATAGTTAGTATTAGTGGCAGAAAAGTGTGACTTTTCTGCTGCATATTAAAAACGTCTTAATAGACAAAGAACTGAACTTTGCCTAGAACACTAAACTAAAAGTGTGCACAACGTGCAAATGTTAATTGTTTTACATGAAGGGTTCTATATCAACAACAGTGCAAAGTTTAATGATACTCAAACAAATAATTAAAATATACTTCAAAGTCTACGTATTTTTTTAACAGGTTAATGTTAATTTCGAGATTAATATATGAACGTAATATTTGCATAAAAGTGGAACGTGGTTAGGGGATGATACCTGTAGTCAGGCTCCTTTACATAAGAAAGGCACCTTATTAGTCCTTTGATAATAAAGCTGACTGGTAAAGCATTACACATTTAATGTGGAAGATGTTTATTTAACACTCTCATCACCATGATTATTAACAGACTTTAAAAACAGTACAAGTGGTCAATTATTTGTACCTAGTTCTAATGTGACTAACCTGGGTCTTGGACCATAATAATTAATAAACTTTAAGGATAATGGTTACATGTATATTGACAAAGAGAAACCATAGGCCAGGTTTCCTTTGTTCGTCAGGAGCAAACGACTTCCATTTCTTGATTATTCTAACTTCTATTGGTGCAGTGACGCGCTTTTGAGACATTTTTGTACAAACCTCTCGCGCTACATTACATCAAAAGACATTACCATCCTTAAATAGAGTGTTGTCACTTTGAAATTCAAATTAAGTTAACTTCACAACTCATTGTATCTCACTTTTTGTTGCAACATAACCATCAGTCTATGACACCTATAAATTTACTAAAAGTTGTAGTTTTAACAGCTTAGAGTTTGGAAAAAAGAATATATGTAATTGGGCATTCTAATCGAAAATCACTATTGTTGTAAATAGTGTTTTGCATCTTGTTAAGAACTATGTTTGCTTGTTGTGAGAGTTCAAGCTCATCGTAAGTCAACAACCAGTATCATAATCATTTGCTGTTTATACAAACTTTTTTACTACAGTGTACTCAATTAGTCATATTTACCAAATAATGCTAGTCTATTTTGTAAAATGATCATTTCAACTATAAACTCTAGAAACAGAAGGGAAGGAGAAGTTAGACTTACCCTGATGATATATTTTAGTCCAAATCAGTTGCAGCATTCTGAGAAAAATCAAATTCAAATTTGCAAATACAAAAAGTTAGATGATATGAAGAACCGACAGACTTACTCAAACCCATGTACCGTCGAGAAAATTTCGTATTCGAATTGAACTTTCACCTACAGTCACAAACACGATTCGATCTGATAATATAACAGTCATCACCTATTTCGGGTCATAAAACAACAGTAGTGTATACTTAATCAACTATAATAGTTATAACTGATGAATCCACGCAATTAAACAACACTAAAACTCGTTCAAATACTAATTAGCAAGTGGAATGACAAGTTACATATGAAAGCAAATGAAATAGTGTTACACATACATGAATTACTGAAAATATCTCTAAGTATTTACAAGTTACAATGTCTAAATGCTTGTATATGATAAATAATGGTCCCAATCTAACATTTTTGGTCAACAAACAAACATCATCACTAAACAGCTAGATATAAAGAGATTGTGAATTTGTGATGAATTAATAACTAATCCAATCTGTTGTTGTTGTACTTCCGCCATATCCAAATTCACCTCAATAACTTCGTTTTATCACTCAATTAACTTTAGTCACCTAATATCCAACCAAAACGAATTCGCAATTAAGTTACACAAATCAAAATCACTATTAACTTGCAACTGGAATTATAGTCTCATCAAATTAACAGACTAAGTAAAAACTGGAAAATAATTTTGACTGAAACCACTACATGTCCAGAAGATTGGCAACAACAGCAACCAAAATCATAGAACAACAACGATGATCGAAGAAAACGTCCGAAAAAAAGTAGTGAACACGATCAAAATACAGAAACTTGCAAATCACCAACAATAGATCAATGCATGTCAATCCAAATGATACGGACACATACCAAAACAACTCCAGTCACTGGAAAACAAACCCATAAGCCACCGATGATCTGACAACACCAATCGAAACAATCAGATAGCAGAAACACAGTAAACCTAGAAGAAGAAGAAGACGAATCATACAAACAACACACAAATTGAAAGAAAGAAAATAAAACACACACCTGAGGGGTAGGTCTGAAAAACCCACAAAATCGCCAATAACAATGCACATCAGCAGCACAGTAAACCTACAAAAAGAAGAGGAAAAATCAGACCATAGTCAATTGCAACAGAAGACAACAAATTGAAAGAAAGAAAGAGATCGGAGGAAAGTACTGAACCAGTCTAAGAAAAATCCACCAAACCGACAATAAGAACGATGGGAAAGCACGTGAGAGGCACGTAAGGTTAACCGACCTTACTAAATAGTAGTAAGGTAAATACAGGATTAAATCACTTACCTTGGGTTTTTACTTTTTAGACCCAACACTCACACTTAGTCTTTCCAATAGAATTTCATTACCCCTGTTAATTCTGGTAAATCTTGTTTTTATCTTGGTTTCAAAAGTTTAAGAAATGGCGATTACAAAATTTTATGGGAGACGTTCGGGATTTTTCACGTATGTGTGATACTGAAAATCTTTTTATTTAAGGTAGGCGATTGTCCCACTTCCCAACTACATGTCCGCCCATGCGTCAAATCTTGGCTCATTTGTATAGGTTGATCTGCTTATAGTTGATAAAGAATCAAGTAAACTTCAACATATGGTGTATGTTATGTAAGCTAGACGTGACAAAATAAGTGTGTTAGATTAAGTTGGTTATCGAATCACGTTGAGTTTAGGTCAAGATGGTAATTAAAAATAAGGGTAAATTTTGACTTTGCTCCTTTGAATAAGTCAAGATGTATTTTTTCCTTCCTGTGATTAGTGATTACTGCTCAATTTTCATTTTCCTCGACGATCCTAACTCTATCCAGCTTTCCCGGTTAAGTGCAACCCACATGCTCCTCATGTGACTGTGAGGGGTTTATTGTCTTTTACCTTGGCATATAATATCATCAAACGTAAACATATTATCATTACAACATAATCAAGCCCTAAACTCTCGATGAAACAATGACCACATTCCTAGTGTCGATCATCAAACCTAAACACAATCCCAACGAAGATCATCACCGGTAATCATTCAAACATATGCAAATAAATGATTCCTAAGGCAATGGCGTTTTGATACGTTTGTCATCAAGGAATCAATGACATAAAGCTTACATTAACAATGCTTACGATGACTTTAAAGTCTCATTAGTTGAAATTATATGACCCACACGCCACTCACACAAGAGCATCATTGGTTTTCACCTTTCAAGTGGCATTTAAGACTTAAGGGGTATTATTGTCTTTTACCTTTTAAAGAAATACAGTAACACTTAACAAAAAAAATTGGATGAAGTTAAAACCGACAAGTGAGTGGAGTTATACTACAAAGTCCAATTTTCCTAGAAAGTCTAAGAAGCCATGAGATGATGACATGTGGCACTCCCTTAAAATTAGAAGGAATGGTAAAGATGGTAATGTCTTTATATTTTAAGTTTCACCCCATTTTTTTAAACATCCATAACTTTTACATACGATATTAGTTTTTAAAAAAAATTGCACCATAAAAACGAGCATTTTCTTATCTTTAAAACGCATATAATATTCATATATAAAAAACAAAAAAAAAATTTCACGTTTTTCAGCTCATTGTGTTATTTGTCAAGTCATTGTGTTATTTATTCATGTCATTGTGTTATAACACAATAACCTAATGAAATAACACAATAATCTGAAATAACACAATGACCTAATGAAAATATAACACAATTACCTGATGAAAATATAACACAATGACCTGATGAAATATAACACAACGACCTGATGAAAATATAACACAACGACCTGATGAAAATATAACACAACGACCTGATGAAAATATAACACAACGACCTGATGAAAATATAACACAACGACCTGACGAAAATATAACATAACGACCTGACGAAAATATAACACAACGACCTGATGAAAATATAACACAACGACCTGATGAAAATTTAACACAACGACCTGATGAAAATATAACACAACGACCTGATGAAAAAAAAACACAACGACCTGATGAAAATATAACACAACGACCTGATGAAAATTTAACACAACGACCTGATGAAAATTTAACACAACGACCTGATGAAAATTTAACACAACGACCTGATGAAAATTTAACACAACGACCTGATGAAAATTTAACACAACGACCTGATGAAAATATAACACAACGACCTGATGAAAATATAACACAACGACCTGACGAATATAACACAATGACCTGACGAATATAACACAATCTGAAAAATATAACACACTGTCTTGACTAATATAACACAATGAGCTGAAAAATATAACACAATGACCTAACGAATATAACACAATGAGCTGAAACTTCAAAAAAAATTTGTTTTTTTATATATCAATATTATATGCGTTTTGAAGATAAAAAAACGCTCGTTTTTATGGTGTAATTTTTATTAAAAAATATTGTCGTATGTAAAAGTTATGGACATTTAAAAAAGAGGGTGGAATTTGAAAATGAGACAAGACTAATATACCCTTGGCCTACCATTTAAAGTTCTAACTATTTACCATTATGCCACCTTGTGTTTATGAGCCATTGATCTTCATTTAATATTAGATCTAATGGTCCAAATTCCTTCTTAAACTTTCTAGGAAATTTAGACTTTGTATTTGAACCTAATTCCTATAGAGTAATGTACTAAATTGTTTAGCCCATAAATTAAGGCCCGTGAAAAAAATTACTTGTGCCCAAAGTCACTCAACACGTCTATATAAAAACCCATTAATTATGACTCAAAACTTGATCTACGAATTGTTTTTGCCACCCTACGTTACGTTATACAAAACCCTAGACATTCATTACATAACCCAAATCAAAATCAAAATCAAAATCAACATGTCAGACAACATACCTCTAGACATCCAAGTAGACATCATCAAAAGGCTTCCCGTTAAATCGTTGATTCAATTCCGATCTGTCTCCAAAGCATGGAAGTCTCGGATCGATAGCTCCGATTTTATCACTCGTTACGACGCTCAACACACGCAACCGCAACATGTCCTAGTAAATTATAAGGATGTCGATTTACGCCAACAAAAATATGTTTCAATACTTGACGACGATACGTTCCCTCGAAACAAAGTTTACGTGACCGTTAGCCTATTGGCTATCATGCTTAAATATTCTAGCATAATAGGGAGCTCTCGTGGCTTGTTTTGTTTGTACGGTAATTATCGTAAGGGCCACGAGGGGCCCGTTTCCGCAACGGGTAGGGCGGTTATTTGGAACCCTTCGATTAGAAAATCCGTCGATGTTATTGTGCCGAATGTGGCATGTTGGAAGAGATATAATAGGGTATATGAAACTACGCTAGGTTTTGGGGTTTGTCGGGAGACTAATGACCCTAAGATTGTTAAGATCACACATATTTATCGAGCTATGGATATTATAAACGACGTCCCTTGGCAAGTTGAGGTTTTTTCACTGAGCGGAAGAGTGTGGAGACGTCCTCGTTCCAATGTACCTCGTACGTCTATTAGGTTTGGTGATTTTAAGGTATTTAAAGATGGTTTTTTATATTGGCTTGGTCGTGATACGATTGTTAGAAATGGTGGATTAAGCGAGTATTATCTGATTATTTCATTTGATATGACGAGTGAAGAATTTAAAGAAGTGAAACTGCCAGATAGTTTAGCGTACTATCAGTGTTTGACCATGTGTAAGTTAAGGGAGTCTGTTGTTGTGGTTAAACTCGAGTTAGAGCGCACGAGAGTTTTTAGCGTGTGGCGGATGGATGATGGCGTTGCAAATTCGTTTACAAAGATATTGAGTATTAATGCAGAAGGTTCGTCGTTGTCGATAATGGCGTTTAGGAAGACAGGTAAACCTATATTTAACATGATAAGAGAACTTGGGATTATAAGAACAAGGCCTGAGTTTTCTATTCATCCCTACACGGAAACACTACTTTTACTTGATCATCCGGATTTTGTTATTTATAACAAAGCGAAACGCTACATTGCAAAGTGGAAAGCGAGGAACAGAAGACTCTTGAAGCATTCGAGCAACGTATAAACCACATCCTTGGTTCTTTTAGATTTTACTTTTAAATTTGTTTACTTAAATTTGAAAGCTTGAATGATTTTCTTGATGGTTTTGATTATTATTTGTAACATACTTACTTTGATCAATGCTATAGTAGACTCAGGTAGTAGAGGAAAACATTAAATAGCTGCAAATTGACTATCTGGGTTGAGTTGGGTCGGTTTGGGTTGGGTCGGTTTGGGTTGGGTCGGGTCAACTCTCGTTCAAGTCGAAATGAATACAAGTTTTCTGTTTAAATCAAGATGGATGACCCATATAAATGTTTTGTTAAGACTTTAGCCATTTTAGGATGAAACATAAAAATAATGAGACAAGTGCAGTTATTTGCAATTATCTTGGATTTAAAATGAGTCATGGGCTCTTTTCAACAAGTTGATAACTTTATTGCATGAGCCACACTGTAAGTTTTGATTTACATTTGAAAATATGTAGCATCAATCAAAATGGAGCATTGATATGAACACTTGTGGTTCACTTAAAACTTGTCTTTATCTGTTTGCTCTGCTGAAATAAACAAAAAAGCTAATACATTTTCTTATGAGATCCATAAAGGGGTTCATAATCAAAGTTATGAATGTGAGTATTGTGTTTGTTGATGAAGGTATTGTGGCTATTGCAAACAGAACAGTTATGGGGTTTTATTTTTGTTACTACAAGCATGCAGTAGTTTATGTCAGGAGAGTTAGGAGGACATGCAAACTGAAATTGTAATTGCTGTTTTATTTCTATGAATTCAATTGAAATTATGTTATCTTGTTTCTAAAAGTGTAAAATTAAAAAAAAATTGCAGTTTTTGTTGTTTTATTTAACAGATTTAACTATATCAAATTAGAAAGTTCATGAACAGGCTTTTGAGTGATGTGATGTGGTGTATGACTATTGGTTTGGTTTGGTGAGGTGGTGGTATATGGTGTATAGCTATTCGTTTGGTTTGGTTTGGTGAGGTGGCGGTTAGTTTTATTTTTTTTTTATTAACTTGAGATATTTTGTTTGATAAAATAATGTTTTGACAAATAGATATATCTCGATGGTTTGGATGTTTTAATTTATTGTTTATTTGTTTTTCGTTTATTTGTTTAGGTTGTGATGGTTTATTTGTTGTATGGTTTCGTTGTTTGGAGCATCGCTTTAAGACAATTTTACATCAGTCGACTCGTATTCTACTTCCGATAAAAAACCCTAAATCATTGGTCTGGATTCGCAACAAACCTAGCGACTTTAAATATTTGTAACAACAATTCATTTGTGGCAAAGATAAAAGCTTGAACCGCCAACAAATATTTCATTAGTTTGAACCGGTAACTCCTAGCGGTTAATAAAAAATAGTTATAGACTACTACTCTACTAGTATTGAATTATCTTATTAAAAGTTCTAAAAGGTTCCTATTCTCTCCATTCATTTTTAATAGCATAAAAATAATAATTTACTTTTTGGCTAATTTGGAAGGAGCGAAACGAGTTTATTTTCAATGCGAAGCGTTTAGAGGTGTCAGATGTGGTGGATAAGATCAAGTTTCACACTTTTTTGTGGTTGAAGAACCGGGTGAATCTATGAAACCTTGTCTAGAAATCTTGGTGTAATTTTTCATTTTGTAAGTTCCCGTTGTAATTGAGATGTGTTGGGGTTGTGTTGTTTTTCGAGCATTGTGTCTTGACTGTTGCTTTCTAATAAAATTAGAGTAAAAAAAGTACAAAAATAATAATGGGTCTGTTTATTCCCACACCCTCAGGCGCTGCACTATGACCAAAGAGCCGTGCCTGTGTATTTTTATTTTTTATTTTTTTTGAAAACAAGTTTATTTTTATAAAAAAAAATATGACACACCCCCAGGCGCCACATTATGACAAAAAATCCACGCAATTTTTTATTTTTTGAAAAAAACCTTTATTTTTATAAAAAAATGTATTGTTTGGGTTGTTTTATGTTAACGTTTGGATTACTTTTTTTAAAACACTTTTATAAAAATACACATGTTTTTTTGTTTGTTTTTGTTTAAAAGTTGTAGCTTTTAATTATAAAAAACATTAACTATTTAATATAAAAAGCGTTCACACAAGTTTGTTTCACGCCTTTTTCTTAATAAACGTTTTTTACAAAAAAATTTTTTTTTTGATTCAGATGCGACTCTTTAGTCATAGCGACATAGCGTAACGTTTGGTTGTTATGAGAGCGTGAAATATGTTTTTGGGGTGTGAAAATACATGGATAATAATAGCTAATGAAAAAAAAAATCGCCTGTCCAAAGGATCAAAGATCATACACAAATCTTGAAACTTTCATCACTCTTCTTCATCCCACAACCATCATCAAAACCAAAATCAATATGTTTGATAACTTACCTCTCGAGATCCAATTACAAATCATCAAAAAACTTCCTATCAAATCATTGCTTCACTTCCGATCAATCTCCAAAACATGTAAGTCACAAATCGACACCTCTGCTTTTATTTCCCATTACACCACTTCCCAAACACAAACACACCTGCAAAAACATACACTTGTAGCATATCAAGAACCAGGTGATATCAACCCAACTTACATTTCATTTCCTGATGATGATGAAACTTTCACACAACACAAACATTTCCCAACTGTTCCCTTGTTAGTTAACATGCTTAAAGATTCAGTTGTAATTGGTACCTCTCATGGTTTAGTTTGTTTATACGGTTTTTATTCGAAGACGAGTATGGTTGTTCTTTGGAATCTTTCGATTCGAAAAGCGGTTCCTATTGTGGTGCCTAATGTGGGATGTGGGATGTATGGAACTGTGGTTGGTTTTGGTGTTTGTCGTGTGACGAATGATCCTAAGATTGTTAAGATTACGTATATCGAAAGAGAGAGTGATCTCGAAAGAATAAGTTGCGTCCCTTGGCAAGTTGAGGTTTTTACGTTAAGCACGAGGGTGTGGAGAAGGTTGTGTAATAATAACCTCCCTCGTAAAACGATTAAATTTGACTGGGGACGGGTAGGTGTGGTTGCGGACGGGTTTGTATATTGGCTTGTTGTTGATAGGATTATGATGGATCGTGAGTATAGTTCTCGTAATTTGGTTATTTCGTTTGATGTTACAACTGAGGAATTTAGAGAAGTAAACCTCCCAGATAGTTTAGCGAACGAGTATTATTATAGTTTGTCTACGTCTAAGCTAAGGGAGTCTCTTGTTGTGCTTCAACATGGTGTAGACGTTGATAATCGTGTTATCAGTGTTTGGATGATGGAGGATGATGTTGCAAAATCGTTTATCAAGGTATTTAGTGTAAGTGTTGGCACGCCAGTTGAAGCGTACTTAAGGGGATTTAGAAAGAGCGGTGAACCTATACTTCAAGTTTGTGAAAATAATCTTCCGATTTACAAACTTATCGTATATGACCCATACTCAAAACAAGTCGACTATCTCGGGATTAGTGGAGTAGCGTGTACTTTTTTTGTGTATCCCTACGTGGAAACATTACTTCTGCTTGATCAACCAAATCTTGGAGGTTATAATGAAACGGAACTCATTGAATATCTTGATGATTTGGTTTCGTAAGGTACGTGTCTGCATACCCACTTTGCCCTTTGATCACCTCATGTAACCTAAGTCTTTTGTGTGTAACTATAATTTGGGGTTGTAAGATAGGAAATTGGTGGAATAAAAACAACTCATGTGATATTTCTGTACTATTATTATTTGATTGTAAATACTCATCTATTGTAAATGGTAAGCGGTTGCGGTTACAATGTATATAATCATTTTATTTCATGTGAAATGTTATAAAATATTTATGTTGAAACAAGGCAGCAGTATTGGTGTACATATGTTGAAAGAAGCTGATGTTGAGACTGTTAAAACAACTGATTTTTGGTACAGGTAGTTAGTTATCTGGTGCGAGTGGTTGTTGTATTTGAGATGTAAAAAAAGTCATGTTCCTTAGGTGGGTTAAAAAGGATACAATTTATTAAGTCAAAGGCAGCCTAAGTTTGAAACAACATCGTCAATCCAACTACCCAAGTATTGTGTTTTGTTGATAAAGGGAAGACGGTTATCAGGTGTTATATCCGGTACCGCAAGCATTGGTGTTGAGGGTTACAATCTGATCATTGTGCGTCATGGTGTGTTTCTTTTTAAGATTGTTAACAGTTAGTACTGACATTTGAGAGAACAAATACGAGAGGTTTGAATTCAGAAGGTCCAAAGTCTTTTATGTGAGGAGAGTCAACTCTGGATCAAAAGTCAATGTCAAAGTTGGTCAAAGGCTGAGAGTGATAGAGAAGTATATTAGATTGAGTCATTGTAAGGGCAGAAACCTTAGATCAATAGTCAACAGATTGAAGTTGCAGTTGTCAACAGATAAATGTCAATAGTCAACGGTCAACAAGCTTTGGTCAACTGCAAATGGTCCATGGCTAGCTCAGTATGTAAACAGTATATTTAAGGGCCACTGAACACAAAACGAGTGGTAAAGTCAATATCCACGACATACGTGGTATGTTTTCTTCTGGGTTTATATGAATCATAATTTCATATAACCGTTGAGATGCTATTTAGAACAGAGTTTTTCAGTTGGTGCAGGCGGAAGCTACAAAGTAAACAGTTAAGTTTCACAGGTACGCATTTCGAACAAAGTTTGATGTTATAAACACAATTGAAACCCGAAGGAATTATGAACCACTGCTTCATTTAGAACCGGCCTATTTGAGACGACAACACATGTGTTGACACTGAGTGCCAATGCTTCAAAAAACATAAAAAAGAGTTCATACTATTATAATATATTATTAGGGTTTATTAGTATTAGCCTACGGGCCCAATTAGGTTTATATGGTTTCTAACAACTCTATATATTGTAACCTAATTACTCAATAATATCATTCAGTATTTCATTATCTTACACATACGGTCTTTAGGTTCGTAGTTACCACCATCGGCATGCATATTATTATGTGATTGTAAATAATCTAAATGTTTGAATACAACTATTTAGATGTTGTACGCAACAAAAAGACCTTTTGATGACTTCCGGTCAATCATGTTACCAATCTAACATGATCGAACCCATTTCCGATTGAGTTGGAAGTACAACCCAATTTGACCCATTCAAAAGTAACTGGTTAGTTTACAGTACAGAATGCGACTGCAACTTGCTGCATTATAAGGTTAGTTTACGATTTCTAACTGTGCCTCTACATGTAATATGTTTCTGGTCCAGATTCGGATTGCAAATCAACAAGTAAGTTACATCAACCTCATTTGACCATAGCTAATTAGCTTTAATTGTGGTTAATTAGCAAGTTGTGTTTTGTAACCCCAGTCTTTGAGCAAACATATATAACTATATATATACAAACAAAGTTCTTTATGCAGGACTTGCAACTCTCAAATCGGACGTAAAAAAGCTCAAATATTCGCTCTTACAAGTGATGGTTTATCTTCAGAAACTTGCAAAAATCATCGCATTCGGTTTTGGGACTCCAAATTGTATAAATAACTTGAAGAACACCAAGAATAAGAGCTATAACAGCTCCAATTGCCGCAAAACATCGCCATGGACTGTTGACATACTGATGTGTAAATTGGGCAAAAATGGTGTTACTCCTACTTTCATAATGCCTTTGTATCATGTTCTTAGCTTCCAAATACGCCAAGTTATTCGGAACTATATCCGTGCCTATTTCATTGAACAGTTTTGCAACTTGTTCATCGCTTCCTAGCGAGTTTTCAATCACCCCAGCTTTCCTAAGAACCTTAACGTCATCAGCATGATCGATAAGCAAATCGAGAAAACATGTGTAGGATGTAACCACTGCATCAAATGCATGATCATGTGACCACATTTCATAGGCTATCAAGTTTAACAACATAGGCTTGGTTGAATCATCCACTGTTATTGGAGGGAGTGTAATATCAGCTGAAAACCAATACTTCCATTTAGTGAACTCAATGTGAGCCATAGACATGGTGTCACTTGGCTTGAAATTAATCCCTACATCCACAAGCTCGTTAACATTGCGAAAAGTGCACTTGCGATCGTGTTTGTGTCTTGGACGTGGTTCTTTCGCGCCAACTTTGACCTTTTTAGTAAGACTACGATGTAGAAGATGGAGAAGATGATCTGGTTCCGGTTCCAGGTCCAACAACCACCCATTTGATTCTTCTTTAGCATTGCGAAATGCGTGCATGCGTTTTGCAGGGTTTTTTCTATGCTTTATAGTAAGATGACGTGGGCCATCTTTGCCCGTTTTAGTAAGACCAATAGCGCCATCTTTGACCATTTTAGTAAGAGCAAGCGCGCCATCTTTGACTTTTTTAGTAAGACCAAGAGCGCCATCTTTGACCTTGTTAGTAAGACCAAGAGCGCCATCTTTAATCTTTTTAGTAAAACAACACAGATCCGGATGATCCGGATCATCCGGATCTGAGTCTTTCAACCCCCCATTCGATTTTTCTTGACCCTTGCGAGTATAAAATATTGAATCGAACCACCTTCTTTTCGGCCTCCCTGGTGCCAAAATATTCCCATATACAAACGGTTGAATCGTCTCTAGAGGATCCATATTCAGCAACTTCATCACCTCGCTTACACCTTTGAAAGGAATTTGGTTTTCCAACAAGAACAAATCTTGTTGAAGAAAGACAATCTGGTGGCTTTTTAACTCCGGATACTTTTTACGTTCCTCCGCAAAAATGAACTTAATGTAGAACACAATGAAACAAGAATCGAGCAACATCATCTTCGTGAACACCGAATCACAAAACTCGTTCGTAGAGTCTTGTTCATACAAGTTTCTTAACTCCTGCACCTTTTCTGGAGCACCAAGGTCATTGCACAACCTTGTTAAGGTCTCCTTATTGTTTGAAAGGAGCCTCATTGCGAACACAGGCTTCAGTTTCTCGACAGACTTGAGTTTTGAGTTCCCGAAATGGTGTGGACCAATGGAGACGACTTTTGGAACGTAGTATTTCTCGTAGTCGTCTCTCTCTCTCTCACCATTTCGGGAACTCTGTGGAGTCGGGGAGTAGATGACAAAGGGGTAGCGGTGGCATCGATGATAATCGAGTCGATGATATTGCTGTGTGGGTTTGGTCTTGCATCATCATATTTGGATTCGGTGTTGGTCATGATCATTGTTGGATCATAAGCAAGTGCTCATTTATGGCATAAATACAATACAAGGTTATAATAAACTACTAAGTAATAAAGTACACATATACTTTTCTTGAAGCTTTTGCTTTGTCTATAAATGAAGTTAAGAATCACATACACTATTCAAATTTATGAAACAAACTAACATGGCATAATCAGTTAATAGCCACATGTTATGTTATGAATCAATGAATAGAGAGGGGTTTTAGAAGAAGAAACAATTATTCTTGGTTGAGTACGTTTTAATCTGGTAGGAATCGGTTCCGGATTGGGTACACTGATTCGAATCTGGAGCATATCGTGTAATATGTGCATCTATAAATACGAACACCTACATTTGTTACTCATACGAATATTTTGGTTAGTCTAAACAACCAACACGGTAAAGTAATTTGTGATCACACATATGTCCTGATATGAAAATATTCATATAAATAGGGTTATATATATTTTTTGATAAGATATATTTTCTTCATTCCTAATTATATACAATGGTGATGATAAATCAACATGTAATGGTATTTGTATTCTGTATATGCTACATGTGCTAAGACATGTGCTTCTTAGCACGTCACAAATGTAAGATCTTTAATATTTATCCTTTTTTCTCTTGTTAAATTTGTTAGATAAACATATAATTGATATTAATATTTCTTTTTATTCATAGGTGTAAACTTGCATAATAACACAAAAGAATTCACCGTTCAAGCACCAAAAAATTGTAACATACACTGTGAAATGGCAGAAGATCTAGATCATTATTGTTGTTGTGGTGATGACCATTCGGAATTGTGCTACTTGTCACAAAGATCGTGTCAAAACCGATGCCATTTCTATATGAAGTCATGTTATAAAAATAGCAGAGAGACGACAATAAAAATAAGCACGATATAACAGTGTCCTTGAAATTTTACGGAACATTATATTTTTAGAGATAAAAGAAAAAAAGTTATGTTTAAAAGAAGTTACAATATTGAAATAAGGGTTATTGGATTTAAACACCCCCAACTATTGGTCATTGGCCGTTGTCACCTCCAAGTATCACTTTGGCCAATAACACTCCCAACTAAATACTTTGGTGTCCGTATCACCAAAAGTTAACCAAATCACTAACGCCGTTAAGTTTTGCTGACGTGGCACGATGACGTGTCCTATCCTTGCTTACGTGGCACGGTGATATCGGCCAATGATCAATAGTTAAGGGTGTTTAAATCCAATAAGGCAATAACCCAATATTTATCTATATTTAACTAGGAATTGACCTGTGTCACGTGATGCGACGACCGGGTTTTAGTTGGTGCATATGTCGTGTAATATTTGTGACTTCGTTACATGCGTTATGTTATTGATTATCTCTTGCACGTTATGGTGTAATATTATGTTTTGTACCTTGCAACGTAATGCCGTCAAAGTAATTAAAAAAAATAACTAAAACAAAAGAATATACAAAGAAAAAAAAGTCTAAAAAGAAGAAAAAACAAAAATATCCAGCCCTCGTGTAGATGTTCAATGCACATCATGACCACTTGATCCAATATGACACTGTTAACTAGGATTTTTTTGTACAATATAATGGTATAAATAAATTTCCGCTTTTATGGTGTTTATGGATTAAATGTTGTCTTAATTCTGCCCAGTCATCAATTTTATTAAATAGGTCGCTTACTCGGAAGTTCACTTGAAAAGAGGATCGAGACAGGGCGACCCCCTTTCTCGCTTTTTGTTCTTGCTGGTGATGGAAGCATTTAATTACTTTGACATGTTACATTGCAAGGTACGAGGCATTATACTACACCAGAACGTGCATGAGATAATCAATAACGTAACGCATGTAACGAAGTCACAAATATGACACGACATATGCACCAACTAAAACCCGGTCGTCGCATCACGTGACACAGGTCAATTCTTAGTTAAATATAGATAAATAATGGGTTATTGCCTTATTGGATTTAAACACCCTTAACTATTGATCATTGGCCGCCATCACCGTGCCACATAAGCAGAGATAAGACACGTCACTGTGCCACATCAGCAAAACTTAACGGCGTTAGTGATTTGGTTAACTTTGGTGATACGGACACCAAAGTATTTAGTTGGGGGTGTTATTGGCCAAAGTGATACTTGAAGGTGACAACGGCCAATGACCAATAGTTGGGGGTGTTTAAATCCAATAACCCTTGAAATAATAGTTGTGACACCCTGCCCGGCGGCGGAAAACACCGGGCGCGTCAAGTGGATCGGATATCAAAAGTACAAAGCACATGGCATCTAAGAAGTATATTTTAATATTATTAAGCACTTAATGTTGTGACGTAACATGAAATAAATAGTCTTAACACAGTACTTAAATCCGAAAACAGAAACGTCATTGTTTATTATTTTCTAGGTCCATAGCATCCTACGTGTCGCGCAAACGAAACAACTTCAAATGCCACCTGAAATATGAGTAAAATAAGTTAGCTACGGGAATAGCTAGTGAGTAAAAACACAGTAAATAATACATAGTATGAAATCCGAGATCAATGTAAATATGTTGCGCAAGCTTATGTGTATAGCAATTTCGTCATATTACACAACCGTGACCATAGAATCACATAGAAACAAGAAACATATACCCCGCAGGGTAACTTTTAGCAACGGGTTATGAGAACCACTCATGTTACAATTAATGATAACTGTCGTCTAACCGTCATTTAACCGTCAATTAACCGTCTCGATATATAAGTTATCAATAATTGTTTTAGCATCTAGAGGCATAGCAACATAGTAACAAGTATCATAGGATAGTATCTAGTAACCAAACACATAGAATCAACAACAAGAATCGCCGGTATCACATCACCTAACGTGCCATAAAGTGTAGGTGGGTTTGTCAGACCGTTAGCGCTAACATCGTACCGGTGGAAATTACGTAATAATACAACTACTTTTAACTAACACACAATTTTGCATCAAGCGGCCGACAAGATTAACATATTTTATGATCTCTTTTGAAAATAGAATCAAAAAGAAAAGAAACCGTAGCTTAGTAATAAGAATCATATTTCAGTCCCAAAGCAAAAATAGTAAAATGGGAGTGAGTTTACTCACCTGAACAATAAAGGTAATAGCAACGCAAGAAAGTAACTAGAGAGAATCGAGGATCGCCCAGATATTAGAATCACCTAATTAACCGGGAGAACCTAATTTAGAAACGAAGCAAGTAACGTAATAACTAGAATCAAGAAAATAGAACTTCTAGGGTTTTGGATTTGGGGTTTTAAAGTACCAATTTGAAATTAGGGGTTCAAAATATAATTTGGGTATTTAGGGTTTTAAAGTACCAATTTGAAATTAGGGTTTCAAAATATAATTTGGGAATTTAGGGTTTTAAAGTACCAATTTGAAATTATGGTTTCAAAATATAATTTGGGAATTTAGGGTTTTAAAGTACCAATTTGAAATTAGGGTTTTAAAATATAATTTGGGAATTTAGAGTTTTAAAGTACCAATTTGAAATTAGGGTTTTAGAATAAGGAAATTAGTTAAAAATAGATAAAAGTGTAGATAAAAGACATAAATACAAAAAATGGTGTGACCTGGTTTCGAACCCAGGGTCACCTGGTTCAAAACAACACCTTCCACCGACTGCACCGTTATCTGTTTTTGGGAATAGGATTGGTTTTGAATTTTCTAAACTCTCAAAACAGAAAACCCCCAAATTGATATAAACCCTAGAAACTAGGTCCATATAAATGATTCAGAAATTGTTAGCAATCAAACAATTAATCATAGGGCTTTCGATCTATACAAGATAACGAGCATTTTATATAGCAACACTTACTTGATTGCGCACGAAATGGATCAAGAACAGGGAAGAACATGAACTCGACGGGCTAGGATCAATTACGAACGTAGAAGCTGTTAAAATTCGATTCGGTCTCCAGAAACATTATTCAAGGCACGAGAAATGAAAAGATCAATATAATTTCAGGAAATATCAAATATTGATTGTTCAAAAGTCGAGTTGCAGGCGTCGAGTAACACGTGAATCAAATACAGTGTTCTTGTTGTTTTTGGGTAAAAGTGGATTATTAGAGAGTTAGATAGGGACCGATTGAGTGAGTTACGGCATTTGATTTCGTTTAATTGGATTTAGAACGTCATAATGAATTCGGTTTTGTTTTGAGTTTAAAGTTGATCAATTGGTGATTAAATTGATGTTATAAATCCAGTGAAATGGTTTCGACGGATTCAAATCGTCGAGATAAATGCGTTGGTCATTACTTTGTTGACTGAAACAGTCGGCTTGATTTAATTGGGTTTTTGAATGAAATGGGTAGTATGAAATCGAATTAAACAAGTGAGTTTGGTTGTTATAATCAAATTAAGGGTGTTTATGGGTTGAAGTATGACATGATGGACATTTTAACGTGTTTTGATCGAGTTCAAAATAGCAAAACGAGCATTTTCGGAGCTAACCGGAGTTGTGCAGATTCCGGCAATGGTTGCCGGAAAATTCCTGCCGGAAATACGGGATGAAGAATGGGGGGGCTGGTCATGGGTGATTTAATTTAAAAGTTACATATTTGACCCTCCCATTTTGAGTTCTTATTTATTCTAAGTACAAAGCTTTAATATAAGTTTCAAAACTTGCCACTTTTGACCCAAAGTTAATAAAATACTTACTTTAACTAACTAATTTAACCTCGTTAAATCGTAACGTTCATAGGATTTACGTTTTTATATTTTTGAGCTTGATTGAGACGTTAAAAGGTAAAAATGGATTGAGACGAGAAACAACACGCTAAAACGTATTTATTTAAATATTTGACTATCGAGACGTTACAATTATAAATAAAAGAGTACGGATACATTTTAGGATAGGAACTTCGGGTTCGGGTTTGGGGCAGATGTCACAATAGTAGCTTTGAAGAGTTACACCTTATGTTTGGAGAACGTATACAAGTTTGACAACTAACTGTTCATTACAACTTGATAATTTTCTAATAGTCGTTACAATAATATTTTCAGAATATAAAAACATTGCATTGTTATAAAAAGGGTTATTGGATTTAATCACCTCCAACTATTAGTTATTGGTCGCTGTCACCTCCAAGTATCACTTTGGCCAATATAACTCCAAACTAAACACTTTGGTGTGTATATCACCAAAAGTTAAAAAAAATTAACCAAAAATTAACCAAAAATGACTTGAATTGTTTAACTTTTGGTGATACGGTGTCCGTAACACCAAAAGCTAACCAAAAAATAATCAAAAGTTAACCAAAAGTGACTTGAATTGGTTGAATTTTGGTGATACGGACACCAAAGTGTTTAGTTGGGAGTTATATTGGCCAACGTAATACTTGAGGGTGACAGCGGCCAATAGTCAATAGTTGGAGGTGATTAAATCCAATAACGCTTATAAAAAATGGAAAATGTATATTATCTTTGACCCAATTTAGTTGTATATAATATATTCATCAAAATGTAAACAAACTAACCTCCTTAAAATGGTGTAATCGATACTATTTTAAAACTATTTTAAAGTTATAAGAAAAATGAAAAGTATTTAGCGAAAATTATAATAATATTATAAAAACTAGGTTAACACCCGTGAGTACTCACGGGGTGAAATGATAAAATGTAAATATAGTTTTACAGTATTGAAAAAATGTTTAACCTAGAATTCTTAAAAATTATGTAAATATAAAAACATAGTTGAGCAATATGATAACATGAAAACAGTGATAAAAGATGAGAATAGTAACATTCAAAAACACTATAACATGAAAAATGTTGAACTACATATTTCCAAAGATTTCCTTGTAGACAACATTAGTTGTGTGATTGGTAACATTGCTAGTTCTGTCTTGTATAAGAATTTCAAGCCTACTATGCTTTTAACCCTCGAAAATGCAACGTAAATTATCCATGTGAAAAAACTGGATCTTTAAGGCATAAGCCAACCCTACACAATGATTATCTTTGACTCTTGTTTATAGTCATAACAAAACAAACTGCAACAGAAAACTACTCTTTAATTGTGAAAGAATTCATTGTAGCTACTCCTCTTGGGCTTTAGTTTGCAAATCTGCACAAATGAGCAGTTGCAATGATATCCTAAGTGGAACAAAGGAACCATTTTTATATATAGTATTTACAATAATTTTATACGTTATCGATAACATCACCCGTTTATAAACCATTCTACCATGTACCACCATGGTTTTCTATTTCTTCCAGATCTTCTGTAAAATCTGACATGTCCCCTTCTTCAATCATGTAGATAAAGTTGTGATGGTTTATATATAAATGAGATTGTATATAATTTTGGACATTAAAATGATGTAATTGAATAAATACTGAATAAGAAAAACATGTAGGCAAATTTAGGAAATGATTTGAGTTTAGTCAATATTATAAACGAATTGACTATTAAAAAAGTAACTATGTCAATTATATAAATGAATTGGCTGTAAAAAAAAAAAAGAAATGATTGTAATCAACTGTTTAAAAAAGAATGCGGTTTTCAAATTAAAAATATTGTCTTCCAAGTCAAACATAGTAAAAAATTTCATAGCATATGTTCCCAATAATAAAAATATTCCCAATAATAAAACATAGTAAAAAATTTCACTAACATATGTTCCCAATAATTTTCCTAATAATAAAAATATGACAACATATACATGTATATGTAGAGCGGGTTACATGTTTGAATCCATTTTTTAAATATGTACATTATCTAAAAACTTAAAAGGCTGCACAAAAGCTTCCCTTTCTAATTGTCCTAAACAGAATTCAATATGTTCAATTGATATCTTGATACCTAAATTAATTCACCATATAATAAACTGCATAACTACGTGAAAATAACAATATAAATGACAAGGCGGACTAAAACCCTTACTTCTTTTTCTCGTTGTAAGCATTTTGTGAATGCATAGACCAAGTGAGACAAAAATCTTTTTACTAAGTCCAGTGAACACCATTAGAAGGATGATAATGTCTATAGAAAGTATTCAAACATAGTAACCGTATAACCAACTAAAAATACAAATAATAAAATCTAGAAAACAAACCGTTTGAAAAATTAATCAATTTGTCAAAGTGCTGTTGAGCCAAGCTACAAGGCTTTAAACCTACATGAAATTAGAGAATTAAATCTATTAAGGATTAGATACTTTGAAAAAGCAATACATACCAGGTTACCTCAAGAAGCATGATCATTTGTTAGTAAAACAATGGTGAAGAACTTAAAATTTAATCAAGTGTAAGTGTAGAAATAGAAGTAAAAAACACACATTTATTAACAAACTATGAAGTTTGTAAGGATCCATGAATTAGCAGTAAAAAAAGATCATTAGCAAAAAGACTAAAAACTAAATATTAAACTCATAAAACAAAAAATTCAAGACATACAAATCACAAAGATGGAGGTATAGCAAAACAGAGGCGCACAACTTAGTAATGACATAATTTGCTTATAGAAAACAAATCAGTATACCAGAAATATTTTACCCAACATAGCATTTAGTATGTGTTAATGTTTGAAAATCACATCGAGTCTTCGTCACTTTTCAAATACGTCAATGAATAAAAATCATAATAATATCAATAAAGACATGTACCTCTTCTTCAAACAGATGAAGATTCAGTCGGTGGTTTCTCATGATAACATCGCCCGTTTATATACCATTCGACCATGTTCCACCATGGTTTTATATTTCTTCCACATCATCTGCAAAATCTGACATGTCCCGTTCTTCTACCATGTAATAATCTCTGTGATGTCGCATACAATCAAGCACACGTGAAGATGTTTTCCTGTTCACTAAAATAAAACTGAAAGCCAATACATGAATTTAAGTATGTAATTAATATAAACAATAACTAAATGAAATTGGGCATATGTAGGTTTATAGAAAAATGAGGCAGAAAATGTATCAAGTACCGGAAATTCTGTTCATTTAGTTATAGACTATATATACCTGGTACACTCAAGAAACACAAACCTGCAACATTCAAGAAAAGAAAGATGAATGAATCGACAAATAGGAATTGACTGAATCAAAACAAAACAAAGATCAATGAATCAAAACACAAATTCTGAAACACAGAGCAGTAATAGTTGGAACCCTAACCAGGAAACATGTAATTGAACGAATCGACAAATATTGTTTTAGAATTAATCGATTGAATGATTCTCATGAATGAATGGATAGATTTAAAGAATACATGTGGTTAGGGTTTCAATAACAACTGAAACATATACCTGATTAAAGATGAAATCATAAGAGGTTGATTGATGGATAGAATCTCTGGATGAACACCCACGAAGCTGTAGACATCGAAGATGAAACGAAGAACATCGATCAGTAAAAAATCAGGGATGGCAAATACCGAAGATCTGATGAAAGAGGGGGGTGAAGAGAAACCAGAGAGAAAATTAGTGAGGAGAATAAAGCCTAATGGTTTTGTAAATGAGAATATATTGGATCCGATTATGCTTCTAATATGGGTCGGTTTATACACGGGTAATAACCAACTCCGAATAAATGGTGAGGTTGAATGTGGTTGCGCCAAGTGGCGTTGTATGGTGCTTTGGCTTAGCCAATTATTAGAAGAGGGGATAGTAGTTTCGAGGAGTTCTACGCCTGTACTAGGAGAGCTTGTACTCAGGCCATTTGTTTTTCAAAGATTTCATCATTTTCTTATTGATTTGGTGCAAAAATTGTCTCATCAAACATCTATACCCATTTAAGAAATGAGTATTAGATCTTAATAGTCTAATTTGACTGTTACCAGTTCCAACTTTTAAAATATGAGCTAGTAGTCTCAACTTTTATAATATTTGCCACTAATGAATCACCATTAAAAAGAATTTAACGACGTTAAGTTTTCGTTGAATTACCGACTGACGTTTTAGAGTTTTTGATCGGAATGAGAATACGAGTCGATTAATGTAAAAACTACCTCGAAACGGTGCTCCAAATGACAAAATTTGTACATCCAATTAAAGAACCGTTATGTTTAAACAACCCGGTGAAGCATCGTTTCGTTGTAATTTTATATCAATCGACTTGTATAATTCTTCCAATCAAAAACCCCAAAAAGTCGGCCTAAAAAAAGTTAACACCGTTAATTGTTTTAACGGCGGTCTATTAGCGACCAAAATAATAAAAGTTGGGACCGATAGCAGCCAAAAACTAATAGATGGGACTGTTAAAATCCAATACTTATTTAAGAAAGGAATATTGGTTTTCACTGGTCTCAACTATCACATTTTGTCTTCTACCGGTCCCAACTATTGAATTGGCTGCCAACGGTCCCAACTTTTATCATTTTGGTAACCACTGGTCCCGTCGTTAAATTTTTTTAACGCCGTTAAGTTTTTTCCAAATTCAATACCGATGTTATAAGCCTTTTGATCGGAACGATAATATAAGTCGATTGATGAAAAAGTTACCTCAAAACGGCGCTCCGAACAACGAAATAGTGCTTCAATCGGGTGTTTAAACCTAACGGTGCTTCAATCGGATGTAAAAATTTTATCTTTCAGAGAGCCTTTTCGAGAAAACTTTAACATCAATCGACACGTATTATCCTTCCGAACAAAAGGTCTAAAACATCGGTCTTGAATTTGGAAAAAACTTAACGGCGTTAAAAAAAAAATAACGACGGGACCAGTGGTTACCAAAGTGATAAAAGTTGGGACTGTTAACAACCAATTTAATAGTTTGAACCAGTAGAAGACAAAAGGTAATAGTTAGGACCAGTGAAAACCAATATACCTTTAAGAAAAGAACAAACAATTTAAAGAACCAGAATTCACATCTATAACAAATATCTATAAAGATCACTACTACAGAAACCGATAATTCTTACAGATTTTGGTTATGAAAAAAAACGTAGCATATTTGTTATGGATTAACTACGAACTTGCTACAAAATGGAAAATATATGTTATCCTTCACCCGATTTAGTTTTAAATAACATTCACGTCAAAATATAAATAAAACTAACCTCCTTAAAATGGTGTATAAAATACTACTAGTATAATTCGCTTAATTAACTGAAATTTTTTTAGGAAAACCGGTTTTAGTGAATAACCGGTTAGGTTATTAAATAACCGGTTAATCGATATTAACCGATTTGTGCACCTATACTCTGATCTCCACCGTTTTCATAGCTTCAAACACCAGCAAAAAAACAACAAGCACAATCACCAACCTCATGAAGACCATACTCCACCATTCAATCTCAACACCAGATTCTGTCACAACCTGAAATGCCGACGCACATTTCTTATGGTCGACTCAAAATCATTTAACCAATCCTCTCCAATTCATCTTCATCTTCGTTCACTTCGTTCATCTTCATCTTCGAATCGATCAATCGATTGTGTGCTAATCTGAATATCTGATTACCGTGGTTTGATTTCTCGTGTTTTATTCAGGGGTCAGATCTGAAACGCACGTGAAGATCTAAAGTTAAAGATGTAAAAAAGATAATTCCTAAACAAATTGATTCCTAGGTTAAATCAAGGATGTTGAATGAAACATAAGGAAATCTTATCTGAATTAACATTTGTTTTTAAATAGTTAAACAATATATTAACTCTTAGTGATTCAGACCTGTTACTGGTTCAAACGCTTAATAATCTATACCTTTTATTAGTTTAATACTCATTCAAAAATTACCAAGCTAACCCTTAATTGATTTTTATTTTTTTGGGTTAGTTGTAAGTAAATGACCACATAAGCCATATCAATAAAATACAAATAAAAACACTTTTTTGCTAGAGTATGAACACATAAGCTTCACTATTTTACTATTTATTTATCAATATATAGAAGAATTTAAAATACTAAGTCTTTTGTAGAAATTGTAAGTTAAAATTTTAAGAGTTAAGTACTAGGATGCCTTTGTGCTTTGCTTGAATTTAGAGTTTTATGTTTATCCCTAACTTTGAGAAATTACACTTTTAGTGTTTGATAAAGCGTAATACAGGTGGTCATTAACACTAATCTCGGTTACGTTTTACAGTTAAATAGGTGTGAAAGAAGAAGAAAAAAAGTCGTTGGGGCCTTTGAATAGCTGTTGGAAGGATTTAAAAAAAGTTATTAATACTATATACACACACTTTACACAATTATTTCACATCCAATTTTATAAAAATCTACACACTCTGCATGAAGATGAAATGAATGTCCCGGTTGAAGAAGCTAATGAAAAATAACAAAACAAACGAGACTTCAAAAATAAAGAAGTGCATGCACAGTTTCGGTTAGACTTGGTCGACCATTTTTAAAAAAAAATACTAACACTATTAGTTTTTTTAATATTTGTACGTTTTTTTAATTGTAATATCTGTAGGTTATTAATGAAATATTAGTATTATGATGCATTGAATTTATTTAAATGCTCGGGGTTCACGGTGGTGAAACCATTTCCACATTTAGAACTGAAGCTAAAATGGAAAAAGGTAGATGATGTGTAGCTGATGTAAAGGTTATGTGAAGTGAAAGAGGATGAAAATACACCATTTCATTAAATCGACTCGTATTATCATTCCGATTAAAAGGTCATTTTATTCAATCGACTCGTATTATCTTTTCGATCAAAAGGTCATTTCATTAAATCGACTCGTATTATCCTTTCGACCAAAAGACCTAAAACATTGATTTTGAATTCAAAAATACTTAGCGGCGTTAAAAAATAACGACAGACCATTAGTTACCAAAGAAATAAAAGTTAAGTCTGTTACAACTAATTCAATAGTTGAACAACTAGAAACAAATATACCAATCTATCTAATAAATCAAGGTTTTAGGGGGTCATTTTTAGGGGAAATGTTTGTTTTATAATATGAAGTTTTAAAGGGAAATTGAGTAGAATATATTTCACATGCATGAGTTGATGGAGACATGAAGTCAAATCCTTAATATTAAATATTACAAATACTTAAATATAATGATTATAATGTTTTTATAAATATTATTATTTACCCGTGTGTAACATGGATATTAAACCTATTAAAAAAATAAAAACAAGAAATGGGTCACACATTTGATGAAAAGCTGATATTCATGAATTTGGCGCCTCCAAATATGTATCCTTAATTAATACATGAAATGTTGTTGATGAACACAACACACGATAGATAAACCACCCTTTAATTAAACCTTCATCACTAACGTCTTGTTTCATTCACGTTTAACTTATACCTCTGATTTGATTAGATTAGATTAGATTAGTGTTCAACAATCTTAATTAATTCCAAAGATCAAGTGGCTTCTATTCGTTACAACTGATTTCTTGCTTACATTAATTAGATCAATTTCGCTGTAAGTTCTACAATTTCCCTTAAGTGATTTTCATCGATAGATTGCAAATAATCAAGATCGTAAAGCTAAAATTTTTAAAATTTTGGTCAGTGATCATACGCCGCCAGGTGTTCGATGAAATGCTTAAGAGAGAAAAAGCCAAAAGTTTTGTGATTTTTTAATGGGTGTTTCATTTTGCTCCTTATTTAGTCACTATACTTAAAAAATCTTTAACAGTGCCACTTTGATCAAGATTGTAGAGTTGTAGTTGTTAAAATTTTGATCAGTGATCATGATCATACGCCAGGTGTTCGATGAAATGCTCATCGGTAAAAACCAAATTACTGTGAAGTTTTATTATGGGTTTTTCATTTTGATCCTCTTTAAGTCACTGTACTTAAAAGATCTTTAACAATACCAGTTGCTTTTAGACATTGATCAATTTCAGAAATATGTAAAATGAATCTTGAGAGGCTGCCGATTTAAAGGTGATAAACATGAATAATCGAAAACATAAAATAAGATGTTAAACCTTTGTGTTATTACCTATTTAGTCGATAAAAGCTCACAAGGTGTGCGTCTAGCCTAATGCGGCCTTGTCCCCTCGCTTCAAAAGTCTCATTTTTAGACCCGTTTTCAGGCTATGTTCCAGCCAAGTTTTGGCCAAAAATCATCTCAACAGGTTTGTAACATTTACACTGTCCTTAAACAAGCCTGTAATCAACCTAAAACAGGTTTAATTAGCCTGCAAACAAGTCTAAAACCCGTAAAGTGGTATTTTTATACTTGTGTCTGTGATCAAGGCTCATTCTTTGCCCCTTGAGTGCGTTGCATCTTCGGCAACTATGATTATAACTATTGAATTTGAAGTAAGGTTTGTGTCATTTGGCAGAAAAAATGGAAGAAGAAAGACCAACCGGAGTAATTGACAAGATGTTAGGAGGGGTAAACCGCACGATGAGAAGACTCTTGTTTAATTTCTTGTCATTGGGTCCAATCCCACAACACATAGCATTCATCATGGATGGAAACCGAAGGTTTGCTAAGAAATGGAACCTTGAAGAGGGTGCAGGCCACAAAGCCGGGTTCCTAGCACTCATGTCGGTTCTAAAGTACTGCTACGAGGTGGGAGTGAAGTATGTAACCGTCTATGCATTCAGTCTTGATAACTTCAATAGACGCCCTGATGAAGTCAGGTACGTTATGGATATAATGCACGAAAAGATTGAAGGGTTTTTGAAAGAAATGGAAATGGTAAACAGATATGGTGTTAGAGTGTTGTTCATTGGTGATCTGAATCGACTCGATGAGCCTGTTAGAGTTGCTGCTGAGAAGGCAATGGAAGCCACAGCTAAAAACACCAAGACGTATCTTTTGGTATGTGTGGCGTACACTTCATCACATGAAATACCGCGTGCAGTCTATGAAGCTTGTCAAGAGAAGAGTCGCGGTTTGGAAGTTTCGTCAAATGAAAATAGTAATAATGTTGATGACGTGATAAAAGTGGTGGATTTGGAGAAGCATATGTATATGGGAGTGGCTCCTGACCCTGACATATTGGTGAGGAGCTCCGGTGAAACGAGGCTTAGCAACTTTTTGCTGTGGCAATCAACCAACAGTTTGTTGTATTCGCCAAAAGCTTTGTGGCCCGAGATGGGATTTTGGCAGGTGGTTTGGGGGATCCTTAAATACCAGAAGAGTTATTATTATTTGGAGAAGAAAAAGAAGCAGGCTTGATTGATGAATCATGATGGGTTACTAAACTTAGTTAATTATGGTACATACATCTTCTTGCTGCTACTAAACTTAGTTTATATCTTTATGCAAGTATGTATCAATGCCACAAAAGGAATTGAAGAATAAAAAATGCTTCTTGTTTTCCTCATTACTAATGACACAAAATGTGGTTTCTGTAACTTTCATGGTGCAGTGATAACTGGTAAGCACCTGATTATCTTTTAGCAGATGTCTCGGTTCGAATCTTGTTTCCATTGGTTTTATTTCATAACCTCTTGAGGTCACCTGCCTGGTGTAAGCTGTGATTTACCTGATCCCGTTAGTTAGTAGGATGTTATAAACGGGTTCATATGAATTAAGTTTACACAAGAAATAGACGATTACGTTTATTGAACAGATTATGGACCAAGTTTAAATAAATCTTTTCTGAAACTTTAAAGGGCTCATAAAGATTTTAAGAAAAAGTTCTAACATGTTAGGTTTGACTTAAGTTAATATCAAAGTGTTTTCGAAAACCAGTACATGACTAAATCGAGTACGTACGTTGTAAGGCGGACAGATATTTAGGAAAAATGCATTACACAGGTTTTGACAAACCTGAACTTTAACTATAACATTGTTCTCTAGTTTCACAAATGGTTAATTTCTAGCTTACAGTTTCCTTATTATATCGCGCAACGCTGTGTAAGTACCCATAATTGCTACCAAAATCCCCATGAGTACAATGAATCCAATAAGCACCAACTCAACTCCAAAGATCTTGTAAGTGCCTGATATCTTCAAGTAACATAAGGATGGCAATGCGATCGATGCTGAGACAGTTAAAAACGCTCCCACAAGTGACATCAAATCCCCAAAGAAAGGGAGTGCCAAGGCTACAACCACTGTGGTTATTACGAGCGTTGTCTTGATCAAGAGGCTGAACTTTCTTGCCTTGAAAGATGATAGAAATCTTTCTTCAATCGAGTGGACAATTGGTGTCATCAATAGCGCGTATTTTACTATTGGCATCACCAGGGTGGTGAATATAGCCACTTTTGAGCTGCTTTTGTCGGTAGGAAGGCTTAACGTGATCTGTGACTCTACCTTTGAACCAAACATGAGGTAACCAACAACTGCCATCGAAGCGTAAGTAATTGTAGCGATAACAAAACATAATAGCAACACCTGCATTTAGAACCAAAACATAAAGTTATGAGTGTATGAATCTAGTACTCAATATGCACATATTACACATCTTTGCGAGGCTGCGAGTACCTTAGAGAACTGACGTTTGTTTCTCATTGACGTATACAAAGTAGGAAAAACAGGATGAACACCATAGCAGAAAGCGTACAAACTAACAGCCGTAGGCATCCCGTTCCACTTTACTAGTCTACCTTTCTCCTGAAACCCGACACCATCAAACACACCAACCCACAGAACTGAGCCTAAGATGATCAAAGATGCTAAAACACCCGTTGCTGATATATACGAAAGAATTTTCATGTTATTCAACCAAGTTGTGGGGAGCACGACGGCACCAACGATAATAACAAAGCTTTTCTTGCTACTTACATGAACCCCTAAAATATCAAAGTCCATATGTGGAAACACTTTGCTTAGATTATCACCTTCCATGATCAAGAACCCTGTCGCGATTAAATAAAGCTCCATGTTTATAAGGATCAATACTATAACCCTGCCTGTTTTACCAAAAGCGCGATCACCAATGTCTGGATAACTTCTTATCGTGGGATCAGTATCCATGCATCTTTTTATAAGTAAACCCGTGTAGAACGTTGAGCTGGCTATTGCCAAAAACAGTAGCAAGCTCAACCACCCTCCTTCCGCCAATGCATATGGAACTGTAATGATCCCAATACCTGATAGTCGAAAACAAGCAACAACTTAAGTGTAAAATACATTTTCAAGATTCATAAAGTCATAAATCTCTAAATGGTTGGGTGTATATATATTTAAGTTATTTGTTCCAAATTCAACCGGTTGAATTAATCTAGTGACCGTACGCGTTAGTTTTCTTTTTGTGTCGGTATTTGTTCTAACACGTACGTTATGAGCCTCCATGAGGTTATGGCCGGAGGTGAGCAGAAGCATGATTCGAACCTAAGATCTCTGCTAGAGGGAAATAAGATGAGACATTGCATTGGCACTTACTATGAAAATGAATATACAAGGAATAGTAAAGTGTAACCTGAAAGAGCATTGAGGCCATTGAAACAAGTGTTAAGGAAGGAGGAAGTGGGAGAAGTGGTTAAGTGTTGATTTTCTGTGTCCATTTTAGAGAGAAAAAAGAGGTTATTATTATTATTATTGTAATTAATAATAAATAAAGTGAAATGATTAAGAGGTTTTGAAGGATATCACGTATGAATTGGTCCTTTGGTTGTTTGTTGCATTCTTATAGGAATTGTTTTGAAGAGGTGAACCACACGTATTAGTGTATTAATTAAATAAATACTTGTATATATATAACCCAATTTATATCCTTTTTCTTTTAATAAATAAGTGCTATGTTTATATAAAGTTTATAACAATTTAATTTCAAAACCTACAATGGATCGACCAACGAAATATGAAATAAAGAAAAAAATTAGGGTAGACGGTGTTGATAAATATGAGCATGAGGGGCAAAGAAGGGGGTAAGAGGGACATGCGAGGACACCAGCGCGCCATCCTTGGTACCGCAAAGTTGACCTCATGGTCAGGGTCTACTTCCCAAGCATAACCTGTAAGAAACGATCATAACCTATAAGTTCATCACGATATGTATCCCGCAAGATTTGAACTCCAAACATAAGTTTGTTGTGAACTATACCACTTAATAAGTGGCTAAAAGATTTAAGTTGCATTTGGTTTGTAGTTGGGTTTCTTCGTATCAAGTACGTGGCTTGTAGCTTAATAATACTAATGTGCAGTGACACGGGACTACCGGAGAGTCTGGGTTCACAGACCCTCCACCTGATCATGTCGTATGCTTTTTTTTTAATATATAGCATTTTCATTAACTACAGTAGGCCCCTAGCAAAACGCTAGGACCCGCCAAACAAGAACAACCGAAACAAGTCATTCAAAGAAGAAATTTCTTTTAGTTTCACCCCAATTAGTATGTCCCATATTGGAGTAGGAAACGCTCATATACCCATCATAATATGTTCGTTAGGCACCTTTAAAAAAAATTTAGAATTATTAAGTTGGGATTAATATCGGTTAATGTACTAAAATTTTGGATTTTAAAATCTAATAACTTTTTTTTTTAAAAAAAAGTGATATGTTTTCATAAATTGTAGTTGTTTCCAGGGTAAAAATCAAAAGAAAGTTGTTTGTGGTGAATTCGCTAGTTGAACTAGCAAATACAAGAAAAATGTACGTGGGCTGCATACAATTTTGAATATAGCATTGGATCCGTAACTTAAAGTAGCAAAGTCTGACATTTTTCTTGAATCTGCTAGTTCAACCAGCGGATTTATTAAAAACAACTTTCTTTTAATTTTTACACAGAAACAGCTACAACTTGTGAAAATTATGATAAAAAAACCTCTTTGTTACGTCACAAATGATCGACATATATACTTGTAATGGCATATTTGAACCTTGGATGGTAGTTAATAAGTTTGACACTTAAGATCAATAGATGCGGAAGGTGTAGGTTTACCTTTAAGATTGTTACAAATTTGTTTGGACTTAAACAATATATATGTCAACTTTTCAACACTCTATTACTATACAAGTATACACTATATTCCATTACTCTTTACTTCAAACTGAATTATATAGTGTTCAATTTCAAAAATAAATAAATAAACTACAACACTGATTTTAATAGACCATCAATTAATCTTCTTCTAAAATGTTCGGTCCAACCTGAACACGTTACATCTCTAACACTCCATGTTTTAACATAAATCGTTTCTAATCGTAGAACCGAACTTTTGATGCTTAGTCCATTCATAACTTACAAATTACTGACCACATACATCATCACCTAAGCAGTTAGTTTCCTAACTATATCTTTTAAGGATGTGTAAGTGCCCATAATTGCAACCAAAATGCCAATGAACATAATAAATCCAATAAGCACCAACTCAAGTCCAAATACCTTGTAAGTGCCTGAAATCTTCAAGTAACACAACGATGGCAATACGATGGATGCTGAGACGATTAAAATCGCGCCCACAAGTGACATCAAATCCCCAAAGAAAGGAAGTGCCAATGCTACGACTACTGTGGTTGTCAGGAGTGTAGTTTTGATCACGAGGCTAAACTTTCTTGTTTTGAAAGAAGATAGAAATCGTTCTTCAATTGAGTCGACGATTGGTGTCATCAATAGTGCATATTTAACGACTGGGGTCACCAGAATGGTGTATATTGCCACTTTTGAGCTTTTTTCGTCTGTAGGAAGGCTTAAGGTGATCTGTGACTCTACCTTTGAACCAAACATGCGATAACCAACAACCGCCATTGAAGCGTAAGTAATTGTGCAAAAAACAAAACATAGTAGCAACACCTGCATTTTAGAACCAAAACATTATAGAGCTATTAGCATACATAGGGGTTTTAGAAACAAAAGCCTATTTATACTAAAATAACATGTTTAAGAACATGTTTATGGCCAATGTGACTTTATTACACATCTAGTATATACAATAAAGATGTTTGCTAGTATGTACCTTTGAGAATTGATGTTTATTTCTCATAGAAGTATACAAAGTAGGGAAAACCGGATGCGCACCATAGCAGAACGCATACAAACTAATAGCCGAAGGGATCCCTTTCCAATTTACTACCCTACCCTTCTCGTGAAACCCGACACCATCAAACATACCAACCCACAAGATCGAGCCTAAGATGATCAAAGATGCTAGGACACCGCTTGCTGATATATACGAAATAATTTTCATATTATTCAACCAAGTTGTGGGGAGTATGATGGCAGCAACAATAATAACAAAGCTTTTTTTGCTACTTAGATGAACCCCTAAAATATCAAAGTTCATTTGTGGAAACAAGTTGCTTAAGTTATCACCTTCCATGATCAAGAAACATGTCGCGACTAGATAAAGCTCCGTGTTAATGATGACTGATACTATAACCCTTCCTATTTTACCGAAAGCGCGATCTCCAATGTCAGGATAAGTTTTTATCGTGGGATCGGTATCCATGCATCTTTTGATAAGTAAACCTGTGTAGAATGTGGACATGGCTATTGTCAAAAGCAGTAGCAAGCTCAACCATCCTCCTGCAGCCAGTGCGTATGGAACAGTTATAATCCCGACACCTGAGAAACAAAAAACATTAACAATTTTGAGCGTTAATAGGTAATGGAATAAAAGAATATATTGTAGAGGATGTTTCCGGCCTGTAAAATGGATTTTACTTAAGAAGTGTGAAAAGTGATATTTAATCACGTCAAAACCGGGTCAAACGAACTCTTGAACTCATTCCCGAAAAGAAAACCAAAACCACCACCCCACCCACACACATGATAAACCGGTTCTTTAATTAATGTATTAATTAACTTTTTAGAACATCGGTTGATACATCCATCCGCCTATGACGATACATCAAGTAATTAAATATTTGTGTCAATAAAAACCAAATTTTAAGTCTTTTTCACTCTATCTTCAATCACTCAACAATGCAACTAGCTAGCTAGGTTTACAAAAATGCATATATATATTAACTAAAAAAGCGGTTCAAACCGGCAAAATCGTAAAAGCTTTAGTTTGGCCTAAAACAAGTATGTGTATATATATGAAGGAAGAGTAATTAATTATAGGGATTAATAACCAACCTGATAGAGCATTGAGACCATTGAAACATGTGTTGAGTAAGGAGGAAGTGGCAGTTATAGGGATTATTGATGAGTAGTGTTGATTTTCTGAGTCCATGCAAACTTAATTGAGATCGATCGATCGAATGAATTGAAAGAATTGATCGATCCAAATGTTAATTGATCAATTAAATATTAGTACGTAGCTAGCTACAGGGTTTAACATATATGGTTTTCTATTTTTCATTCATATATGAATTGGTCTAGCTCCTTTTTTATCGAATTAACCTACCTAATTAATAGGCTTAATTTAATTTCTTTTGAATATATATACACGCTGGTTTAATTATTTATTTATTATATTATTTCTTACCCAGTTTATATATGAACACTGCTAATTAATTATTACTTAACTAGGTTAGAACCCGTGGGTACCCACGGGGTTTAACGATATAATTTATATATATGTTTTAATATATAAAAAATAATAAAGATACATAATTGGACATATATTATAAGAATAAAAAAAATTTAACAAAAATATATTAACATGAAAAAATTGACAATGATGAAAATTTACCCATAATTAAAAGTATGATTACATTAAAACTATTAAACTACATGTTTTCAAAAATTTCCATGTTTCCAAAAATGAGGATGAATGTGGTGGTGACAAGTGGCTTAATGTGAGGAGTTGGGTTAGCAATTTATTATAAGAGAGATTTGTTCATGAAATACTGATTAATTATAACATATATGTGTTAAAGAGAACCAAAATATATAGATCTTATGTTGTTACGGTATAAATAGTAGAAGTAGTGTAATAATGTAGGGGTCAAATAGTAGTTAGTTCATATGCACTTAAACAAATCGTTGTAATTAAGTAAGGGTGTTAAAAAAGCTCGCGACTCGAGACTTACTTGAAAAAAGCTCGGTTGTAAACGAGATAGCTCCGCTCGACTCGAATTGGTTCGAGCCGGGCTCGACCTAGACTTGGCTCGGCTCGTGAGCTTGCAAGCTAGCTCGAAATATACTTTTTATATATATGTATATATTAGTTTTAGTTATATGTAAAAAATTTAGTTTAACTAATTTATAGCATATAATAATATAATAATATAAAACAAAAACATAAATGACACATATAAACATGTAAGTTTTTTTGTTTTTTATATTATAAAAGATTTTAAAAAATAAAAAAGGTTAACAAGCCGGCTCAGCTCGATAACAGTCCTACAATGGAACCGTAGCTAATGACTTTTGAAACTTAATCTCCGTCTTCTTAAGTGATTCTTCTTTCTTCTCCGATCATTAGCCGTTAATCTCTTGATTATCAGTTTGTCAAATCATATGTGGATTAGAATGAACGGATGAAGTATACGTGTAACTGTAACATACATCCCAAAATAAGATGACATGATGCATAAACAAGCTTCCACACTTTAAATAGACTATGTTAAGACCTATGTTGTTAAAAGCGAGCGCTTCATGCGCCTAGGTGTAATTTTAAAGCCCAGCGCTGCTTCAGCGCTTTGTGAGAGACTAAGCACTCAGACGCACTTTTGGCAAAGGTTTCGGCTGGATTTTGCAATTTTTGGCCAAAAAATGGTTGGATTTGGTTACAAACTTGTCTGAAGAGGTTGCCTGGTTGAGTTTTTGTTTTGTTCGTTCTTTTTTCTTTTCTACGTGCTTTGAAGCGGTTGATGCCTGGTGCCGTTGTTTGTGTTAATTTCTTCTTTTTATTATTTTTTAATGGTGTGGTATGACGGGCGTGTGAGAGTACACCTCATGACGTTAGGCTTATCACAACCAAAGGTTTTAAAGTTAGAAGTTTAGATTCATTTTAAATAAAATATTTGTAAAAAACAAATATGAACCTAGTTAAATGACGAACGCCGTCCAAAAAATAAAGTTAAATGGACGAAAGGGGGGAAGAGCCATTTCACAGCCGCTCCTCTACAACTACCTTTCGCCCAACATGATCACGAACGAAGACAGAGAATTGCGTAGATAGGAGGACGAAAGTGTCTATGAATGTTCCATCTACAGAGCAGGTGGAGAAGGTCGGCAGGCCTCATCCAAGTCCCTATCGGAGGTTCCATAAGATCCACTTTGTTGGGAAGTGTAGACGATATAATATGGGAAATAGAGTAAGGCCCCTATTGAGATTATATTTTTAACTTCTTGCTTGTAAGGCTTTGGCAATAGGAGGTTGGAGCGATGCATGATGGCTGGGAAAAAACCACATGCAAATCTTTCTATCCGGAAAGCCTCGATTATTCAATTCAAATGGCTGATTATTTAGAACCTTGCTCATAAGATAAGTAAGAAAGCGTTGGTGGGATCGGCAGGATGATGATGAGTATATAAATCAATAAAGAAGAAATGGCAAGATAAATTGAATATCGATGGAGGCCGATGTGGAAAACAGGGTAGGGGATTCTCTACAATGACACTGTAGACCAATTGAAAGGGATGTAGCGCAGCTTGATAGCGCCTTTTTTCATTTGATTTTTCTTTTTATTTTGTCAAAAATATCACGGGTTTAAATGAACCAACATAAGCGAAATGAATAAACATAAACAAACGTTCAGAAACATATGCTATCATTCAAATTATACAATGAACCCAATTATACACTGATAAAATATTTATTGGATTATGTCTTTGAACTTGGTCTTGTACTCTTGTATATCTTGCATTTTTGTTGTATCAATTAGTGGAATTAGTTTCAAGTTGCATTTCTTTAATCATGACGTGTAAATGTGTAATTAGAGTTATCTTGGAAGTTTTATTCTGTAAGAAATTACTACAAAAAATGACCAATCAAGATATATCTATATGTTTGTAGGCTACGATGCTACATTGATATCTAATAAGTGATGACCATGTCATACAAATTTGTTTAGCACATGTAACAATTTTTTTTATCTCTGCCCCTGCAACACACTAATCCACATGTAACTATTATTTTGATTATTTGATTTTGATCCATCAGTTTGTTTAACAACATTCTTAAAGCGATAGCCTAGCATCAACGCGCGCCACTGATAAGTAACCAGAACTAGAGGTACCAAAGTGGTTAAGTCAGTTGGGTTGAGTCGGGTTGAGTTGACCAACTAACACTTTTGTGCCAGAACGTTATTTTAGTGTTATTGACGAGTTATGTATCAAAGATAACCTAAAAAACTATATACTTTTTTTGTAAAACACGGTTTAGCTAGAAGGCTATAAGTTTTAAAGCACATTGAACTACTTTTCTAACTTGTCCATGTATTTTATGTAGAGGGACGAATTCAGCACGTTTATTCTAAAAGATGGTCATTTTGAGTTGTATTTTGTCGCTAATAGGTCAAACGAGTACATTATTGTAAAGAGGTTAGCTAAAAAAGAAAACGGCCCGACAGATTAAAGAGTCAGCCATTGCATAATGTAGTAATTATAATTACAACCTCCTAAATTATAATCAAGTCACCAAAAATGTGAATTGATTTTCAGTACTAACCAACGCGTATAATAACTTATTAGGCTATGCTCATACGATCATCAAACTTAAGCAATTTATGAATATAGTTTTGTTTTAAATCACACTAAATCTGGGTCAAACGAACTTTGATTAAGCTCATTCAAACGACGTTGAAACCGTCCCGTCAAACTTTACCATCTTCGCTTCTAGGATTTAGCTTTTAGGGTTTATTTTAAAATTAGTCTTTGCCTTAGGGTTTAGTTTTTAGATTTTAGGCTTTTGGGGTGGGGTCCGAAGCAGGGGCGGAGGTGTATACACTCCAGGGGTAGCCCGGGCTACACCTCAACTTTTCGCGTCAAAGGAAAAAAAAATTTCCGTTTTATATTTGGGCCCCCCTGAAAATTTATAAGGATACCCCTCATGAATCCATATATTATCTAGCCCAAATTATATTTAAAATGTTTATTAGTCCAAGTCCAAGTCACAAAGCCCATTTTATGTTTTAAAAAAAATTAGAAGGATACCCCTTGTATGAACGTTCGGGAAAAAAAATTTAGGATACCCCTGAATTTTGGGGCTAGCTCCGCCACTGGTCCGAAGGTTTGATGACACGGTTCTAAGTTCTAATGCCGCAAGAATGAGTTCAACCAAAGTTCATTTGACTAAGTTTTAGCGTGGCAGATTGTCACTCCACTTTGTAACTTCAACTCTATGTATATTCAACATTAGACTACAAATCCTATATTTCAATAACACTTTACCTTACATTAATTGAATCAAATGCAGCAACCACTAAACCACAATATAAATAACTAAAAAAAGGAACCTGCCTATTAATACCTTAAACATATGCATGCAGTATGCAATCAATGTACATGGTTAACAAATTCAAACTGGTGAAGTAATTTATAAGCAAAGTGCATGAAACACTTACATATGTTTGGGGATGATAAGCAAGCCATATAGTGGAGAACTGGTCCCATCCGAGCTTTCGTCGAGCAATGTATCGGCCTCCGGCGAACGTGTCGCCGACTCAAACTGCGTGGTACCCTCCTTTCCTGTACGAATCCATGCCTTCATCTTCATCCTCTGAACAAGATGAAGATGAACATGACATGATTGAATTGAATTGAATTGAATAGATTGATCTGTAACACTGACTTAATATTAGACAAGCTTCAACAATGAGTGACGTGTGTCAGAAGAAATTTGTGGAAATTTTGAATTTGGAAAAAACAGAATGAGTGTGTTTGTTGAGCGTTCCGTGTGAAAATGCAAATGCTCGCTCACGGTATAAGTTTATAACCACAATGTGTGGTGGATGAAGCTTTTATGACATTATACGTCATGTGGTTTTATGTTAAAATGAAGTGTAGTGTATGGAGTTTTAACATCATTATTATACTTTTATTAATTACGGAGTATTATTTAATTTTATTTATTAGTTAATTAAAATTTTACAAAAATTACATGATTAAACCTAAAATACTACTCATCATCTCCATCTTGACCTCCTTCTTTGTCATCAATTGCTCGATTTGACAAAATCTTTTCGATCAAATCCGTCATTAAAGCATTTTGGATATGGCTTTCATAAAAGAAGTTATTGTCATTGAGCTCTCCATACATACACAAGTTAAATCTTACTAACTAGTCGGTTCCCTTCTGAAACGGACCCCATCCTTAAGTGTAAAACTAACAATCAACGGTTAAAATCTCGTATAATGTGTATATATTTGGATTATCAAAATACATATTTTTAAACCGGGTTATTGGATTTAATCACCTTCAACTATTGGTTATTGGCCGCTGTCACCCTCAAGTATCACTTTGGTCAATATAACTCCCAACTAAACACTTTGGTGTCTGTATCACCAAAATTTAACAAAAAATTAACCAAAAATTAATCAAAAGTGACTTGAATTGGTTAAGTTTTGGTGATACGGTGTCCGTAACACCAAAAGCTAACCAAAAAATAATCAAAAGTTAACCAAAAGTGACTTGAATTGGTTGACTTTTGGTGATACGAACACCAAAGTGTTTAGTTGGGAGTTATATTGGCCAAAGTGATACTTAAGGGTGACAACGGCCAATAACCAATAGTTGGAGGTGATTAAATCCAATAACCCTTTTAAACCCGAATTTTTATCGTCGCTTAAAAATTATAAAAAATTTTTAATTTTACCAGATCTGCTAAAAAAATACAACTTTTATTTACATTTCTAGTATCAATGTTAGGTCTTAGAACAATTTTGCTGAAAAATTAATAATTATTGAGGCAATAATTAAACTTTTACTTTTTTGTAGTTATATTTTTGTTTTCATCATCATCATCTCCTAAAACAATTACAATTCTTGTCCTGGATCCGACGACCATCTCATTTCCACTGTGTCCCGAGTTTCGACTCACAAAACACTTCGCTTCAATCCCTCAAATCGGAACCAAAAACCATCACCAAACTCACTCATCATCTTCAATTTCTCCACTCACTCAATCCACCTTTCAAAACCCTATCGTTTCAGATCCTGATCCAACTACCAGATCCGTTTAATTTACAACCTTAATTTCAATCCTTCATCGCGGATCTTCCAATTCAATCACTGTAACTCGTCGATCATAAACTTCTACATCATTCGGCTGTTTTGAAATGGCGAGTGGAGCGGTGAACACGGATCTATTCGAACAGTACTTTAAAAGAGCAGATTTGGATCAGGATGGACGCGTTAGTGGTGTTGAAGCTGTTTCGTTCTTTCAAGCCTCCGGTTTACCTAAACCAGTTCTCGCGCAGGTAACTGATGTTGATTTACTATTAGAATTTTGCGTTTTCTGAAGTTAACTTCAATGATTTTGTTATGTAGTCGATCTGGTTTGTATACTAAGTGTTATGATATTGTATCCGAGTAGTTTTGATCAGATTTGATTTGTTACACATCAGAATGCATATTACAGTTAGGTATAGGCATCTGTTTTAGGTTTTTTTGTTTTAGGCTATAAAGTGATTAGGTGATATTGAATTGTTAGATTGAGTTGATTAGTGGTAAAAGTGTGGTGCAAATTATGTTATTCATAGTATGTTGTACTGCTTTAATGTTTTATGATCACTCTTTAATGGATGTATATAAAATAATTTTACTTTAGCTCCTGATAGTAAATTTTGTGTTAGGTAGTGTGACCCTAAATATTAAGATATTCATAAATAGAGTAGTTTAGCCAACAGTAGTAATTGATAGGGTGATCACCTTTGGAATGCATCCAAACACCATATTATAGTTTAGTTAAGAAGTTAAGATTAGTAATTTATTGCACAGGAGAATCGAATTGCTCTGTTGAGTAGGAACAGGATGCAAATCGTAATTGATGGATTCAAATGGATCGATCTGTGTAATAATAGCAACAATCTAACAATCTAAACACAACATCAAAGAGAGGAAAGGAAATGAACACAAAGAGATGGATAAAGTTTAGGTCATTGCATTCATTCACATAGACAATTAGACATTACAAGGAGCGGTTTTACAGTTGTGAGGTGCTTACATAACAAGAACCCTATCTTATCTGTTTATAGGTGAATGCCTACAAAACCTAGACTAGTCAAAATAAGGAAAGTAAATAAGTACAAATAAAAAGAACAATGTTTAATCATCTTGGCGACCCAACAATAATCCATATTGAGTTCTGGAAGATGTAACAGTCTTGTATCTAGTTGGAGATTAAAATATTTTATTGACAAGTATAAGCTGCTAAGATTTAACTCTACGGTTGTACCTAGGCATCATGCTAAGTTTTGGTTTAAAAATTTATACATTTGAAGCTCAGACTTGAGATGGGGTAGGCATGGGTTCTTAAAACTTATTTCTTCTTCTTGCTCTATATAAGTATACAAACTGAAGTTTTTGGAAGTAATTTGATTTTGCAAATGATGTTATATATTTTCGTTATTTTAGCAAAAGAATGGAAAGAGAAAAGTGAAAGTAGATACAAGACTGTTACATCTTCCAGAACTCAAAACGGATTATTGTCTAATCTTCTCTTTGGACAGGGGAGAGAAACCAAAAGAATTAGTGATTTTTTTATCCCCCCCTGGTCCACCATATCAATAGTTTTTTTCTCATAAAGATAACCTGAGAAGACAGTTGATGTTATGATTTAAGCTGCATATCGTTGTTCACTTTCATGCCTGAAACTTATGGCCGGAACTCGGAAGTTTATTTAGCTCAAAGATTGTATGATTTTAAAAGTAAAAAAGTTGAATGTTATGGCAACGGTCTTGCTTTTTGGATTCTTACATGGTATGTATTTTGTTGTTTGTAGATATGGACATATACAGATCAAAATCGAAGTGGCTACCTTGGGCGAGCAGAGTTTTACAATTACCTGAAACTTGTAACTGTTGCACAAAGTAAGCGAGACCTAACTCCAGATATTGTGAAGGCAGCATTATATGGGCCTGCTTCAGCTAAAATTCCTCCTCCTCAGATTAATCTACCTGCTTCAACTCCTCCTCAGTCAAATCTAAATGTGGTGGGCTCAGCAGGAAATGGTATAAGGGGTTATACACCACAACCAGGTCAAGTTATGAAAGGCAATCATGGAATGCCAGGTGGAGGGCCAAACATCTCCAATGATTCACTGACAAGTGGAGTGCATTCTCAAGTTCACACTACTACTGGTAGCTTACTGCAAAATGCTAAACCAAATGGTTCTGCTGCTATTGTGTCTGCACCTAAAGATCCAAGCAGTCGTGGTGTTGCAGGAAATGGGTTTGCATCATTTGGCAATGCTGTCTCATCTCAAACAAGTGTCTCATTGCCTGCCTCAGCTGGTGGGACCCAGTTACCCAATAAACCACTTCAAAGTCACCAACCTGCTCCTAATCAGAACTACCAAATGCACTCGAATTTTAGACATAATCAGCAAGCTCCTGGTTCTACATTTCCTCCTGTCAGGCCAGAAAATCTTCCTTCACAACCGTGGCCAAAAATGTCACAGAGTAGTATCCAAAAGTACACCAGGGTTTTCACGGAAGTTGATACTGACAAAGATGGGAAAATTTCTGGTGAACAGGCACGCAATCTGTTTTTGAGTTGGAAGTTGCCAAGAGGTATGTTTGAATTTCATTTTCCCGAAAGCTTTCTTTAATTTGATGGAAAAGACAGGAATTATTATTATTATTTTATTATTTATATTGCTGTTGTTAATATTATTATTTATATTATTATTATTATTATTATCTTGTTGTTGTTAATTTGTTATTATTATTTATTATTATTATTATTATTATTATTATTATTATTATTATTTTCAACAAATATGAAACTTAGTCAATAAACTATGGTGTTTTTGTAGCTGGCAGGACATCATCCATGCAAACTTACAATTTGTGTTACATGATGTCGTTTTACTTCATTTAAGTTAATTTGGAGTCCGGATAGGTAACGGCTGCAGCAAAATGACAATACATTTAGAAAACAGGGCACACGTATCGAACCTTTAAGCTCTCTGTGTGCATTATTTGATAAATAGGAAGATGTTGTAGTACTTTTCCTTTATAGTTTCTAGTTACAAGCATGTGGTTTTAGGGCTAGGGATTGAGGATAAGAATCTCAAAGACGACACCTTATATAAGTACTACGATTAGATAACTATTATGATGGTAAGTGATTTAATAAACTAGACGTGTAGACTTTGTATTTACACCGTGGCTTAAATTGTGTGTTCCTATCATTTAGTTATCTGGACATCAACTCCCTTCAGAATAAGAAAACCACTTAAAATAATGTATACAGATTGCTATGTTATGTATGATTTGTCAAAATTACTCATTTGAGAAGCAAGGGTATGCTTGTTTTTGATGCACTAAAGAAAATACCCAAACTTACAAGCCAAATGCATTATGAAAATAATATGTGAGCCCTGTGATATAAGCTAATTTATTGAAGAAGCTGTTGCATGAAGTGCAATAAAGTACACATTAACACGTGCCTGCTTGATATGTTTAAAAACACATACTTATTGTATTCTTTTAACAAAAATCATAGAACCATGCTTTTAATCAATCCAAAAATTGGCAAACACTGTAAGCATGGTGAAGGTAGAACATTGTTGTTTGGGATAGGTTTTTTCAAGTGTTTCTTGAATGGTTAAATCAAATAGTGGGGAGGGTCAACATGTATAATAATAAAGTTAATTATGTTTATTATTGGTATTTCAGAGATCTTAAAACAAGTGTGGGACTTGTCTGATGAGGATAATGACAGCATGCTTTCTCTTAAGGAATTTTGTATTGCTTTATATCTTATGGAGCGGTTCAGGGAAGGTCGCCCTCTTCCTAAGGTGCTACCACCAAATATTTTTGAGGGTCAAATACCTGCTGCTCCACTATGGAGACCTCCACCAGGTATAGGCACTGGTGATTTTTTGGTACATGTTGGGTTGATCTACAATGCTTACTCTTGTCCAAAAATGTTATTTTTTTATACATAATTACTTTGTCAACTATGATTACAAAATACATCATTGTTTCAAGATTTTTTGATAAAATAATATGGGTGGCTTCATGCATTAGAGATGAAACATGTAATTAGTTCGTATATGTCTCATGCTACCAACCAATAGTTTTAATTAGCTAATTATCTTGTAGGCGGACAACAAGCATATGGGATGACGGTGCCACGACAGGGGGCTACTGTTGCCGCAAGACCACCTCGTCCAGTTCCAGTTCCAATAACTGAGGCTAATGAACAGCAGCAGCACCTGCCTAAACAGCGTAAGCAGACAGTTCCTGTGCTGGAGAAGCATTTAGTGGACCAACTTTGCACTGAAGAGCAAAAATCATTGAATTCTAAGTTCCAAGAGGCAACTGAGGCGGATAAAAAGGTAAAAACATTTAGTTCTTGTTGCCATCAACTTTAGTTTGTTATAATAGGTTATGACTGAAAATCTACTGCATCTCAAACTAGTCCTGGTAAGCTGCATGTTATTTGGTTCAACTGTACACATGCTGCTGATGCTGCAACTTTAACTAGATGGACAGCTATAAGTGAGCACCCCGGCAGGCAAAATTAAGAAGGCCAAACTACACATTTTTAAGTTCACAAATTACAAGCAGCGAGTAGTTAAATAACTAAACTGAAGCATGTCAAAACCCCAAATATATTTTTGCTGCCTTTCTGTTTTTCGTAGATGTGTGAAAGTTGCACAGTTTCATTCTTCTAACTACCTACAATTTTTTTTCCTGACACACAGGTGGGTGAACTTGAAAAAGAGATATTGGAAGCTAAACAAAAGATTGAGTTCTACCGAAACAAGATGCAGGAAATTGTGAGTTTTATTCTCCAGACCCCCCTTTATAAACAATTGTAGCCCTCATGCGAGTGCATTATTTTAGAATTACATGCAGGTGATATTTAACTTGATTCAGCATTAGCATTAGTCATGGAAGATTGAGAAACATGGTTCTAGATTCATGCATTATTATTTTAGTTGGTGATTGTTTGAATGAGATGATTTTTTCTGGTTTATGAGAATATGGGATATCAAATTTCATCTTTGGCATACATAAACTGGGGTGCAATGGTTTGGAACTTCCTGCAGTATTACATTTGAGTTGTTTTCAAGTAACAGGCATCTGAACATGTGTATATAAATTTGTCACTGATCTTATGCTATGTTCTATAATTACAGGTTTTGTACAAGAGCAGATGTGACTCTAGATTAAATGAGATTACAGAAAGGGTTTCTGGTGATAAAAGAGAGGTATTATGCCCTAAGCCCGATTGATGTGAACATACACACATTTATATAGACACATGAGCATATATGTACAGTGGTCCACATGTACTGTATATATATTTCAAATATTAAATGCTGTTTTGCTTAATAAGCAAGCTGTGTTTCCAGGTTGAATCACTGTCAAAGAAATATGAAGAGAAATACAAACAATCTGGAGATGTAGCTTCTAAGCTGACTATTGAGGAGGCCACCTTCCGTGATATTCAGGTCTACTGACAGACTTCTTTTGAGGTTTACTTCTCCAAATGTTTGTGCTACTGATGCGATATTTGATCAATTGTAATAAATAGGATAAAAAGATGGAGCTTTACCGAGCAATAGTCAAGCTTGAGCAGGATGGAAAACCTGAGGAGATTCAGGTAGGTTGCTTTCTGATTAATGGTGCTATATTTTTTCTTTTCTTGTTGAAGATTTTTGTAACCTTCTGATAGTGTAGGCCCGTGCTGATCGTATTCAAGCGGATCTTGAGGAGCAAGTAAAAGCGTTGAATGAGCGCTGCAAAATGTATGGATTGCGTGGGAAGCCAACATCCCTGCTTGAGCTGCCTTTTGGTAATATTCTCACATTTACCATAGAACATCTCACTATTTTCTTTTTAAAACCAACTATTGTCTATTCCGTTAATAAATTACCTTTTAAGAGTTTACTTGTAACTAGAAATGAAATCTCTTGTTTTCTGTTAATATATTGACCTATCACCAGAGAGCCCGATATCATCAATATTTTGAAATATCTGGACTGATTATTTTCATATACCAGTATATATGGATGAGTTATTTTCTTTCTATGTAGTATAGGGGTGTGGGTGGTTTATGAATTATGATATGCATTGGCAACTGCGTTTGATGATAGTTTACAGAGCAAGTTTTTTTATTTTATTTAATTTTAATATTGGAGGAGTTTAGTTAGGTTTCCTACAAACCTCAATTTTCCCCCCTTCATAAAAAAAGTAAATCGCTTTTACCTTCCTTTCACTATTTGGGTAAGAAATATTTATTTTTCTAATGTTTGAATTTTGTCTATATGAGTTAGTGACTCTTTTAAAGATAAAATATTGACTCTAGAATTAACTGCATTTACAAAAAGAAATTGACATCATGAAATTATTGATATTTTGAATTTTTTTTAAAAGTGTCACATTATAAGCAATTTTTTTAACAATGTTTTAAAACTTTTGTGATGGTAAAGATAGTCAGCCACATTCAGCCAATTGTCATCATTAAACAAATCATTCATTTATACTATTTTTTTAAAAAAATAATAATTACACAAAACATAGCTCTTTTTAAAGACTAACATTTTAAATCTGTTCATGCTTTAATTAGTTAGTTTTTATGAAATTGTCATATTTATAAAGTTGACATCGCATAAACAGTCAAATGAATTTGTCTTAAAAAATTTAACACATTTTCATAATCGTGATGTAAAACAATCACATTCTCAAAATTGTATTTTTGATTAAAAGTATTGATATATAAGTACCTGCCACTATTAAAAGGACTCCACTGTATGATTTAGTGTCAGAAAGAGTACTCACGTTTTATAAAAAAATATTGGTAAAAGTAAAAAACTCATGTTTTAAAGTTGTTTTCCCAAATATGTAGTTGCATCTTATACAGTCATGAGATTCTAGATTATTGTTGTTTGCACTTTGAAAAGAATCAGGAAAAACAAATCACCTAATCACCAAAGGTGAAAAAGGAAAATGGTTTTAAAGATAGGGAAGACTTAGATGATGCCTTGAGCAGGTTGGGATTAAACTTAAATGTATACAAATGTACAATTTGAGTAATTCTCTATCTGGCACATGTATACCTAAACGAGTTTTGATCTATTGGATCATTTACCCTCTATCGGGTAAATGGATCTTAGTTATTTCTTGGATGACATAAATCATCAGATTTAGTTGTTTAACATGGCAGTCTGCACAGTGCACACACTTTTCGCTACTTAAAGGGTGCTGGTTAGCGGCTGTGTTTATTTTTGAGCTATTTTGTTGATATTAATGTTGAGCTGTACTTGATGCATAGTAGTATGTGGTAAACACTTAGTTTTCTGTTTAGCTTAAAGGTTGTGAAGAAGCTTTTATTGGCGATTCTAATAACTTTGTTCAGGTTGGCAAAGTGGTATTCAAGAAGGAGCAGCTGATTGGGATGAAAATTGGGATAAATTTGAAGATGAAGGTAGCAAAGAAACACCTAATATAAAATTAAGTTGATGATAATGTGAGACTTAATAGATTAATTTTGCATCCTGATGCAGGATTTACATTTGTGAAAGAGCTCACACTTGATGTGCAAAATGTAGTCGCACCTCCCAAGCCAAAGTCAAAGGAAAATAAATCTACATTACGAGACAATGTGACTACAATTCCAGCCGCCTCAGATGCAGACAAGTTGACTCCAGATCATGAATCAAATGCGAAAGAGAATGAGAAAGACAAAGAGAGAGAAAAAGAGAAAGACAAAGAGAAAGATAGTCCTCCTGATAGCCCAGCAGCTACTAGCAAGGCACCTGAAAGCCCAACTAACAAGATTTTCCATGAAAAAACGCAAAGGTACTTCATTTTTTTGAGTAAATACCATAAACACAAACTTGCTTCCCTATTTTGCATGAGAAAGTATCTTAAGGTAATTTGATATGTTAAAGTCCCTAATTTGGTATATTAGAGTTCTTAAACATGTCAAAAGTACACGAGAAGTCTGTTAACCTACTTAGTGTATTAAAGTCACTAAACTTGTCTTGAATGCATGTAATTGTGAAACCGTTAAAATAATGAATTGTTACCCTTAAACCGATAAAAAAAATTGATGAAGTTCCATTAAGCATATTGCACAAAATGTTTAGTCCATATTTTGACCGACTTAAGAGTTAACAAGTGATTATTTAAACTCTTCTCACAAGTACGTGCATTAATGCATTATCGACAAGTTTAGGGACTTTAGTTAACTGAAATTGCTGTGAAGGGATTTTTGTGTATTTTGACAAGCTTAGAGACTCTAATATACCAAAATTCAGTCGGGTGATTTTTTCTTGCATAACAAGAAAATACGCTGGCTTGTTAATTGTGTCAAACAATTAATTTTTTTAAAAAGAATTCCTTAACAATATTTGTTTTTGATACTGGTGCAGTGAACATTCTGACGCTCAGTCAGTTATTTCTGGTGAGAAAGATTTTGATGAGGCAGGGTGGGGTACATTTGATACAAGTTATGACTCCGATGCAGCTTGGGATTTTAATGCTACAAAGCCTAACAAGGTATGTGTGTCTATCTATTTGGTGTTGGAAACCGATATCTATGAATCATATTTTGTAAAAAATTGACGGGGCTTCTATTTGATTATAACGATGATGACATTTTGCAGGAGGAGAATAAAAACTTGTTTGATGACTGGGGGGGCCTAAACCCTATAAGAACAGAGGTTCCCAAGAAGGCGACTTTCACATTTGATTCTGTTCCTGGCACGCCCTCCTCACCATCCGGAGACAATTTGTTCCAAACCCAGAACCTGTTTTCTTCAACTTTTGCAGATTCGGTTCCCAGCACTCCTGCTTACAGTTATGCAGGTTCTCCTAGACAGCAACCCTTTGTTTCTGTTTTTGCTGATTCAGTTCCAAGCACTCCTATGTATGCTACCAACTCACCTCGTGAAGACAACTCATTCACCAACAACTTTTCAAGATTCGATTCCTTTAGCAGCACTCCTTCTGATGGCGGACTCTTCCAACCCCGTGACTCGTTTTCAAGATTTGATTCATTCCGCAGCACCGCTCAAGATTCTGAGTATGAGCAAACCTCCCTTTCTAGATTTGATTCCATGCGAAGCAGTGCTGTCGATTCTGATTTTGGTCATTCACTGTTCCAAAACCCGAATGATACATTCTCAAGATTCGATTCCATGAGAAGTACTAATGAGTCGTCTGACTTCAATCATGGTTTCCCTTCATTTGATGACGCGGATCCTTTTGGATCAAGCGGTCCGTTCATGTCACATGACCCGTTCAAGACGACAGTGGAGAGTGAAACTCCAAGAAGAGATTCGGTAGATGGTTGGAAGGCGTTTTAATTAGTATTCATGGGTCGAGTCTTGGTGTATAGCTAAGTTTGTTTGGTTGGTTTGCTTGATTGTTTGTTTGTTTTGGAAGTTGCAGATTCTACATTTAGAGCTATCATACTACATCTGATTGATCTGTTTTGAGATGCATACAATGTATAACTAAACAAACTATCTCTGTCTTATCACAAAAATAATCTCCAGCTCTAGTTACTTATGAGATTCAGTCATTGGATAGTAACAAAAATAATCTCCAGCTTGTTTAAAGCTTGCATGATGATGTGACTTCTGAGAACAAGAAAGATGGTGTGGACTCTGGATGTTATATCGCAGATTTCAGTTATTTGAGACGCGTCTTTTCGGCATCAAGCTGTACCTTTTGAATTATATATTTTTTTTGTTTGTGAACACTGGGTCAGATTTAGACCAAGTGTTTGATTTATTGTTTTTGTATTCAATGTCAAAGATTTAGACTTAAAGTTTGTTAATGCTATAAATATTAGCTTTTCAGTTTTTGTGTTGGTGGAGTGTTCTGAATGGAGTTTGAAGTTTGATTGAATATAAATAAGCAGAGTCGTTTGTGAACTACTTGAAAACACAACGTCTAGATTTTTTTTATTACTTTCAAACAGTGTCATTGGCCAAAGGACAAAAACTGAGAATTGTATATTGGCAAAGGACAAATATTGGCAAAAAAACTTTAAAAAAAGTTCAAGATTAGAAGCATGAAAGTGCAACTCTTATTATTATCTTGTAACAAAATGATAATTGAATACCGAAATGAACAAAAATGTACTAAAAATAATAAATGAAACTAGTCGTTTAATCAATTTGTACAAAATTAACTTTGAGCTAGAAACTCAGCAAAATGGACGGAAGTCAAAATCATCAAAACACTTGCATTTAGATGGTTTTGAATCAAGCATTGTCCAAAACACCCTTTAGAACATCAAGTCCTTCGGCCGATATGCTCCTCCGTCTATGCATTTTGGGTATCTCGATCTTAGGTGGCGGGTCAGATGAGAAACAAACCACAACAACCGTCAGATTATCACAACTGTTCCGCTTTAAAGCCTCCCTAACAAGTTGTCTAGAACACTTATCAGGATCATTATGTATCATAAGTTCTTTCCTTACAATTGTAACCGCGTATTGGCTACTCATCACATCCCACAGACCGTCACACGCGATTATCAGAAACTCGTCTTCTTCTGACAATGTTACTTCTTCCAGTTCTGGCTCAGCACTCAAAGGCCCATCTGAACCTTTGGGACCTTTCATGTGCCAGTCGCCTAGTGCACGCGCTACTGACAACTGTCCGTTGAGATACCCGTCATAAATCACACCTCCAAGTTTCTCTATTCTCATTTTCTCAGATGTGCAGCTTGGTTTGTGGTCTGTTGAAAGCTCTATTGCTCGTCCTCGTTTGCCTAGCACGGCTCTCGAGTCCCCAGCATTTGCAATTAACATATTCCTATGAATACCGCTAAATTATTAATAAAAAAAAGCAGATGTATATACCGTTAAAATAACATATGTGATAAACAAATATTTATGCCCTCAATGGGACATACTGGCGGTTAAGTGGCGTGCCCGTAACCAAAAGGTCGGGGGTTCAAAACCGTCAGGGTGCGGGTTGTGATGTATTTATCCTAGAAAATCTAAGAATAGAAGAAAAAAAAAATACAAATCTTGATATCTTGATGACCCGCCACATGTCAAATATACAGGTAGTAAAAAGTGTGGTTACCTTCCTAATATGAGGGCAGTCAATGCAGTAGTTCCAGAGGAATTATCAAGAGATCTCGTATCGGCTAGTGCGTGATCAACTTTGGCAAAAGCATTCTTGACGGTTTTCTTCACCGCCTTTGGGGAGATAGAGTCCTCGAGAATGAACTCAAGAATGTTTCGTTTAGTAAATGATGCAGCATCAATGCCACCATGTCCATCAAACACCTGCAAGAGTGAATGAGTTGTCCATGTTATGAAACTTGTTTTATTTTCTTGTATTTTGTTAGAAAAAAAAACAAAAAAAGAGTAGTTTAAGAGCCACGATTCTTTTTGTGGGCGTTATCTTTATCCTGTGGGATAGAGGTAAAGTTTGCTCTCATGTCACCCTCCCCAGACCCTACTGTATGAGTAAAATTAGTGCGGCGTATCAGAGTATGTTTGTTTAGCATGAAAGACTAGTTTCCTTCATCCTCAATTTAGAGAATTAGAAACGTAAAGTTACCCCATAAAAAGCTCCATGAAGAGGGTAATCTGGTTGTGGATCCACATGTTGTCGTAGATCATCTACGCAAATATATTCGTCCTCCATATATGGTTTTGGACCCATTTCCGAACAGCTTCCTGAGCGAAAGATGGGCAAATACGTAACTCTCTCGTTCTGTGGTGATTTCAGGCCACTGCCTTCATTTGTTGATTTCTATAAAAACAGATAAAAGAACAATCATTAGGAAATCCAAACTATAATTTACCACATCATAAACTATAATTGTCTAAAATTTTGTCTTCATAATCATGATTTTTTCTCTTGGAATTAAGTAGAAAGAACACAACTATCAACATCTGAGCAGAAGTATCGAATCACACCCAATGTAGGTAAGTTTCAAGATTTTGAACCAATTTAAGATGTAATTTATAACAAATGTTTTCGAAGAGAATTTGAACACTTCTTTATTGGAAGAACTAAACCTTATCTGTTAACTTCCACACTAGCAGTTTAGTGTACATCAAGCCTGGACCAATTAAATGCTTGTGAATTAAACAACTAGTTGCATATAACTACAGAAACCACAATATGTTGTTTGATCTATCACTTATATGCTAAAAAAACTCATGGAAAATGGACCAAATGACAGAAGATCTTGAACTCAAAATGTGGGTCAATTTGTTTGGGTAAAACTACCAAAACAACTAATAAATTCATCCTCAACATACCATAATCACAACCCACAAAAAGTATAAATGTAACACTGATATTATATCTATGATTAAGTGAAAAAGAAAGATCATGGAAAATGATCAAATGACAGAAAAGTTAACAACTTTTGTATGGTCAAACAACTTCTTATCAATTCAAATCACAAAAGATGATTCACTTTTGATAGAAAATTACTAATGACTGACCGAATCAGAGGTACCAGCCAACATAGCCTGGCTAATACAATGCCTCATAGGTTGAATACTTCTAGGAGGCTTAGCAGCATTTGGTTGATTAACATTATCCGAATCTTCAGGCTCATCATCATCATCCTCATCATCATCATCATCTTCTTCCATAGGAGGCACACATTCCTTCAAATACCTATTATCTAACGATGCACATTGAGGCCATACATCAGTCCCAGGACCCATTTCACCTCTTTTTTTCTCTCTGAGTCAATTCATCGAACACTTGGTGTGCAATCCAAATAAATAGAAAAAAACTATCTCCCAAACTCAATGTTGACAGTTCATAAACAGCCAATTGTGTTGTGAATTGTTACAGGGTATAAACAGCTGGGTAACAGTTAATTCTTGATCCGTAAGCAAGCAAGAGTGACGGAAAAATCGATTTTTTTAAAGCAAATGAAGGTGTAAGGGTCCATTTCTTGAAAATGGTGATGAGACCCACGTGGGAAAAGTGGGTGATTTTGTGAATGTTGAGTGAATTAAGATGAATGGTGATGGTGATGATGATGATGAAGATGGAGAATAGGGAATCAATTACGGAAGCAAAGTAGTAGGAAATGGAGGGCCATTGTTTGGGATCCAATGTTTTGTTTGAAGAACAAGAGAGTTGTGACACGTGGGAGACAGGTTTTTGTGTTTGCATGTACTTGAGTTGACCAAGCAAACTAAAAACCTTGGAAAAATATGAATTTTACTAATTTTTGGATGTGAATAATTACGAAGAAAAGATCAATACAAAATTAATTTTGTATACAAATTATATGGAATGATTTATTACAATCAAAACCGAGTCAAACAAACTCCGTTTGAGCTCATTTAAATGGTGTTGGAACCGTCTCGTCGAGCTTTATCATCTTAACTTATAAAATTTAACTTTTACGGTTTAGTTTTAAAATTTATTTTTTACTTTAAGGTTTAGCCTTAGCCTTTAGGGTTTAGTTTTTTGATTTTAGGCTTTTTTTAAGATGAGGGTAGGGGGTTTAGGTTTTTAGAGGGAGTTTTGGGTGGTGGGTGGGGTTTAGGTTTTTAAGGGTGAGGGTAGGGGATTTTAGGTTTTTGGGAGTTGAGGAGGGGAGTTTAGGTTTTTGGGGTGGGGTGGGGGCGAGGGGTTGACGACACGTTCTAATGTCGTTAAAATGAGTTCAATCGGAGTTCGTTTGACCTAGTTTTGATGTGCCTAAATATCATATATCACACTTTTTAAACAAAATCTATTTTGTAGAGGAACCTTTCACATAGTACTATATTATGTATGTGTGATTAATATAGTACTATTTGTTAACGAGATATCAAATTATCAATTATCATGAGAGGTTTTTTTTAACGGCCAAAAGAGAGGTTATTTTTTGGTATAATGTGAGAAGAACACAATAGTAAAAAAAGACACAATTGGCACGTTAAAAGAAATTATAACTCACAATATAAATCGAATTTAAAAAAGTGATTCCATAGACTTTGTTCTCACGACGTTCTTTTTCATAAATAAATAAACAAAAAATAATTAAAAAAAACAGTCTTTTCATTATGTCTTTTTTTACTTTCATTGTGTTTTTTATTGTGTTGAAAACTTACAAAAGGCACAATGAAAGTAAAAAAAAAGACCCAATAAAAATGTTGGTTTTTTTTAATTTCGTTTGTTTTTTTTACGAATGAGGATGACATGGGAAATAAGGTTTCTAGAACATTTTTTTTTAAATTCGATTTACTTTGTGAGTTATGAACTTTTTTAGTCCTTCATTGTGTTTTTTTTTTTTGTATCATTGTGTCGTTCTCATACACTTTGTATAATTTTTACACTTTGTAAGATAACCTCACCCTTATTAAAACTACTAGATCTTTGAAAGTGGTAAAACTGTATGCGTGTGATATAATGTGTGTGTTTTATAATGGGATATCAAGTATAAAAACTTGGTGTTTGAAACTTGGAAATGTGAACTTGTGTGATATTAATGATTAAAATTTGGTGTTTTATAATGGGATATCAATTATTAAAATTGTGGTTTCATACTATCCGGTAAAATGAAGGAAAGCACTACCTTTGCCACCATCACATACCACACCACCAGAGGCGGCCGATTGTAGAGAAAGAAGAGAGAAAGGAGCTGCAACACAAATGAGACAAAACTGAGAAAAAAACCTATTTATAACACACGGTGAAATACTGAAAATACCCCTACGGGTGAAAAACCAAAAACACCCCTCTAGGTTACTGTTCAATTTCAGCTTTCATCCTACCCTTTATCAATATAAAAGGGAATGTGAATGAAGTTTTTTTCCCTCAAAATGATGCACTTAAAAAACTTATTTATTAATTTGGTGTAGTTTGAAAACTATTTATAAATATAAATTTTGTTTTCACATTAAATAAATAAATGAGCTTTTGTCTCTCATAGTGAAATTTAATAACTTTGATTAATTTTTAATGAAAGCAATCTACAAACATGTTTTTGTGTAGCAGCAAATAGCAAAATGAAACCAAACAAAAAGTTTAATTTTTTTTCATAAATATGTTTTAAAATAAGTTTTATATTTTTTTTCATATAAATAAAACCAATAACATATTTTATTTCACAAAACAAAAGAACGTTAAAATCGTTTCTTAGCCGTTCAAAAACAAAAAAAGATGTGAGTGTGTGTGTGTGTTTTGTATGCATAAAACAATATAGAGATTGAGAGCGGAGACGAAGGGTTATATATACAGAGTGATCGGGGGAGGTGGAGGAGAGTCACCGGCAGCCGGCATAACGGCGGCAACGACGGCAACGACGGCGACCTCAGAGCCATCCACACAGACACCACCTACGGTCTATGTTCTCTCAATTTCATCATCGATGATGACTTTAGCGACGGTGATGGCTTTATCAGACAGAGGCGATGGTGAGACGTCAGTTTCTTGATTCATGCAAGTGAAGTAACAACAATTTCTTCAAATCATGGCGGTATGTTGTCAATTTCTTCTGACATAGCTTTTGTTTCTTCTCAGCCGTTTAGATTCGTTCTCTTTAGTTTCTCCACTCGAGTTGCTTGCTGTTTTTTTCTGTAATTTTGAACAAGAACAAGTTGTTTACTTGTTTTGCTGATTGTTGATAGGTTTTGATTTAGTATGACAGGTGATGATTGTAGTTTAGATGATGATTTTAAGTTTTGATAATATTGTTGGTTTTAGGTTTTATAGAGTTGTAATAAATCATGGTGACTAAAGACTGAAACAAGTATATATGGATTGGATTGGGTTGGGTTTTCAACAAGAGGTGTTATTAATCAAGAGATGATGATGACAGTATGACAGTATTATAACAACGATGATTTAATACATTTCGGTTGCTTATTAATAGATGAGTTGTACATGATTTTATTTTACAAAATGGTTGGATGATTTGGGTTTTTAATAGGATGATTGTAGTGAAGTGATTGTGGTGAAGACATATATCATAAGCTTCTAGCTGCCAGAACTTTTCGTGCCGGTACTGTGTGTCTTCGTCAGGTTAGCTTTGACGACTGTCAAAATAATACCTATATGAAGTATCTTTCGCCTATTTATTGTCAAAATAATGTGTGTTTAGTGTATATTACTTTAGACATAAGCTAAAGGTGCACCTCGTGCTATGTTTTATCTTCAATAGGTCAAATGGGTACCATGAAAAAAATACCTTAAAAGGAAAATGTCAAATGGGTCAAACTAGTGGAAACCCAAGAAAACCGTACTTGAATTTTATAAAAATGCTAAAGCAAATTTTCAGCACAATTAGATTTTTATTAAAAATGGTTTCGTATCTGACACACTTCATCTTCATAAAAATGAACAGAAATATGCTTCAGGTCCAAGCTGACTTTACCAAAGATTTATGTGTTTCAACCCATCACTCAAACCGCTCAAGACATCCATTTTGCAACCTCTAACACTAACCATTTAGACACTTATTTTATTGATGGAATATGAATGTAAAATTGTAAATCTCTACAATGTAACACTTGAAACATTGATTTTTGTCAATTTATGCTACTATCACATATCTAGTCTTTGAAAACTGAATGATAAGTGAGTAGGCATACAAAAGTGATAAAACATTCTTAATTCATAATGTTATTTTGTAGCTCAAGTTTGCAACCCTTGACTTGGAGCGGCATAGCAAGTAAGGGTTGGTAAAACAACTCAACTGATTCCTCCACTTCCAAAGGATAAAACATTGCAGGTTGGTTCCATTGCTTCCATTTGATCTAATATCAGCGATGGAAAAGACTTCTTATGTTCTTATTTATCTACTTAATTCTTTGCTGTGATGATCAATAACAGGTGGATATGCTGCTGGTTACTACAGTTACAAGGTATTATTCCTTGTTCTTTTTAACTCCTTTTACATTGGTTAATTTTAATTCATTCTGATAGTCGAATTCGATCCTTTCAGTGGGCAGAAGTGGTATCTGCGGATGCTTTTTCTGCATTTGAGGATGCTGGGTTAAATGATGACAAGGTATTAAGTGTTTTTGAAATTTATCTTATAGTATCATTTTTACCCCACTTTTAAGTAAATCAAACATAGAAAAAGAACTGACAACCGTGTTCTATTTGGTCCTCATTGATTTTTGCATACCCTTGGTCACATATGTTGTTGATGTAGTTATTGTTGTTAGTTGGCTGTAAATATTACACTACATAGCTAATGGTTATAACTTTTAGTTTGTGTTACGTTTAAGGTATTATATGACTTCTAAATTGTCTTCTTTGTTGTTTCTGGTTGTTGGTATTTCAATGGCTATTACACCATGGTTAGCTGCTGGAGGGCATTTAATAGCTTCTCGCATTGAACAACAAGATGTCATAAGCTTATTACATGTAGACAACGTGGCAAACTTAAAAAAAAACACATCTCTCGAATATATTTTGATGCTATTATGTGATTTTGAGTTTTGACACATTTATAGAAAAAAGTACTTATTTTTTTTTACTTTGATGTTTGGAATTGTAATAAGATTTAAGCAACTTGATCAATAGAGTGATGGATTTTGGGTGGTTAAATTACGAAGTATTTGATAAATTGATTTAAATCACTTTGTCATGCTGCTTACTTTTGGGCATAAGGGTTTTTTCCAGATCAATACGATAAAAACATGTAAGTATTAGTACATTCATGTAAGTATTTGATTCAGCCTACAAGTATCTATGTGTTAAGAATACTAACAACATAAAAACATGTATCAACAAATCTACCTTAGTTATTAGTACATTTGTTTGTTAGCAGTTAAAAGTTAAACACACACACACACACATTAAGTTAAACAAACACACACAGTACTTTATTCTTTCACATCGACTGTTCTACATATGAATACTTCAAGCCATCAAACTTGCTTTACCTTTTAATACAACGGTTAATAGCAGTAGACTACAATGTAACAGCAAAAACACTTACCTAATAGCTTATATTTGGTTCATTAACACTATATACCTCTTTTGTTTTGCAGCCAGTAACGGATAAGTCAGAAATGTCCAAACGTGTATATGACATTAGATCAAAAAACTCACCAAAGCCGCTGGAATATAGGGTCATAATGAGGTGGAAACCATACACTCCAATCAAGACTTATGGTCTCTTCGTTAACATTCTTGTAAGTGTTTGACTCAACCTACAAGTATATATGTGTGTGAACCTAATTAAATCATTGGCTCCTAAACTTTCGGGCATTATTTTGGTTTTGCAAAAATTGGGAGGTTTTAGATGATTATATGCATTAAAAGAATATGCAGTATGAAAAATTAGAAGGTAAAAAACCTTAAAACATCAATCCCACAAATAAGGAGTATTTTTGCCATTTTTTTGCAACATGGTTGAATTTGAAGTTAGTTTGTATTAACATTGAGAACTTAACATTTGTGTTATTAACTGTTGTGTTGATCAATATTAGGTTTTGTCATATGTTTGAAGAATTAAATTTGAAGTCTAGAATCACATCTAATGAAACATGGTACATGGAGTCAAGATGGTATCTTGTGGATTTGCAGTACAAGGGTGTGCAATAGTACGAGATGCAACGGTTTCGTGGGTCATCAACTAACTACAGAGTGGTATTACCTTCTTTCTATTTGCTTGATTATCTGAAAAATATCACAAATATACAAAATATCAACTGTTCTTGATTCTGATTTTTATGTGGTTGGTTGTAAGGTGTTATGTGTGTTTGAGTTGTTATGTGCTGTTTTTGAATGTTGTTGTTTTGTAGGTAGTTGCTATTTCTTCCACTTTTGCTACTTCAACTGTTGACTGGTTTGATTGTCATTAGGCTTAATTGCATAATAAGATATGTTGTTGTGGTTAAATTGTTATGAAAGGGAAGTCGTCATCGTAAGGATCTTTTAATTGCGTTACTAGGCGTGTTGTTGATTTTATTGCAATTGTTGGCTGTGACTTTGATGTTTTCATCTATCATCACTGAACTATTATGGGTGTCATTAGATATTGTAGTTATGATTGATTGCTGAATTTGTCATAGTTGTTTTGTAGTAGTTGTGCTTTTGTTATTGTTGTGTTTTTTCTGTCATTAGACATTATAGCAGTTTTGTTTTATGTGTCTTTATGTCTACGGTGAGGATACATACGAGGAATACTTCTGTCGGTTCTACTTTGTGTCGTAAAAAATGTTGTCTACTTGACAGAATTAGACAATACATGCACTTAGGCATAGCACTACCAGGTATAAACATACTTTATTATTTACATGTCATTTGAGCATCATTTTGTTTGCTAGCAATTAAAAGTTAAACATACACACATTAAGTTAAACAAACACGCACATTACTTTATTCTTTCACTTCTACATATGAATACTTCAAGCCATCAAACTTGCTTTACCTTTAAATACAACGGCTAATAGCAGTAGACTACAATGTAATAGCAAAAACACTTACATGATAGCTTATATTTGGTTTAGTAACACTATATTATCCCAATCCAAAAGCATATAGAATACAAAGTTTACATATACATAAACCGAGATGGAAACGTTGAAAACAACACATTTTTCTTTTCTAAATTTAAAAACAGGTCATGAGAACACATGTCAAAGTCTATCCTTACAAGGGTGTGCAATAGTACGAGATGCAATGGTTTCGTGGGTCATCAACTAACTTCAGAGTGGTATTACCTTCTTTCTATTTGCTTGATTATCTGAAAAATATCACAAATATACAAAATATCAACTGTTCTTGATTTTTATGTGGTATATCAGGTATTACCTTCTTTCTATTTGCTTGATTATCTGAAAAATATCGCAAATATACAAAATATCAACTGTTCTTGATTTTTATGTGGTATATCACAAATATACAAAATATCAACTGAAAGATATCACCATGAACTTCAATTCCTAAACATGTTAGAGTATGATACACTAAAGCCTAAAGCCGAAAATTTGGATCCAGTAGAACCAAAGCCTATAATTCAAGAATCATCAAACTTAAAGCCTTTGAGATAGACCTATAAAAGACAAGCCCCATAAAGCTAAGGTCAAGAAAGCATAGGCCTATAAAGCTGAAGACCTACAGAGCCGAACGCCCAAGGCCTATAAAGCTTTGAGGAGCTGATGGCCTTAAGCATAAAGCCTATTGCCTAAGCGGAAAGCCTAAAGTCGGAAGCCTAAAGTCTAAAGCCTAAGACCTAGCCTAAAGCCCAAACGTTAGATCCGATAGAACTATAGCCTATAATTCAAGAATCATCAAACTTAAAGCTTTAGAGATAGACCTATATAAGAGAAGGCCCATAAAGCTAAGGTCAATAAAGCATAAGACCCATAAAGCTGAAGACCTACAAAGCCGAACGCCCATGGCCTATAAAGCTTTGAGGAGCTGATGGCCTTAAGCATAAAGCCTATTGCCTAAGCGGAACGCCTAAAGTCAGAAGCCTAAAGTCTAAAGCCTTAAGCCTAAAGCCAAAAGAAAGCCTAAATCCTTTAAGCTTAAAGCCCTAAACCTAAAGGCCCATAAAGCATAAGATTGATAAAGCCTAACGCTTAAAACCTAACGCATAAGGTGCAAAGTCTAAAAGTCTAAGTGAAAGGCCCCATAAATCCTATCTGTGTAAATGCTAAATTACATTATTTAAACCCTTCAAGTAATCAAAAGCTTCATAAAACAATAAATGAGTTTTATAAATTTAAACGCAACAAAAAACTAAGTTATTCAATACCTACGTTCCCTACTTATAAGTGTTGAATACACATGAAATAATAACAAACTAAAAGATAACTCCAAACTAATAAAAGATATACACCGAAGAAATAATAAACTTAAAATTCAAAGTAATTTTCTACTCGTCCGTGATCCATTTTCATCTGATTCCTCCACTTCGAAAAGATCGGTTCCTTCGTGGGTTCATCCATATTTTTGCAGGTTGGTTCCATTGCTTCCATTTGATCTAATATCAGCGATGGAAAAGACTTCTTATGTGCTTATTTTTCTTCTTAATTCTTTGCTGTGATGATCAATTACAGGTGGATATGCTGCTGGTTACTACAGTTACAAGGTATTATTCCTTGTTCTTTTTAACTCTTTTTACATTGGTTAATTTTAATTCATTCTGATAGTCGAATTCAATCCTTTCAGTGGGCAGAAGTGTTATATGCGGATGCTTTTTCTGCATTTGAGGATGCTGGGTTAAATGATGACAAGGTATTAAGTGTTTTTGAAATCTATCTTATAGTATCATTTTTACACCACTTTTAAGTAAATCAAGGAAATAAAACATAGAAAAAGAACTGTTTCAGCTCTAGACTGAGTGAAGAACTGATTTTTTAAAATAATCCGAACGGACAACCGTGTTCTATTTGGTCCTCATTGATTTTTGCATACCCTTGGTCACACATGTTGTTGATGTAGTTATTGTAGTTAGTTGGCTGTAAATATTACACTTCATAGCTAATGGTTATAATTTTTAGTTTGTGTTACGTTTAAGGTATTATATGACTTCTAAATTGTCTTCTTTGTTGTTTCTGGTTGTTGGTATTTCAATGGCTATTACACCATGGTTAGCTGCTGGAGGGCATTTAATAGCTTCTCGCATTGAACAACAAGATGTCATAAGCTTATTACATGTAGACAACGAGGCAAAGTTTAAAAAAAAACACATCTCTCGAATATATTTTGCTGCTATTATGTGATTTTGAGTTTTGACACATTTATAGAAAAAAGTTCTTATTTTTTTTTACTTTGATGTTTGGAATTGTAATAAGATTTAAGCAACCTGATCAATAGAATGATGGAATTTGGGTGGTTAAATTACGAAGTAGTTGATAAATTGATTTAAATCACTTTGTCATGCTGCTTACTTTTGCGCATAAGGATTTTTTCCAGATCAAGAAGGGAATCATAGACGTTTACAGCAACTTACCTGATAGCTTATATTTGTTTTACTAACACTATATATCTCTTCTGTTTTGCAGTCACTAACGGATGAGTCAGATATGTCCAAACGTGTATATGACATTAGACCAACAAACTCACCAATGCCACTAGAAAGTAGGGTCATAAACAGGTGGAAACCATACACTCCAAGCAAGACTTACGATTTCTCTTCGTTGACATTCATGTAAGTGTTTGATTCAGCCTACAAGTATCTATGTGTTAAGAATGCTAACAACATAAAAACATGTATCAACAAATCTACCTTAGTTATTAGTACCTTTATTTGATTTTGATTAGCAACTGCCCCCGTTTGACATGTTATTAGTAAATTGCAGCCGAAATTCACCTACATTTCAACTTCTGACTAAACACATAACTTGTTACATGAGTTCACCATTGGTCAAATCTCTAAAGTGGTTATATTTAAAACTGGACGTAGTTATATGTAGGTGTTATCAAGATTGAGACACATATTGTGTCGTATAAACTGGATGCATAAGTATTTACTTGTAGTTTATGTACAAAAATGGATCTTTCTTTCTTGTAATTACATATAGATGAACTTCATTGATCCAAAATCTCTTGTTTACTATTATAATGTTTCTGCTGAACTAATGTCTCATTGTCTTGTAATTACATATTTATAGGTAATTACTCGTTTGGTACGCCATACTTCTTGACAACTGAATTCACTTGTTTTATCGTGTGTCTGTGTGTGATGGTGTTTGTTAAAAAGAAGAAAGTGTTTCCAAAGTTTCAGTATTGCTTCTTTAAAAATTTTAACTTTTTAAATTTCTCTATTTTTATAACAGGTGGTTTGGATAAATATGATGGTTATAAAAAGTAATTTTGTGTGACCGATCGATAGTTAAGGTAACTGCAATCTTTTCAGCTTTTTAGTTAATTCATAGTAGTTTTGTTGCAGTTGTGCTTATGTTATTGTTGTGTTTTTATTGTCATTAGACATTATAGTTGAGTATCATTTTGTTTGTTAGCAGTTAAAAGTTAAACACACACACACACACATTAAGTTAAACAAACACACGCATTACTTTATTCTTTCACTTCTACTGTTCTACATATGAATACTTCAAGCCATCAAACTTGCTTTACCTTTTAATGCAACGGTTAATAGCAGTAGACTACAATGTAACAGCAAAAACACTTACCTAATAGCTTATATTTGGTTCATTAACACTATATACCTCTTTTGTTTTGCAGCCAGTAACGGATAAGTCAAAAATGTCCAAACGTGTATATGACATTAGATCAAGAAACTCACCAAAGCCGCTGGAATATAGGGTCATAATGAGGTGGAAACCATACACTCCAATCAACACTTATGGTCTCTTCGTTAACGTTCTTGTAAGTGTTTGACTCAACCTACAAGTATATATGTGTGTGAACCTAATTAAATCATTGGCTCCTAAACTTTCGGGTATTATTTTGGTTTTGCAAAACTTGGGAGGTTTTAGATGATTATATGCATTAAAAGAATATGCAGTATGAAAAATTAAAAGGTAAAAAACCTTAAAACATCAATCCCACAAATAAGGAGTATTTGTGCCATTTTCTTGCAACATGGTTGAATCTGAAGTTAGTTTGTATTAACATTGAGAACTTAACATTTGTGTTATTAACTGTTGTGTTGATCAATATTAGGTTTTGTCATATGTTTGAAGAATTAAATTTGAAGTCTAGAATCACATCTAATGAAACATGGTACATGGAGTCAAGATGGTATCTTGTGGATTTGCAGTACAAGGGTGTGCAATAGTACGAGATGCAATGGTTTCATGGGTCATCAACTAACTACAGAGTGGTATTACCTTTTTTCTATTTGCTTGATTATCTGAAAAATATCACAAATATACAAAATATCAACTGTTCTTGATTTTTATGTGGTATATCAGGTATTACCTTCTTTCTATTTGCTTGATTATCTGAAAAATATCACAAATATACAAAATATCAACTGTTCTTGATTTTTATGTGGTATATCACAAATATACAAAATATCAACTGAAAAATATCACCATGAACTTCAATTCCTAAACATGTTAGAGTATGATACACTAAAGCCTAAAGCTGAAAATTTGGATCCAGTAGAACCAAAGCCTATAATTCAAGAATCATCAAACTTAAAGCCTTTGAGATAGACCTATAAAAGACAAGCCCCATAAAGCTAAGGTCAATAAAGCATAGGCCTATAAAGCTGAAGACCTACAGAGCCGAACGCCCAAGGCCTATAAAGCTTTGAGGAGCTGATGGCCTTAAGCATAAAGCCTATTGCCTAAGCGGAAAGCCTAAAGTCGGAAGCCTAAAGTCTAAAGCCTAAGACCTAGCCTAAAGCCCAAACGTTAGATCCGATAGAACTATAGCCTATAATTCAAGAATCATCAAACTTAAAGCTTTAGAGATAGACCTATAAAAGAGAAGGCCCATAAAGCTAAGGTCAATAAAGCATAAGACCCATAAAGCTGAAGACCTACAAAGCCGAACGCCCATGGCCTATAAAGCTTTGAGGAGCTGATGGCCTTAAGCATAAAGCCTATTGCCTAAGCGGAACGCCTAAAGTCAGAAGCCTAAAGTCTAAAGCCTAAAGCCTAAAGCCTAAAGCCAAAAGAAAGCCTAAATCCTTTAAGCTTAAAGCCCTAAACCTAAAGGCCCATAAAGCATAAGATTGATAAAGCCTAACGCTTAAAACCTAACGCATAAGGTGCAAAGTCTAAAAGTCTAAGTGAAAGGCCCCATAAATCCTATCTGTGTAAATGCTAAATTACATTATTTAAACCCTTCAAGTAATCAAAAGCTTCATAAAACAATAAATGAGTTTTATAAATTTAAACGCAACAAAAAACTAAGTTATTCAATACCTACGTTCCCTACTTATAAGTGTTGAATACACATGAAATAATAACAAACTAAAAGATAACTCCAAACTAATAAAAGATATACACCGAAGAAATAATAAACTTAAAATTCAAAGTAATTTTCTACTCGTCCGTGATCCATTTTCATCTGATTCCTCCACTTCGAAAAGATCGGTTCCTTCGTGGGTTCATCCATATTTTTGCAGGTTGGTTCCATTGCTTCCATTTGATCTAATATCAGCGATGGAAAAGACTTCTTATGTGCTTATTTTTCTTCTTAATTCTTTGCTGTGATGATCAATTACAGGTGGATATGCTGCTGGTTACTACAGTTACAAGGTATTATTCCTTGTTCTTTTTAACTCTTTTTACATTGGTTAATTTTAATTCATTCTGATAGTCGAATTCAATCCTTTCAGTGGGCAGAAGTGTTATATGCGGATGCTTTTTCTGCATTTGAGGATGCTGGGTTAAATGATGACAAGGTATTAAGTGTTTTTGAAATCTATCTTATAGTATCATTTTTACACCACTTTTAAGTAAATCAAGGAAATAAAACATAGAAAAAGAACTGTTTCAGCTCTAGACTGAGTGAAGAACTGATTTTTTAAAATAATCCGAACGGACAACCGTGTTCTATTTGGTCCTCATTGATTTTTGCATACCCTTGGTCACACATGTTGTTGATGTAGTTATTGTAGTTAGTTGGCTGTAAATATTACACTTCATAGCTAATGGTTATAATTTTTAGTTTGTGTTACGTTTAAGGTATTATATGACTTCTAAATTGTCTTCTTTGTTGTTTCTGGTTGTTGGTATTTCAATGGCTATTACACCATGGTTAGCTGCTGGAGGGCATTTAATAGCTTCTCGCATTGAACAACAAGATGTCATAAGCTTATTACATGTAGACAACGAGGCAAAGTTTAAAAAAAAAAACACATCTCTCGAATATATTTTGCTGCTATTATGTGATTTTGAGTTTTGACACATTTATAGAAAAAAGTTCTTATTTTTTTTTACTTTGATGTTTGGAATTGTAATAAGATTTAAGCAACCTGATCAATAGAATGATGGAATTTGGGTGGTTAAATTACGAAGTAGTTGATAAATTGATTTAAATCACTTTGTCATGCTGCTTACTTTTGCGCATAAGGATTTTTTCCAGATCAAGAAGGGAATCATAGACGTTTACAGCAACTTACCTGATAGCTTATATTTGTTTTACTAACACTATATATCTCTTCTGTTTTGCAGTCACTAACGGATGAGTCAAATATGTCCAAACGTGTATATGACATTAGACCAACAAACTCACCAATGCCACTAGAAAGTAGGGTCATAAACAGGTGGAAACCATACACTCCAAGCAAGACTTACGATTTCTCTTCGTTGACATTCATGTAAGTGTTTGATTCAGCCTACAAGTATCTATGTGTTAAGAATGCTAACAACATAAAAACATGTATCAACAAATCTACCTTAGTTATTAGTACCTTTATTTGATTTTGATTAGCAACTGCCCCCGTTTGACATGTTATTAGTAAATTGCAGCCGAAATTCACCTACATTTCAACTTCTGACTAAACACATAACTTGTTACATGAGTTCACCATTGGTCAAATCTCTAAAGTGGTTATATTTAAAACTGGACGTAGTTATATGTAGGTGTTATCAAGATTGAGACACATATTGTGTCGTATAAACTGGATGCATAAGTATTTACTTGTAGTTTATGTACAAAAATGGATCTTTCTTTCTTGTAATTACATATAGATGAACTTCATTGATCCAAAATCTCTTGTTTACTATTATAATGTTTCTGCTGAACTAATGTCTCATTGTCTTGTAATTACATATTTATAGGTAATTACTCGTTTGGTACGCCATACTTCTTGACAACTGAATTCACTTGTTTTATCGTGTGTCTGTGTGTGATGGTGTTTGTTAAAAAGAAGAAAGTGTTTCCAAAGTTTCAGTATTGCTTCTTTAAAAATTTTAACTTTTTAAATTTCTCTATTTTTATAACAGGTGGTTTGGATAAATATGATGGTTATAAAAAGTAATTTTGTGTGACCGATCGATAGTTAAGGTAACTGCAATCTTTTCAGCTTTTTAGTTAATTCATAGTAGTTTTGTTGCAGTTGTGCTTATGTTATTGTTGTGTTTTTATTGTCATTAGACATTATAGTTGAGTATCATTTTGTTTGTTAGCAGTTAAAAGTTAAACACACACACACACACATTAAGTTAAACAAACACACGCATTACTTTATTCTTTCACTTCTACTGTTCTACATATGAATACTTCAAGCCATCAAACTTGCTTTACCTTTTAATGCAACGGTTAATAGCAGTAGACTACAATGTAACAGCAAAAACACTTACCTAATAGCTTATATTTGGTTCATTAACACTATATACCTCTTTTGTTTTGCAGCCAGTAACGGATAAGTCAAAAATGTCCAAACGTGTATATGACATTAGATCAAGAAACTCACCAAAGCCGCTGGAATATAGGGTCATAATGAGGTGGAAACCATACACTCCAATCAACACTTATGGTCTCTTCGTTAACGTTCTTGTAAGTGTTTGACTCAACCTACAAGTATATATGTGTGTGAACCTAATTAAATCATTGGCTCCTAAACTTTCGGGTATTATTTTGGTTTTGCAAAACTTGGGAGGTTTTAGATGATTATATGCATTAAAAGAATATGCAGTATGAAAAATTAAAAGGTAAAAAACCTTAAAACATCAATCCCACAAATAAGGAGTATTTGTGCCATTTTCTTGCAACATGGTTGAATCTGAAGTTAGTTTGTATTAACATTGAGAACTTAACATTTGTGTTATTAACTGTTGTGTTGATCAATATTAGGTTTTGTCATATGTTTGAAGAATTAAATTTGAAGTCTAGAATCACATCTAATGAAACATGGTACATGGAGTCAAGATGGTATCTTGTGGATTTGCAGTACAAGGGTGTGCAATAGTACGAGATGCAATGGTTTCGTGGGTCATCAACTAACTACAGAGTGGTATTACCTTTTTTCTATTTGCTTGATTATCTGAAAAATATCACAAATATACAAAATATCAACTGTTCTTGATTTTTATGTGGTATATCAGGTATTACCTTCTTTCTATTTGCTTGATTATCTGAAAAATATCACAAATATACAAAATATCAACTGTTCTTGATTTTTATGTGGTATATCACAAATATACAAAATATCAACTGAAAAATATCACCATGAACTTCAATTCCTAAACATGTTAGAGTATGATACACTAAAGCCTAAAGCTGAAAATTTGGATCCAGTAGAACCAAAGCCTATAATTCAAGAATCATCAAACTTAAAGCCTTTGAGATAGACCTATAAAAGACAAGCCCCATAAAGCTAAGGTCAATAAAGCATAGGCCTATAAAGCTGAAGACCTACAGAGCCGAACGCCCAAGGCCTATAAAGCTTTGAGGAGCTGATGGCCTTAAGCATAAAGCCTATTGCCTAAGCGGAAAGCCTAAAGTCGGAAGCCTAAAGTCTAAAGCCTAAGACCTAGCCTAAAGCCCAAACGTTAGATCCGATAGAACTATAGCCTATAATTCAAGAATCATCAAACTTAAAGCTTTAGAGATAGACCTATAAAAGAGAAGGCCCATAAAGCTAAGGTCAATAAAGCATAAGACCCATAAAGCTGAAGACCTACAAAGCCGAACGCCCATGGCCTATAAAGCTTTGAGGAGCTGATGGCCTTAAGCATAAAGCCTATTGCCTAAGCGGAACGCCTAAAGTCAGAAGCCTAAAGTCTAAAGCCTAAAGCCTAAAGCCAAAAGAAAGCCTAAATCCTTTAAGCTTAAAGCCCTAAACCTAAAGGCCCATAAAGCATAAGATTGATAAAGCCTAACGCTTAAAACCTAACGCATAAGGTGCAAAGTCTAAAAGTCTAAGTGAAAGGCCCCATAAATCCTATCTGTGTAAATGCTAAATTACATTATTTAAACCCTTCAAGTAATCAAAAGCTTCATAAAACAATAAATGAGTTTTATAAATTTAAACGCAACAAAAAACTAAGTTATTCAATACCTACGTTCCCTACTTATAAGTGTTGAATACACATGAAATAATAACAAACTAAAAGATAACTCCAAACTAATAAAAGATATACACCGAAGAAATAATAAACTTAAAATTCAAAGTAATTTTCTACTCGTCCGTGATCCATTTTCATCTGATTCCTCCACTTCGAAAAGATCGGTTCCTTCGTGGGTTCATCCATATTTTTGCAGGTTGGTTCCATTGCTTCCATTTGATCTAATATCAGCGATGGAAAAGACTTCTTATGTGCTTATTTTTCTTCTTAATTCTTTGCTGTGATGATCAATTACAGGTGGATATGCTGCTGGTTACTACAGTTACAAGGTATTATTCCTTGTTCTTTTTAACTCTTTTTACATTGGTTAATTTTAATTCATTCTGATAGTCGAATTCAATCCTTTCAGTGGGCAGAAGTGTTATATGCGGATGCTTTTTCTGCATTTGAGGATGCTGGGTTAAATGATGACAAGGTATTAAGTGTTTTTGAAATCTATCTTATAGTATCATTTGTACACCACTTTTAAGTAAATCAAGGAAATAAAACATAGAAAAAGAACTGTTTCAGCTCTAGACTGAGTGAAGAACTGATTTTTTAAAATAATCCGAACGGACAACCGTGTTCTATTTGGTCCTCATTGATTTTTGCATACCCTTGGTCACACATGTTGTTGATGTAGTTATTGTAGTTAGTTGGCTGTAAATATTACACTTCATAGCTAATGGTTATAATTTTTAGTTTGTGTTACGTTTAAGGTATTATATGACTTCTAAATTGTCTTCTTTGTTGTTTCTGGTTGTTGGTATTTCAATGGCTATTACACCATGGTTAGCTGCTGGAGGGCATTTAATAGCTTCTCGCATTGAACAACAAGATGTCATAAGCTTATTACATGTAGACAACGAGGCAAAGTTTAAAAAAAAACACATCTCTCGAATATATTTTGCTGCTATTATGTGATTTTGAGTTTTGACACATTTATAGAAAAAAGTTCTTATTTTTTTTTACTTTGATGTTTGGAATTGTAATAAGATTTAAGCAACCTGATCAATAGAATGATGGAATTTGGGTGGTTAAATTACGAAGTAGTTGATAAATTGATTTAAATCACTTTGTCATGCTGCTTACTTTTGCGCATAAGGATTTTTTCCAGATCAAGAAGGGAATCATAGACGTTTACAGCAACTTACCTGATAGCTTATATTTGTTTTACTAACACTATATATCTCTTCTGTTTTGCAGTCACTAACGGATGAGTCAGATATGTCCAAACGTGTATATGACATTAGACCAACAAACTCACCAATGCCACTAGAAAGTAGGGTCATAAACAGGTGGAAACCATACACTCCAAGCAAGACTTACGATTTCTCTTCGTTGACATTCATGTAAGTGTTTGATTCAGCCTACAAGTATCTATGTGTTAAGAATGCTAACAACATAAAAACATGTATCAACAAATCTACCTTAGTTATTAGTACCTTTATTTGATTTTGATTAGCAACTGCCCCCGTTTGACATGTTATTAGTAAATTGCAGCCGAAATTCACCTACATTTCAACTTCTGACTAAACACATAACTTGTTACATGAGTTCACCATTGGTCAAATCTCTAAAGTGGTTATATTTAAAACTGGACGTAGTTATATGTAGGTGTTATCAAGATTGAGACACATATTGTGTCGTATAAACTGGATGCATAAGTATTTACTTGTAGTTTATGTACAAAAATGGATCTTTCTTTCTTGTAATTACATATAGATGAACTTCATTGATCCAAAATCTCTTGTTTACTATTATAATGTTTCTGCTGAACTAATGTCTCATTGTCTTGTAATTACATATTTATAGGTAATTACTCGTTTGGTACGCCATACTTCTTGACAACTGAATTCACTTGTTTTATCGTGTGTCTGTGTGTGATGGTGTTTGTTAAAAAGAAGAAAGTGTTTCCAAAGTTTCAGTATTGCTTCTTTAAAAATTTTAACTTTTTAAATTTCTCTATTTTTATAACAGGTGGTTTGGATAAATATGATGGTTATAAAAAGTAATTTTGTGTGACCGATCGATAGTTAAGGTAACTGCAATCTTTTCAGCTTTTTAGTTAATTCATAGTAGTTTTGTTGCAGTTGTGCTTATGTTATTGTTGTGTTTTTATTGTCATTAGACATTATAGTTGAGTATCATTTTGTTTGTTAGCAGTTAAAAGTTAAACACACACACACACACATTAAGTTAAACAAACACACGCATTACTTTATTCTTTCACTTCTACTGTTCTACATATGAATACTTCAAGCCATCAAACTTGCTTTACCTTTTAATGCAACGGTTAATAGCAGTAGACTACAATGTAACAGCAAAAACACTTACCTAATAGCTTATATTTGGTTCATTAACACTATATACCTCTTTTGTTTTGCAGCCAGTAACGGATAAGTCAAAAATGTCCAAACGTGTATATGACATTAGATCAAGAAACTCACCAAAGCCGCTGGAATATAGGGTCATAATGAGGTGGAAACCATACACTCCAATCAACACTTATGGTCTCTTCGTTAACGTTCTTGTAAGTGTTTGACTCAACCTACAAGTATATATGTGTGTGAACCTAATTAAATCATTGGCTCCTAAACTTTCGGGTATTATTTTGGTTTTGCAAAACTTGGGAGGTTTTAGATGATTATATGCATTAAAAGAATATGCAGTATGAAAAATTAAAAGGTAAAAAACCTTAAAACATCAATCCCACAAATAAGGAGTATTTGTGCCATTTTCTTGCAACATGGTTGAATCTGAAGTTAGTTTGTATTAACATTGAGAACTTAACATTTGTGTTATTAACTGTTGTGTTGATCAATATTAGGTTTTGTCATATGTTTGAAGAATTAAATTTGAAGTCTAGAATCACATCTAATGAAACATGGTACATGGAGTCAAGATGGTATCTTGTGGATTTGCAGTACAAGGGTGTGCAATAGTACGAGATGCAATGGTTTCGTGGGTCATCAACTAACTACAGAGTGGTATTACCTTTTTTCTATTTGCTTGATTATCTGAAAAATATCACAAATATACAAAATATCAACTGTTCTTGATTTTTATGTGGTATATCAGGTATTACCTTCTTTCTATTTGCTTGATTATCTGAAAAATATCACAAATATACAAAATATCAACTGTTCTTGATTTTTATGTGGTATATCACAAATATACAAAATATCAACTGAAAAATATCACCATGAACTTCAATTCCTAAACATGTTAGAGTATGATACACTAAAGCCTAAAGCTGAAAATTTGGATCCAGTAGAACCAAAGCCTATAATTCAAGAATCATCAAACTTAAAGCCTTTGAGATAGACCTATAAAAGACAAGCCCCATAAAGCTAAGGTCAATAAAGCATAGGCCTATAAAGCTGAAGACCTACAGAGCCGAACGCCCAAGGCCTATAAAGCTTTGAGGAGCTGATGGCCTTAAGCATAAAGCCTATTGCCTAAGCGGAAAGCCTAAAGTCGGAAGCCTAAAGTCTAAAGCCTAAGACCTAGCCTAAAGCCCAAACGTTAGATCCGATAGAACTATAGCCTATAATTCAAGAATCATCAAACTTAAAGCTTTAGAGATAGACCTATAAAAGAGAAGGCCCATAAAGCTAAGGTCAATAAAGCATAAGACCCATAAAGCTGAAGACCTACAAAGCCGAACGCCCATGGCCTATAAAGCTTTGAGGAGCTGATGGCCTTAAGCATAAAGCCTATTGCCTAAGCGGAACGCCTAAAGTCAGAAGCCTAAAGTCTAAAGCCTAAAGCCTAAAGCCAAAAGAAAGCCTAAATCCTTTAAGCTTAAAGCCCTAAACCTAAAGGCCCATAAAGCATAAGATTGATAAAGCCTAACGCTTAAAACCTAACGCATAAGGTGCAAAGTCTAAAAGTCTAAGTGAAAGGCCCCATAAATCCTATCTGTGTAAATGCTAAATTACATTATTTAAACCCTTCAAGTAATCAAAAGCTTCATAAAACAATAAATGAGTTTTATAAATTTAAACGCAACAAAAAACTAAGTTATTCAATACCTACGTTCCCTACTTATAAGTGTTGAATACACATGAAATAATAACAAACTAAAAGATAACTCCAAACTAATAAAAGATATACACCGAAGAAATAATAAACTTAAAATTCAAAGTAATTTTCTACTCGTCCGTGATCCATTTTCATCTGATTCCTCCACTTCGAAAAGATCGGTTCCTTCGTGGGTTCATCCATATTTTTGCAGGTTGGTTCCATTGCTTCCATTTGATCTAATATCAGCGATGGAAAAGACTTCTTATGTGCTTATTTTTCTTCTTAATTCTTTGCTGTGATGATCAATTACAGGTGGATATGCTGCTGGTTACTACAGTTACAAGGTATTATTCCTTGTTCTTTTTAACTCTTTTTACATTGGTTAATTTTAATTCATTCTGATAGTCGAATTCAATCCTTTCAGTGGGCAGAAGTGTTATATGCGGATGCTTTTTCTGCATTTGAGGATGCTGGGTTAAATGATGACAAGGTATTAAGTGTTTTTGAAATCTATCTTATAGTATCATTTGTACACCACTTTTAAGTAAATCAAGGAAATAAAACATAGAAAAAGAACTGTTTCAGCTCTAGACTGAGTGAAGAACTGATTTTTTAAAATAATCCGAACGGACAACCGTGTTCTATTTGGTCCTCATTGATTTTTGCATACCCTTGGTCACACATGTTGTTGATGTAGTTATTGTAGTTAGTTGGCTGTAAATATTACACTTCATAGCTAATGGTTATAATTTTTAGTTTGTGTTACGTTTAAGGTATTATATGACTTCTAAATTGTCTTCTTTGTTGTTTCTGGTTGTTGGTATTTCAATGGCTATTACACCATGGTTAGCTGCTGGAGGGCATTTAATAGCTTCTCGCATTGAACAACAAGATGTCATAAGCTTATTACATGTAGACAACGAGGCAAAGTTTAAAAAAAAACACATCTCTCGAATATATTTTGCTGCTATTATGTGATTTTGAGTTTTGACACATTTATAGAAAAAAGTTCTTATTTTTTTTTACTTTGATGTTTGGAATTGTAATAAGATTTAAGCAACCTGATCAATAGAATGATGGAATTTGGGTGGTTAAATTACGAAGTAGTTGATAAATTGATTTAAATCACTTTGTCATGCTGCTTACTTTTGCGCATAAGGATTTTTTCCAGATCAAGAAGGGAATCATAGACGTTTACAGCAACTTACCTGATAGCTTATATTTGTTTTACTAACACTATATATCTCTTCTGTTTTGCAGTCACTAACGGATGAGTCAGATATGTCCAAACGTGTATATGACATTAGACCAACAAACTCACCAATGCCACTAGAAAGTAGGGTCATAAACAGGTGGAAACCATACACTCCAAGCAAGACTTACGATTTCTCTTCGTTGACATTCATGTAAGTGTTTGATTCAGCCTACAAGTATCTATGTGTTAAGAATGCTAACAACATAAAAACATGTATCAACAAATCTACCTTAGTTATTAGTACCTTTATTTGATTTTGATTAGCAACTGCCCCCGTTTGACATGTTATTAGTAAATTGCAGCCGAAATTCACCTACATTTCAACTTCTGACTAAACACATAACTTGTTACATGAGTTCACCATTGGTCAAATCTCTAAAGTGGTTATATTTAAAACTGGACGTAGTTATATGTAGGTGTTATCAAGATTGAGACACATATTGTGTCGTATAAACTGGATGCATAAGTATTTACTTGTAGTTTATGTACAAAAATGGATCTTTCTTTCTTGTAATTACATATAGATGAACTTCATTGATCCAAAATCTCTTGTTTACTATTATAATGTTTCTGCTGAACTAATGTCTCATTGTCTTGTAATTACATATTTATAGGTAATTACTCGTTTGGTACGCCATACTTCTTGACAACTGAATTCACTTGTTTTATCGTGTGTCTGTGTGTGATGGTGTTTGTTAAAAAGAAGAAAGTGTTTCCAAAGTTTCAGTATTGCTTCTTTAAAAATTTTAACTTTTTAAATTTCTCTATTTTTATAACAGGTGGTTTGGATAAATATGATGGTTATAAAAAGTAATTTTGTGTGACCGATCGATAGTTAAGGTAACTGCAATCTTTTCAGCTTTTTAGTTAATTCATAGTAGTTTTGTTGCAGTTGTGCTTATGTTATTGTTGTGTTTTTATTGTCATTAGACATTATAGTTGAGTATCATTTTGTTTGTTAGCAGTTAAAAGTTAAACACACACACACACACATTAAGTTAAACAAACACACGCATTACTTTATTCTTTCACTTCTACTGTTCTACATATGAATACTTCAAGCCATCAAACTTGCTTTACCTTTTAATGCAACGGTTAATAGCAGTAGACTACAATGTAACAGCAAAAACACTTACCTAATAGCTTATATTTGGTTCATTAACACTATATACCTCTTTTGTTTTGCAGCCAGTAACGGATAAGTCAAAAATGTCCAAACGTGTATATGACATTAGATCAAGAAACTCACCAAAGCCGCTGGAATATAGGGTCATAATGAGGTGGAAACCATACACTCCAATCAACACTTATGGTCTCTTCGTTAACGTTCTTGTAAGTGTTTGACTCAACCTACAAGTATATATGTGTGTGAACCTAATTAAATCATTGGCTCCTAAACTTTCGGGTATTATTTTGGTTTTGCAAAACTTGGGAGGTTTTAGATGATTATATGCATTAAAAGAATATGCAGTATGAAAAATTAAAAGGTAAAAAACCTTAAAACATCAATCCCACAAATAAGGAGTATTTGTGCCATTTTCTTGCAACATGGTTGAATCTGAAGTTAGTTTGTATTAACATTGAGAACTTAACATTTGTGTTATTAACTGTTGTGTTGATCAATATTAGGTTTTGTCATATGTTTGAAGAATTAAATTTGAAGTCTAGAATCACATCTAATGAAACATGGTACATGGAGTCAAGATGGTATCTTGTGGATTTGCAGTACAAGGGTGTGCAATAGTACGAGATGCAATGGTTTCGTGGGTCATCAACTAACTACAGAGTGGTATTACCTTTTTTCTATTTGCTTGATTATCTGAAAAATATCACAAATATACAAAATATCAACTGTTCTTGATTTTTATGTGGTATATCAGGTATTACCTTCTTTCTATTTGCTTGATTATCTGAAAAATATCACAAATATACAAAATATCAACTGTTCTTGATTTTTATGTGGTATATCACAAATATACAAAATATCAACTGAAAAATATCACCATGAACTTCAATTCCTAAACATGTTAGAGTATGATACACTAAAGCCTAAAGCTGAAAATTTGGATCCAGTAGAACCAAAGCCTATAATTCAAGAATCATCAAACTTAAAGCCTTTGAGATAGACCTATAAAAGACAAGCCCCATAAAGCTAAGGTCAATAAAGCATAGGCCTATAAAGCTGAAGACCTACAGAGCCGAACGCCCAAGGCCTATAAAGCTTTGAGGAGCTGATGGCCTTAAGCATAAAGCCTATTGCCTAAGCGGAAAGCCTAAAGTCGGAAGCCTAAAGTCTAAAGCCTAAGACCTAGCCTAAAGCCCAAACGTTAGATCCGATAGAACTATAGCCTATAATTCAAGAATCATCAAACTTAAAGCTTTAGAGATAGACCTATAAAAGAGAAGGCCCATAAAGCTAAGGTCAATAAAGCATAAGACCCATAAAGCTGAAGACCTACAAAGCCGAACGCCCATGGCCTATAAAGCTTTGAGGAGCTGATGGCCTTAAGCATAAAGCCTATTGCCTAAGCGGAACGCCTAAAGTCAGAAGCCTAAAGTCTAAAGCCTAAAGCCTAAAGCCAAAAGAAAGCCTAAATCCTTTAAGCTTAAAGCCCTAAACCTCAAGGCCCATAAAGCATAAGATTGATAAAGCCTAACGCTTAAAACCTAACGCATAAGGTGCAAAGTCTAAAAGTCTAAGTGAAAGGCCCCATAAATCCTATCTGTGTAAATGCTAAATTACATTATTTAAACCCTTCAAGTAATCAAAAGCTTCATAAAACAATAAATGAGTTTTATAAATTTAAACGCAACAAAAAACTAAGTTATTCAATACCTACGTTCCCTACTTATAAGTGTTGAATACACATGAAATAATAACAAACTAAAAGATAACTCCAAACTAATAAAAGATATACACCGAAGAAATAATAAACTTAAAATTCAAAGTAATTTTCTACTCGTCTGTGATCCATTTTCATCTGATTCCTCCACTTCGAAAGGATCGGTTCCTTCGTGGGTTCAGCCATATTTTTGCAGGTTGGTTCCATTGCTTCCATTTGATCTAATATCAGCGATGGAAAAGACTTCTTATGTGCTTATTTATCTTCTTAATTCTTTGCTGTGATGATCAATAACAGGTGGATATGCTGCTGGTTACTACAGTTACTAGGTATTTTTCCTTGTTCCATTGGTTAATTTTAATTCATTCTGATAGTTGAATTCAATCCTTTCAGTGGGCAGAAGTGGTATCTGCGGATGCTTTTTCTGCATTTGAGGATGCTGGGTTAAATGATGACAAGGTATTAAGTGTTTTTGAAATTTATCTTATAGTATCATTTTTACACCACTTTTAAGTAAATCAAACATAGAAAAAGAACTGATGGTTATAACTTTTTGTTTGTGTTACGTTTAAGGTATTATATAACTTCTAAATTGTCTTCTTTGTTGTTTCTGGTTGTTGATATTTCAATGGCTATTACACCATGGTTAGCTGCTGGAGGGCATTTAATAGCTTTTCGCATTGAACAACAAGATGTCATAAGCTTATTACATGTAGAAAACGAGGCAAACTTAAAAAAAACACATCTCTCGAATATATTTTGATGCTATTATGTGATTTTGAGTTTTGACACATTTATAGAAAAAAGTTCTTATTTTTTTTTACTTTGATGTTTGGAATCGTAATAAGATTTAAGCAACCTGATCAATAGAATGATGGATTTTGGGTGGTTAAATTACGAAGTATTTGATAAATTGATTTAAATCACTTTGTCATGCTGCTTACTTTTGGGCATAAGGGTTTTTTCCAGAGCAATAAGGGAATCATAGACGTTTACAGCAACTTACCTGATAGCTTATATTTTGTTTACTAACACTATATATCTCTTCTGTTTTGCAGTCACTAAGTCACTAACGGATATGACATTAGACCAACAAACTCACCAATGTCACTAGAAAGTAGGGTCATAAACAGGTGGAAACCATACACTCCAAGCAAGACTTATGATTTTTCTTCGTTGACATTCATGTAAGTGTTTGATTCAGCCTACAAGTATCTATGTGTTAAGAATGCTAACAACATAAAAACATGTATCAACAAATCTACCTTAGTTATTAGTACCTTTATTTGATTTTGATTAGCAACTGCCCCGTTTGACATGTTATTAGTAAATTGCAGCCGAAATTCACCTACATTTCAACTTCTGACTAAACACATAACTTGTTACATGAGTTCACCATTGGTCAAATCTCTAAAGTGGTTATATTTAAAACTGGACGTAGTTATAAGTAGGTGCTATCAAGATTGAGACACATATTCTACAAACTTTAGTGGATGTGTCGTATAAACTGGATGCATAAGTATTTACTTGTAGTTTATGTACAAAAATGGATCTTTCTTTCTTGTAATTACATATAGATGAACTTCATTGATCCAATATCTCTTGTTTACTATTATAATGTTTCTGCTGAACAAATGTCTCATTGTCTTGTAATCGTTTGGTACGCCATACTTCTTGACAACTGAATTCACTTGTTGTTTTATCGTGTGTCTGTGTGTGATGGTGTTTGTTAAAAAGAAGAAAGTGTTTCCAAAGTTTCAGTATTGCTTCTTTAAAATTTTTAACTTTTTAAATTGCTCCATTTTTATAACAGGTGGTTTGGATAAATATGATGGTTATAAAAAGTAATTTTGTGTGACCGATCGATAGTTAAGATATCTGCAATCTTTTCAGCTTTTTAGTTAATTCATAGTAGTTTTGTTGCAGTTTTGCTTCTGTTATTGTTGTGTTTTTACTGTCATTAGACGTTATAGTTGAGTATCATTTAGTTTGTTACCAGTTAAAAGTTAAACACACACACACACACATTAAGTTAAACAAACACACACATTACTTTATTCTTTCACTTCTACTGTTCTACATATGAATACTTCAAGCCATCAAACTTGCTTTACCTTTTAATACAAAGGTTAATAGCAGTAGACTACAATGTAACAGCAAAAACACTTACCTAATAGCTTATATTTGGTTCATTAACACTATATACCTCTTTTGTTTTACAGCCAGTAACGGATAAGTCAAAAATGTCCAAACGTGTATATGACATTAGATCAAAAAGCTCACCAAAGCCGCTGGAAATTAGGGTCATAATGAGGTGGAAACCATACACTCCAATCTAGACTTATGGTCTCTTCGTTAACATTCATGTAAGTGTTTCATTCAACCTACAAGTATATATGTGTGTGAACCTAATTAAATCATTGGCTCCTAAACTTCCGGGTATTATTTTGGTTTTTCAAAACTTGGGAGGTTTTAGATAATTATATGCATTAAAAGAATATGCAGTATGAAAAATTAGAAGGTAAAAAACCTTAAAACATCAACCCCACAAATAAGGAGTATTTGCGCCATTTTCTTGCAACATGGTTGAATCTGAAGTTAGTTTGTATTAACATTGAGAACTTAACATTGTGTTATTAACTGTCGTGTTGATCAATATTAGGTTTTGTCATATGTTTGAAGATTTAAATTTAAAGTCTAGAATCACATCTAACGAGATGTAATGGTTTCGTGGGTCATCAACTAACTACAGAGTGATTGCTGGTTGTAAGGTGTTATGGCTATTTCTTGATTATTTAAAAAAAAATCACAAATATACAAAATATCAACTGTTCTTGATTCTGATTTTTATGTGGTTGGTTGTAAGGTGTTATGTGTGTTTGAGTTGTTATCTGCGGTTTTTGAATGTGTATGTAGTTGCTATTTCTTCCACTTTTGCTACTTCAACTGTTGACTGGTTTGATTGTCATTAGGCTTAATTGCATAATATGATATGTTGTTGTGGTTAAATTGTTATGAAAGGGTAATCGCCAGGGACCAAAATAGTAGTTTACTCTTTCATTTATCATCACTGAACTATTATGGCTGTCATTAGACATTGTAGTTATGATTGATTGCTGAATTTGTCATAGTAGTTTTGTAGTAGTTGTGATTCTATTATTGTTATGTTTTTATTGTCATTAGACACTATAGCTGTTTTGTTTTATGTGTCTTTATGTCTACGGTGAGGAAACGTACGAGGAAAATATTGTGGTTTTATGTGAATTTTTTTTTATTTTTTCAAAAGTTTAATTTTTTATGAAATTTGTGTTTTGTGTGATTGTATATAGGTAAAATGTTGTGATTTTGTATGAAAATTTATTGATTTTTTCGAAAGTTGATATTTTGATCAAATTTGTTTTTGTATAAATTTTGACAAAGTTGTTTTATGTGAAAATTTTTGATTTTTACAAAAGTTTATTTTTTTATGGAAGTGTTTTGGTATGATTTTATATAGGTAAAATGTTGTGATTTTATGTAAAAAAAGTTATTTTTTTGAAAGTTGATATATTGATCAAATTTGTTTTTGGTGTTACTATATAGGTAAATATTGTGGTTTTATGTGAAAATTTTTTATTTTCAAAAGTTGATATTTTGATGAAAGGTGTGATTGGTGTGATTATATATGGGTAAAACCTTGTGATTTTATGTGAGAAATATTTTTTTTTGAAAGTTGATATTTTCATCAAATTTGTTTTTGGTGTGATTATATAGGTAAATATTGTGGTTTTATATGATAATTATTGATTTTTTTAAAGTTGATTTTTGGATGAAAGTTGTGTTTGGTGTGATTATATATATGTAAGATGTTCATATTTTATGTCAAAATTTGTTAATTTTTTTAAAAGTTGATTTTTTTATCAAACTTGTTTTTAGTGTGATTATATTGGTAAATATTATGGTTTTATGTGAAAATTTTTAATATTTTTAAAAGTTGATTTTTTGGATAAAGTTGTGTTTAGGTGATTGAATATAGGTAAAATGTTGTGATTTTATGTGAAATATTGTTAATTTTTTCGAAAGTTGATATTTTGCTCAAATTTGTTTTGGTAACTTAGGTAAATATTGTGGTTTTTAGAGAAATTTTTTGATTTTTTAAAATTTGATTTTTTAATGAAAGTTGTGTTTGGTGTGATTATATAAATGTAAAATATTGTGATTTTCTATGAAAATTTGTTGATTTTTTCAAAAGTTGTTTTTGATAAAATTTGTTTGTGTGATTATATACGTAAATATTGTGGTTTAATGTGTAAAATTTTATTATTTTCACAAGTTGATTTTTTTATAAAGGTTGTGTTTGGTGTGATTATATATTGCTGAAACGTTATGATTTTATATAAAAAAATTAATTTGTTCAAAAGTTAATGTTGTGATTTTTTGTGAAAACTTTTAATTTATTCAAAATTTGATTTTTTATATAAAATTTGTTTTTGGTGTGCTTAGATTAGTAAATATTATGGTTTTATGTTAATTTTTTTTATTTTTGTAAAATTTGATTTTTAGATAAAAGTTGTGTTTATTGTGATTATATATAGGTAAATTATTATGATTTTATGTGAATTTGTTGATTTTTTTAAATACTGATTTTTTGATCAAATTTGTTTTGCTGTGATTATATGGGTAAATATTGTGATTTTATGTGAAAATTATTGATTTTTTTAAAAGTTGATTTTTTGATTAAAGTTGTGTTTGGTGTGATTATATATAAGTAAAATTTTGTGATTTTATGTGAAAATTTGTTGACTTTTTAGAAAATTGATTTTTTGATCAAATTTGATTTTGGCGTGATTATGTAGATAAATATTGTAGTTTTATATGAAAAAAATTTTTATACAAAATGTTATTTTTTGAAGTAAATTAGGTTTGGTTTGATTATATATAGGTAAAATCTTGTGATTTTATTTGAAATGATTTTATTTTTTTAAAAATTGTAATTTTGATAAAATTTGTTTTTGGTGTGATCATATACATATTGTGGTTTTCTGTGAAAATTGTTCATTTTTTTAAATTTTGATTTTTTGATGAAAGTTGTGTTTGGTGTGATTATATATAGCTAAAATGTTCTGATTTTATGTCAAAATTTGTTGATTTTTCGAAAGTTATTTGGATCAAAGTGGTTTTTGGTGTAATTATATAGTTAAATATTTTGGTCTTATGTGAAAATTTATTGATTTTTTTAAAAGTTGATTTTTTGATCAAAGTTGTGTTTGGAGTGAATATATATCTATAAAACGTTGTGATTTATGTGAAAATTTGTTAATTTTTCTAAAATTTATTTTTTGATAAAATTTGTTTTTGGTGTGTTAAAATTTGCTTGTTTTTTCTAAAGTTTATATTATGATCAAAGTTGTGTTTGGTGTGAATATATATAGGTAAAATGTTGTGATTTGATGTGAAATTTGTTAATTTTTCTAAAGTTGATATTTTTATTAAAGTTGTGTTTGGTGTGAAAATATAGGTAAAACGTTGTGATTTTACGTGAAAATTTGTTGATTTTTTTGAAAAATGATTTTTTGATCTAATTTGTTTTTGGTGTTTTTATTTAGGTAAATGTTGTGGTTTTATTTAAAACTTTTCGATTTTTCATAAGTTGATATTTTGATGAAAGTTGTGTTTGGTGTGATTATATATAGGTAAAATGTTGTGATTTTATTTAAAAATTTGTTGATTTTTTCGAAAGTTGATATTTATAATAAATTGTGATTGGAGTGATTAAATAGTTAAATATTGTGTTTTTAAGTAAAAAAAGTTATTTTTTCGAAAGTTGATATTTTTATCAAATTTGTTTTTTGGTGTGATCATATTGCTAAATATTGTGGTTTAATGTGAAAATTTTTTATTTTTTCAAAAGTTAATTTTTTGATAAAATTTGTGTTCGCTGTGATTTTGTGTAAAAGTTTGTTGATTTTTTAAAAGTTGATTTTTTGATTAAATATGTTTTTGGTGTGATTATATAGGTAAATATTATGGTTTTATGTGAAATGTGACAACCCGCAAATTTAGGTTAACATCTTTAAACCATTCTCGTTAAATACAGTCAAATTTGAGTAAGAAATGATGGCCCAGTTCACAAATTAATGGCATAGAAGTTTAGGTGCTGTTTTATAATAAATGAAAGTAAAATTTATTATTTTGGGTAATCAGTAAATTATTGACCAAAGTATAGGGACTATATGTGTAAAGTTAACCCTAAACCGACACCATATATGGTCATCGTCTTCATCGACGGCAAACCCTCCACCATTCTTTCAAAAGTGTTAATTTTTTTGATGAAAGTTGTGTTTGGTATGATTATATATTGGTAAAACGTTGTGATTTTATGAAAAATAATTTAATTTGTTCAAAAGTTGATCTTTTGACGAAAGTTGTGTTTGGCGTGATTATAGTTAATGTTGTGTTTTATGTGAAAATTTTTGAATTTTTCAAAAGTTATTTTTTTTATCAAACTTGTTTTTGTAATTATATAGGTAAATATTATGGTTTTATGTGAAATTTTTTTATTTTTTCAAAAGTTGATTTTTTTATAAATTTGTTTTGGTGTAATTATAAATAAGTAAAATGTTTTGATTTTATGTGAAAATTTGTTGATTTTTTTAAAAGTAATTTTTTGACCAAATTTGGTTTTGGTGTGATTATTTAGGTAAATATTGTGTTTTATGTGAAAGATTTTAATTTTTATTCAAAATGTTATTTTTTTGAAGAAAGTTGGATTGGGTTTGGTTTGTTTATATAGGTAAAAAACCTTGTGATTTTATGTGAGAATTTTTTTTTGAAAGTTGATATTTTGATCAAATTTGTTTTTGGTGTGATTATATAGGTAAATATTGTGGGTTTATGTGATAATTATTGATTTTTTTAAAATTGATTTTTTGATGAAAGTTATGTTTGGTGTGATTATATATATGTAAAGTGTTCATATTTTATGTGAAAATTTGTTAATTTTTTAAAAAGTTTTGATCAAACTTGTTTTTAGTGTGATTATATTGGTAAATATTGTGGTTTTATATGAAAATTTTAATATTTTTAAAAGTTGATTTTTTGGATAAAGTTGTGTTTAGGTGATTGAATAGGTAAAATGTTGTGATTTTATGTGAAAATTTGTTGATTTTTTCGAAAGTTGATATTTTGCTCAAATTTGTTTTTGGTGTCATAATATAGGTAAATATTGTTTTTAATAAAAGTTGTGTTTGGTGTGATTTTCTTTGAAAATTTGTTGATTTTTTCAAAAGTTGTTTTTTGATAAAATTTGTTTTTGTGTGATTATATACGTAAATATTGTGGTTTTATGTGAAATTTTTTTTTATTTTCACAAGTTAGTTTTTTTATAAAGGTTGTGATATATATCATTAAAACGTTGTGATTTTATATAAAAAAATTTAATTTGTTCAAAAGTTAATGTTGCGATTTTATGTGAAAATTTTTAGTTTATTCAAAATTTGATTTTTTTTATAAAATTTGTTTTTGGTGTGATTATATTAGTAAATATTATGGTTTTATGTTAAAAAATTTTTTAAAAAAATTTATTTTTTGATAAATGTTGTGTTTATTGTGATTATAGGTAAAATATTCTGATTTTATGTGAAAATTTGTTGATTTTTTTAAATATTGATTTATTGATCAAATTTGTTTTGATGTGATTATATGGGTAAATATTGTGATTTTATGTGAAAATTATTGATTTTTTAAAAGTTGATTTTTTCATCAAATTTGATTTTTGTGTGATTATTTAGATAAATATTGTAGTTTTATGTGAAAATTTTTAATTTTTATTCAAAATATTGTTTTTTGAAGAAAATTAGGTTTGGTTTGATTATATATAGGTAAAATGTTGTGATTTAATGAGAAATTTGTTAATTTTTCTAAAGTTGATATTTTTATTAAAGTTGTGTTTGGTGTGAAAATATAGGTAAAAAGTTGTGATTTTACGTGAAAATTTGTTGATTTTTTCGGAAGTTGATTTTTTGATCTAATTTGTTTTTGGTGTTTTATGTAGGTAAAAGTTGTGGTTTTATTTAAAACTTTTAGATTTTTCATAAGTTGATATTTTGATGAAAGCTGTATTTGGTGTGATTATATATAGGTAAAATGTTGAGATTTTACTTATAAATTTGTTATTTTTTTCGAAAGTTGATATTTATAATAAATTGTGATTGGAGTGATTAAATAGTTAAATATTATGGTTTTAAGTGAAAATTTTTGATTTTTTCAAAAGTTGAATTTTTTTGTGAAAGTTTTGTTTCGTGTGTTTATATATAGGTAAAATTTTGTGATTTTATGTAAAAAAATATTTTTTCGAAAGTTGATATTTTTATCAAATTTGTTTTTTGGTGTGATTATATTGCTAAATATTATGGTTTAATTTGAAATTTTTTGATTTTTTCAAAAGTTAATTTTTTGATAAAATTTGTGTTCGGTGTGATTATATAAGGTAAAATGTTGTGATTTTGTGTAAAAGTTTGTTGATTTTTTAAAAGTTGATTTTTTGATTAAATATGTTTTTGGTGTGATTATATAGGTAAATTGTGTTTGGTGTGATTATATTATAAGTTAAAACGTTGTGATATTATGTGAAAATTTGTTGATTTTTACAAAAGTTGATTTTTTGATCAAATTTGTTTTTGGTATGATTATTTAGGTAAATGTTGTGGTTTTATGTGAAAATTTTAGATTTTTTAAAAGTTGATTTTTTTTATGTAACTTGTGTTTGGTGTGATTATATATTGGTAATGTCACACCCCACCCGACGGCGGAAACACTGGGTTGTCATAAGAATTGGATATCTATAGTAAACGAAGCACATGATATTCATTTATTAAAGTATAATAATGTTAACATAAGTTTTGGAACATAAGACCTAAATGAAAATGACAAAAGATTAAATACAAAACACGTACATAGTCTTCTTTATGTTGGAAGGTTATTTTGAGACTTTAACAGTTTTTATCCTTATTAAATCTCTTTACAGAACCACTAATTTAATTTACATACATGTAAATTAAGTCCGGTGATATTAAGTTGTCTTTACATATGTGTAAATTAGATATAAGTAATTGAATATAGAAACACAAACATTTTTTTATTGTGGCAATATACACTTATGTAAAACAAACTAAATATCACAAGGCTTAATTTACATTTACTAGTAATTAATTAGTACTCGTTGGTTAAAAATTTGGTCGTTAGATATTAAAGACGAGAAATAACGTAACGCTCAAGCTATTTATAATATTACTAATGATACGTTACTAATGGATTCGAGTTCGAGTAGGGTATTCGGGTTCGGGTTTGGGGCAGATGTCACAGGTAAAATGTTGTGATTTTATGTGAATATTTGTTAATTTTTTTGAAAGTTAATTTGTTCATAAAAAATTGTTTTTAATGTGATTATATTTATGTGAAAACTTTTGAATTTTTCAAAAGTTAATTTTTATATTAAAGTTGTGTTTGGTGTGAGTATATATAGGTAAAATGTTATGATTTTAAGTGAAAATTTATTAATTTTTTTATTATTGATTTTTTAATCAAATTTGTTTTTTGTGTGATTATAAAAGTAAATATTGTGGTTTATGTGAAAATTTTAAATTTTTTCAAAAGTTGATTTTTTTTTATGAAAGTTGTGTTTGGTGTGATTATATATAGGTAAATGTTGTGTTTTATGTGAAAATTTCTTGATTTTTTCGAAAGTTAATTTGTTTTTGGTTGTTAATAAATGTTATGGTTTTATGTGAAAATTTTTGATTTTTCAAAAGCTGATTTTTTTGATAGAAGTTGTTTTTGGTGTTATTATATATAGGTAAAATATTGTGATTTTATGTAAAAATTTATTGATTTTTTCGATAATTGATTTTTTGATCAAATTTGTTTTTGGTATGATTATATGGGTAAATATTATGGGTAAATATTATGGTTTAATATGAAATTTTTTTTGTTTTTTTGAAATATTGATTTTTTTTATGAAAGTAGTGTTTGGTGTGATTATATATAAGTAAATATTGAGATTTTTCCGAAAGTTGATATTTTGACCAAATTTGTTTATGAGTAAAACGTTGTGATTTTATGTGTAAATTTGTTGATTTTTTTTCGAAATTTGATATTTTGATCAAATTTGTTTTTTCTTATATAGATAAATATTATGGTTTTATTTTAAAACTTCTGTTTTTTTTAAAAGTTGATTTTTTTAAAAGTTGATTTTTTTAAAAGTTGATTTTTTAATCATATTTGTTTATGGTGTGATTAATTAGGTAAATGTTGCGGTTTTTTTTCTAAATTTTAAATTTTTCAAAAGTTGATCTTTTTTTTATCTAACTTGTGTTTGATGTGATTTTATATTGGTAAAATACTGTGATTTAATGTGAAAACTTGTTGATTTTTTCGAAAATTGTTTTTTTGATCAAATTTGTTTTTGGTGTGATTTTATATAGATAAATCGTTTTTGTTGATTTTTACCCATATAATCACACAAAAAACAAATTTGATTAAAAAATCAACTTTTGAAAAAATCAACAAATTTTCACATAAAATTACAACATTTTATATAATCACCCAAAAACAAACTTGATCAAAAATTAAAATTTAAAAAAATCAATAAATTTACACATAAAATCAGAATATTTTATCTATATTTATTCACATCAAACATAACTTTAATCAAAAAATCAACTTTTGAAAAAATAAAAAAAAATCCACGTAGAATCATAATATTTTCCTATAAAATCACACCATAAACAAATTTGATAAAAAAATCAACTTATGAAAAAATCAAAAAATTTCACAAAAAATCACAACATTAACTATATATTTATCTATATGGTCACACCAAAGACAAATTTGATCAAAAAATCAACTTTAGAAAAATCAACAAATTTTCACAGAAAATCACAACATTTTAACTTTATATAACCACACCAAACACAATGTTCATCAAAAAATCAGATTTGTAAAAATAAAAAAATTTCATATAAAATCACAACATTTTACCTATTTATAATCATACCAAACACAACTTTTATAAAAAAATCAACTTTTGTAAAAATAAAAAATTTTCACTTAAAATATCAACAAATTTTCACATAAAATCCGAACATTTTACCTATAAATAATCACACCAAACACAACAACACAACATTCATCAAAAAATCAACATTTGAAAAAATAAAAAATATAATCATATAAAACCACAATATTTACCTATATGATCACATTAAAAACAAATTTGATCAAAAAATCAATTATATAAAAAATCAACAAATTTTCACATAAAATCACAACATTTTAGCTATATATAATAACACCAAAAACATCTTTTATCAAAAAATCAGCTTTTGAAATATCAAAAATTTTAACATAAAACCACAACATTTACCTAAATAATCACACCAAAATCAAATTTGATCAAAATATCAACTTTCTAAAAAATAAATAAATTCTCACACAAAATCACAAGATTTTACCCATATATAATCAAACCAAACCTAACTTTTCTTCAAAAAATAACATTTTCATTAAAAATTAAAAAATTTCAGATAAAACCAAAATATCGCACAAAAAACCAATTTAATAAAAAAACCATCTTTTGAAAAAATCGACAAACTTTCACATAAAACCACAATATTTACATATATAATCACCCAAAAAACAACTTTGATCAAAATATCAACTTTCGAAAATTAACAAATTTACAAATAAAATCACAACATTTACCTATATATAATCACACCAAACACAACTTTAACCAAAAATCAACTTTTGAAAAAAAAATCAAAAATTTTCACATAAAACAACAATATTTACATACATAATCACAACAAAAAAACAAATTTGATAAAAAAAAAATCAATGTTCGAAAAAATCAACAAATTTTCACATAAAATAAGATATCTATATATAATCACACCAAACACAATTTTCACATAAAATAAGATATCTATGTATCAGAGCTGTTGGTATTGTGTGTGTTCTTCGCTATTTATCAGACAAAAACACATCAATATTGCTCAAATCATGATCTGAATGATCTGTTGCTGTTTTTGGATTTGATTCAACATCGGAATCATTTCTAATTCACAACGTTTGTGCAAATTCCATCAGATTATCATCAGATCTGAGGAATTAAGAAGGAATTGAAAGTTACTGTTCGATCAATTTTTTGCTCAAAATCATCAAAAATTGATCATGTTTTGGATTGATTGATATAGGAGATTGATAATCGATATAAAATACTGATTGGGTGTGATTTTTGGACAAATTGGACAAGTTTCATTAAAATTCAGAAAAATTCGATTGACGAAGATGATGAACATGATGAACTGGTTGAAGATTAACTAGCCAGGTGATCAAATTTGACTTAGACAATATTTTTGGACTTAGATTTGTCAACAAATAGGTCCTATGCAGCCGTGTAGAGGAAAAATTGTCTAGACGGGTGAAGATTTGCAAGTAAAAGTTGTGTACTGTTGTGCCGGGTGAGTGTATTGTTTAGCCGTGTGAAGGTACTATTCAGACGGGTAAAGCATGACAGTAAGGCTTACTCTTTGATGTGTAAAGGGTTGCCACTTCAAGTGTTGTCAAGATTAGATGCTTATCAAACTGGCTACACATTGTTCAAGGCGTTAAAATCAATTCGTGAAGGAGGAGAACAGTTAAGAAGTCTCAAGAAGCAGAAATTGAAGAGACAACTGGAATTGTTTGAGCATATTGCTGAAGAGACAACTTTAATCAAAAAATCAACTTTAAAAAAATCAATAATTTTCACATAAAACCACAATATTACGATGTTAATGCGAGTGTGCAGCCACATGGATACCTTTTGGTATGCACTCTCCGTTTTCTTCTTTCAACCAAACCATTTCTTTCTCTATATCTTCTTCTACCTCTAACCTCTCTCTTATCTGTCGCCGGGTTGGTTCCGATCGTCTTTTCCGACGGTGACCGCCTTCCCTTCTATTACGATGATGATGACATTATCTTCATCGGAAACCTAGACGTGGTAGTTGCCGGCGGTGATTTTTCGTCGTTCTGGGTAGCGCCGAATCTAGGGTTTCGACTTGGAGCAAAGACGCTCTATATTTACATGATTTGGGGTTTTCCCTTGATTCGGACGATGATGGTGATTTTCTTGTCATCTCAGACACAACTTACGTCAAAAGATTAACTATATATAATCACGCCAAACACAACTTTCGTCAAAAGATCAACTTTTGAACAAATTTCATAAAATCACAACGTTTTACCAATATATAATCATACCAAACACAATTTTCATCAAAAAAATCAACTTTTAAAAATATCAAAAGCTTTCACATAAAATCACAATATTTACCTACAACGATTATAGTTCCATCGGCAACAAAAATATATTTTCTTTAAAATAAACGCGTTAGTCTCTTTACTGTTAAAGTGTAAATAAGTCAACATATTTTTTGCTGGTGAAAAGGTGAAACTTTATTGAATAAGATACTGATACCTCAAATATGGAAATAAAAGTGAACTATTCAAAATAATTCAACTAAGATAAAAGATTGTTAACTCAATGTGTACCTGTTGACATATTCTTATTAAATTATTAAGTCCTTGCATTTGAATATACTGATTATCTTTAAATTGTAGAATCTAATTTTCGTTGGTTTGTCTTTCAAATACAAGTGTGGTTTCTTCTTTAACTTCAATAACAAACAAGTTTTATCAGAAAACCTTGCAACATATTTTCATTAGACATTTAGACTACGTGGGTACACATACCAACAAAAAAGTTCACTTTTGCAATGTTCTTACTTGACCATGAATATCACGCCGTCTTGTTGTACATTGGTCGTCTTTCAGTGTGTACTCGACTTGTGAAATACACGAACGAAAACCAGTAGTAGTATCTGGACTCGAACCACTCTTAATTAACTAAAATCCAAGATATATATAGCTTTTGGGTGTCCACAGAACAGGATTGTAGTGAGTCATTACTTTTTTTGAATAATAGTTAGAAATGTGTAGGGTGGGTAAAACGTTCACTACACATGGTCTAAGACTTACAATCCTTATAAAAGACTAATATGAAATATATAATCACAGCAAAAAATATTTAATCAAAAAATCAACTTTTAAAAAATCAACAGATTTTTACACAAAATCACAAAATCAAAAATTTTCACATTAAACCACAATATTTAGCAATATAATCACACCAAAAAACAAATTTGATAAAAATATCGACTTTCGAAAAAATATTTTTTTTACATAAAATCACAAAATTTTACCTATATATAAACACACCAAACACAACTTTCATAAAAAAATTCAACTTTTGAAAAAATCAAAAATTTTCACTTAAAACCATAATATTTAACTATTTAATCACTCCAATCACAATTTATTATAAATATTAACTTTCGAAAAAATCAACAAATTTTTAAATAAAATCACAACATTTTACCTAAATAAAAACACCAAAAACAAACTAGATCAAAAAATAACTTTCGAAAAATCAACAAATTTTCACGTAAAATCACAACGTTTTACAAACAGAACTTTAATAAAAATATCAACTTTAGAAAAATTAACAAATTTCACATAAAATCACAACATTTTACCTATATATAATCAAACCAAACCTAATTTTCTTCAAAAAATAACATTTTGAATAAAAATTAAAAATTTACACATAAAACTACAATATTTATCTAAAAAATCACACCAAAATCAAATTTGATGAAAAAATCAATTTTTTAAAAAATCAACAAATTTTCACATAAAATTACAAAATTTTACTTATAAACACAACTTTAATGAAAAAATCAATTTTTTAAAAATCAAGAATTTTCACATAAAATCACAATATTTACCCATATAATCACAGCAAAACAAATTTGATCAAAAAATCAGTATTTAAAAAAATCAACAAATTTTCACATAAAATCAGAATATTTTACCTATATAATCAGAATAAAAAAATTTCTTTTCACATAAAATTACAAAATTTTACTTATAAACACAACTTTAATCAAAAAATCAACTTTTAAAAATCAAGAATTTTCACATAAAATCACAATATTTACCCATATAATCACAGCAAAACAAATTTGATCAAAAAATCAGTATTTAAAAAAATCAACAAATTTTCACATAAAATCAGAATATTTTACCTATATAATCAGAATAAAAAATTTTCACTTAAAACCACAATATTTAATTATTTAATCACTCCAATCACAATTTATTATAAATATCAACTTTCGAAAAAATCAACAAATTTTTAAATAAAATCACAACATTTTACATATAATCACACCAAACACAACTTTCATCAAAATATCAACTTATGAAAAATCGAAAAGTTTTAAATAAAACCACAACATTTACCTAAATAAAAACAATAAAAACAAACTAGATCAAAAAATCAACTTTCAAAAAAATCAACAAATTTTCACGTAAAATCACAACGTTTTACGTATATTTTCACACCAAACACAACTTTAATAAAAATATCAACTTTAGAAATATTAACAAATTTCACATCAAATCACTACATTTTACCTATATATATTCACACCAAACACAACTTTGATCAAAATATAAACTTTCGAAAAAACAAACAAATTTTAACACACCAAAAACAAATATTATCAAAAAATAAATTTTAAAAAAATCAATAAATTTTCACATAAAATCGCAATGTTTTACATATATATTCACTCCAAACACAACTTTGATCAAAAAATCAACTTTTAAAAAATTCTAACAAATTTTCACATAAGACCACAATATTTAACTATATAATTACACCAAAAACCACTTTGATCAAAATAACTTTCGAAAAATCAACAAATTTTGACATAAAATCAGAACATTTTAGCTATATATAATCACACCAAACACAACTTTCATCAAAAAATCAAATTTTAAAAAAATGAACAATTTTCACATAAAACCACAATATTTAACTATATGATCACACCAAAAACAAATTTTATCAAAATTACAACTTTCAAAAAAATAAAATAATTTCAAATAAAATCACAAGATTTTACCTATATTTCAAATAATTTCAAACAAAACCTAATTTTCTTCAAAAATAACATTTTGTATAAAAATTAAAAATTTTCATATAAAACTACAATATTTATCTAAATAATCACACCAAAATCAAATTTGATCAAAAAATCAATTTTCTAAAAAATCAACAAATTTTCACATAAAATCATAAATATTTACTTATAATCACACCAAACACAACTTTAATCAAAAAATCAACTTTTAAAAAAATCAATAATTTTCACATAAAATCACAATATTTACCCATATAATCACACCAAAACAAATTTGATCAAAAAATCAGTATTTAAAAAAATCAACAAATTCACATAAAATCATAATATTTTACCTATATATAATCACAATAACCACAACTTTTATCTAAAAATCAAATTTTAAAAAAATTAAAAAAAAATTAACATAAAACCATAATATTTACTAATATAATCACACCAAAAACAAATTTTATAGAAAAATCAAATTTTGAATAAATTAAAAATTTTCACATAAAATCACAACATTAACTTTTAAACGAATTAAATTTTTTTATATAAAATCACAACGTTTTAACAATATATAATCACACCAAACACAACCTTTATAAAAAAATCAACTTGTAAAAATAATAAAAATTTACACATAAAACCACAATATTTACGTATATAATCACACAAAAACAAATTTTATCAAAAAACAACTTTTGAAAAAATCAACAAATTTTCAAATAAAATCACAATATTTTACCTTTATATAATCACACCAAACACAACTTTCATTAAAAAATCAACTTTTAAAAAATCAAAAAATTTCTCCAAAAACCACAATATTTACCTAAGTTATCACACCAAAAACAAATTTGAGCAAAATATCAACTTTCGAAAAAATCAACAAATTTTCACATAAAATCACAACATTTTACCTATATTCAATCACCTAAACATAACTTTATCCAAAAAATCAACTTTTGAAAATATTAAAAATTTTCATATAAAAACCACAATATTACCAATATAATCACACTAAAAACAAGTTTGATCAAAAAATCAACTTTTGAAAAAATTAACAAATTTTCACATAAAATATGAACACTTTACATATATATAATCACACCAAACACAACTTTCATCACAAAATCAACTTTAAAAAAATCAATAATTATCATATAAAACCACAATATTTACCTATATAATCACACCAAAAACAAATTTGATAAAAATATCATCTTTCAAAAAAAAAATTGCACATAAAATCACAAGGTTTTACCTATATATAATCACACCTTTCATCAAAATATCAACTTTTGAAAATAAAAAATTTTCACATAAAACCACAATATTTACCTATATAGTAACACCAAAAACAAATTTGATCAATATATCAACTTTCAAAAAAATAAATTTTTTTACATAAAATCACATTTTACCTATATAAAATCATACCAAAACACAACTTTCATAAAAATATAAACTTTTGAAAAAATAAAAAATTTTCACATAAAACAAATTTGATCAAAATTTATACGAAAAACAAATTTGATCAAAATATCAACTTTCGAAAAAATCAATAAATGTTCATACAAAATCACAACATTTTACCTATATATAATCACACCAAACACAAATTTCATAAAAAATTCAACTTTCGAAAAAATAAAAAAATTTCACATAAAACCACAATATTTACCTATATAATCACACCAAAAACAAAGACAAAATTTTTAAGTGAAAATTTTTGTCTAATTCTATCAAGTAGTCCAAGTACACTACAGACAACATTTTTTACGACACGAAGTTAAACCGACAGAAGTATTCCTCGTACGTTTCCTCACCGTAGACATAAAGACACATAAAACAAAACAGCTATAGTGTCTAATGACAGTAAAAACACAACAATAATAAAATCACAACTACTACAAAACTACTATGACAAATTCAGCAATCAATCATAACTACAATGTCTAATGACAGCCATAATAGTTCAGTGATGATAAATGAAAACATCAAAGTCACAGCCAACAACTGCAATAAAATCAACAACACGCCTAGCAAAGCAAAGCAGGTAAAAGATCCTTACTTACATTGACGATTACCCTTTCATAACAATTTAACCACAACAACATATAATATTATGCAATTAAGCCTAATGACAATCAAACCAGTCAACAGTTGAAGTAGCAAAAGTGGAAGAAATAGCAACTACATACACATTCAAAAACCGCAGATAACAACTCAAACACACATAACACCTTACAACCAACCACATAAAAATCAGAATCAAGAACAGTTGATATTTTGTATATTTGTGATATTTTTTAAATAATCAAGCAAATAGAAAGAAGGTAATACCACTCTGTAGTTAGTTGATGACCCACGAAACCATTACATCTCGTTAGATGTGATTCTAGACTTTAAATTTAAATCTTCAAACATATGACAAAACCTAATATTGATCAACACGACAGTTAATAACACAATGTTAAGTTCTCAATGTTAATACAAACTAACTTCAGATTCAACCATGTTGCAAGAAAATGGCGCAAATACTCCTTATTTGTGGGGTTGATGTTTTAAGGTTTTTTACCTTCTAATTTTTCATACTGCATATTCTTTTAATGCATATAATTATCTAAAACCTCCCAAGTTTTGAAAAACCAAAATAATACCCGGAAGTTTAGGAGCCAATGATTTAATTAGGTTCACACACATATATACTTGTAGGTTGAATGAAACACTTACATGAATGTTAACGAAGAGACCATAAGTCTAGATTGGAGTGTATGGTTTCCACCTCATTATGACCCTAATTTCCAGCGGCTTTGGTGAGCTTTTTGATCTAATGTCATATACACGTTTGGACATTTTTGACTTATCCGTTACTGGCTGTAAAACAAAAGAGGTATATAGTGTTAATGAACCAAATATAAGCTATTAGGTAAGTGTTTTTGCTGTTACATTGTAGTCTACTGCTATTAACCTTTGTATTAAAAGGTAAAGCAAGTTTGATGGCTTGAAGTATTCATATGTAGAACAGTAGAAGTGAAAGAATAAAGTAATGTGTGTGTTTGTTTAACTTAATGTGTGTGTGTGTGTGTTTAACTTTTAACTGGTAACAAACTAAATGATACTCAACTATAACGTCTAATGACAGTAAAAACACAACAATAACAGAAGCAAAACTGCAACAAAACTACTATGAATTAACTAAAAAGCTGAAAAGATTGCAGATATCTTAACTATCGATCGGTCACACAAAATTACTTTTTATAACCATCATATTTATCCAAACCACCTGTTATAAAAATGGAGCAATTTAAAAAGTTAAAAATTTTAAAGAAGCAATACTGAAACTTTGGAAACACTTTCTTCTTTTTAACAAACACCATCACACACAGACACACGATAAAACAACAAGTGAATTCAGTTGTCAAGAAGTATGGCGTACCAAACGATTACAAGACAATGAGACATTTGTTCAGCAGAAACATTATAATAGTAAACAAGAGATATTGGATCAATGAAGTTCATCTATATGTAATTACAAGAAAGAAAGATCCATTTTTGTACATAAACTACAAGTAAATACTTATGCATCCAGTTTATACGACACATCCACTAAAGTTTGTAGAATATGTGTCTCAATCTTGATAGCACCTACTTATAACTACGTCCAGTTTTAAATATAACCACTTTAGAGATTTGACCAATGGTGAACTCATGTAACAAGTTATGTGTTTAGTCAGAAGTTGAAATGTAGGTGAATTTCAGCTGCAATTTACTAATAACATGTCAAACGGGGCAGTTGCTAATCAAAATCAAATAAAGGTACTAATAACTAAGGTAGATTTGTTGATACATGTTTTTATGTTGTTAGCATTCTTAACACATAGATACTTGTAGGCTGAATCAAACACTTACATGAATGTCAACGAAGAAAAATCATAAGTCTTGCTTGGAGTGTATGGTTTCCACCTGTTTATGACCCTACTTTCTAGTGGCATTGGTGAGTTTGTTGGTCTAATGTCATATCCGTTAGTGACTTAGTGACTGCAAAACAGAAGAGATATATAGTGTTAGTAAACAAAATATAAGCTATCAGGTAAGTTGCTGTAAACGTCTATGATTCCCTTATTGCTCTGAAAAAAACCCTTATGCCCAAAAGTAAGCAGCATGACAAAGTGATTTAAATCAATTTATCAAATACTTCGTAATTTAACCACCCAAAATCCATCATTCTATTGATCAGGTTGCTTAAATCTTATTACGATTCCAAACATCAAAGTAAAAAAAAATAAGAACTTTTTTCTATAAATGTGTCAAAACTCAAAATCACATAATAGCATCAAAATATATTCGAGAGATGTGTTTTTTTTAAGTTTGCCTCGTTTTCTACATGTAATAAGCTTATGACATCTTGTTGTTCAATGCGAAAAGCTATTAAATGCCCTCCAGCAGCTAACCATGGTGTAATAGCCATTGAAATACCAACAACCAGAAACAACAAAGAAGACAATTTAGAAGTTATATAATACCTTAAACGTAACACAAACAAAAAGTTATAACCATCAGTTCTTTTTCTATGTTTGATTTACTTAAAAGTGGTGTAAAAATGATACTATAAGATAAATTTCAAAAACACTTAATACCTTGTCATCATTTAACCCAGCATCCTCAAATGCAGAAAAAGCATCCGCAGATACCACTTCTGCCCACTGAAAGGATTGAATTCTACTATCAGAATGAATTAAAATTAACCAATGGAACAAGGAAAAATACCTAGTAACTGTAGTAACCAGCAGCATATCCACCTGTTATTGATCATCACAGCAAAGAATTAAGAAGATAAATAAGCACATAAGAAGTCTTTTCCATCGCTGATATTAGATCAAATGGAAGCAATGGAACCAACCTGCAAAAATATGGCTGAACCCACGAAGGAACCGATCCTTTCGAAGTGGAGGAATCAGATGAAAATGGATCACAGACGAGTAGAAAATTACTTTGAATTTTAAGTTTATTATTTCTTCGGTGTATATCTTTTATTAGTTTGGAGTTATCTTTTAGTTTGTTATTATTTCATGTGTATTCAACACTTATAAGTAGGGAACGTAGGTATTGAATAACTTAGTTTTTTGTTGCGTTTAAATTTATAAAACTCATTTATTGTTTTATGAAGCTTTTGATTACTTGAAGGGTTTAAATAATGTAATTTAGCATTTACACAGATAGGATTTATGGGGCCTTTCACTTAGACTTTTAGACTTTGCACCTTATGCGTTAGGTTTTAAGCGTTAGGCTTTATCAATCTTATGCTTTATGGGCCTTTAGGTTTAGGGCTTTAAGCTTAAAGGATTTAGGCTTTCTTTTGGCTTTAGGCTTTAGGCTTTAGGCTTTAGGCTTTAGGCTTTAGACTTTAGGCTTCTGACTTTAGGCGTTCCGCTTAGGCAATAGGCTTTATGCTTAAGGCCATCAGCTCCTCAAAGCTTTATAGGCCATGGGCGTTCGGCTTTGTAGGTCTTCAGCTTTATGGGTCTTATGCTTTATTGACCTTAGCTTTATGGGCCTTCTCTTTTATAGGTCTATCTCTAAAGCTTTAAGTTTGATGATTCTTGAATTATAGGCTATAGTTCTATCGGATCTAACGTTTGGGCTTTAGGCTAGGTCTTAGGCTTTAGACTTTAGGCTTCCGACTTTAGGCTTTCCGCTTAGGCAATAGGCTTTATGCTTAAGGCCATCAGCTCCTCAAAGCTTTATAGGCCTTGGGCGTTCGGCTCTGTAGGTCTTCAGCTTTATAGGCCTATGCTTTATTGACCTTAGCTTTATGGGGCTTGTCTTTTATAGGTCTATCTCAAAGGCTTTAAGTTTGATGATTCTTGAATTATAGGCTTTGGTTCTACTGGATCCAAATTTTCAGCTTTAGGCTTTAGTGTATCATACTCTAACATGTTTAGGAATTGAAGTTCATGGTGATATTTTTCAGTTGATATTTTGTATATTTGTGATATACCACATAAAAATCAAGAACAGTTGATATTTTGTATATTTGCGATATTTTTCAGATAATCAAGCAAATAGAAAGAAGGTAATACCTGATATACCACATAAAAATCAAGAACAGTTGATATTTTGTATATTTGTGATATTTTTCAGATAATCAAGCAAATAGAAAGAAGGTAATACCACTCTGTAGTTAGTTGATGACCCACGAAACCATTGCATCTCGTACTATTGCACACCCTTGTAAGGATAGACTTTGACATGTGTTCTCATGACCTGTTTTTAAATTTAGAAAAGAAAAATGTGTTGTTTTCAACGTTTCCATCTCGGTTTATGCATATGTAAACTTTGTATTCTATATGCTTTTGGATTGGGATAATATAGTGTTACTAAACCAAATATAAGCTATCATGTAAGTGTTTTTGCTATTACATTGTAGTCTACTGCTATTAGCCGTTGTATTTAAAGGTAAAGCAAGTTTGATGGCTTGAAGTATTCATATGTAGAAGTGAAAGAATAAAGTAATGTGCGTGTTTGTTTAACTTAATGTGTGTATGTTTAACTTTTAATCGCTAGCAAACAAAATGATGCTCAAATGACATGTAAATAATAAAGTATGTTTATACCTGGTAGTGCTATGCCTAAGTGCATGTATTGTCTAATTCTGTCAAGTAGACAGCATTTTTTACGACACAAAGTAGAACCGACAGAAGTATTCCTCGTATGTTTCCTCACCGTAGACATAAAGACACATAAAACAAAACTGCTATAATGTCTAATGACAGAAAAAACACAACAATAACAAAAGCACAACTACTACAAAACAACTATGACAAATTCAGCAATCAATCATAACTACAATATCTAATGACACCCATAATAGTTCAGTGATGATAGATGAAAACATCAAAGTCACAGCCAACAATTGCAATAAAATCAACAACACGCCTAGTAACGCAATTAAAAGATCCTTACGATGACGACTTCCCTTTCATAACAATTTAACCACAACAACATATCTTATTATGCAATTAAGCCTAATGACAATCAAACCAGTCAACAGTTGAAGTAGCAAAAGTGGAAGAAATAGCAACTACCTACAAAACAACAACATTCAAAAACAGCACATAACAACTCAAACACACATAACACCTTACAACCAACCACATAAAAATCAGAATCAAGAACAGTTGATATTTTGTAATTTGTGATATTTTTCAGATAATCAAGCAAATAGAAAGAAGGTAATACCACTCTGTAGTTAGTTGATGACCCACGAAACCGTTGCATCTCGTACTATTGCACACCCTTGTACTGCAAATCCACAAGATACCATCTTGACTCCATGTACCATGTTTCATTAGATGTGATTCTAGACTTCAAATTTAATTCTTCAAACATATGACAAAACCTAATATTGATCAACACAACAGTTAATAACACAAATGTTAAGTTCTCAATGTTAATACAAACTAACTTCAGATTCAACCATGTTGCAAAAAAATGGCACAAATACTCCTTATTTGTGGGATTGATGTTTTAAGGTTTTTTACCTTCTAATTTTTCATACTGCATATTCTTTTAATGCATATAATCATCTAAAACCTCCCAATTTTTGCAAAACCAAAATAATGCCCGAAAGTTTAGGAGCCAATGATTTAATTAGGTTCACACACATATATACTTGTAGGTTGAGTCAAACACTTACAAGAATGTTAACGAAGAGACCATAAGTCTTGATTGGAGTGTATGGTTTCCACCTCATTATGACCCTATATTCCAGCGGCTTTGGTGAGTTTTTTGATCTAATGTCATATACAAGTTTGGACATTTCTGACTTATCCGTTACTGGCTGCAAAACAAAAGAGGTATATAGTGTTAATGAACCAAATATAAGCTATTAGGTAAGTGTTTTTGCTGTTACATTGTAGTCTACTGCTATTAACCGTTGTATTAAAAGGTAAAGCAAGTTTGATGGCTTGAAGTATTCATATGTAGAACAGTCGATGTGAAAGAATAAAGTACTGTGTGTGTTTGTTTAACTTAATGTGTGTGTGTGTGTGTTTAACTTTTAACTGCTAACAAACAAATGTACTAATAACTATTTGTTGATACATGTTTTTATGTTGTTAGTATTCTTAACACATAGATACTTGTAGGCTGAATCAAATACTTACATGAATGTACTAATACTTACATGTTTTTATCGTATTGATCTGGAAAAAACCCTTATGCCCAAAAGTAAGCAGCATGACAAAGTGATTTAAATCAATTTATCAAATACTTCGTAATTTAACCACCCAAAATCCATCACTCTATTGATCAAGTTGCTTAAATCTTATTACAATTCCAAACATCAAAGTAAAAAAAAATAAGTACTTTTTTCTATAAATGTGTCAAAACTCAAAATCACATAATAGCATCAAAATATATTCGAGAGATGTGTTTTTTTTTAAGTTTGCCACGTTGTCTACATGTAATAAGCTTATGACATCTTGTTGTTCAATGCGAGAAGCTATTAAATGCCCTCCAGCAGCTAACCATGGTGTAATAGCCATTGAAATACCAACAACCAGAAACAACAAAGAAGACAATTTAGAAGTCATATAATACCTTAAACGTAACACAAACTAAAAGTTATAACCATTAGCTATGTAGTGTAATATTTACAGCCAACTAACAACAATAACTACATCAACAACATATGTGACCAAGGGTATGCAAAAATCAATGAGGACCAAATAGAACACGGTTGTCAGTTCTTTTTCTATGTTTGATTTACTTAAAAGTGGGGTAAAAATGATACTATAAGATAAATTTCAAAAACACTTAATACCTTGTCATCATTTAACCCAGCATCCTCAAATGCAGAAAAAGCATCCGCAGATACCACTTCTGCCCACTGAAAGGATCGAATTCGACTATCAGAATGAATTAAAATTAACCAATGTAAAAGGAGTTAAAAAGAACAAGGAATAATACCTTGTAACTGTAGTAACCAGCAGCATATCCACCTGTTATTGATCATCACAGCAAAGAATTAAGTAGATAAATAAGAACATAAGAAGTCTTTTCCATCGCTGATATTAGATCAAATGGAAGCAATGGAACCAACCTGCAATGTTTTATCCTTTGGAAGTGGAGGAATCAGTTGAGTTGTTTTACCAACCCTTACTTGCTATGCCGCTCCAAGTCAAGGGTTGCAAACTTGAGCTACAAAATAACATTATGAATTAAGAATGTTTTATCACTTTTGTATGCCTACTCACTTATCATTCAGTTTTCAAAGACTAGATATGTGATAGTAGCATAAATTGACAAAAATCAATGTTTCAAGTGTTACATTGTAGAGATTTACAATTTTACATTCATATTCCATCAATAAAATAAGTGTCTAAATGGTTAGTGTTAGAGGTTGCAAAATGGATGTCTTGAGCGGTTTGAGTGATGGGTTGAAACACATAAATCTTTGGTAAAGTCAGCTTGGACCTGAAGCATATTTCTGTTCATTTTTATGAAGATGAAGTGTGTCAGATACGAAACCATTTTTAATAAAAATCTAATTGTGCTGAAAATTTGCTTTAGCATTTTTATAAAATTCAAGTACGGTTTTCTTGGGTTTCCACTAGTTTGACCCATTTGACATTTTCCTTTTAAGGTATTTTTTTCATGGTACCCATTTGACCTATTGAAGATAAAACATAGCACGAGGTGCACCTTTAGCTTATGTCTAAAGTAATATACACTAAACACACATTATTTTGACAATAAATAGGCGAAAGATACTTCATATAGGTATTATTTTGACAGTCGTCAAAGCTAACCTGACGAAGACACACAGTACCGGCACGAAAAGTTCTGGCAGCTAGAAGCTTATGATATATGTCTTCACCACAATCACTTCACTACAATCATCCTATTAAAAACCCAAATCATCCAACCATTTTGTAAAATAAAATCATGTACAACTCATCTATTAATAAGCAACCGAAATGTATTAAATCATCGTTGTTATAATACTGTCATACTGTCATCATCATCTCTTGATTAATAACACCTCTTGTTGAAAACCCAACCCAATCCAATCCATATATACTTGTTTCAGTCTTTAGTCACCATGATTTATTACAACTCTATAAAACCTAAAACCAACAATATTATCAAAACTTAAAATCATCATCTAAACTACAATCATCACCTGTCATACTAAATCAAAACCTATCAACAATCAGCAAAACAAGTAAACAACTTGTTCTTGTTCAAAATTACAGAAAAAAACAGCAAGCAACTCGAGTGGAGAAACTAAAGAGAACGAATCTAAACGGCTGAGAAGAAACAAAAGCTATGTCAGAAGAAATTGACAACATACCGCCATGATTTGAAGAAATTGTTGTTACTTCACTTGCATGAATCAAGAAACTGACGTCTCACCATCGCCTCTGTCTGATAAAGCCATCACCGTCGCTAAAGTCATCATCGATGATGAAATTGAGAGAACATAGACCGTAGGTGGTGTCTGTGTGGATGGCTCTGAGGTCGCCGTCGTTGCCGTCGTTGCCGCCGTTATGCCGGCTGCCGGTGACTCTCCTCCACCTCCCCCGATCACTCTGTATATATAACCCTTCGTCTCCGCTCTCAATCTCTATATTGTTTTATGCATACAAAACACACACACACACTCACATCTTTTTTTGTTTTTGAACGGCTAAGAAACGATTTTAACGTTCTTTTGTTTTGTGAAATAAAATATGTTATTGGTTTTATTTATATGAAAAAAATATAAAACTTATTTTAAAACATATTTATGAAAAAAAATTAAACTTTTTGTTTGGTTTCATTTTGGTTCTACAAAGGTCACTATTGCTACTACACGAAAACATGTTTGTAGATTGTGTTTATTAAAAATTGATTAAAGTTATTAAATTAGACAAAAGCTCATTTATTTGATGTGTAAAAAAATCATTTTGATAAATACTTTTCAAACTACATCAAATTAATAAATAAGTTTTCTAAGTGCATCATTTTGAGGGGAAAAAACTCCATTCACATTAGCTTTTACATATTAAATCTATAATTTATCAAGATATCATTATTTTTTTAATTTATCTGATATTATTTACCTATTCGGTATCCTCAAGTCTTCCACGTCAGATTTACCTCCTATCACATTTTTATTAAATAGTACTTCTTTATTATGTTGTTTAAGGAAGAACGAATTGTATAGATATTGCACACACTTTCACTATTTTACATAGTTTCTAAGTTTGGTTTATGTTTATAAAACTAACACGAGATTAATTAAAAATGGTAAATTAGTGAGAAGCAAAAATCTTCTCTACTTAGTGGGCATGATGCCCCTTCACACCCACATAACGCTCCTATATCATTATGCGATAGCGTTATGGGACAAAAAATATCTCTGGGCGTTTAACTATAACGCATTTCCCCTCTTCACCCTGTAGACTTACCTCGGTCCAAGAGGCTTCCGAATTTATCCCCTCGCAGTCGAGCTCAAGTTCCTGGAAAAAGCTTATGCACGTCATTATGTTTGCTTCGTGCTGGTTCATTTGGAAAAGAAGAGACGATGTTTGCACGCCATTATGTTTGCTTCGTGAGGTACCAAGACTCAAAAAATGGGGGAGGTCTTGGGTTCAAGTCCTACTTACGACAAAAATAAAAATAGAAATAAAATGGGAGGTTCTAGGTTGGACTAGGAGGTTTTATCATCATATGTGAGTTTCCTAATGTGGGAGTTGGGGGTGCAGTCCCAGCTGGGAAACGGATAGATGGACCCGATTAAGATAACATTTATCATCCGAAGCAAAGTAGTATATTTGTGGTTCAAAAAAAATTAATGAAGTGATCTTTTAATTTCAATTTTTTTTATTTTTACATTAGTTTTTAATAATATTGGCGCCTTAAAAATAAAATTCTAGATCCTCAAACCTACAATGGAAACATATCGAATGAACTGTTGCGAATATATGCTTCTAGTTAGATGGTGGCAAAATAAATCCATATTGCATTTGAGATTTTTTTTAATTAAAATGTGACAAGATGAGACAAATAGCTTTTCATTTGAGTAAAAATAGGATTTGATTATTTAAAAGAAAGTAATTTATGGGACAATGAACATTTTTATTTAGGTCTAGATAGGTTTTTACTATTATTTAAATGAAACTATTTTATAAGATTAAGATTATTTTATGATCATCTTACAATTCCTATCATGAGTCATCCGTACACTTAATCATCCCTTTATGTAAAGTTATCATTTTTAACATTATATTTTAAGGTTTTAGTTGAAGTCGACATTACATAATTGTTGTGAGGTTCAAGACCTCAATGAGATTCATATATCTCAATATACGAATATTCACCATTTAACTCTTTAAGTGAAATTCATAAATGTTGTCTTGTGAAGGCCTTGGGGACTTTAGATGATATCAAAAGTTAAGGGAATCACCTATCGCAGCGTTTTATGCCACTGAACTACTAACCCTAACAGTGGAAGAAATGGAAAGAACACGTGGTTTCGCTACCTCATTATCGATCAATTAAAAGAAGACAACACACAAGCACTCTCAGTGTCTCACTCTATCCTCATCTATTATAAGTGGTGGGTGCAAAAGTCTCAAATATTACTTATTAAATATATTTATATAAAATAATAAACTATAAATTAAGGTTTTAAAACTTTAGATGTTGTTAGTAAAATCAAGTAAAGTAACGTAAAGGGTAAATAAGACTTTTGATTTGATTATAAAAATCATTGCAATCTAATCTTAATACTAATAAAAAGATACATGACTTGTCATATGTGCCACTTTTAAAAACATTTTCCCCTTAAATATTAACTTTCCTTATTGCATTGATTTTTTCGTTTTTTAATCAGCCCCTTGGTTTAATTTAATTAGTTTTAATTTAATTAAAGGTTTCCTTTTGATTAAAAGTTTTATTTTATATAATCAACCCCTTTCGTTTTAATCTAATAAGTTTTATATATATGTATTTCCGTAATCTCGCATCACCCATAACATTTGTGTCCACCATTCGACGTTTACATATGTTCTAATTAACTTTTTCCAACTCTTACATGTTTAACAGTACATCTATTTCAATTAAGTTTCAAGATGACCGATTAACATTTTAAGTTTGTTTTTGATCATAACAAAATTATTTATTTAAACTCGTGTAATACACGGGTATATAAACTAGTAAAATATATAAATGTTACTAGTGCTAACAGTAAAGTTGCAGGAAAAAATAAAAATTATACTAGTTTATACATTGGTTTTCACTTTTCAGCATCTTCTTCATTTCCTCTTCCTCGTGACCTAGCTTAGTTTCACAACATCCGTTCGTTGGCAAAAAATATCTGACAAACACGTTCTCAACTATTATAGCCTTGGGAAATGATTGAATTTGAACAAACACACAAATTGTCGTGCGACATTTGGTTGACGAGAATGTTGACGTCGTGTGTTTGCCGTGGATGTGGTGGCACCATTGTCGTGCGGCATTGCCCTTGTTGTGGGGGTTTGCCGGTGCATCCCTCCTACCGTAATTACTCTATATATACCATGTCATGCATTGTAATCTAAATGTTGAGAGATAACATAATAAATCGTGGTTGCAGCCCATGGGGACGTAAGTCGACCGAATCATGTTATATTGTCATCTTATTTTCTTATTATGAGAGTGTGATTGTCTGTTTCACCTCTTACAATTTGCCTAACAACAAATTCCAATGTTAATGTCACTCTTTAAATCAACCATATGTCATGCTCTATTACACTAAGAAACATATCTTGTTCACTTCTAACAATACATCATCCATGTTTATGCATAGAGCATGTCTCATTGATCACAAGATTACCACTCAATTCAAGTTAATAAGCACACTTACCCATCGATTCAATTCACATAAACACAAATATTAAACATAATAGGATGAATAATTGAACCTCGGCAATTTTATTATCATTAATGGGCAAATAAGTAAATAACACCATTTGAAACAACAAGAGATATTGTTTTATTTCATTCCTATAAGGTAACTAAACATGATAATAAAATGGAATAATTCATTTCGTTCATTTCCTTTATTCATTCTATTTTCTCATCCATTCCATTACCACATAACAAACAGATCATATGTGATAAACGGATTTGAGTACAAAATGACACAATTAAATTAATTTTGTACTAAATAATTACATAATACATATTACATTCTATAATATATACCCATGATTGAATTCCAAATGTTGTATTTTGATATTAGGGAGAATTGATTTGAAGTATATGGAGTTTCAGGACATACTTACGAATTCACGAAATACAGTAGATGTATTTTAAATTAGCGATACTTAAAAAATGGTCCCGTTATATAGTTTAATATTTTCTTTTAGCATATGCTGTAAAACTCATTCTGACTCGAAACAAAATAACTAGTGTTTTTAGAACAACTCATCTTGACGTGAGTCTATGATAACCTGTTACCAAACCCGACACTAACTTATATTAGTGACTATGACTCATACTTTTTGTGACTCTTAGTATTAACCCCCAAAAACTTACAAAAAAGGTTAAAACGAAAAAAGTAACAAATGATAGTATCAAAACATAAAAGATCATAAAAACTCATAAGTTAGTAATCATGTCGGCAATGTTCAACTTGCGAGAAGAATCACGAGCTACAGAGCTCGTCACCCAACTTGTTGGCTCAACTCGCCGAACACGGGTCGGTGCTCTCGTCCATCTCGTGGAGCTCGTGACTGAGCTCGGCTTACACTTCAGGCACCCTCACGTTGATGATAACGTGGTGTGGACCCTAAGGGTGGACACTCTGAGCGCCCCCACGCCCACGGATTTATCTAAAGGCGACTATCGTGAAGCCGTATGACTTTTTTTTTCTCGTAAATACCAAACACATTTTTTTTATTCGAACCGCATTTAACATGTGAAGACAGTGACGTCAACCACTTCCATTATTATATTTCTTCAATCTCTTTCACTGCTTATGATACTCCTCTGCAATTCCCTTTTTCTTTCTCTCAGTTGTTCAATAGTTTCATTTCTTGTTGTAAATCATCTCCTTTTTATATATGAATTTTTGCTGATTTTTATGCATGGATGTTGTTTCATCATCATTTTCATTTGAAGCTGCTGCTCACAAGGTGTTCGACCTTTTTACTCAACCAAAATATACCTTATTTTGGTCAATATTTTACTTCAGTTAAGTCCAATGGCTTTCATGCTCCTTGTTTTTCTCATCAAGATTTGAAATTTAAGATCTTTTAAAGATTTATAGTTATGAACACAGTTTGGGGGTTGGTTGTGTTGATGGTTTTATGTAACAAGTGTTTCATTAAGGATCAGTTGGGGATTTATGCTAAATCTCAGGTACCCTAATGGTTTAAATAGTTAAGTTGTTTTTGTTATCATGGTGTAACCCAAGTTTGTTTCTTTTAAGGTACTTCATATATATATATTGTATTTCAGATTTTAGGGAATGATAGTATACCTTCAAGACCAGATGTAGTGAATATTGGGTCTATATTGACTCTGGATTCGATCATAGGGAAGGTTGCGAAGATCGGTTTAGAGGCTGCCGTTGAAAATGTGAATAATGATCCAACTATTCTTAATGGTACCAAGCTGAAACTGACCATTCATGACTCAAATTTTAGTGGCTTTCTCAGTATTATGGAGGGTATGTCTACTCTAATTACTTATGTGTTTACCGTTGTTTTTCTTGGATTGAATAAAAGAAAGGTAGAAGTTGCAATCATACTGACACGTTAATTTTTTAGAAGTATTGTGACGAGGGACAAAGACACCATGAAATTAACAGACACATGCGTTAAAGAGAGAAATATTTGATAGTTTAAAATGTAGAGCATTTTATAAGCCTGCAAACATTGGCCCGTGTAACCAAGATTTGAATTTATGAAAAAATATTGGAAGTTAGTCCTAATTAGTTCGATTGGGTTAGTCGCATAGGGTCTGGGTTGGTTTTTTTGGTTTTGGTCTTCTTAATATGAGTTATATTTTAGTATTGTTTTTATTTTATGGTAGGTGTCAAATATTCAAGAAAGTTTTATGGTTATTGTTTTTGTTCATATTTTTGTGTTCTTGATTTTATATGGGCTAACAAAAAATACTTCAATTTCCTACCTAAGTCAACCTGTTAACTAACAGAAAAAATTTTAAAATTATGGGTATATCTGAATTTGGATCCTAGAGCTGGTCTTGTGGACCTTAATCCTACTCGGATGGCTGCTTTTTGATATATGAATGTACAAGTTGTATTATTCATTACTCATCAAACTCTGATAGTGTGGCTTTTACTTGGTAACAGCTTTACAATTCATGGAGACTGAAAGTGTAGCGTTAATAGGACCCCAAACATCGGTCTTAGCTCACATGATCTCCCATGTTGTGAACAAGCTTCAAGTCCCACTACTATCTTTCACAGCAACGGACCCCACATTATCCTCCCTTCAATACCCGTTCTTTGTCCGTACGACTCACAGTGATGCTTTCCAAATGTCTGCAATAGCCGACATAGTGGACTACTATGAATGGAGACAAGTTGTTGCCATTTACATCGATGATGATCATGGTAGAAATGGAATAACTTCATTATCAGACCAATTAGCTGCTAAGAGGTGTAAAATCTCCCACAAAGCACCTATCAAACCTGAAGCAACAGTAACAGACATAAGAGACGTACTGCTTCAAGTTGCTTTGATGGAATCAAGAGTTATTGTTGTTCACACTTATGCCAATTGGGGACTAGACATACTTAAAGTTGCTCAAGATCTTCACATGATGGATAGTGGTTATGTTTGGATCACAACAAATTGGCTCTCTACTGTCATAGATATAAGTTCCTCAGCAAACCCTACAAAATTCTTTTCTGTTATGCAAGGAGTAATTACATTGAGATCATACATAAAAGATTCACAGCTTAAACGTAAGTTTGCAATGGAGTGGGGAAACATGACAGATTTGGGTCTGAGTACATATTCTTTGTACGCATACGACACTATTTGGTTGCTTGCACGTGCTCTTGACGATTTCTTTAATCAAGGTGGACACATTTCCTTCTCAAAAGATCCTGAATTGAAGGATTCACGTGGCGGATTCTTGAATATTGATTCGTTGAGTATCTTTAACGAAGGGAAGTTGTTGCTTGAAAACATCTTACAAGTCAAAATGAATGGAACAACAGGTCCAATTGAGTTCACTTCTGATAAAAATCTGATTTCTCCAGCATTTGAAGTCATTAATGTGATTGGTACCGGGTTTAGGAGAGTAGGGTATTGGTCAAACTCTTCAGGTCTCTCAATTACTCTTCCAGAAACAATCCCAAACCAAACTAATTCATCTGAGCTGTTGTATAGTGTAATTTGGCCCGGTGAAATGGTTAAAGCTCCTCGTGGATGGGTTTTCCCTCATAATGGAAACCAACTGAAAGTTGGTGTTCCGAAACGGGTTAGTTTTAAGGAGTTTGTTGAAGTAGTAAATGGAACTGATATGTACAAAGGATATTGCATTGATGTATTTACTTCTGCAGTAAACCTGCTACCATACGCTGTCCCATATAAGTTCTATTCATATGGAGATGGTTATCATGACCCAAGTGCTACACATCTTGTGAGCTTGATAAAAGCTGGTGTGAGTGTCTCCTTCCTAATTACTCTACCTTTTCTAAAGGTTGGGTGACGGGTTAATGTGGGTTTGTCTAAAAATATTCATAATTTTTGTTATTTTCAAAAGGTCGGGTACTCGGGTTGACAGTCAAACACTTGAGAATATGGAGGAAATAATCTAATCTTTTAAGTTCACACATTCAACCTGGCTGAAATGAAACGAAACATAACCGATAATCCAAATCAACCCATATACCCTTCTTGTTCCTTTCTATTAAAGTTGTTAAATTTATGGGTTTTCTCATTAATTGCTGTAGGTCTATGATGCTGTTGTGGGAGACATTGCTATCATCACTAACCGGACACAAATGGCAGATTTTACCCAGCCATTTACCGAGTCTGGGCTGGTTGTGGTGGCACCAGTGAGGAGGCTGAACTCTGGAACATGGGCTTTTCTCAGCCCATTCTCTGCAAAATTGTGGTGTGTTACTGGGATATTTTTTCTTGTTGTGGGAGCAGTTGTTTGGATTCTAGAACATCGTATAAACGATGAATTTCGTGGTCCGCCTAAGCAGCAATTCATCACAGCCCTATGGTAATTGTCTGTGATAACATTCAATATGATGCTTAGTATTAGACATGACAAACGTGTGTGTCGGATCATGTGAATTTGGTCAAAATGAGTAATCTTTGGCGCAGTTCAAACTGTGTCAGGATGCGTTGGGCCACAACAAACACTAAGAGCTCATTTGGAATTTTATTAATGTGTTCATTATGATCACAAAAACTATAGTATTACAGGTAATAACCTAAACTTTTTGATTAAGTGATCTTGGAGTTTTAATTTTCAACCCACTCATCCGACCCACATCCTTATTGTCAAAATCTTTTAACTAGGCCCGTTGACCTCTAGAGAGATAATTACAACCCAAGTTATTAACCTTATAGATCAATCGGTTGAAATTGGCATCCCTTCTTCATTTTGTTACTTCGTCACTAACTGTTTGTGCTTTGTTGTTGGCAGGTTTAGCTTTTCGACCTTATATTTCTCTCACAGTAAGATACCTCATATAATATCAGTATTACTATACTTAGTCATCCATTTACTTGCAAAACAAATGCATGGTATATTAATTATCAAAACACAATGTCATTAATTATATCATATAGAAGTCTAATTAAGCAGTCTATTTGTGTCATTTATAGCACATGATCATGTAACTATCATATCTTTATTCAAAATCATTTAAAAGCATAGTGATTTTGAAATGAAAGTAGAAGCCATGTTGACTTTGAAAGTCAAAGCCACAAAGCGTCCTTTGTCTTTAATTGCATACTACCTTTTACATTTCATGATATCAGTTTAGGCATGAACCAGTTAGCCACCTTGACCATGGTTAATGATTTACTTTTATACAATATGATGTTACTTAACTGTTAACCATGGTTAATGCAGAACAGAACATGTTGAGCACGCTTGGTCGAATCATTCTAATTATGTGGTTATTCGTGATTCTGATAATCAGCTCCAGTTACACTGCAAGCCTCACATCAATCTTGACAGTACAAAAACTTTCTTCGCCTATTGAAGGGATCAATAGTTTAATATCAAGCAAAGATCCCATTGGCTACCAACAAAGTTCTTTTGTCAAAAACTATCTAATTGAAGACCTTGGAATTTCTGCAACTAGACTTGTTCCTCTTAACTTGCCAGAAGACTATGAAAAGGCCTTAAAAGATGGTCCTAATAATGGTGGTGTTGCTGCAGTTGTTGATGAACGTCCTTACATTGAACTCTTTCTTTCCACCCGTTGCCAGTTCAGCATAGTCGGCCCAGAGTTCACCAAAAATGGATGGGGATTTGTAAGTAAAAACATCATGACTTTGAAATATATCTGGATTTACCACCTACCTGTTTAACCCGTTTATTACAAACAATCAACCCGTTTAACTCGTGTAGATAAATGGATTCAAGGTGTGTTTGGGTTACACATATTTAAATATATCTAGATTAGGGTCGATGTCTTTGACACAAAGAAAGATATAGATCGTGTTCAGGTTCAACGATTTAACCTGCCAACCCGACACGCCTGACATCCCTATTAGTTTTTGCAAGACATTTTAGTATGATGGATCATGGGTGTTCAAATTCAAGTCATGACTATCTTTAGTAAAATATAGTGAACTTAATTTTCCTAAACTGTTGTTTTCATCTAGGCCTTTCCACGGGACTCTCCTCTTGCAGTAGATATATCGACCGCCATTTTGAAGTTGTCAGAAAACGGTGAGTTACAAAGGATCCACGACAAGTGGCTAATGCGCAGTGCGTGTAGTTCACAAGGCGCAAAGTTTGCAGTTGACCAGCTTGAGCTAAAGAGCTTCAAAGGCTTGTTTTACATATGTGGACTGGCTTGTATCATTGCTCTCTTTATATACTTAGGACTCGTCATACACCAGTATACTAAACACAAACCCCATCTTCCTGAGCCATCTAGAGCGCGTGTCAAACCAGGACGCCTTAAAACCTTTATCTCTTTTGTTGATGAAAAACATGAGTCGGTTAAAGCTCGTTCACAGAAAAGGCTTAAAGAGACTACTTCGCGTACGGGTGTTATGGGAAATGATTTACCAGTTAACGGGTATAGAAGCACACAAAGGGAGTCGTCATCAGACACACCAGAAGGGTCATGAGATGGGGACCTTTCGTAGTCGTATTCATGGGAGTAGAAAACTTTTCAATACATGTACATATATATATATATATATATAAACCTTTGCAACTGAAAGGGGTTGCAAGGTGTTGTATAAAAGATGGAGCTAGTTGTTTGTTTCAAGCGCAAGAATGGTTATTAGTACCTCTCCTCAAGTGGTTGAGGGTTCATATTTTATGATAAATAAAGGTGTAAAATCATAAAAACAAATTAACTTCACTTATTTTTCGTTACTCTACAAATACGATCTCAAATGTCGTATCTAAGCATCCCTTGTTTATTATGCATTGAATCATTGATGGGGAATTTTAAAACAGTAAGTTAATATGTATATGCTTCCCATGTAAAAAATCAATATTCATTCATACATTCACAATCATCCGAAACCATAAAAGCTAAAACACATGATATGTAACATTGAATGATAATGATCAAGCGCCCCCTGGTTGCTTCAACATGTGTTCATCAATGATTTTTCGTTGTGCCAACAACCGTTTTAAAATTAAACGAAGATTTCTAATCTAGTTTTATAAAAAAAGTTTAATAAAGACACATGCAACCCCCAATATTAAAAAAAACAATACAACAAATTTAACCAACAAAACACAATTCACATTTCAAAGTATAGGCATCAAACTTAAAAACAATCAAAGCCCTAATTCAAAATTCACAAATCTAGCCATTAAACTGAGACAATATCATCAACAATAGGGTCTTAGAACTTTCCGACTTTGACACAGTTGATTGAAGACCACGATGATCACTATCGATATCCACAAACGAGCGACCACTTAATGTGTTTCGAGTTAACATAAAAACCTAGATGAAGAACACTTCTTAAATGACTTTGATAGATTGAGTTTCCTAAACTTGGAAAACCCATTTCAGATTTCTTCTAAGAGGGGAAGAGAGATTATTGAGTTTGATTAAAAGGATCTTTCTTTAATTGTTTGATAGAAAATCCTAACCGAATTAAGAAATTCAAGTACATGTCCAATAAATATTAAATCTTGCATGGACTAATATCTAATACTTGTATCTTAAGTATTAAATCTTGCCAAAAGTTACCCTATCTCTCCTTCAGCTAAAGAAGGCTTCCGGATTCTTTAGCTGACGCTCATTAGGAATCGATGAGCATCGGGACATCGGAACTAGGAACATCGGACTAGTTTCCAAACAGATCCAGTGCACCCGTATTCTTCTCGAGTTTCATTATTTTTTACATCGGGCTTTAGAATATAGCATTTTTTTAACAACGTTTGAATTCAAACGCACAATACCCGAGTGGGACTTCCTAAGACTAATTCATTTTTCTAATCCCACATTTATATATATATTATATCTAAATCTAAATATGTAGTAGTACCAAGTTTCCTTTATTAGAAAGGAATGAAGATGTTTGGATACAATGCCTACCTCCAGGTAAGCCCTAAAGCTAGATTCAAAACAAGCATTGCTAACTGCAAGATTGAGTTTTAAAAAAAATATGTGTACTTACAAGCCAACCCGACCAGCTACTTGTGAATTCAGTATGTAAAAAATAACTAACCACGAAAAATAGCATCAAGCGGTTATCTGTTGAGGAGCCTGATCAGCTGGAATGGACTTCTTCTCAGGCTCGGATAGGAACTGTGGTTTTGAAGGGAAAATGAAAATGGTAGATGCAGCAGTTGTAGGTTGGAATCCAGCTGAATACCGCACGGAGGTTATTGTAACCCTTGGAAGCTGAAGAGAACCTGAACTTAATGGCACGAGCTTATAACTTAGAATATATTCCGATAATGGTAGAACAAATGTCGTGTCATTGTGGGGTCCAGACAAAACGAAACTTTGTGAATCTGACAATGAGAACTTAACCTCTTGTAGCAATTTTGTTTGATTGTGAATTCGAGCAAAGTATGTGAAGGGTTCACCAAGAACTCCATGAGGAGGACACTCCAAAGTAATGACTAACGGAGGGGACTCTAAGTTCACATCAGGTAAACTTTGTTTTGTGACAACTTCTTTTGATGATTCATGATCGCGTCTCCATCTTAAACACACACTTCCCAAGTTAAGTTTTGAAGCATTTAACTCGGGTTTCACAGTAAAAACTTTCTTAAATTCTTCCCCCGGGACAAGAAGCGTGGGATCGTTGTCAATTCCCGATTGAATAGTGCATGTAGTTTTAGCTTTGTTTTTCTGAGTCGCGTCATCTTCAGAGATAGACATGGAGAGTAATTTCAACGGAACCTCGGTGCAGTTTGTGGCGTTAACAACAAGTATGCTCGTTTCGTTGACTGGAAGAGATACAGTTTGACCAGATTCAGGGGACCGTTTTAGTCTTGAAAGCAACAACGGGTCCCGCCGGAAGGGTAGCATAAGACGGTGGCTGATGACAACAGGGGTTTTCCCTTCAATTTGCAGACTCTTATGGATATGAACTTTCGGGGCGCCACTGCTTGGTGAATACCCGAGAGATACATATAGCATAATCGGTTTAGGACGGTGCCATTGAATCTCCAGATTGCATGACCATGAATCACCAACATTCAGAAACGGGACAGAAACCAATCCAAATGACTGTTGAACTTTCCTGATACCATCATTATTATCTTGGGTAGGATCACATAATACACCAAGAAGCTCGACATGAAGATTGTCAGAGGACGAAGTGTGTTCAGTCTCTCGTGGACTGAGCAAACCAACACCTCGGGTGTCAACCAGATTGATTTTTAATTCACCCGACTCAACCGAATGGCCTTTGGAGGTGAGAGTAACGGGTAATAGAAAGTTTTCTCCAACTAAAGCAGGGCCGGTTGACCCTAATATAAGGTCCACTTGGGGATCTGGTTCCTCGACTTGGGTAACCTTCATACCTGAGAATGCAATTGCAGGATCCTTAGTTGGGGAAGCTTCAAGACGCTCCTCAAATTTCCACAGAGGTAAATCATGCATATTGGCAGGACTTTCAGCCCCACAACTTATGCTGAAGTGAGGCCCAATTCGAGCAATTACATATGTGCATTCCAGTTTCCCACTATTTACTGCATCATCAAATATAACCGTCAGTTAACAAAATAACAAAATTGAAACAATGTTATAGAATAACAGTGACATTCTACAAGTGGCAAGACCTGCAACACTTTTTGTTTATTTCAGAAAAATTGTAAGTCACACATGATAAAATCATTGATTGGGTAAAGTGAAGTGCCTATTTTACATGTCTTACCTGACTTGATATCGTACGTTAACCTCAGCCATTTATTTGTAAACAGCTGTATTACAGGAACAGTCTCCACTCTGCGATCAGGATGAATATGGGAGATTGAGGATGACTCGCGCCTTTGAGCATTTACAATAATAAAATTGCATTCAGATTGATTAAACTGGATCTCTAACTGATCTATTTCAACTGGAGATGGCAGTTGTGATAAAAGTGACAATGTAATTGAAGTAGGCGCTTGAGGCTTCACTATCTGTTCATGAAAAGCTACTGATGTAAGAAGGACCACTCTAAGGGGACTCACAAGATCAATTTCAAGATGAAGTGGGTGATCACTGTTTACTTCAATACCACCCATGTTTTCTCCTTCTTCATTCAATGTTTCTTCTCGAACAATTGCAAATACTTCCTTATGTATATTTTCTACTTGTTTTAGACTCGGGGAACCAGCAGGCCCACAATCCTTCATTTCTTGAAGACTGGAAATCGATGAAATTGGCAATGCAGACATTTCAAGTGAATATGAGATAAAATCTTGTGCTGAACTGAGTTTCCTTGAGCACTCACGCAGATAGCCGAGTACCTCCCATAATAAAGTGACCCAACCCTCTTGCCTGTAAAGACTTGTGAGTTTATCGAAATGTTGTTTTGAATTAGTATAATCACTTGTAAGGAAATATTCTTTAGCCATTAAAAGCGTGCAAAAAGAAGCTGCCCTTTGAAATTTTAAGTTATTGTATGCTTCATATGCCTTTTTCAGCAAAGCAATGATCTCTGTGGAGTCTCCCAACTTCTTCCCTTCTTCAGTAAGAGCAAAGAGGGTGTAATCTTCATCTGTAATTCTGGATAAACATTAAAGGAATCATATGTATCATCTAACCATTTTGAATAAACAGTAATAATAAAGAGTTCTACGCAATGAAAGAAAATAAAAAATTTGTTACATACAGCTGCATTACAGATGTCTCCCCGAGGTCAAGTAATCGAGCATACTGACCCACGTAAAGAGAAGGCACAATAGAATCACAACTCTCATCGGTCTCAGCTGGCATCATGGAAACAGCAATTTCTACACATGACTTCTTCTCCTTTAAATATTGAGCAGCAAGCTGTGTCATGGAAAAATGCAGTAGAGTGTTGATGTCTGAGTGGGATAATACAGATATACAACCATGTTTAATAAGATAATATTGCTCAAATGACAGCATGTCACTTTAATGATCAAGTTAACTATCAGAAAAGTTAAAAACATATAACTAAGAATGCACACACCTATATCCAACAAGAAAAGAAGCAACCGCACATGGGGGTTGCATGTGTGCTGAAACCAATTATCGCAACTTCAAGTCGCAATATCACTCAGTTTTGAGTTTTTGACAAAAACTGGTCATGATTATAATTTTCTAATTAAAAAAATGCCTAACTATTTTTACCATTAAGCACCAGATTATCTGATTAACTAATCGCGTTGAGCATGCATTCAAACACCCCCTAACTCCACTACTGGCCAAAATGACGGTCATTGAATGACCATACCACAAAAAACTAGAAAAGTGTGAAACTAAAACAATCACCACATATAGACTACTAATTAGAAGATAGCTAGCTCACTTGTTATATTAGGATACTTATGTAACACTTCATATTTGTAAATGTGGGTAAGTTGATTGAAGCTAAATGTATCTTCAACCCTTCATCAATGCACATTTTAGAATGCCACAGATGTATGGAAGCCAGGTAAGTGATGACACTAGTTCCAAAAGCTATATGATACCATCAATATGTGATCATTTGTAGTACAATTGGGGATACATAGGTAGAGCTAAAGCATACAATTTTCTAGGTAGTTAGATTGGATTGCCTATCAAATAGTATCAATTAGATAAAGAACTAATCAACAAACTAACATGCTGATTCCGATATCCTTAACTTATGGCCTAGGCACATACTAAATATTCAACAAACTGTGAAGGAATATCACTAAACAATGCTCTCCAGTCTTCCCTTCTCTGAAGAATGGTTGCAAATATATAGGCAGGAAACAACCATTTTGGTTAGAGATTTACATCTCATATAAAAGCAAGGGCAAGATACATGGTTAAAGCAACTTGCCTGATAATAGTATGCTGGCCGGAATTCCCAGTCAGATGAGGTTCTGTCTGCAACAGTTGAAGCGGGAGATGAAATGGTTGCATTTGTGGTTTCAAGCAACTCGGCAAATACTAGGAATTGTCTGGCCAGCCATTCCCAATGAAAAAAATTTATTTCTGTAGGGCCTGTTAGCTTCTTATAAGAAGCATTATGCTGGCGAAACCATTTAATTGCTTCTACAACCTTTCCACCGTGTAAAAGTAGAGTTGATATCTTGAAGTGGAATTGTTCCGCAACCATCTTGATCTCAACCAACCGTTGAATCGGTGGCAATCTAGTAGATGTCCCAATCATCTGTAGTTCAGATTGTATTGTTAGTACATATTGAGCGCCAACTAAGCAAAGCTCCCAACTTTTTAAGAAAAAAAATTAGTGCTATGTTAAATTGTTTAACAAGCTAAGGTGTATAAAACAACCAAACGCACCCAATATGATCCCACTCATAGCAAACTAAGGTAATCCCACTCAAACAAACGCAGTTATTATTAAGTGACAACTACATGTAAGATAGATAAAATGATCTGAGATATCAACCTCATTTAAAAATTCAGTCCTGACAAAAAGTATCTGTTTATAGTTATTTGCTTCGCTGGTATCCTATATGTAGCTACTTACGATGATTTACAGATACTGAAATCCTATTACACCCAGATCTTAAAATAAGAGGTGGAGAACAAATTAATAGATAGAGGTAACAAATGTACTTTGTTATTCAGCCATGTTTTCATAAAAAAGCTATCCCTAGTTTAAAATACTAAATTATGTGATTTTGTTTCAAATCTAGTGATAATCACTTTCAGAGTGCACATCCACCCTCCCCCCCCCCTATTCAAACTTTTGAAAAGAGAACCTCTCGCAGTGCATGGTAGCCATCCTCATACATCCTTAAAGCTTCAGCCCAGTCTCTCCTGAATTCTGCGTATATAGCAACCTGCAAGTTGAATTCGGAAAACACTGTAAGTAATTAGGACATGTCTATTTCAAAATAGAATCTATTATCATAGAATACAAACTTTCTTGCATTACTTTGATCGATGACTACTTTTTCACCAACTTGTAGTCTGTTACAAAGGGGACTCCTGATTTGCATAGGTTTCATATTTTCAACACTCTAAAAACTAAGCCACCACTTAATCTATAAGATGGCTATATATGCATCACCTTCATAGTTCATAGATATGTTGCCTAAGCACATAGAAGATAATAAACTGTAATGTCCTATTAAGTGGTCATCAATACTATATCTTTTATGGTACACAAACCTTCAAGAGATACAGGTGCATGCAATCTTTAATTTACAAGGATATCATTAGAGACCAGTAACAATGAGGTAGGGAGAGTCAAAATTTGAGAATCTTATATTTAACAATGATTCTTGCCAACGTGTTTCACTAAATCTTTTAGGATCAAACTATAGTTTCCTTGCAGTTTCAAATCATTGGCATTCTCTAATATTCCGCATCAACTATGTGCAATAGACAAGCAGCAGAAACTTGGATACATATGAGGAGAATTTCCAGCTATTTTCTTACTTTGAAACAGTAGCGGACATTAAACTCTATGGAGCCATAACTCTTCTTTTCAAGTCGTGTTTTAACCCTTCTTCCTTCATCTCTGTAAAAGGTAACAGCTAGCTCCCCAAATATGTTTCCTAGCCTACATTTGGATTAGTATAAGTAAAGACAACGATCCATGACAAGTAACCATGACACTCATACAGGAAAAAAAACTGCATGCCTGTTCAGAGATTGGTTCAATTCAGATGCATCATCTGGTATAAATGTAATAACATATTTTGCGTCTACTTCAGCACGCTTGCGCAGAGAAGCCAAGCTATCTTCAGTTATAGAATCTGCACCAAAAACCTTATCTCACCAACAATTGAACAATATAGAGATGGTCACATTTAAGTTCGGTAAGCATCTATGTTCTGTATAGATGAAGGAATACACACACATATTATGTTGTATGTGTGTGTTGTGTGTGTTAATTTATAATGCCTGCTAGTGCACAATTATGGGTGTGCAATGCCAAGATTTCAAGTACCATAATAACGATTTAAAGGTAAAATGTCTATACAATCATATTTGCGTAAACCAATATGGACATTGTAGTTGAGGCCAGTTAAAAGACAGCATTTACTGAGAAATAAAAGGTATTTCCCGGTAAACCAATAGGACTTCATACATTCTACAAATGCAATGCATCAAGTTAAGATTAATCCAATGAGCAATAAAATGTATTTCCCAAGTTCCACAAAAATCACAACATGATCCCTTGTGGGATGTCCAGAAGTGCAAGATGTCCACAAAAGTTGCAATATGAACCCACACTTGGTTTTAAACTGTGTGATGTTTGGTCCCAAAAACCGATCTGTGATGCGGGCGCATCACGTGTGCAATGTGCTCTATATTAAAAACACTAAAAAATTCCAAAACATGCACAAATTACATTGCTTTTCACAACATTATGGGTATTACAAGCAAATATTGAGGTTATATTTCATCAGTGATCACATTTGGAGATTAAGGCAACTTGTTTTGGGTTACAGAATTGTGATTTGTGACCTCAGGTTATTCATTGAACAAATGTATATAAGAACAAAAGAACGACAGCATTTGCAAGTATCAGAGGTGAATAGACAGCAGGGTTAATATTGCAAGCATCAAACTCATCTTGCAAAATTTAGCACATCAAGGATGCTTCAAGTAAATGCATCGCAACACCCGTGGCATTGCAATCTGGACAGTGCATGAATTTAAAACCAAGAACCTACAGTTTTGTAAACTTGCAATAGGAATAAAAAACGGAAACTTTGATAATCATAGATGATATTCATACTCATTAACCCACACTAAGTATTAATATACAAAACAACAAAAATATAAAGTCCCAGATTCAATCTAACTTATAAAGTTCCCAAATAAATCAAGCATCATACATAGGTAAAGCCACTTACCTTTGGAGTTAAACCGCACAACGACCACCACTACTAGTTTAATATTCCTTCCTTTAATCACTGCTCTGTCGTACATAACAACTTATAAATAAACAAAAACATAAATCATAAACATACCCCTCAGTCCCCCCAAAACAAGGTAACATTTGATTTCACATATCAAACCATCTAGTTTTAGAAAGTAATGTTTCAATTACCAATTCAACACAAACACAACTATAAACAAGGTTTAAAATCATGCTCTAAAAGTGCAATAACATCAAGCCCTATAATATCAGTAGTGTTAATTTTTGGCCCCTGTATAACTGTTCAAGCTCCTCCACTGACTTTAACGAAACAGAATTAACGAAACAAAATGATAACAGAAGTGCAAAAATGTCATACTTGAGGTTTTCTAGATCGGTGCAGACCTGAAGCCATTGAGCAGGATCACCGGAGAGTTGATCGGCATCAAACAGAGCTGCAACAACAGCAGGAACCCTAGTTCGATGCTTCAATAGCCAATCGCGTTTAATTATGCCGCTAGAAGTGTAAGCTGAAGGCAATTGATTATCGTTTTCCTTAGGGCTTTTGTCTATGATTGAGATCTTGGTGAAATCAGGTAATGCGAGTGTGTTGATCGGTGGTTGTTCGGAATGGAGGTGAGTTGAGATCGTGGCGTGAAGGTCTTGGTGACCGACGATGCATACTAGTGTCACCGGTGGTGTACGGAGCTCTTCGGGGTAATGTTCCATGTGAGAGTTAGGGTTTTGAATGATCGGGATGTGACCGGTGGTGGTGGTGGTGGTGGTGGTGGTTTATCGGCGATGTTCAGGGAAGAGCCGATCTGAGTTGTACGTGGTTGCGATGCGTTTCTTTATTGTGTGATGGAACAATACTAAACTCAATGAGTTGACTCGCTTTTCATAGTGAAGTTATATTGTAATTTTTTCTTACCGTCATGTTCTTGAGTTTAGCTGGTGAAAGAAAAGTAAAGAAAATGAAAGTAAAAAAAATTGGTTAGTGTTTTTAAGTTTCATTAAAGAAAGGAGATAAAAGGAAATGAAAAGAAGTTATATTCTCGAGTTTTAATGAATTAGGGAGAGAAGAAAATAAAGAAAAATAAGAAAATGGGAGGAAATGGTTTTCTTTAAATAAAAAGAACGGAATGAAACGAAGAAAGAAGAAATGAATGATCTCATTTACTTTCTTTTCTTTTCATTCGTTAAGTAAACTCGAGAATACAGCGTTAGGATATGGGAGTACTAGACGAGGAGGCCAACGAGGACCACGAGCTCGTCTAGTACACCACTCCCATTACCATGAGGAGGCCAAACGAGATACGAAACGAGGTGTTGTCCTCGTTCACGAGCTCTTCAAATTTGAACATTGGAAATGATTGTTTGCTTGATTTTAAACGGTAATATGACCGTTCCAAAATAAAAATAAAGATTTGTACTCTGTTTTTTAAACATTGTAAAAACACTCAATTTCAACATATTTTTTACACATATTTTCATTTATTCTCTCCATACCTTTTATACAAATCATCCATTTTATACAATCATGAACCGTGGAAATAAACTCACAAAACCCGCAAGCCCAAGAAAATCAAGAGGTAGAGGTCGGAGAGGCCAATCGAGTTCGAGCCAACCCCAAACCAATCGGCAATCACAATATTACCCACAACAACCATCCGTTCCCGGAATGCCAATTCAATAGGCTTCGGGTCAATTTGGTTTTGACTCGTGTGCAATGCGTGAACAATTACCTCCCTATCAAACTGAATCATATCAAAACGAATCATTCGAAAACTCGTTGCGTGAAAAGATTTTTAATGGTTTCATGGAAATGCTAGATGAAGATGAAGAAGTGCAAGCTTATATCCCACAAGCGTTACAACAACAACTTTTTCAACAACAATTTCGACAATGACAAGAACAACAACAACAATCGATAACGAAGAAGCATAAAGTTTGGAGCACTCCAGAAGAAGAGACGGTTATCGAAGGTTGGTGTAAATTTCCGAATGACAGAGATGTTGGGGACTTTCAAAAGGCGGACACCTTTTGGATCGGGTTAAAGCATATTTTTTTACGAAATTTCCCGATTCAACACGCTCAGCGGATTCATTAGGTGTAAAGTGTAGAGAAATGCTGACAAAAATCAACGCCTACCAAGGAATTTACATCCATATGGTATAACTTATTTATAAATTTATTGTTTTACTATAATTTATAATTTACTTTATAGCCATAAATTTATAGTTTTTTTTTAAATAATGTAGAATAATCGTTGGGGTAATGATGCAGACAATGAAGATATTATCCAAAAAACGAGCACCGAATAGAAGTTGTTGAATAATGGGCGAGCCTTCCCGCACATGGAGGCATAGAAAGTTGTGAGAGACCATTTGAAATGGAAATGTATTGAGTTGATGTTTAACAACCGTTAAATCCAGGTCAATATTCGTACAACCCTAGTCAAAGATTTTAATTAAATTTTTACAATAAGACTAAATTGTTATAAGTAGGTCACTACGCTAGCAAGTCGAAAACAAGCCATGTCATGCATCATGTAGACTCGAGAATTACTGTCATATGTCAAGTCAATAAACAGACTCGAACGTTGGTGATTTTTGTAAACAAAGAATTTGAGTATTATGGCATGCGAATTTTGTATATGATTTTATAAACTCAGAGATATTAATCAATATATATGCCCTAAGTGAATGTATATATATATATATGAATGTTCACGCAATGTCAAACGATGAAAGACATGTACGTGCATGATCCCATGCATGCACGTCATGCACATACGTAAACCATTATTATCCGATACATTCGACGTAAACAAATTAGCTCCAGTTGACAAGAAAACAATCTAAAATGAGCGAAATGTCATCTATTTACATAACTCGCAATTGCTATATATTATTTGTCCTATGGAACAAATCTCAACACTATATGTTACAAAAATCAACACCAAACATGTAGGTAAAATATACTCACTATCACTAATAAACTACTAAATCCCCTATCACCATCTTTTAAACCATGAGTAATAAGCCAAACAAGAAAGAAAGCACCTCCCTTTCTTAAAACACTATGCCCTTATTAGTAATAAAGTGTTTACTAATAAAGTGTTTAGTCATGAAATGATTATAGTACTTGCACAACCTACAAAAAAGTACTTGCACACTCGCATGCCCCTTCTCTTTAACGTCTTCCATATGGACTCCTAAAAGAGGAAAGAAACATAAATGTTTTCTCTAGTCACTATACATAATAACTACATAGTAGGATTTGTCACGTGAGACACAAGCAAAGAATCTTAAGATCTTACATGTGCTCCTCTTGTAGCTGTAAATTCCAAAGCTTGGTACAGTTGTTGCAGCTGCACCAGTGTTTTAGAGGAATATCCTTTAACCAATCATGAAATATAGGATCTACAATAGAAATATGTTTCATCTACTTCTCAAAACATGGTATAGTTGTTGCAGTTGCAGTGCTACACAACGCCACAACAATTCCTTGTACAATTAACCCCTCCTTCTTGGTTTCATATTTTAATGGATATGTCTTAAACAATACCAATGCTCTGCACTTGGGAAAACAACTTTCAAAGCAAATATGATGCCTTTAAAAGAACAAAAAACCAATAATACATGTACTCAAAATTGCATGACAATTAAAGAAAGAGAATTTACAATAAATGTGAAATTTAAGTTGGAATAAAATCCATATCATCCTTAAACAATATAAGAACCATTTTCTAGAATCTAATGTCTCAGCTTCAACTAAAGCACAAGCAAGAGGAAATATACCATTGTTTGGATCCACACCTAGAGCTGTTAGAATTTGACCATGAAATTGCCCTTTTAAGAAACATTCATCCAATCCTAATAATTCTATATCGTAATCTTTAAAACATATCTTCAAAGCACCTAGACATATGTAAACCCTTTTAAACTGTCTAGTTTTAAAGGTTGAGTTACATTCTCTCTCAACATCAATTTTCAATGCACAACTTGGGTTAGATCTCAAAAGTTCTTGAGCATAATCCCTTAACATACCGTACTCTAAAGTATTGCTTTAGCCGTAAAAATCTGGGGCATACTGACCTGGATATGGTATCGTTCTGGATCTGGTCTTGGAGAGCACTAAGTGATATTTTAAGGTTCACAACATTCGTGTCTTCAATTGTGCCTAAGCAAATGCAAAGCATCGGTGTCATTTCCTAAACATCTTAAACCAAAATCCAACTATTTTCCAACAATCCTAAATCAACAGACAATGACTTTACATTTTTAGTGTAATCAAGTTGTGAGAGCATTTGTATTACCTCAACGACAAAAAACTGATTGTAATCCACCATATCCACATGATCAACTCGTCCTACCTCGAAACTCCTGTTTGGAAAGTTGTGAAACTCCCTCCCATTTTGATCTTTAGACTAAATACATAATGGTTTTTCCCTACTTATTATAAAAGTAACAATTAATCACTAAACAAACTGTAGGTGAAATGTAAACGAAAAACTCATCATAAATGGCTTTTGGATTAAAACTTCATCTTTACCACGAATGAGCTAAAGTGGTATCACCATAGCTCAAAATTAGATCAACCTAACATGCAACACTTTATGAGACTTTGTGCAATAATGGATGATGTTTACAACACGAACTCAAATAGGGGATAAGGTTATGGCTTTCGTTAATGGTGGAGTTGGAGGTTATGGCAGGAAGAAAACAAACATAAGATGGAAGAAATCTCATGATGGGCCATGTGGTATATTTATGCGAGTGTGACACTTTGACTTCAAGAAGTTACAAGTGAAAAGACGAATTGACCCCCAAATAAATGTGCACGAGTGGGTTAGCAAATGACAGGTTGGACGGCGTCAGGATTATATGCTGGTTATGGAACATGTTTTGACATGCAAGGACATTTAGACAAAAATGAAAAAGATGTAGTTTTTGACAAAAACGGACAAACAACATGGACCTTTTTGACAATTAACTCAAAAACTATTTTTTAGTAGTGTATTACTTCAAATATACGACCCCTTTATCTTGAAATTTAAATCATAACGGTTTCACATATAGCACAATTTCAACACTTCTACATACCACCAAAAATTATTTTGTAATGATTTCTTATTAAGTAACAAGATATCTACCGCTTGAGTTGAGGTAGTCCACTGTCAAAAGTCAAGACTCTTCAAAACACACGAAAGCTAAATTGATGGCACTAGACATTTAGACCGATTACTATGTAAATGAACCGAATGAACATGAACATCAACGTGCTCGTGTTTGTTCATTAAACTTTAAGCGAGCACGAACACAAACATGAACACTTAATCGAACACGTTTTTGTGTTCATGTTCGTTTATTAAGAAAACATTCGTGTTTGTGTTTGTTAAAAACCTAAACAAACATAAACAAACAAAAAAAAGAACACAATGATCAAACATGAAGAACACAAAAAAACGTATATTAGTGAAAATTGGAATCCCGCATAGCTTTTAGGTTCCCTAATTTTAGTATAATACACCATGAATATTAACACATAATACCCTTTATATATAATCTATATAATAATTCAATGTTTTAGGGGGGCAACTTTTGGGGGGAATTTTTTATAAAAGGAAGTTTTAGAGGGAATATATGAAATACCATGCATGAGTTGATGAAACAAAATATCTTTAAATATTAAATATTTACAAATTTTTAAACAAAATGATTATGATTTTATAAATATTATTATTTAACCCGTGTGTAACACACGGGTGTTAAACCTAGTTATATTAATATATGCAAGTAAACATACATAAACGAGCATAAATAAATGAACGTTCATGGACATTAATGAACGAACAAAACATGTGTGTATGTTTGTTCCTTTAAATAAACGAACACAATTTTTTTTTTCCGTGTTTGTTCGTTTATTTAAAGAATGCACACAGACGAACTTCCTTCTGAATAGTTCAAGAACATTCGGTTTGTTTATATGCCTACTGATTACCACTTGGTGTAGTATTCATGAGTAAATGAACATATTTAAAAGAAAAACACATAATGCCGTTAAAAAACACATAATACTAGAATTACCAATAAGCACTGACTTATATGGTTATGTTATAAGACTTTATTAAAATGATCATCTCATATGAGACATAATGATGTTTTAGGTTTGGCCAGAATGGTTTTTGCACACGATACAGTAGTAGGTGTCTGACTGTCCTCGATGAGGCAAATTTGGAGGTTAAAATTAGTATGAATGGTTAACATCCCGTCTAAAATACATTGAATCAAATATTGTGGGTACTAATCAGTATGGACGGCTAAGATCCCGTCTCATAAAGTTTCAACGCTACTAAAAATATATATTTTTTCTGAACGATTAATTTCATTAAACCAATGCCAAAACCACCCACCAAGCAAGACACTATTTGGAAACGACAAAACACAAACATTACAAAGAGAAAAACACCCACTTTTTCCAATCTAACCCTATCGATCTAGCTCTATTTTTACTCATAAATAACTAAGGGTTTTGATCTCTCGAATAATCCTACCCACCTTAACTGCATTATTTTTATACTCCAATCCAAAAATAAAGTTTGTATATTCTAGAAAACATCTGGAGGGGGGGGGGGCACAACCCAACATGCCGCCAAACCAAGGCTGAGATATAACACGACATAAAAATGTGATCAACGTATTCACCGCCGCTGAGCAAAAAATACGAATATCCAAGCTCACAATATTCTTCTTTTCATACATCAGTAACCGACAAAAAAACATCCGACAAACAAAAACATTAATCTTAAGCGGAAGCCAGAAGCCACCCACTCCATTCCTAAACGTTACTTTCCAGAACCGGATATTCATCCGCTCCCCAAATCCCAACTCCACCTATCCTTGTTATCAAATGTCACTCTTCCAAAAAAAATAAAAATTTGAGGGGGTATTTATGGTAAAAAAAGTCATGGGAGGTCATGTCGCCGACTGTTACGCGCATGCTAATATATCCAAGTCCCATAGCGTCGTCCCATATTTCCATTTCCTTTCACTCTACAACGTTTACGCACTCATTGGTGTTTCATTTTCAAATAACTCACTCACCATTTCAGCTTTTGAGATCAACCTAAGGTAAACATACACATATACTCACTCACTCATACACTCTACTTATACTATACTCGTCAATGCACACATATATTCTGTTGTTTATCGGTTAATTTTGTATTATCTGCTTCCTCTGCTGTTCGCTAGCTAGGGTTTTGTACTTTCGCACGTATTGTTCATCGTTGTTGCTGTGTATGAATGCTTATGAAGTTATGATCACATATCACTCTTCTGTTCTTCAAACGATTTGGTGTTTGTTTGTTTGTAATTTTAGTTTGATTATATTTGGGGAAAATATCGAGTTTGAAGGACACGTGTTAGGTTACAAAATCAAAATGACGCTGTTTTTGGATTTAGATATTTGAAATAAGTATGTCTATGTTTGTGACAGAAATTAATGTAAAACTTAACTTTTCCCTTTAATGTATATCAGTTGGATTTTTGGTTCATTACCTTTTTGGCTAATTCAAGGAACATTGACTATTGAGCATCCTAAATGAGCTTTTTGCATGACTTTTACTTTAATCCTCAAACGCATTTTATAATGTAAAAAGCCCTTTATAAAAGGTTTTGTAATAATTACATACAATTAGTCAATTAAGTATTGAATTATTTGCCTTAGAATGGTTTCGTTAAGAAATATTGCCGTCTAAAAAAAGAATGGTTTTGTTAAAAACTTATTGGAAACTCTTTTAGATGATATAAAAGCCCCTTATAAAAGCTTTTGTGTTTCTTTTTCCTGGATAATTTCTTTTATGTCAAAATAGAGATTTCAACTCATTGAATGTTTCTATTTTTGGAATTAAAAATGGGGTGTCAAGCCACTTGTGTAAAACTTGAGGAAACCACTTTGATTAAGTGCCACTCATGTAATTCCTACAATATTTTTTTATTTATTTTTGTACTTGTAAAATCCTAGCTAGACTTAGTTAATAAGATTGACATGTTAATAATGTAGACTGTGTAGGTGACTTCTTTACTCGCTGTCTTATTATCGTTGTTCTCTTATTGTGTCTTGTTTGTTATGTTCTAACTTCGTCGTTATTGTAGCTTGAATCGGCTAAGTTTTGGGTCTTTTAACAATAGTTTTAGTGTTGATAATCATAGTTAGATGTAGTTTCTAAGTATATTGCTATTTGTTTTATGTTAGTGAACTACATATTTAATTTCTTTATTGACATGGTTATCATTCGTTTCATACTCTGTAATTAATCTCTACGCTACTACCTAATTATTTTTCCTTTTCATAGCAGCTCTCTTAATGAAAGGATCGTGTTCCAAGTTAGAAGGCGAGGTTAAAGGTGAGCATTTGGTTTTTTGATCCTTTGTTTATGTGGGGTGTTCATTTGGTTGAAATCATATTTAATGTGACTGGAACATGAAAAACAATGGAAACCGGCCATGAAAAGAATTGAATGGAGAAAGATAGTAAACTGGTTGAGACTAAACTACATGTGAAATGGGATTGAATACTAAGTCTATGTCTTTATATGGGATCTATAAACCTAAAATGGCATTTTATGTCTGAAAAATAAAACCTGTGATGTTTTGGACTTGATTTTTGAAAAGTTTTCTATTATTTGTTTTGGTATTGTCGTAGTTTGAGATATTTGCCTATTTTATTCAAAGTCAATGTTTAAATTTAATTTTAATCATGTATGAATATGATAGCATCTTGGGTTGATGGGTAAATCATGATGTTTCATTATGTTTCCATAGTTAGTTTTCATTTAATGATCAGAAGATGCTGATTACTATACTTTGGCACGAGTTAAAAAAAAATCTAGAATGAGGCTTTTTTAGAAACACCATATCTTGGCATTGGTAAACCATTTCAAATGGTATAAATCAAGGTACTCAACAACACATGGTTAGTTCTTATCGAACCTGAATCATCAACAGCATCTTACCTTTCAAAGAAGTTTATTTATATGTATACATCGAAAAATCAATTTCGATAAATGACAACATGATATTTAAATAGGTTGTAGTGACTTGAAATTAGCATGACTTTTGTCAAGGGGTAACAATGTTAAAAAGGTGCATGAGAAATCTATGAAGAGCACATATGAAAGAACAAATGGTCAAACATAGTAATAAAAGCTAAAAGTAGCGACAAGAAAGATAGTTGTCCAATAAAGCATGGTCCGTTTTCATGTTCGCAAGTTTGAGTTCATTTTTTAAGCATTAGTTCTATCATAACATGTTGTAAGTTGGGTACTAGTAGTACTTTGATGAACTGTAATTGTGATCACACGTAGCATGAATTCTAGTTGTGACAACATGTCAGAAGTTGGGTTGTGGTACTTTGATCGCTAATGAACGTTAAGCATCTTGATCACTTACAAGGAAGTTAGTTAGGCTTTTAGCCTTATCTTTTAAATATGTGATTGTTATGTATTAGTTTACATGAAGCTAGTTTCACTGGTATTGAAGAATAAGAAGTGGTAATAGTTTTAGACTTTTAGTGGCGTGTGATGTATTTGGTAATATTGCGGGTTTAATGAGAGATATGTTTTTTATAACTTGATTCTAGCATTATCTATATTGGTTGCTATATGTTTCTAAAAAGGAGCATGCCGTACATGATTTCATGCTACACAAACAAAAAGGATTATGTGTCCGTTAAATGCTAACCCCCCCACCTACTATATGCATACATGTATGTGTGAGTATGTATAGTGTATGCATGCTATAGTCTATACACACATAAAATTGATCTTAATAAAGAATTGTAGAGAAGGGGAAGGTTTCGAGTTAAAAAGTTGAAGCGACACATTAAAGGCTAAAATGCATGAAGAACTAAGCTAATGGCTATTGCCGAGATGCATTAAAGGTTGCTTGGATTTCACCCCACATGGATTCTGCTTAACTAGTGGAATGTTACCGGGCACATTTGTTTGTTAGTTGGAATTATATGAAACGGCTCAACTCTTTTGGAAGTCGAATTATTTAAAAATAGTTGTTTGGCGGCTCCCATTGGATCATAAATCTGTGGATGGCGTAAGACTTAGTAAAAGATATATAATTTTATTTTTCATTATGGTGCAAATTTCATTTTCTTTGCCATTTGTGCATTAAATTTGAAAAATAAAATGATGCATAAAACCTAAAAAATAAGTTAAAAATGTTTGTTCTTTATTTTCTTTTTATTCACTGACTTGGAATTATTATGTTACCTTTTTATTACAATAATAAATTAGAAATGAGTTTTTGGATTTGATGCACGTCGTTTTTAATGCGCAAAACTCTTTCCCACCCTTCTCACCATCAGAAGTCTTTTGACGTTAACCCTCCCCTGGTTTTGCCTTGTTCATTTTTTTGTAATTTTTTCAACAATTAGTTTATTTTGGGCAGAAGCTGTAGATGGTTCTCTATGTTACGTCGTGCTAATGAGAGAGCGAAAAACTATATGCCGTGTCGGATGCTCAACACCCGCAATTGCAGTGTAGGTTCACTACCTCTGTTCTTGCTTCTAATAGCTTTTATGTTCATCCCATTTTGTTTGAAGATGCAAGAATAACTTGGCATGCAAGTGCTCCCACAATTTTTTTTGTTGTAGTGTTCTACATTTGTCCATAATATTGTATTTTTGTTGGTTACTGATTCACTTTTGAATGTATTATAGTCATCGGTTTTGGGATATTATTAATTACGTAAAGGAAGAACACGTTCCTCCTGGATTAATTTGCACTAATATCTACCCAGCTGGTGAGGATAAGCGGCAAAGGTACGAGTGGCGAACTTTCTTGAATTTTCTCAAACAATATAGAAAGGTGCGGAATTGATCTTTTCATGTACTTTCTTATTTCGTACTTTATTTGCAAAGTGAATGAGAATGATTGAAAGACCCCCTTAGGCCCTTATATGATAAAACATTATAACAAATACAAGTATAAATTAGGCTTTCATGTTACTTGCTTCTTGATCCCTTGTTTCTTATAGTGATAAGCTCGTATCTATAAGACCTCAAGGTTAAGTATAAAAATGAAAGTGGAAATGTTTTACAATTATCCCATCTCTAGTTGTTTTCCTACTTAATATTTCCATATTTTAGTTTTACTTAAAGGTTTCTAGATATTTAGTTTAAAATCATTTGCATTTCCTACAAAGCTCTAGAAAGGTGTGGAATTGCTCTTTCAATGAGTTCTTATTTAAGTCGTAGTTTACTTTCAAAGTGAACAAACATGCATGAAAAACTGTCTTATATGATATCATAACAAAGATTGGTATATATTAGATACTAGGTTTGTTCACTGATGTGGTCTAAAACGTACGTACTATTTATTAATATTCCCTAAACTTTTGGGTCACTTTTGATCGACTTCTGCTCCAAATCAGTTAATAATTATATTTTAAGGATTTTGAGAGTCCGCAATTAAAAATAAAGTATTTGGCTAAACTTGTGACCGATTGGTGATTTATTTATAAACATACTTTTATACTTGAATTTATTTGGACGAGTTTGAGTTACTATATCAATAATTCAAATGATATCAACTTGTGATATTGAAGTGCAATTTACGTTAAGGTGAATTAAAGTGAATTTTTAAGATATTGGTTTATATTACTTTACTAGTTTAGTGCCCGCGCTACGCTCGGGAACACAACATTCAAGTGATGTTTTTAAGGATATTCATGAACGTTCCAATAAGTTTTGAAACAAAACCGTGGTAAACCGAAACACGAAATATATTTTTAAAAATTAAATTTTTAGTATAGCAATATTATACTCAAATTAAAGAGAATAAAATACTCAGTTTTATGGTGTAATTTATTTTTTTATTAAAATCCATATAAAAAAGTTATGTATATTTATAAAACACTGAGGTCTTTAATTGTATATTATTATTAATTTTACCCATAAGTTTCATTTTCACACCCTATCAAATATAAACCGACTCATATACACCCCTTGTAGTAGAGGGTTAAAAGTATAAATACTTTTATATTTTCAGAATTCTCCAAAATATTAGGGGACCAAAAATGTAATTAGCTTTATTATAATATATTTTATATACATATTTTAAATAAAAAATTATTATTATGAGATAAACTCTCAAATAATGCCACATAAGCCAGAAGCTTTAAAATGGTGCCACATAAGCTTTTTTGGTTTTGCTATATTATATAAAGATTCATTTCTCTTTCTATGTGCTTCTTGTTCTTGATCCCTCTTTTCTTATGGTGATAAGTTGGCATAGATTTCAAGGTTAAGTTTAAAATTGAAATGTTTTACAACTGTCCCATCTCTGATGTTGTTCTACTTCATGTTTGCATATTTTAGTTTTACTTAAAGGTTTTTAGATTTTAGTATAAAATCTTTTACTACCATCCTAAAGTATTTGATCACTTAACAAAGATAGTACTTTCTCCTCAATTGTTACCTGCAATTTTTTGGTTATTTCGAAATTATTACCTGCAATTTTTTGCTCGCATGTTTTGGTTATGTCGTCTTTTTAAAGAGGAGATTAAATCTAAAGTCAAACGTCTTAATTGAATTGCGTGCTAAGTGAAACGATGGATGATGTACCAAAAAACTTAAGTGATATTTATGGTTTATTCAATTGCTATGAACATGCCATAGCTTTCTGGATAATGACTAATGAAGTAAAAGATGGATATTTTTAACATGTTTCTGGTTGAATGTGCTTTTGAAGGCTGCTTTTGTAAGAACGGAGACTAGTCAGATGTACATTCTTCCTTCCAGGAAGGATGAAGAATACACACATGCTATGGTTCAGTATTTTACTCATGAATGTGATGTAACCAAAAGACCAAGTCAAGTAAATTCTGGTTAGTTATCCTTTTAAATGTGTATATTCTTTATTTGTTTGTTTTTATCTATTGTTTTATCTATCATTATTGAGGGTGGGCCTTGGAGCAACTGGTAAGGTTGCTGCTTCGTGACCTTGAGGTCATGGGTTCAAGCCATGGAAATACCCTCTTGAACAAAGTGTAGGGTAAGGAGGCGTACATCAGATCATGAAGTGATCCGGCTTCCGCCCCCTCCCCATACCCTACGCAAAGTGGGAGCTAAGTCAAATTTATCATTATTATTAGGACGTGGAAAGATTGAATATCTGAATCTTCTTTTTAGTATAATGCATGCCAACTCTGAAGCTACCACATGCTATTCTCTCCCATATAGTGGGTTGGGAATGAGCCAGAACTGGTCATTTTGGGTTGTGCTGACCTTGTGAGACATTTTTTTTAAGAAACTGTGTATATTATTTTTAACACTAAATAAATATGGTTACTGGTGCCCCTTTAGATGTTTAAATAAAACAATACATAGAATAAAGAAAAACTAGTTGTTATCATGATCACATTTGAATGATTATCACTACAGTTAATAAAAAATGGGTTTTGATTTGGTTCATGTTGTCAGAAAGGAAAAGGTTCATTTTTTTGTTTCTTGTCAGATATTCAAACTGAAATTGCTGAAATTAAAGCAGAACATCTTAAAAGAAATTTTGAAGATAGTCGCATGGGTGAGTTGGCTGATTACAAAACTGACTCTTCTCTATGCTACTCTAAGGGGATGCATGAGACAAGAGTTGAAACCAGCAGATCTGTATGTAGTGCATCAGGTTTAAACGGACCTAGGAAGAATTATGTGTGCGCCCATCCTAGTTATTTGAAAACCCTGGGTCAAACCCATTCTGACTGGATTTTTGGTGCTATTGCTGAATTCGTGGACAATTCAAGAGATGCCAAAGCAACAATGTAGTCATATATTTCGAACATCTTATATATTTTTGCTTGTCTATTATTACTGTGGTACCATATTCGTTAAAAAAACTCAATTCGGTGTGTTGATCAGGTTGGATATTTCTGTCGACATGATATACTGGAGCCTTGTTGGTAAGGAAATTCCAATGCTGGCAATTGTGGATGATGGTCATGGGATGAGCCATGAGGATATTATAAAAATGGTGTCATTTGGTCGCAAGCAACCTGATGCAAATGATCCAAATTATATTGGAAGATATGGTGTTGGATTTAAGGTATTCTTTCTTGGTTCACATGTACTATCATGTGGTCTTCATTTTGATATTTCGTTTTTTAATTGACACAAATTTGGAAGTTGACTTTGAAATGCTTCGCATTATAATATTTTTATGCATAAGTTCATTCTTGTATCTTGTTTCCAACATTGTAGTTATTATACTATTTGTGTTATTTTTATGCTATTCAATTCCATTATTTTTACTTGTTCATTTTATTTACTAGGAGTACAAGTGCAGGTTTGATGAAAGTTAATTTTAAATATGGTTCTTTTTGCCATGTAATTTCTTGAACAGTTTAACTTGTTGACTCTATCTTCAAATTGGTATGTCAAAGCTATAAATTATCTTTAAGCTATTCTCTATGCTATGTATTTGGAGTCAATATTTTCTCCAAAATCACCTTGTGATTATACATCTATTTAATAGATTTTTCTGGTATTTCCATATCCTTTGTTTGTATGTGTGAATGCTCCCTTAGTCTAAATACTTAAGTGTATGTTTCAGATGATCTTGAAATCTGGTATTCATACAGCCTAATCATCGGCTGTCATACATCCGCTAATAGATATACTAAATAGGTATGTGATAAAAAAGGCTGCTTATTCGGATTTGAAGGAAACAAGGGAAAGCACTACCTATGGCTTATATTTTAGGCAACAGACAGTTAGACTAGCTCGATTGCTTAATAAAAAACGACCATGTTACTTGCAACATCTTGAGTTCTTTTATAAAGATTTGTGTTTTTCTAAGACTTGCGAAGAGAACTAATGTAGCTCTAAGTTCTTGGCTCGTATACAGTAAAAAAGCATATACAGCAGTATCTATAATAAGCCATTAAGTATGTCCAGTAGTATGTCTGTAAGTTCATAGACATGCATTCTTTTGTTTCAAGCAGGCTTGATTACATTCTCACTGTGTTATTTCTATCATCATCTGACACTAATCCCAGACTGGAACAATGAGACTTGGTAAAGATGCATTGGTTCTTACCCAGACAACCAATTCAAGATCTATAGCTTTTCTTTCCCAGTCACTAAATGAAGGAAATGATGTATGTGGTAATCATTATTATTATGAAACTATGTGTTTGTTTCAAAAGATTTGTATCTTTGTCATTTTTCACCTTTCTTTGCTGCTACAGAATATTGAGATCCCAATTGTAACATATTCTCGGAAAGGACAATACATGGAAGTTGATAAGAATATCCAGACTGAAGCTTCATCAGAGAACAACTTGAAAGCCATAATGGAATTTTCACCGTTTAATGAGTATTTTATTGGTGAAAAGGCAGGCTTGTTTCAGAGACAAGGTACAGGGACACAAATATACATATGGAATTTGGATGAATGGGGGTCTACATATACTCTTGAATGGATCGATGGGATGAGTGGCGGTAGTTCATTTCATCAAGGTGACATTTATATTCGCTCACGCAGGCCCAGATCTCGCCTTGGCCAGATGACTCAGCAGGTGTGTACGTGTTTGTGTTTATCATATTTTATATATCTATCGTCTGTGTTCAATTATCGCCTTGGCCAGATGACTCGACAGGTGTGTGTGTGTGTGTGTTTGTGTTTGTGTTTGTGTTTATCATATTTTATATAAATTTACTTATGGTCTCTGTGTTCAATTAATTGTTTCTTTATTGTCATAATTTTCAGGTTCCGTTGGATTACTCTCTTCGTTCCTATTTAGAAGTCATCTTCCAAGATCCACGAATGAAGATAAATGTCCAAGGGTCACTGGTATGCGCATTACATTTCGTCTTCTTTTTCATGAGCCAATCAAGATAATCACTTCATCCCTAACAGTTAACTTGCAACAGGTTAAAAGCCGGCCTTTAGCGAAGTTTCTACACAAAACCAGCATAGAAAATGGATTTGTTCTGGGGAAACCAGTTCAACTCATTCTTGGACACTCTCAGCTAGACTTAGAGCAGGGTAATTGTGGAATTTTCTTGTACTGGCATGGTCGGTTAATCGAGGTGAGTTTATTATACCTTTTAGAGTTAGTTTCACTTACTTTTTGTGGTCTCTTATAATATTTTAATGCTTCTTACAGGCTTACAAAAGAGTTGGGACCATGATACACAATGGAGAAAAGAGTCATGGGATTATTGGAGTCATTGATGTCACGGATGTGATGGTATGCTATTATGTTTATTTTTGGTTACGTCTGATGTTACATTTGTTTAAGAACACATTTGTTGTCATTGTTATCTTGCAGGATGATGATAGTGGTCGGGTTTGGGTGCATAACAACAAACAAGGATTTGTGGATTGTGAACCTTACGCTGTGCTTGAAGACTGGCTTAGTAAAAAGGCAGATGAATACTTGGATAACACTATCGACAAGGTCACTGTGGTAATTCTCTCTGTATTTATCTCCAAGTTTTCTTACAGCTTTCAAATTTAAACAAGGTCAGTGTAGTAAATACTAAATAGTTAACAGCTAGCTTTTTTGAGTTGAAGAGATGGGCTTTATTTTTGGTTTTGTTTGTTACTTAGGATAAAGTTGGTGTGCGGCTTAAACCTGATCAGCAATGGGTGCAGTGCAATAAGTGTAGGAAATGGAGAACACTTCACCCTGATTTTGATACCAAGACGCTTCCTCTAGACTGGTATACTTACTCTTTCTGTTTCTTATCCTTTTTCAATGAGATCACCCCGTTATGCGTGTGGATGCGTCATAGAATTTAAATCTGGCTTTAGGTTCTGCTATATGAAGCCCGTGAATGGAAAATGTGAGATGCCGGAAGAAAAGCTAGACAATGGAGTCGTCACGATATCTTCACAACGAACGGGATATAATTACAAGGAGAAGGCAGCAGAAAGTAACAAAGAAGATGCAACTAATGTTACTCTACCACTTAAAAGACTTAGAAGGGGGCCGAAAATATAGTATAGAAACCACTCTTACATGTAAATGGTTTGGTTAGTGACCAAGAAACCTCAATAGGTCCAACTTAGTTTTTTTGGCTAATATGCATTAGTATGTACAATGGTGGCTTTAGGGTTTGGTTTCATGGATCTCCAATTTAGATGAGGTGATAAAGTGAATCGGTTGAGCGGGTACGCCGGGTAAGTTGACGAAATGGATATGGTCTTAGTTTAACTTGATTGTGATGCACTCAGCGCATCAATGTATAGTTATTAAATTTAGAAAACTATTTTCTAAAATGTCATTTAGTTGGAAAGAAGTATTCTTTCTTTAAGAGGCATAAAATGAATTGCACGGATGATATACGACTAAATTACGTGTTTTGATGATTTTTAAAAGGAGTATTAGATATTAACAGTTTTAACTATTTGTTATTGACCATTATTTGTTCTAATTATAGAAATATATACTGGTAGTTTAACTTTTTTTTCACCACTGAACTGTTGTAAAAAGATTAACGATGTTAAGTTTTTTTTATTTTCCGACCGATACTTTTATCATAAATAGAATATAAACTGATTGATGTAAAAACGACATTAAAATGGTGTTACAAATGATAACTTTTTGTATCTGCTTACAGAATTGTTCGTTTCATTGTTTAAAGCATCGTTTTATTATAATTTTTATATCAATTAAGTCGTTTTTTTTTTCTTCATAACTTAGATATGTTTTTGACTTTTGAGTGTGTAATGTCACAGATAGCCCCAGTCCCCCACGTCAAAAACTATATATTATTTAAAAAATAAAAAGTTTTACCTTTGGATTATATATCAACTAGATTATTACCCGTGTGTTACACGGGCGAGATCATGAATATATTATTAGTAATAGAATTGGATTGTTAACATATAGCAATAAAAAAGACAAACAAAACGTATTATCATTCAAGTTAGCAGTAACAACTATCGTAAATAACAACCATTAAAATTTCCTCATACAACAATCATATGGTTTGTAATTTTGCAAATAGACCTTCAAATTTCTTCTTACATATAAGAGAGATTAAAATTTGAAACATTATTCCTGCAAAAGAAATTGAAGTTAATAAGTCCTGTAAAAAAGGAAAAAAATCACACTAAAACTCTAAAAGGTTTTGCAAATTTAATGATGAAAGCTGGAAAGTAAAAAAAGGAAACTACATTGAGTAGTTTATGATAAATAACAAATTACTAAAAGCTTCATTGTAAGGACATTGGATATTGTATTTGTGCATTTTCCGTCATTGTCTAATATTAATAATTTCACGCCAACTCTTGTTCTCTTATTGTAACTCTTGAAAATGCCAAAGAAAATTGTCCATGTAAAAAATAGGATGATAATATTTGTATCAAGAGCTAATTAAACTGAACAAAATTATAAGTTTATAACTAAAAAAACATGCACAAGAACCAGAAAGATAACATTAAGCACCTTTCATTGTGTGTATATGTAGAGAATAACTTGTACGATAGGGTCAAATAGTCTATTATCAGTCTGCACAACCACATTGCTGTGTGCTTCATAACTTCAGGGAATATATAGATTTAATTGTAAGACAATGATGATGCATGCTGAGTTATTTTGTAATTACATTTTCTATTTTTCTTAAAAGGTAAAATAACATAACTTGCAAACCGCATATACTTACTAACAGATATAAGCATCAGCATGTGAATTGTTACACTGAGGAAGTTTACGAAAAGCTAATGTTGTAGCCTAAAAAAAAGAAGACAATGTAGTATGATGTTAATGACTTATCAGTCGGAATTCAAAGTGAAATGAATTATATAACAAAATCTAAGATGACTGTTTTCCACAAATCCACAAATAGGTAAAGCTCATGTGTAGTTAAGCACTATTTTTATTGGGCAAATAAAACCAAGTATAAACGAACCTTAAGAGTATGAGTCTAAACAATGAATTTGAAGAAGTAATCAATTTATTTAAAATTAACTCTATTACACTTGACATTTCCTGAATATAAACAAAATTTGTAAACATGAATAGAGTTTCTAAGCATATACATATCTAATCTATCCATGAGACCATATACAACTTGGTTATGTGGTGCATCAAATCACAGAAGGACCATAATTTCTTGAAGGATCAATTTCTGTAACAATTTAATAGTGAATATTGTACATATAGAGTTGTTTTCCTATCCAGAAGATATCGTGCGTTAACCTCGTTTTGAAGGATTTTAAAACCCTAAACCTACCGTAGATTTCAACACGAAGTAAAACAACAATAGCATCTTGATAGGATTCAATCCCCCCCCCCCCCAAAAAAAATCTACTTACTATTGTAAAACCATGAAAACAAAATATTGAACAAATGCCTAAAACCATCAACATGACGTACCTATTGGTATTGAAATCGAGTGGAAATATTCAAAAAATGGACAATTAAAAGGATGAGCAATACAAAAACCAAACAACGAAAAAAGATGCAAAACAAATCGGCGATTAAGAGGATCGTTGATGAAACCATCGGTTAGCTTTGTTCAACCGAAATTCTTATGAAGTATCCAATTCAAAATATGATGAATCAACTATGACGGCATCACAAAGAAAGGATACGGAAATAAAGAGGGTTTATATACCAGATCAAATATGGGGTTTATCAAAATGTGGTCGGGTTTTTAAGATCCGCGTATTGTTTTTCCTATGTTTTTTTGGCGGGAAAAACAACCCTACAATGATCTCAATGATTGAGACGTGGCTTTAAAACCTTCTTTTATTAGAAGGTATAGATTTTAAAATATATATGAAAAATGATGTGGCATTTGAAAGAATTACATGTTTTTTACAAGGGAAATTGAATTTTATTAATCTCAATTTTCACATATTGGCCATTATTAATCCCAAATGCCACATCATTTTTCATATAGAAAAGATGATTGGCCATTATTAATTTTCAGGATGCGATAAAAAATTATACAGAAACATCTTCTATATAATATAGCAAAATCATATTTGCTTACTTGTCATCATTTAAGATCCATTTGCTTAGTTTGCATTATTTGAGAGATTCTCTCAAAATTAATAGTATTGTTATCTTTAAAAATTATATATCTATCTATAATAATTTATTATAATAATATTAATTTTCATTTGATCTCCTAATATTTAACAAAGTATTTAAAAAGTTAAGACTATTTACATTTTCAACCCTCTCCTACTAAGGGTGTGTTTGGGCAAGATTATATTTATTAGGGTATAAAAATAAAACTTAGAGATAAAATTATATATTAATAACATACAATTATAATTATTTTTTAAATATACACAACTTTTTATACGACATTGTTTTAACAAAACTTACACCATAAAACCGAACTTCTAATTCTTTTTAATTTAATTATAATATTGTTATACCAAACAACGCTCGACGTTGACTTTGAGCATCGCCCTCTAGACACCTACTTTTGACACCACCAAACGTGTCCCACACCGACTTTTACATAGTCAGGCGTGCCGCCAACTTGACGTTGGTTGTCAACATTAGGGATGAGATTTTTGTACCGAATACCGATATCGTACCGGTACCGTCCCGATCCCGTACCGATTTGGTCAAATCGGTACCGGTACCGGTATTAGATTTTAGTCATTTTCGGTATCGGTAAATTCGGTACCGGTACTGGTATTTTTGGTAAATGGTACCGATTTGAAATATGCTTTGTTTCGATTAAAAAATTCGATTCTTTTAAAACTAATGTCACTATAATGTTTATATAAATCATAAGTATTGTTCTTGTATGTTAATAAATGGAGCTTGTTTTTAATTGTAACCTTTTTTTTTCAAATTCGATTTTGTTTGTTTGCTTGTATAATTATGGGTTTGACTTCTTTGTATAAATATTGATTAAAATACATGTCTCTGATTCTTTTATTTCTTTCTCCATATAAACAAATACTCGATGAAGGTTAATTTTATAAAAATTGATGACCAAGAACACATGAATTTAAATCAGAATACTTTCAAGTTTCAGGTTAAGTTTGAGGAAACTATGTTTAAATTACAACAAATCGATACAAAATCGGTACAATGCGGTGTCAGTAGTCGCCGTCGAATAAGCGGTGCGCCGTACGATTTCGGGCTGGTATACAAGCGGCGCACCGAGCAGTGTTCAAAGTTAGCGTCGAACACCCCCCTTAAAATATTGAAATCTATCCCCTTAATCATCAAGAAGCCATCAAAAGCAGGGTGAAGATGGGTTTAAACTGAAAAATTTATGATTAAGACTCATGTGCTTGTTTCAAAGTTGCACGTCTACAAAGTTGTTTACTTACGGTGTCACTCTGCTTTTATCCACTTGACTTTTTTTATCAGACGTAACATGCTTATGTGGCATAAAAGCGGAATGATACGTCAAGTGAAGTGTCTAGTTGAAATGGTTACAACAAAAATATTAGTTGTAAGTGACATTAGTCAATACCTCATAGTTCTAAAGTATTAAAATTCAATAAATATTTTATTTAAGCTTTTATTATAAGCTTTTTAGTTTTTCTTCCCTTTAATAACATGAATATTTGGAGAGTATTTGTCATCACATGTAAGTTGCTAAATGAGTCTAATCAAACATTTAGTTTACATAAAATCTTGTGAGTTAGAAAATAACAACTAACTTACGGGACTAAGGGGTTGTTTCGTGGTATTAAGAGGTTATTTTTTTAATGGTTTATAGTTTTTTAATGGTTAATATATATATATATCTAAGTCTGAATGGTTAAGAGACTACATGATTGTTTGGCAATATTGAATGGTTAAGTGCTGAATGGTTAAGATGTCTGAATTGTTAAGATGTCTGAATGGTTAAGTGCTGAATGGTTAAAAGATTCTGTTTGGTTAAACATTTGAATGAGATTTTTAAAAATTTTGTTTCATTCATTTTGTCTCACATTGGAGTGGAAACAAAACATTGTATGTTTATATATACAAACATTTATGGCATGTTAAGTTCTTGTGTCATGTTTTACTCTAACACATACCCGCGCAGGGGGGGTTCAATTTGGTTCGAATTCATTGCCACAATGCGATGCCCACGTGACCTGCGGACATGAATGCAACTCCGAAAACTTAGGCCCGTGCGAGGACAATTTTGTTTTTTTTATTGTACAACTTTTTCTAGTCGCCATTTTGTCTCGTTTTTTCAATGGTCACCATTTTCGTCGCTTCCTAGTCGCATGACACGAGTCTGAATCGCTCAGACGCGAAACATCTGATTGTCAGACATGCCTGCAAGGCCAAAAAGTCTGAATCTAAATGGCCTCTGAATTGTTCAGATTCAGAGGTCATTCAGATGGTAACTAACATGACCTATCTCTTAATGTTACCTCTTAACCATTCACACTTAGGAATATCTCTTAACCATTAAGAGACTATGAACCATTAAAAGGTAGTCTCTTAATACCATTAAGAGGCTTACCAAACAACCCCTTAATAACATTCGGTTCTAGTACATAGATTTGGTATATAGTACATCAATATCAAGTGATTATTTTTCTTAAATATGACTCCACCTGATCTGAATTAAACCAAAAAAGTTATTTTACATCGATATATATACCACCCTTAAATATTTATCGTCCCCCATGAAAAAAGTCTCTGCGTCCAAGTCCGCCACTAACGTCTATGATTATGATCGCACACGTTGCCGTTGCAACTTCTACAAATCTTTCTCTAGCTTTCTTTTTTCCACATAGCACTCCATCCGCCCCTCTTACAAAGCCATCACGATTTTCTTACCATAATTCTTGCACCATTTTTTTTTTCTTACCATAATTCTTACACCATTTAAACCGGATTGAACATTAAACACATACCAAATTTTCTAAATAAATAATCCATTTACTTCCTATATATAACTTACAAGCTCTTATTAACCCACACATACACACATGTAAAAAAAACAACACACAATCACAAACACATACATTCATACACTTTTGTTCAAAGTGTCCGTCGAACAAACCACCGTTTCTCTCCACCGTAACACGCCCTAGCCACCGCCGCTCGCCGGAACCCTATTTTCAGGTCAATCAATTTCCCTTTATTCAATTCTACTTACACATAACATACTCTTTCGTTTCATATTTCCAATATGTTTTTCAATAATTCATATTTCAGATTCAATTCGTTTTCGTTTTCGAAAGCTTTCAGCTTTTTTTATACGACCTGGTTTAATTTCTGTCCGTCAATTGTGTTGTTATAGATGATTTGTTTGAGTAATTTTTCCTTTTTTGAAGCAATTTTTTTTATGAAATTAGTGTTGTTAGAGGCTATTTTGTAGTGATTTTTGAATATGTGATTAGGTTTTTGGAGTTTTTGTACTGTTACTAAAGTGATGCATTTTGCGGCGATGGTGATATTTGATGCAATCGTATCTCTAGATTTAATAAGATTCGGTCTTTGTGTTTAGAGATTCTGAAGAGATTTTGGTTTGATTTCGATTCGATTAGGTATCGGAGGTTTGAGATGCTGATTTTGATTCTAGAAGCTTCTGGAAACTTGTAGAATAAAGGAGTAAGGTATAAGGAATGGAGTTTTATGCAAAATCTGTAGATGAGGTGGTGGAGGAGATAATGAGGATTCATAGATCTCTCCCGCCACGGCCTGGGATTGAAGAAGTTGAAGGTGCGAAGATATTGATACGAAATGCGGAAAGTGAAGAACAGGCGAGGATGGAAGCGATTTCGAGGAGGAAGAAGGGAAAAGAGGTTCCAGATGAGTTGTTTAATGTGTTGATTGAGATGCAAAAGCATTTGGTTTGTTTTAATACGATGGAACAGAAGAGGGAAGCTGTTAAGTTGCTTGAGCTTGAGAGGTATCACCAACTGTTTGATGAAATGATTCAAAGAGCTTCGAAATGTGTTGATCCGACTGGTGGTGATGATAATGGTCAATCCACGTCGAGTGGCTTGTCAAATTCGGCTTCTTTTAATGGTGCTAATTTTAGTAGCAATTCGTTGAGTACCGTGACTGCAACTCCGACATCATCGGAGTTTAGCTTGTATTATGATAATAAGGAGCCTGTTAAAACTTCTGAGTTGTTTACTAGAGATGATAGCTATGTCACCAAGTTGGAGTCTAGTAGTGTTGCTGTTCATAATGGAGTCGGAAGAATGTTTCGTTCAAGTGATACTTCAAGGCCCGCGATTGTGGATTCCACTTTAAAACCTGCCATTGCTTCTGGTGAGCTTTTATCCTCGTTACTGTTGATTAGATCATCATAATTTTACTTTTTGGGTACCGTATAATTATTAGGTAGTGACGTTATCCCCAATTTATATGCTTTTTTTTAGTATAATAACTTGTAGCATTATTTGACCATGACGTTGATACGCCTTTATTTATTGGCGAGTGACGATTGAGGGTTCATTTTGTAGGTGAAGATGGGGACAAAATGAGTCTTATAAAGCTTGCTAGTTTGATTGAAGTATCTTTTAAGAAAGGAGCAAAAGAACTTAATCTTAGCAATAAATTGATGGACCAAATCGAATGGCTTCCTGATTCAATAGGAAAGTTATCTACTTTGATCACACTGGATCTATCGGAAAACCGGCTTGTTGCGTTGCCATTTTCCATAGGAAATCTTTCATCGTTGACAAAACTAGATCTGCATTCTAACAAAATCATTGAACTCCCCGAATCTATAGGAGATCTTCTTAAGTTAGTTCATCTTGATCTACGAGGAAACCAGTTGACGTCTTTACCACCTACCTTTAGTAAATTATTCTCTCTAGAAGAGCTTGATTTGAGCTCAAACAACCTATCAATGGTTCCTGAATCCATATGTTCACTAACCCGTTTACAAAAACTCAACATTGAAACAAACAATATCGAAGAACTCCCATACATGATCAGCCAATGCGTTTCCCTCAAAGAGCTTATTGCAGACTACAACAAGCTCAAAGCCCTACCAGAAGCCATCGGAAAAATCGAGTCTTTAGAGAGACTCTCTGTTCGTTACAACAATATTGGTAGGTTGCCAACCTCAATGTCATCACTAACCAATCTCAAAGAACTTGATGTAAGTTTCAACGAGCTTGAAGCAGTCCCTGAGAGCTTATGTTTCGCCACCACCCTCACGAAAATAAACATCAGCAACAACTTTGCTGATCTCACTTACCTCCCAAGATCCATTGGAAACCTTGAGAATCTTGAGGAACTGAATATCAGCAACAACCAGATAAGATTCCTTCCAGATTCTTTCCGTATGCTATCTAAGTTACATGTCCTCAAAGCTGAAGGGAATCCTTTGGAAATACCACCACAATCCATAGTCGATCAAGGCGCTCATGTAAGTTAGCGTTTTTGCTTTATTCTTCATGATAATATCCTGAAATAATAACCAAGTTTCAATACTGCTTCAATACTGTCTTTCATACTTTTTTCCAACAACAAAAACCACTAAAGTTTCAACATTGTTTAAATCTTAAGAAATTTTTTATAAAAATATTATGAACCTTGGTTACTATCTATTGCTATTATTTTCAAGTTGACTTAAATGAAAAATTATGAACCTTGGTTACTATTCAGTGCATTGTTTTTTCAAAGAAACCTTCTATACTCTAGGTCAAACTTGAAAAATTAATCATTAAATAATAACCAAATTTCATATATCTTCCATTTTAGTTACTTAGTTTCAAAAACATTAACATTTATGATAGTCTTACAAGATTGGAACAATATTGAAACTTGAGTGGGTTTTGTAAGGAAAAAAAGTGTCTTTACAGTAACAATAAAACTTGGTTATTATTAGGTGAAATATTCCATCATTTTCTTCAATTACAGTAACATGTGTTTCCCCACTAGTGGGCTTGGGAAATGGTGTTTTCAGGGTGGGTCAAGCTGCTTTAAAAGCTGCTGCTTGCAAAGTAGCTAAACACGAGAAAGCATGCATTGACAACCAACATGTATTCGTTCCATTTGCATTTGATACCTTTGGTTTTCTTGCACCTGAGGTCGTGGAGGTACTTAATCGGGTCCAACGGGTTATGCATAGCTTTGTTATGACCCCGAGGTCTATGAATGTAGTGTTTAAACGACTTGGTTTTGCTATCCAGAAAGGGTTAGCGGCGCAGCTTGTTGCCCGTTTACCTTCTATTTCTATGTAAAAAAAAAAAAAAAAAAAAAAAAAAAAAAAAAAAAAAAAAAATTAAAAGTAAAAAAAAAATTCAATACATAATTTCCCAAATTGCAGGCTGTTGTTCAGTTCATGAAGGATCTTCAGGAGAAGAAGCAAGTGAAAGCACAACCAGTCAAACAGAAGAAATCTTGGACCCATATGTGTTTCCTTTCTATGTCGAATAAACGCAAGCGCAATGGCATGGACGATATAAAGACCTAACCTTTGTCGTCTCGTCTCGGGTTGTCGTTTTTGTGAGTCAGTATAATCTTTAAACCTCAGTTTTCATTTCTCAATACTTAATTCTGTAATTAGAGTCAGGTTTTAGTATATATTTATTTAATGAGTGATAAATAACTTTTTAATTATGTTAATAATAATAATCTTATATATGTATTTTAGAGTTTCTGTGTCCTGCTGGTATGATGACCACAATCACTGCAACATGCCTTTACTTATATATGATATAGAAGCTGGATGTGAGCTGTCATTAATAATAAAGATTAATATTTTAGTAGCTATTTTTTTATATTTCATTTAAGAAAACTGAGTAGATAAGGCAGGCAAGGAAAAGGTGAAGGAAGGTTCTGGATATATTAGTTTTATTAAAAGGAATTGTTTTGGAATCAAACTGGAGGAACTTGAGCTGTCAGCATGGCTGATGTGTTTTTGGATATTGTTTTTTTATTTGGTACAGTATCCTTAATATATTCTATAGTAGTGGTCCACTAGATATTTTTTATTACCTTTCTAATGTTACTTTATGAATGAAAACTACTCAAACCCATTTAATAATTAGTTAACTGTTAAAGGGTAAATAGAAACTTTTTACAATTTCATTCACTGTGTTAAAAGTATAACCAGCTTTAACTTGACCATCATAGTTTTCAGTTTCAGAACCGGGCTGGCTGGTTGGACTGGGAATCAGTCACAGAGACGGTCCAGTCATGCTATGAATCATCCCACCAACCGTAGGTTCGGATATGGGAAAACTATCAAAGATTCATGACTTAAACGTCGTGGTCTGGATTTGGAAGATAAAACAAGATTTCGAAATATAACACACTTAAGGCATGTATTAGATTAAGTGTAATGATAGTGTTATTTTCTTTAACAGGAATAATGTGTCTTTTGTGATTGTTTAAATTTTAATTCTTGTAAATATCAAGTTACTAACATTATTAAATATTAAGATACCTATATGCAAGCGTACTTGGCTATAGAGGTGTTCCAAGTAGTTTTATTTTTCTTAAATTGGTTTGGTTTGGGTCAATGTGGTCAATACAAATACTTAGTGGAAGCGATCAGATCCGTTCTCGGTTAAACTGGTTTGAATGGCCGGTTACAAACCAATTTTAAACTGGTGGTCCGGGCTCAATCTGACCTGGTGAATGTCAAATAGGTTTCAATACGATTGGTTCTTATTCGATGGTTCGGTTCCTGGTTATTTTCAAAATTGGTTTTAATACCGGGTTTTATTTGGTGGTTTGGGTTTAACCTAATTGGTCATTGTCAAACCGGCTTCAAAACCGGTTTATTGGTTTTATTGGGGTCAGTTTTGGTTTAGGAACTCGTGAAACGATACGAAGTTATAGTTATAAGCAATGTAGAACTCATGAAACCATACAAAACTATTATATTAGAGTTGTTAGGGAAAAAAAACATGCTAATTATGGTTTTAATAAGCTATATGGTTTCTATCGCTCGTAATTATCACATTTTGGTTTCTACCGACTTAATTAGCTTCCTTTGCTCCTGGTGGTGTGGGACCGATGCAAGTGTTTTTGGGTTTTCAATCACGTGTTTTGTAGTCCCGAGTGGGAATAGTGTTTTTATTCATTATAAAGTTCCTCCAGTTCATATCTTCTATGTCTTAAGCATGGTTTCGTAAGTCGCTGGTCGAATCATCCTTGCTTCGCGGGAACAACAAAAACCGCCATCTCGCTTTTTCCTTTCTTCGGTGCTACCTTTTTCTTTCCAAGGGACGGACTGCTTTTGCCCATGCCATACATAAGAGTGAGTCCATGTCCATCTTCCTTCCCTGGTCCCAACAATTAAATTGGCCATTAACGGTTTTAACTTTTATCATTTTGGCAACTAATTGTCCGTCATTAATTTTTTTAATGTTATTAAGTTTTTTTTCGAATTCAAGACCGGTGATTAAAGTCTTTTGCTTGGAAGGAGAATACGAGTCTATTTATGAAAGTTACCTCGATACAACGCTTCGAACGACGGAACGGTGCTTCAATAAGATGTTTAAACATAATGGTGCTTCAATTGGATGTAAAAATTTATCATTTGAAGAGCCGTTTTGAGATAACTTTTACATCAATCGACTCTTATTCTACTTCCGATCAAAAGGCCTAAAACATTGGTCTTGTATTCGAAAAAAACGTAACGGCGTTAAAAAAATTTAACGACGGACTGTTGGTTGCCAAAATGATAAAAATTGGGACCGTTAACAGCCAATTCAATAGTTGGAACCAGTAGAAAATAAAAACCGAATAGTTGAGACTGATAAAAATCGATATAACTTTTAATAATCAATTTAGAAACATGTTCCATGTCATTCATGTATCGGTCCAACATTTTTTTCTATTTTTTTGTCTTCTTTTTCCTGGATAATTTCAGAGGTCAGATAGGTTATTTTACTAATCTTTAAAAATTAAAAACAAATCTTTAAAAGTTAAAAACAAATCTTTAAAAGGTTATTTCTGGGCCTAACTTATCCTCGTTTTTTTTCTTTTAATATCTGGCCCAGGCCCAACATATAAACACACATTGATGATTGCTTGTGGCCTTGTGGGGCTTAATTCAAATTATTTATGATTTGTAAAAGTTAAAATACGAATTTGTCGATTTATTTTATCGTTACGTCATGCTTAAATTGCAACGTGCTGGACATAATGTTTTTTCTTACCTATATCTAATTACATTAGTGTCACCAGTGTAACATCGTAGCTCCTACTCCGTGTAATGAAGTCACAAACGTACCTCATCCACATACAAGTAAAAAATCTAGTCCTTTACAAACACAAACCTTTAGTGACTATTATGACTATATGGTAGTAAAATCATTTTTTTAGTTATATGTTTACTTGCAACCTCAGAGTGTTGTTTTGTATTTAAACCAAACAATGATAACTCCATTATATCAAATTTGTTAGTATACACATTTATACCACCAAGATACAATTATACAACTAACAAATGTAACTATAACAACTGTGTATATAAATAAATCAACTATTCCAATGGCTTTGCAGACTTGGCAAATGAAAACTCATCCTCATTTCCTGTTTCAGCTTCTTCTCGAGTCGAATGATCCAACCTTATCTCGTTATCACTATGATAATCGACTCTCACGTCAAGCAACTGTTGAGTAGACGATTCAGGCGAGAGTGGTTCAGCTTCAAAATCTGATGCATCAGTGTCCTCATACGCTTCAAGAGAGCGTGTCGAGTGACCAGTTGTCTTGAACCTGTGGAGCATAGCCCCAGACGTCGGGTAGACAGTCGATGCCATTGAATGAACTGGACTAGCATTAAGACTAGTCGCCACTGATCGTGTTGGGGTCTTCCCGCCTTTTCCATGCTTCTTCTTCACCACCATTCGCCATTGCTTCAGCGCCTTAGCGGTTTGCTCGTCAAATATGGATTTTTTCATACTTGACCCCATCTATACATACACCATATCAATATATCTAAAGGTTATGACCGCGAAAAATATAATCAAGTTTAAAAAACATTATGGCTCTTATACCATTGTGTATTATTGATCAACTGCAGCATACATTACTGTTTTAACCTTTTTAGTTTTTAATGAAGTTTCATCAACTATGCAAATTGAGCAGATGAAACTATTCACTGCAGCTGTTTGGTAAAATCTGAATCATTAAGTGCTGAATGGTTAAGAAGTCTGAACCATTAAAGGTTCCATCAAAGAGAGAGATGTTGGGATAGAACTTCATATGTGTATAAAGTTAGTATATGCTCCATTCAGTTTCATTCAGCATCTCTCAGTCTCTTAACCATTCAGCACTTAACTGAACCATTCAGATGCTCTTTTTTTCTGAAACAAACGCTCTGAATGCTGAATGGTTAAGCACTGAACTGAACCATTAAGAGGTAAACAAACAGCCCCTAACCTGTGATAGAAGCGCGTATAGCGGAAGCGTTATATAGCTGCATAATATAAGCACGCCAACCCTACATTAAACACAAACATAAGTTAGTCAATCAGCAAACACTCCAACTCTTTGGTTTGTAATACAGACAATTTTGTTAAACAAAACTCATACCCGATAACAAGTTTTAGAATCACAAGTTCCATATTGTCATGGAAGCAAGAATTGATCTTATACTCATACTGCACGATGACAAGAAGCAATCACGCGTTATCAATGTTTAAAACAACTTTGTTATGTATGAATATAGTTAATGAGAGCAGTTTTATTACCCAAATCCAAAGGAAGTAAGTTATTTGGAAAGCATTCTGAGAAAACAAATGATCGGTACAACGGTTAGTGATTATGAGAATAAAAATATATGTGATCAAATTATCAATGGTTTGTCAAGTACCTGAAACAGAACAAAATGAATGAGATGAAGTATTAGGCTCGGCTTCGAGAACCAGAAGTGTTTGTCAGAGGCTTGTACAAGAGGCATTCCTTGGACGACTGCGTGTCTGTCTGTGATTTCTAACGCCATTTTTGTCAAGATGGCTTGAAGATGTGTTCCAATAGCTAAAATAATCTGTACAAGAAAATTGATCGCGGGTATGATCTTTGTAATCAATCTTTAAAGAACGTTGAATAAATAAATAAATAAATAAATAAATAAATAAATGGTACTTACGACTAAAGGGATTATCGATGCCCAAAGCATAGCGTGCCAGCCTGTATGAGAATATGGTTTTAGAGTTTGTATATGTTGAAGATAAAATCCTTTCATTTAAGTAAGTCGTAAGGTTTGTCTACATCCCACCCTCCCAACTGGGTTTGGTTATGTTGAACATAAAATAGACCAGTATTGACTTTTTAGTCAAAATCAGTTACATTCAGATTTGAAATTGGAAAAGAAGTTATGGTGAAATGTTTTGATAATTGCACTGAATAGGCTAGGATATACCTCAAAATGAAAAAAAAAAATTACAAGTCGAAAGTAACGAAACTCATTTGAATTATATGTTAAAAATGATAAGTGGTTTGACATGGAAAGTACTAATGACATACCTTTAACATTTAGAAGCAAGAAGATCACAAACGATGCCCATAGTACCGGACTGTAAATTTTCAGAATTAAGAAACGTTATGGTTAATATAAACAAGATGATTTGATGAAAATGTCGAATACTGTCAAGGGCAGCGTTGGTTTATACCTGACTCCAACGACAACTTTGAAATCATCCTCTAGTGACCGTTTAATGTACTTTTGGAAGTTGAATTTAGATCCTGGAGCTAAATGAAGCTGTGAAAAATAGATCAATAATTCATATGACTGAAGGCAAAAGATAAATAAATAAATAAATAAATAAATAAAATATCAGGTTAAAAAGGTCTCACATTTATGAATCCATTTCGCAGGGTCATATAATCAGACTTGCTAACCGACCTGAAAAACTGACGAAAGAAACATCCCTGCACAACAGAAAAAAATGTACTTATCAACATACTGTGGGGACTCGAGTAAAAGTTGTAAACATTTGATAAAGTCCTTGAAAACTTACAATGTAAAAGAATATCGGGACTCGAGTCCAAAAACTGGTGTGTGCTCTCACGAAAGACGTCTCATGAGTAAGCCTGAATCGCGAAGGATCTGTATTTTCATGCATTGTTTAGAGTTGATGAGTTAAAGAGGCTATAATGGTATTTCTATAACCAAAATGTTAAGTGATTTGTACACCATTAAAGTTACTTTGCACATCACAATATTTGCAGTAAAAATGAAATTACCATTGGAAAATTCGTAGTCAGGAGATGATGTCTCTTCCTCCCAATGCTTCCATCCGCGGATCTGCAAAACAGAAATAGCAGCAAATTCTTATTAAGTTTGTAGGAACATTAGTTTTCACTAAAAGCCAAAGTTGGCTGCTTTTAAAGGTGGCAGCAGTTTCAGTAGTTATAAATGGGTCGATTTGGGTTGTCTTTAATCTCAAATGGGTCAGGTTGGTCAAATCCATAGAATTAGCCACAAAGGGAATGAGTTGAAAGCCTCTTAAAGTTTTTAAATATTACATTAGTTGCTTGTTTCTGCAACCATGAATGATGCATTTATTGTTTATAAATACATTTAAAAAATGGACAAAGGAGTTTACAGGTCAACCCAACCCATATCAAAAGACTAGTTTTTTTCTCTAATCGCATAAGGGTGCGTGTTTCACAATCTAAGCCCATCTTGCCTCTTCTAGTTGCTTTTTTCTTGAACTAGTTGATTACAATACACAATTAAATTTAATCCTAGTTGAATTTCTTGTGAGGAAATGATTACAAACATGAAACTTGACATAGCACTAAAGAGAAGTAAAAGTCAGCAATCATGTAAAAAAATGCTAGTAAATGCAGTGTACCTTTAATCTTCCAAGAGCCATTGTAATAGCACTATATGCCACGTGTAAAACCGCAAGAAAGAATATTAGTATGTGCAGTTGATGCAGCCCATCCACAGTTATAATCGGTACTTTTCCCTGTCAAAAAAGGCGTTACAATCTCAATATATCAGCCTATCAATCCATCTAAAATCAGAATAAAAAAATTAAAAATCATATATCTAAAGTCAACCCGTTTGACACTTTGACTCGTTTAGATAAATGGCTACACGGATCATGTTCAAGTTACACAATTTTAAATGTTTGAATGGTATCTTTAACACAAACAAACATACGGGCCGTGTTTAATTCAACATTTCAACCCCACAGACCAAAAACCCGCTAACCCTCCAACCCGACACTATTGTCACCACTAATCCATACACATTGCTAATGATGGGATGATTTATTAACTACCTCCTTGCAGCTCGACTCGTATGCACCAGCCAAAGATCTACCATGCTCGTACCATAGAAGCAACCTATGGGCTCCTTTTTCTTCTTTCTTATCTTTATCAGGCTTAGCACATGGCAACATTGTATCGGCCACATCAACAGGGATGCAAATTTTTGCAATGTAATATTGACTAAAAGTCAATATCAGTGAGATAAATCCTAGAACCATCAACTCTACACATAACCAAAAACCAATGGTTACAAATCAAAACCATTTCTTGAAACAATTTGGTATTAAAGTTCAAAGAGATAGTGTTGTTGACCTGCTTTGACCTTCTCCAGAGCTTCAAACAAAGCTTTTTTTCGCTTATCTGTGAAAAACTGTTTATAAACTTCATCATTTCACTAAACCTCAAAACAAGCTAACAATTTAACTTCAAAACTGAATCATATCAATTTAACTTTGTCCATGGTCATGAACACATCATACGGGTCGTATGATTATGGCCCCATACGACAAGTATGACCATCATACGAGCCGTATGATTTAGGACCATAAGACCTGTATGACATGTAAGTGGCATATATATCCTATGTTTAACCTCAAGACAACAAAACTCAAGAAATGTTAAACAAATCTATTACATAACAAAGCAAATCAAACCCAAACAGGAACCATAAACATAAAGAGAAATTTATGAAAAAAGAAAAACCTTTCCAACTCTATGCAAAATCTTCTCCAAAGCTATGGAAATAATGATGATAACTGCACAAACACCAGCAACAGCCCATGTTGGTGTTTGATCAAGTTTCCTTTCACTTGTTGTTTCCCCTGCCATTTTTAACCTCAAATCCAAAACTTATGTCTCCTGAAACATGATGGGTATATGAAGAAGATATATATATATGAATATTTTTTTACACCAAGTCACCTATGTTTGATGAATTAAGGGGGCTGTTTATTTGACCAAGTTGTCTGAACAAATTAAAGGAAGGTGACTGGTGGCTCAATCCTTTATGCACACGCTTTTGTAGTTTAGTTTACAATCTTGGACCTTTCAATTATTTTAGTTATTACTAATAATTTACTTTATGAACACCAACCAAGGTAGTTATCTTTCAGCCAGGTCAGCAGTTATTTATTTATTTTTTTTAAATTTGTTATTATTATTATCTTTAATATAATAAAGCAAAACGTAAAAAACTTATGTGGCATCATTTGAGAGTTTATCGCACAATAATGATTTTTTATTTAAAATATGTATATAAAATATATTAAAATAACACTAATTACATTTTTGGTCCCTAATATTTTGGAGAATTCTGAAAAATTTAAGAGTATTTATATTTTTAACCCTCTACTACAAGGTGTGTATATGAGTCGGTTTGTATTTGATAGGGTATAAAATGAAACTTATGGATAAAGTTAATACAATAACATACAATTAAAGACCTATGTGTTTTATAAATATGCACAACTTTTTATACGAATTTTTTTAAAAATAAACTACACCATAAAACTGATCACTTTATTCTCTTTAATTTGAGTATAATATTGCTATACTAAAAATCTAAATTTTAAAAATATATCATGTGTTTCGGTTTACCACGGTTTTGTCTCAAAACTGATTAGAACAGTCATTAATATCCTTAAAAGCATCACTTGAATGTTGTATTCCCGAACGTATCACGAGCACTAAACTAATATTTATTATAGTATAATTTCTGAGTAGATTCCACAATCCACAATATAAGGAGTTAATTTAATTAATTAATAATTGTACTATACGAATATTAAAAGATGACCATTGACATATTATAAGGGTTGTATGGGTCATGTATTGTATGATAAAAGAAGAAATTTAACATATAGGTTCTACTATGTATGGGTCATGTATTGTATTTACTATAAGACATGAATAATTAAAGGTGTAAGATGTATTGACGGCCTATTATATTATTTGTGTAACTATTTTTTTCACACGACTCAAATAATATACCGGAATAGTATGTATGCATACCTAATTTGACACTATACATCTCCTCTTCTAATAATTTGTTAAGCCTTGCCTCCACACAATGCCACTTGTCACCACCATATTCATCCTCACATTTTCATGTCATCATTCTATTTTTAAATGTTGCAATTATCATCATTAATTAGTGTTTTCATGTTACCATATTGTTCAACTATGATTTCTTATTTACATAATTTATAAGAATTATAGGTTAATTATTTTTTCAATACTATAAAACAATATTTTATCATTTCATCCCGTGGGTACCCACGGGTATTAAGCTAGTGTTGTATGAAATGAGAAATGCTAGTGTATACTTTGCTTAACCGCCACAGTTACACCATCATAGCACTCCAGGTGTGACAAGAGTGTGACCCTTGTAATATGACCCATTGAACATGGTCATGCGGTGACAATAGAGAGTGTATTTTTTTTATTTCAAACAATCACATAAATACATAACATTATATGATCAGGGCTTAAAACACATGACAACTTCGCCGTCAAACTCTCGTCTAAGTGGTTCATACATAACATGTGACTTAGCCCCATAAACTCGTAGCCTTATAAAAAAGTATTTTTTTTCTTGACTAAAAGATGGTAATAAATTACATTGATATTTGATAATCTTTTTGAACGGCGGGTGATTTCACTGATAATATATACGCGTGGACTAAGTATTAGGCGCGTGTCTTCATTTTTGGCTTTTTAAATGTGAGCTTGGAAAGACCAGTTAATTTTGTTTTATTATTTTGACCGGCAAAATTCAACTTTTGTTAACAAAATGGACAAATTAATTGACTTAGTGATGACTTCAATGTTAGCTTTTAACTTTTTATTGATTTCTTTTAACTTAGAGTAAACTGTAGTTTGGTCTCTATGTTTTAATAGTTTTAATCTTTATGTTTTTATTTTCTAACACTATTGGTCCTGAGCTCTAACAGTGTTAATAGTTCCGTTAAACCTCCCCCACGTGCCTAGCACGTGAGGGGCAAAGTTGTCTTTTCCATGTGATTTTTAAGCATGCTGAACAAAAAAAAATCCCTAACCTTCAAAATCTTCACATTCATAAAATGCTCTAGATTAATGACAGAGCTTCAACCAAACCCATTTTAATCTTTTGAATCAAATACCTTTAATCTTTTTTACTCGTCGATTACAAGACAAAGATGGATTCAACAAGTACGAACTCGGGCTCAAGAGGTTCGATTTCAGCCTCCAATCGTAATCATGGACTGAATTGTGAGCCTCCAATTTGTTCTTGTGGGTCTGGTACAACTATTCGAATGGAGCTAAAAAAAGTCAAAATCCCAAAAGTCAAAGGAAAATCCAAAAAAAAGCCATACCACATATTGAATGGAGCTAAAAAACGATTTGTACATATCATTATAAACCAATTTTTAATGTAACAAAACTTTTTTGAATGGAGCTAAAAACGATTTGTACATATCATTATAAACCAATTTTTAATGGAACAAAACTCCATTGAGTGGAGCAGTAAGCCAAATATGGAAGTGTCATTAGAAACGAAGCTTTTCAGTACAAATTAACACATATTTACATACCATATATTTCGATTGGGTCGAAATCGACTACTTCTGGACCACGAATCATCCATAATCTTGGCATTGTGATTGATTATTGCTTTGATTCACTGAAACTTGTGATGTTTTTTACTCGTGTGGGTGAAGAAGTGGGGTGGAGAAGACGAACATAAGAAAAGTGACAGTGAATAGATTAGGGTTTTTTTTACTAAACACATATAAAAGGATATGGAAAAGACAACTTTGCCCCTCACGTGCTAGGCACGTGGGGGAGGTTTAACGGAACTATTAACACTGTTAGAGCTCAGGACCAATAGTGTTAGAAAATGAAAACATAGGGATCAAAATTGGTAAAGTGGGACTAAAACTGTTAATGAGGCTAAAACACAGGGACCAAAACTGCAGTTTACTCTTTAATTTATGTTGGTTTTAATTATTAAATTGACTGTTAACGGTTCTAACTGTTATGCTGGTCTTAATTATTAAATTAGCTGTTAACGATTCTAACTGTTATCATTTTGGCAACCAGCGCTGTTAACGGTCCGTCATTATTTTTTTTAACGCTGTTAAGTTTTTTTTTTTCCAAATTCAAGACCGATGTTTTAAGTCTTTTGATCGGAAGGATAATACGAGTCGATTGATGAAATAGTTACCTCGAAACGGTGCTTCGGACAACGAAATGGTGCTTCAATCGAGTGTTTAAACCTAAAAGTATTTCAGTTGGATGTAAAAATTTTATCCTTCAAACAGTCGTTTCGAGCAAACTTTTACAACAATCGACCGTATTATCCTTCCGATCAAAAGGCCTAAACAATCGGTCTTGAATTCAAAAAACTTAACGGCATTAAAAAGAATTTAACGACGGACAGTTGGTTGCTAAAGTGAAAAAAATTGAAACCGCTGACAGTTAATTCAATAATTGGGGATAGAAGCCAAAAACTAATAATTGAGACCGGTAGAAATCGATATACCAATATATTATACCAATAGTTAATTGTCTTGGTGCAACTTCCAATGTGGTGTAGTGGTAAGAGGCTTGGATTCTCCAAAAAGAGACCCAAGTTCTAGTCTCACTACCGCCACTTTGAAAGGGGCAAATGGGGGCAATGAAGGGAGACTTGTGGCCAACATAAGTTCGATCTCTGAGCCAAACGGGTTTTACCGCTAGCTTGTTGTCGTGCCTACGGGCGGACGGGCTAGTGGGTTTCCCCCGAATTGGAGTTGGTTTAATAGGTGGGCTTCGGCTACCCAGCGCTGTCTGTGTTCGCAGAGCGTTTGGGGTCGCCTTTCGCCATTGGGTTACCCCGGGTAGCCGGGCTTTATTCGTTTTGCTGTCCAAAAAAAAGTTAATTGTCTTGGTGATTACTTTGTGAAGAGCAACCAGGATAGCAATTTTTTGTAAAAATATTCTATTATTCATAGATTCGTTTCTGCGTAGATTGATTCCACAACCCAAAAAAGTTAATCGGTTATAGTTAATAAATAATATAAAGTACTATTTTCTTAATTAATAAATTATTTGAATGATTCTGCATTTTAGACTCGTGGCCTAAGTTTTAGGAGCGTGAAGTGTTATTTAAGTTTTAAACTACAATTCCGACTAAGCAGCATATTTTTTATAGCTCATGTATGTCTATATCTGAGACGAATTTTTAACCGTCAATTGTTAGTTGATGCTTTAGGATGACGCCAACCTGTTTTAGGAGGAAGTCGACTACCTCCTAAACCCTCTTGACTTACATATGTCTGTACAGCTCAATGACAACTCATGTTAATGGATGCAAGATTTTGTAGCTAGTGAGATTTGAACTCATGACCTTAATATCACAAAGCTCTCTACCCCACTCGATAAATGAAGATGATTGAGCCAGTGATTCGTTAGTGATCCAAAATTACCGGTAAAAACAATGTTAGACACCGTTGTTAATCGTACAGGTTAACCTGATTTGCATGTAAACCTATGGTAGAGTGTTAGAGTGACTCGAGCATTTGGACGGAATCAATATCATCTTGTATCTTTCTATACTAATAAAAAAGTAAATAATCTGACATTTTTCATTCAACTTGGTCATTCAACTAAGCGTCACAAAATTATGAAAAATATTTAGGTGCATATTAAATCATAGTAATATCTTTTTTTAAATACAGATTTAACTAGAATCATGCAACAAATTATGGAAAATATGTATGTATATAATTTTGTTCATTTTAAAGATTTTAAGAATAATCATACCAATTGAATTATATATTTATAAGTTTTTTAATTTTTCGTTTTGTTTATTTTGAATGATTAGAATTATAATTCTAATTAATATATATTATACTAACTCGATATTAAAACATTTTTTATTATATTATTTGACAATCGTTATTACTCTTCGATTTGAATGCAAATTATTAGAAAACAAATCAATTAAATTTAAAAAAAATCAAGTATTATTAAAGTATCATATTTTTAATACATATCGTATCAAGTTTTCTAACTAACCTAATATATACATTAGTTGAAAAGCTTTCTAATTGTTTTGGGTGACATGTATTTTACAAGGAGAGTAAATGATGAGAGAATAGAGATGGACACATGTTAAACTATTTTCTAATGTTACCATTTTACCTTTACCGGTTAAAATTTATCATATTTTTATTAGATAACTTAAATTTATATATGTTCCAAAGACATTTCTATAACCCGGCCTTCGGCCTTCCTACAAAATAATTACAATTAGTATTTCATATCAGTTTTTCCTCTCACTTTCATCATTTTTCTCACTAGCATATTTTACTCTAACACCATCTTTCCGGTAATCACCTATTAAAAACAAATGAAGAAACAAAACACAGACACTTTTAATCAAATCAAGTGAAGCCTACACCACCCTTCTTTTGGGATGCCCTTAGTGTAGGACGCACCGACAAATTAAATTTGATTGAGATGTAGTAACCAACTCTTGTAGGAAGGAAGAGTAAAAAACTTTGTGAATGTTGAGAAACTACTTTATAAAACACAATCATGAAAGTTATAATTTTAGGTGTCCTTAGTGGACCATACTTTTTAGATTCTTTTAAACATATCATTGTATTTTATAAAAAAAAATGTTATGTTTTTTCAGTAAAAAAATGTTTGCAGTCTGCGGATCACATTTGTAGAAGAGGCAGACTAAAAATCTGCAGTATGCAAGAAGAAAAATGTTTGTTTTTTAACTTCTGCAGTCTACTAAAACAAACCGGTGGTGGTGGGACGGTGGTGGACGATGGGTGGTGGACGGTGAGTGGTGGTGGTGGACTGTGCTGGTGGAGGATGGTGGGCAATGGTGGACAGTGGTCATTGGCGAGGCTAAGAAGGGACCAAGGAGGGTCCGGGCCACCCCAGTTTTTTCCGTCCGAAGTGTTGTTTTGTTGATCGGTTGTTGATTTTTTATATATATATATTGAGTTTGGCCACCCGAAACAAAGCATTATAAAAAAAAAATAATGGGTTTTTTAACTTTGGCCCCCCCGGGCCAAAAATCCTGGCTTCGCCACTGACAGTGGTGGACTATAGGTGGTGGTATTGGGTGATTGTGTTTAACTCTCTGCAAACCTTATAAGATTATAGAAATAGTTGGTCCAAGTCTACATCAAGAAAAGCTTAGAGTTAGTTTTTTAATATTCAAATGTTTCTCTATAAATAAAGGTAATTTAATTTAGCAACCGATAAAAGTAATAGCTACAGTGAAGTTATTGAATGATTGTCGTATTTTAGATTCGTGGCCTATGTTCAAAGGTCTTGCTTGTGTTATTTTAGTTTTTTATATCATTAAAAAGTCTCGTATATTATAACTAGAATTGTACCCTGTGCATTGCGACGTCTACATGATTATTTTGTTGTACTTTAGTTTATCAAGCGGACTGTTGGTTTAGGATCTCAGATCCGCCATCCAACAACCATCATAATCACACCCCCATCCACAAAAGCCGGTGATCATACCCTAGCCCTTCATAAAATCATCAGCCTACAAAGGTCTCAAAGTTTAGTATATCGTTAAAAGGTCTCGTATATTATAACTAGAATTGTACACCTTGCGTTGCGGCGTATACGTGAATCTTTGTTGTACTTTAGCTTATCAAGCGGATTGCTGGTTTAGGATCTCAGATCCACCATCTAACAACCATCATAATCACACCCCCTCCACAGAAGCAAATGAAACCCTAGCCTCATAAAATCATCGGCCTACAAAAGTGTCAAGCTAGCAACTGTCGGATTTCGATGGTTTGCCTACCAGAATTTAAAGAGAGAAAGAGCATCTTGAACTGATGGTAACAAAAAAGAAGAAAAAAGCAGGAACAGTAACAAAAGAAAAGAAGAGATCGGGTATATATATTCAAATTGTAATACTTATACACCACGCATTAAAAATTGCACCGCATACCATACACAAAAAAAACAGTACCACAAGCAATAAAAAAAGTTGTAAATTATATGATAAAACCTATAAAAGACTATTGAGCAAGTTTTAAAATGCATATATTTAAATTATTAGTTTATTACTGCAAATGATATATATAGTGCCCACTTGTTATAGTCATGGAAAACTTTAATTTCGAATAAGACACGTGATATATACACCAAACAAAATATAATAAGATGTGGTGGATACGTAATCCAAAAAGAGTACTATATATATTATATTATATTCAAAGTTTGTTCACTGATTAGTTTGCTATCTTAATAAATGTTTAAATTAAAGAATAAATGCACAAGTTGATAACAAAATAAAAAAAGTTGCATAGCTAAAAGGAGGGTTATAACTTGAAGATAAGAAAATAATATTGTGTATTAATCATAACATAAAATACACGTTAAGCAGAATCTTTAATCTCAATATAGAATAAAGATTTAAAAAGGAAGAAAAAAAATTTGACAATAATTTATTAGGAATTAGGAAAAAGGGGTGATGAGCAAACTTTAGGTGAAAAAAGATAGGTGGAGAAAATAAATATAAATGACATTTTCATTTAAGTATATGTGATATGTGTTAAGTTTTAATAAAAAGTCTTTAAATTTATAAATGTGTAAAAACATGGTTAAACTAACTTTAATGGGGTTAGGTTTTTTAGGGTGGGGGTTTAGATCGATCTAAGTTTGTTCGAGCTTCTTTTTACGTTTTTATAGATTTATAGATTAGAAAGACTTTTTTAGTATAACCTCACTTTTTTATCGAAGTGATAAAAGTTAGAACCGTTACCAACCAGTTTAATAATTAAAACCGATATAAACTAAAAGATGATAATTGACACTGTTTAAAATCAATATACCCCCTATTATACTTTGAAAAGATAGATTTTAGAGTTAATGGCCAAAATGGTCCCTGAGGTTTATAAGATTTTGCAGTTTTAGACATTTTTAAGAATTTTTGCATAAATAGTCCATACACGCCAAAACTTGTTGCTAAATCGGTCCACGTCACTAACAGAGTTAAAAAAATTCTGTTAGTTGATTAGGAATTGACCAAAATGCCCCTAGGGACCATTTTGGCAATTAACTCTTTTAAAACATAAAATCAAACCTTCATTTTGCTTCCCAATCGGCCACCTCACTGTCCGGCGAACCGCCGGTGACTCCGACGACGCTAGCTACATTCCGATGTCAATGTTAGCATCGAACGTGAATGAATTTATGATGAACGATTCGCATGATAAACCCGAAGAACATCATATCGATTAGCGAGTGTGTGTGTGCAGCGAAATTGATATTACAGAAAGATGCCGTGATATCGAATGAATGTTTTGAATGATAAATATAGGAATGAATCAAGTTCAAAGGATCGAATGAATGTTTTGAATGATAAATATCGGATCGAAACGAGTTTTGAGTGGGTTTCGGATTTAGATTGATAGATTTTAACAGATTTTACAGCATTCTTCTAAATCGATTTGGTCATCACATTTTACTTGCCTAACATAGTGTTTTAGATTACTTTGATTTGATCTCCATATGTGTTTTCGTTGAATTTGAATTTCAAATACCGAAGGTGATAGATTTGGTTAAAGGTTGGTGTAAAGCTTCAAAAACTCAATTAATTGCAGGATTGGGGTTCAAAAGTTTTTCATAGATGGTTAACGGTTTAGTCGAGTCGAAATGAGATTGTTGTTGGTGATTGCTTGAAGAAGAAGAAGAAACTGAAATGAAATTGTTGTTGGTGATTGTTTTAAAAGAGTTAATTGCCAAAATGGTCCCTAGGGGCATTTTGGTCAATTTCTAATCAACTAACAGAATTTTTTTAACTCTGTTAGTGCCGTGGACCGATTTAGCAACAAGTTTTGGCCTGTAGGGACTATTTATGCAAAAATTCTTAAAAGTGTCTAAAACTGCAAAATCTTATAAACCTCAGGGACCATTTTGGCTATTAACTCTAGATTTTAAAACGAAAAAACTTCTAGTATATTATCCTTTTAATTAAAATCTCATGAGATGTTCTTTTTAATAGCCAGTTTCATTAAACTCTAACATTGAAGAATTATAAAAAAAACTCCACTCTAGGTGTTCTAATTTGCCATTAAAAAAAGGTGTTCTACTTTATCTCTGTATTTTATCTACAAGTACGATTGCGTTTTTATGTCCCAAACAATTAATTTGTTGAAGATTTTTATCTCTTATAAACTTTAAGCATTGACGAACCCAGAAATTCTTTACATGAGCGGCAAATTTTTTTGTGGTGGTTTGCTATTGCTATAAAACAATTTTTTCAATCCGGTTCGGACCAAATCGGGTCTGGTCCGTTTCACTGTAAATTTTTTTTATTAAAACGGTTCTAAAAAATTTGTATTTGCATATCAAGAACCGTAGTGAAACAATTGTACTTATGAAATTGGTGATATAGGATGCTTGAAGTAATATTACTCATATAAGTGACAATGTGCTTAGGACAATTTTGTTTTTTATTTATTTCCAAAGTTTAAGTGTAACACCCTCCACCTTAAGGTAACAATTTTATACAAAATAAACAAGAAAATCATACTATATATAGTCATACGAATAGGTAACGAGTAATATGACAATTAGAACTATGAAATGTTTAGACGAGTATTTACTATTTTAGGAGACCGTCTAATAATAATAAAATGTGTGTGTTATATCTTAAAATAGCTCCATTTTTAACGATACTTAGGTCGATGTGTAAAGAATGATGAATTCGTACTAATGGTATATTTATTATTCTATTAAGCGTTATATTTTTACAAATTATACAAGAAAAACGATATTTATGCCAAGGGAAAAACGAGTATTTACTATTTTAGGAGACTGCTCCTCTCTTATATGTTATATGCTTTGGGGCTGTATCTAAGCTACAATATATATGTTATATGAATGATAGTTATGTATGTTTATGTTTTAAGAATGACGATGATTTATGTATAAGCTTGATGTAAAATTAATTATATATTCCTGGTGAGAGACATGCCATAGTTCAGGTTCGTCCGACTCATGGTTATGTTAATCACATGGTGGGTTCTCGAGGAACCAGTCCATGGAGGGCAAGTCCAGGAGGGACACATGTTACACCACAGGACAAATCATTAAGGTAAGGTCCTCGAGGGACCAATGATGTTTACCTCGGGATGTATATGTGCTTAGTTGGATCCATCTAAGTAGAATGTCTCACTAGTCAGGTATGGCACACATGTTGGGTCACAAGGACCTGTTAGACCACGATGGTCATTATGTTAGCCCTGAGGGCTATTTATGTCGGAGTCAGTCTCGGTGCCTTGTTATACTTCTAGTGACATATATGTTAACAGGCACTGCCACGTCAAGCGTGGAGTGAACAGTTGATTTGTATTATAATTAATTTATTTTATACGAAAGTAATATGTATGTATGTAACTATGATGCATGTTTTATATATGTTTATGACTCACCAACAACGTTGTTGTTGACGTCTTTTAGCTCATGATACAGGTGCAGGTAATAACATGAGGTATCAGCTGGGTCGGGAGACTTAGTTGATAAGAATAAAGAAATAATCTCCTCATAGGAGATTGAGAACAAATCGGACGCCTGGGAGCAGTGAGCGTAGTTAGATGATGATTTGATGACACCACTTTTCGTGAGTGTTTGTCTTTATGTAAAACTATTAAGTTCGAATTTGGTATGTATTTAGTGGTCTTATGTAAAGACTTTCGCTTTATATATGTGTATTTATTTTATTATTTTAAATGGTCAATTATGATACGACACGTCATGTCCTGGGAATGGAGTGTGACATTAAGGGAGACAATTTGAATCATTTATAGGAGACAGTCGGAGATTTTCACGTATATAAACACTGAAATAAAAATATTTAATAGGGATGGCTGGAGGCTGTGTTTGTGAAACATTTGATTTGGGCATGCAGCTTACACCGACTGATATTATAGCATGTGAAACACATGGCTAGATATCACTGAAACAATTATTATTCATCAACTTGCTTTTTTAATGGTAAAGTTTATAATTAAAATAAAATTTAAATTAAAACAACTAAATATATCTAAAGGATGTAGCTATATATACACGGATACACCCTATATGACTATACAAACACTTATCTTCTCTTTATCTTTATATATATATATATATATGCAGTGGTGAAGCCAAGATTTATAGTCTGGGGAGGACGAAAGTAAAAAAAACCTATAAATTTTTTATAATGTTTTGTTTCGGAGGGCCAAACCGAACAGTAGAGGGGCCGTGACCTTCTCCCGTCTCCTATATCCTTCGCCCCTGTATATATGTGTGTGTATATATAGAGAGAGATAGAAAGAGAGAGTGTTTGTATAACATCACCCTATCTAAATGGGCCATGATATCATTTGATAATCCAAAATTTAACTCAGATATGATGATCATTACAAGTGAAAGGGTGAGGATTTCTTTTATAATCCTTGAAATATGTTTTATAAAAATCTAGGTTTAAATGTCATTTTTAATTTTTTATCCCTATTGTTAGTTGAAAATCCTATTTAAGTTCAAAAACTTTTTTTTTTATTTTTGTCACTGTAGATCTGAAACTTTGCTATTACCATCCACTCCCCTAACACCATTTTAAACTATCGTTAGAGTATGCCTCAATAACACATATAGTGTCTACTAGGTTAGATATCCATATAACACACGAGTTAAATAAAATTGAATGTCATTCAAGTGACACAACAAGTGAAGTGTTTAGTTGAAAGTGGTGATAGTGAATGTGTTAGTTGGAAGTGTCAACAACCAATACCACATAGTTGGGAGTATTAAAATCCAATAACCCATAAGATAAATATTTAGGTAATCGTATAATTTTCTTATAAAATAACTTGATGTTAAATCTTCAAACATAAAAATTTGAGGTGTTAGAGATAGAAACCAAAATTTTGCTCCATTATGCTTGAGGTGTCTAAAAACCAAAACTTTATTTCTTCAAAAACTTTGAGGTGTATAAATATACAGCTTTTCGACTTAAAATTTATAGAACGTAACGAAATTTAAATTACTATTATGATGACGAAATTGTAAGAATTCTTCGTTTTAACTTTACTATTATGATGGAGAAATTGTAAGAATTTTCCGTTAAACCTTTCAATTTCGATTGTACAAAGTATAAATCCATTACGGTTGTTTAATATACGTAATCGTAATTGAATTTTAAATTAAAACATTATGATATTCAAGAAAAAGAATTTTAATAACTAATTATGTAAAATTGATTCAATCAATAACTAAGATTTTTAATTTATTTAAGAAAAATAATATGTGAGTTACATTTAAAAGATAAAGTGATGTGACAATAATATGACAATGATATGCCATGATTAAAAAAATTACATGTCATAAAAATTTACTCCTTTACTTTATTAGTGTAATAGAGAATGATTTATTTCAATATTTATAGGATTTGATGGTCACGAGCATATATGACTTTTGAAAAACAGGTTTTAAGGACCTACATAAACAATCAGACAAGAGCTACATCATAACTTAATGGCCAACTTGAAACATATATCCAAATTGTCATTAGACGAGGGTCACCTCCCCAAAGGTATAGCGATGTTTTTGTTTCTTTTGTTTCATTTTTTTTATTTGTCACATATTCTACCCTGCGATAGGGGAATGTGTCAGCTACACGTTCCTTAAGTATATAAATCCCTATCCCTATTTGGCCAAGCATCTTCTACAACAGCGGATCTTAAACTCTTGTAACACAGGAGCTGAAAATTACAGGACGATCTCAATATATATATAATACATGTAATTTTTTTACACAAGGGTAGATCAATATATAGGGTAAAAATCAGAACTTATAGCAAGAAAACATGTAGGGACCAACACCAATCCCAACCCCTTGAAGGATGCGCCCCTAATTAGCCGTCTGTAGCTGAGAAAGAAAATCTGGGTGGATTGTCTTTCTTCGCCTATAGTTTTTGCATTAGGGATGGCAAAAACATAAAGGATCTTTATAATTGTTAGTTGGTGTAGCTTGAAGTAATAATATCACATTATGTTTTTTGGTTAAGAAACATCTTTTTGGGTAATTAAATTTTAGAGTAAACTGCAGTTTTGGTCCCTGTGTTTTGATATCATTAACAGTTTCAGTCTCACTTTAACAGTTTTGGTCCCTGTGTTTTTATTTTCTAACAGAAATGGTCCCGAACACTAACTCCATCCAATTTTCCGTTAAGTCTCTCTCACATACGCAGTAAATATGTCATTTATACACTAATTTTGACATGCGACTAAATAAAAATGTTAACCTACATGATGACCTAGATAAAAGATGGAGAGAAATGACATTTTTACCCCTCAAATGAGGGGCGCGTGTGAGAAACTTAACGGAAAACTAGATGGAGTTAGTGTTTGGGACCATTTCTGTTAGAAAATAAAAACACAGGGACCAAAACTGTTAAAGTGAGACTAAAACTGTTAATAGTATCAAAACACAGGGACCAAAACTGCAGTTTACTCTAAATTTTATATTATGGCAATATATGTCTCCTGTTAAATCGTGCATGTCATGTCAATAGTTTGTACCAAACATCACTTGTAGTTGTAGTGGATCCCATGAGAAGTTGAGAACGACTTACATCTAATAGACTAATAGTGTGGGGATAAAAAAAAGATTATTGTTAAATTGAAAACTACTAAAAAATGAATGATATTTTAAAAAGGAGCACTAAAATTCAAAACTTAAAATATATAAATGCTAAAACTTATGTCTTTTGCATCCATTACTATTTTTTAAAATAATTAGATAGATGCGCTAGCTCGCGTAATGCGGGAGAGTTTTGTTTTGCGGTTTGGTTTCTAGGGCCGGTGACTTCATACCAAGCTTTAAGTTCATGATTTATAAAGACCGACATGTTTCAAGGATAAAACCTAAATAAAGAGGAAAGACTTGTAACGGCCTAACATGTGAATTTCTGGCGAGCCATGAAAGCCTCGTCTGCTCGTCTCCTATCTAACTCTAATATAAGCGTAGCATATTGTTCTTTTTTTCCTGATACGACATATGTAGAGATGATGGTTGCTCATTTGCTTTGACTCTCGAGGGATAAATGCAGAGGGGAGGAAGACGACGGCATTATCAAAATATAGGATGGGTAAAAAACCTAAAATAACCCTAACCGCTGTTTCACTATTTATAACATAAGGTTTTCAATATAAGAGGCTGTTTGGTAGCATCTGAATAACTTCTGAATAACCAGTAAAAATATACCTCTTAATGGTTCAAAAATCCATTATAAAGTAAGTTTTAAAAATATGATGAATTAGGTATATTCAGTACTATGTAAATATATGTAGTATTTTTTTTAATATTGCATGTGTACTGCATGCACGTATGCATTATCAAATACTATATAGTATCATACTACTACGTATATTCAGTACTATGTAAATATATGTAGTATAAAAAACTTACAACATATAAATTTTTTTAAATAACAATATTATTATAATATGATTAAAGATATTAAAATTTATGATTTTTTTTAGATTTAAAAAATAATAGTGACATAAGAAAAAGTTATAAATATTTAAAGAAATTTTTTTTTTCTAGATCTCAAAGTTAATTTTTCTATAAACTCCACGCAATAGCAATAAACACATTAACAATAAAGGCTTGAGAAGGTCAAATATAATATATTTATTACTTTATTAGCGCATGTGTTGTGTTTATGTAGAATATTAACTAACTTTAAAATAGATTACGACCAAATGGTAACCATATATCGTATCCTTGCAAGTTACAATCATACCGATTATCTATTGGGCTTTGTTGCAATTTGGGAATATCATCGGAATCGGAAGATTTAGGTCCGGTTTGTTTACCTATGAACAGGTTTGAATCTGAGCAATTCAGATGGTTCGTTTAGATAAGAGTGTTTGGTTGGCGCACGATGTCTGATCGAATAAGGCATTATGCTTCTGAGCGAATCAAACATAGGTGAATGGCGCCTGAAGGAGAGGGCGACGAGGAAAGGGACGAAGTAGCGACCATATGCTGTGAAAAAAAATAAAATTAAACCAAAAGTCGTGTAAAAATTTTTTATAACAAAAACCTCTCGTACGGACACGAGTTTTCGGAGCTACGTTCGTGTCATGCATGGGTAGGTGCTAAAGTAAATTGTAACACAAGAACTTAACAGATCATGAAGGTTTGTATATATAAGCTAACAATGTTTTTGTTTCCACTCTAATGTGGGACAAAGTGAATGAAAAAAAAAATTAGAATCTCATTCATATGTCCAACCAAACATTATCTCTTAACCATTCAGTACTTAATCATTCAAACATCTTAACCATTCAGACTTTTTAACCATTCAACACTTAACCATTCAACACTTACTAAACAGTCTCTTAACCATTCAGACCTGTTAACCATTCAGCAATTAATCATTTAACATTTACCAAACTGTCCTTTAGACATTTAGTGGCTTAATTGAAACAATAGGAACAATTGGACTTTTGAGAAGAAAAGGTGTAACATGAATAACTTGTTCATACGAACTAAAGGGATTCATAGGATATAATCGGATTTTTGTGCTAGGTTTCAGTTTTCTTTTGTTTTCCTGCTGGTCTTTTCGATGTTTGATGCTATTTAAAAAAATAAATAAATTGATAACCATGGTTTAACATGAATACTATTATTTTACATAATTCTAATTTTATTCTAATTTTAAAGGTTGGTTATCTCCAACCTTTAAAATTATTAATTTGCTCTTATTTCAATTTTATAGTTTATCTTTTATCTTAGTTAATTTTACATTTTTGACCCCAACTCAACTTTGATATATTTATGACTTTAACTTTTTATTTTACTTTGACATATTTACAACTTTGACCCCTTATTTTACCTTGGCATGTTTACGACTAACTCTTTGGGTTTGACTTAGTCATCATTTTGACATATATGCCCGGTTTTTATATGTGACGCGTTACGTCCTTACACTGTACGTGAGAGACATAATACATTTTTAATTAACGCGTATGACGAAGTCACATACGTAAGACCGGCCGCCGCATCGCGCAACCCGATCTTTATATCTTGTTGTATACTGTAGTTTTATGTATCTTAAGATAACCAAATAAAATGTATCTTACAATTACTAGTTTTAGGGCTTTCATAGTTTGATTTGAAGGTTTTTAGAACAAACCGTAAGTCTAACATTAGTAACAAAATAAAAAATGGGTCGCATCCAACTATAAGGTGCATAACTTAGCTCTCGCATTAATCAGTGTCCAGAGAGGGGCCGTATCGCTTCACGATTTGATGTACGCCACCCTACCTTACACTTGTGCAAGAGGTCATGTCCCACCAATAGAACACATGACCTTAAGGTCATAATTCACAATCTTATCATGTACTCCAAAACCTGCCCGCTGTAACATATAATTGTATTCATCCAAACCAAACTATTGAAACCAAACCAAAACCAACCTATCGCTAACCTAATGTCACAATCTATACATTGACCAATAAACTGCATTGAAATAATCGATAGCACAAGTTTCTTTTTCAAATGAACACCATGCTTCTTTTTGAACATCTATGACAATTTGGACTCAACGACATGTCTCTCATTGCTCAGTTATGTCCATATCTCAAAAGAGATTAAAATTGCCAATTGTTGGTTTACACTCAAGGATGATGCCAACCGTTCCAAAAGAAAATCAACTAGCACATAAAACTCTTTGAATTGCATATGCCTGAATAGCTTAATGATAACCTGTTTTAATGTCTTCAATATTTTGAACCTACTACTCCAAACACAAGTGGGTTACCAATAGACCATCAACCCCACTAGCAATCTAGCATATATATATTTTATGTAAGTAAGATTTGAACTTATAACTTTCGGATATTAGAGTTTTTCACCACACTAGTAGGTCCCGAAGGACAAAATGACCTAACGCTATCCTGTTTCGGTCATGGCTCAGTTCCAAAATCACAACAAAATTAGGAAACCGACCTTGTTTTAATATTTACTGTCACTTTATTTAAAGGGGTAACTTTATAAAAACATAACCAAGTTTCAATTTTGTTCCAATTAAGTCACTCAAAGTTTATTTTGTTTTAATTTGATAACTTAACTTTAAAAAGTGTTCTAATCCTAGATAGTTAACTTGATTCTTATTTTTTAATATTCAATCTAAAATAAAAATATTCACTAAAAAGTTTATAAATTAAAAAAAGAAGTATAATAAAAAAGTATTATTGAGTAACGATCAAATCTTCAGGAAATGATGATGTACGATGATTCGAGGAAGCTATCATATATGTAAAGAATATTATGAGTTTGGAAAATGGAACTGTAGATAACTAGATGTATGAAATAAAATTATCATCATCAAAATAATGTTTATTATAACCATCATCATCATCATCCCTTTCACCCCAATATTCAAGAAACACATAACAATTATGTATTAGACTCTTAAAAAAAATATAATCATCATAAAAGTATTTTGATGCATTTTGTGAATTCGTATAATACGTTTATAGTAATCATCAACATAAGTATCATCAACAATTGGCATCATCATCGTAATATGATAGGTTTGTGTATTCTCAATGTGTATGGATAAGTCTATGAATTTTTTATTTGAATTTATTATAAATAAGAATTATCTTTTACCTATTGTTCAAGTCAATTATCTAGGATTGAAACATATTTTAAAGTTAAGTTATGTAATTGAAACAAAATAAAGTTTGAGTGACTTAATTGCAACAAAATTAAAACTTGATTATGTTTTTATGGCATTTTCCCTTATTTAAATACTAAGTAATGGTTAACTAAAAAATGTATACTCAAATGATTCACAGGCCCACATAAAATTATTATTTTTGGGTCAATTCTTTTCAAGCCTAAACTCTAAACATTTCAAGACCGAATGTAAAACCAAAGACCAACTCATAACCGAAGCGATACATGAAACTGAAAACCAACCCATAACTGAGTTAGACACATACATAAAACCAAAACCGACCAATTTCGTAAAACGAAAATCTGTGTTTTGGTTTGGTGTGAACCCAAACCAACCCATGCATACCTTACACCACACTAACATGGTTAGAATTGCCCAATCACATGTGAACAAAGTGACCTCAAAAGTCAAAACTAAGTCTCAAACGGGCCATACGAATTGGCTTATTGAATAGATTTAAGAGTAAATTACATTTTTTGGCCTTTATAATAAGTCAAATTACGGATCGTGGCCTTTATTTTAAATTTTTGCACTGATTGGCCTTTATATAAATTTTTTCACGGTTTTAGGCCTTTAATCTAACTGACGTTAAGTTTTTCCGTTAAATCCCCTCATGTGCATTGCACATGAGGGTATTTTGGTCATTTTACCATTAAAGGACCAAACTTGTAACAAATATTATTATCATTATCATCTTCATCTCCACCACCATCCTCTCCATAACCACTACCATCACTACCGCCACCACTACCACCACCATCTCCGGCGAACATCAATCATCATCATCCTCGTAACACTACAAAACATTGATGATTTTTATGAAGAAAAAAAGTGATACTAAAAAATTTCCGTTGACAAATGAGATAAAAATGAAGAATTAGAATTGATTAAAAGTACATTTAAGCAATATATTCAGTTAAATTACATGAAGATAAAGGTTAACGCTCTAAAAGCATTCAAATTGAGTCTGTGAGTGAGTTTGAAACCAAATATTAACGTTCTAACATGGCATCAAAAAACGGAAGATACTAATTCACAAACACAAATACTAATAAACCAAAAAATCTATAAATCAATTCAATTTCAATTTTGTGGAATCATTATTACAACAAATCGATTCCAAAAATATCACAAAAAATTGATAAAAACAGAGCAGACAAATATGGCAGCCATTAACGAGCAACAGCTCTGTAACAAAACAGAACAAGAACGTTCACGCACACGCTTCTCTTCAATTACATACCATTGCAAAGAAAACATCAATTCCGGCGACTGAAAATATCCATTCTCCGGCGGCTTCTTCTGCTTCAATTCAGCAGCTTTCTTCTACGGTGCCGCCGGACATTTCACGCCACCAGATGGATCGTGTACGTGACGGTGGTAATGGTGGTGGTCACCGGAAATGAATGTGATAGTGGCGGCGGTGGTAACGGTGGTTGTTACGGGGATGAAGAAGATGATGATAATATTATTAGACTAATTTATATTTTTTTGTCCTTTAGATGCAAAATGACCAAAATACCCTCATGTGCATTGCACATGAGGGGATTTAACAGAAAAACTTAACGTCAGTTAGATTAAAGGTCCAAAACTGTAAGAAAAATTTATATAAAGGCCAACCAGTGTAAAAATTTAAAATAAAGGCCACGATTCGTAATTTGGCTTATTATAAAGGCCAAAAAATGTAATTTACTCTAGATTTAATTCCCTTATAAACCTATTGTCATAAACAAAAATATAGCTATTACAGTTTTAATCAAGAATAAAAATACAATTTCCTATAATGGGATGAATGCCTTAACTTGTAAACTAATCAAACACAACAAAAATGGGTTCCTAACAAAATTTCATACCTTTAGGTTCTTACCAATAATTCTCAACTTCTCCATGACTGACCGAATACGTTCTGATATGTCGATGTAGAGACATCTTTGTGCTGCCTCATCCAACGAACCAAGAGGCGGCCAGCCCTCTTTTGAAAAAGAAGATGAATTTCTAGATGTCAATATAGCCGTCTGTTTTAACTTGGCAATGTCAAATTCAATTGGCTCGCCAACAATTATCTTTATCTCCTTATTCCATAATGGGAAAGGAGGTCGCCTGCCAAATACATATTTTTCAGGCATCACCTGTAAATGAATTTATGTACTATAATTAAACTGATGAGCTTTGGTATGACTTCCATCTTGCGGAAGAAAAGAGTATATCCTGCTGTTTGGTACTTTGGTTATTCAGTTGCCAGCTTTTTTTGGTTAGTTAGATGGGTCATATACATTTTGTGTGTGGGTGTGTCTTTATACATACACATATCACTCACTTTTTATACACACACATCACTTTCACTTTTTACACACACATAACTTTCACTTCTAAGACTGACACAAGCATCACATATACAATTGAGAATTTCTTTTAACTAAATGCTCTCTAATTCCATCTAGTGTTGAATGACTGACTCATTATCATGCTGTTGTAGAAATAATATAACAATGAAATCAATATTTCGGGGTAATAACTATAGGGGGCAATTTTAATCTTGTTAGGTGTAGCTATTTTGTAGTATATGGTGGTTTCTTAGGGGTTAAGGTGTACTTTGTACATATGAGGGCTTAACCTCACAATTGCAATATCAAGTAAATATATTACAAAATCTGATTCATAACATGGTACCACACTTACTGTTTCAAATTCTACTGAAGGCTCCTATTCAAATTTTCCAGATTTGATCAAAAGCCTTACGTTGCAACATGTTCCTGAGTCAAGAAAAGATCTCATGTTTGCTATACTAGAAAACACACACTTTGAATCATGACTCGCGGTGTCCGATATCATAAACTCAATACATCATGGGGAATGAACTTTGAGTCCAGGATTTGAAGTCTGTTATGACCACTTGCTTCTTTGGCGAGAAAGATATTACAAGATTCTACCAAGATTTTTCTAGGCAAGCTTCATCTGCTTCTAGTATTGCTACAACAGTACAACAGTCACGTATATCATGTACTTGTTTGTTTGACATATAACTAGGAGCAACGATTTTATATCCAACCTTAAAACCAATGTACGTCATAAACCTATTGGACACGGTAAAGGATTTTCATGTCCCATTATGGGCATAATAACAATCAGTGATTGATTCTTTATGTTCCAAAATTTTCAAACTCTAATATTCGCTAGTCAAATTACCAGAAACATAACTGTATTGCAACATTCTTTCCCATGTATTGCATTTTCAAGAACTGGTCACCAACAAGACTAGTGGATCTGGTTTTGAGGTTTTTATCGATAGTCTATTGCAAGCGTGATCCATCTGAATCTCTTGATGCTCTGATCTAGCATTTCAATGCACTATGCCAACGGTTTTCATCCGTACTAATATTTGCTCCACCTTTAAGTAACTTGTTTCCTTGTTAGTATTTTCTTTAGACAATGGTCAATTAGATTCTAATTTGTTGAAAAAAGGAGAAGCGAATATATCACCAAACCAAGCGAATATATCACCAAATCTGATTCGTGAAAAAAGGTCAATTAGATTCTAATTTGTTGACAACGGTAAAACACAAACATAGTTATAAATGCAGGTTGAATGGTTCAAATGGTTTAAAAGCCATCCAAAGTATAATCAAGGGCTTACATATTTACAAACTGATTTTCCTAAAAGATGGGATCAATACTCATAGTTATGTATCATATTTAACATTTAACTATTTATGAAATTCTAAATGTACGCAGCATATATAGAGACACAAAATCAAGGTTACACATCCACCCAACCTAAACTTTAATCCATCCCGAATTTTTAACCAGTTTAGCTGGTTAGCCAACCCATCAGATATACCAATGGTAATAACTAATCAAAAACCGTCTTTGTATAGTCCAGTTAGTACGCCATATCATGCCAGGAACATAGAAATGCCTTATAAAAATGTTCTAGAGTGTGTATTATATATAAGGAGAGAGAAATTACCTTCTCGAAACCATGATGAACAATTGGCAAGACTATTGGGGTTACATGGGAACGGGCAATGAGACTCGCGGTTCCCCACTTCAGTCGTCCTATTGGTTCATCTTCTTGGTAGACTTTTCCTTGAGGAAATGTATGTAGCTGTCCAACCAAAGAGATTTAAGTTAGCAGCAAAAAGTACACCACATTGCTTTTTGTGAAGTAAATTTCTAAAAAGATATAATAGAGATTAAGTTTCACAGTGTACACAACCAAACAAGGACTTGGACATAATACTAACACAAAAAACGCCAACAATGGAAAACTGATAATACTCATGATCAACAAGTCAATGATGACATGAATAACTGGTTTATGTATGTACACAATCGGCCTTCGCTTTTTGAGGCTTCCTCTACCCACATCTCTATGCGCCCGCAGCACTTCCATATGGAGAAAGATAGGCTTACCATGTTCCATCAATAGCACCTAACCTATGCCGATTTTGGCGGACCGTGCTCCACCCCGGTGAACTCATGCGGTTCCGACGTGCCCAGAGGCCAGAGGCGAATCCGTTCACAGTCCGTAGGACCAACACCATTCGAAGGTGGGCGGCCCACCCCGCCTAGAACAGTTATGTTTGACTGGGCTTACACACATTCGCTCACTTACGCTGTCCCCCCTCAGCTCACCCTAGCCCCCGGCCTTTTGCTCTTCTAACGTGTCCACAGAGAAATATATATGTAAATATCTAAAATTGACCGCAATAATTGTGGAAAGAAAGAAAATACATAAATATAGAGAAAATACCCATTCGCCATCACTTAACCGCTCAAGAGCTTCTGTCATGTGTTCCTGATATATTCCGCCACCCCTGGTAATTGGAATGCATTTTCCTGCAGTTTTTTACAGTTATAAAGCTGAAGCAAGATTTACAATTCAAGAAAAAATAACAGATGGATCAACAAAATGTGACTGCAAAGCACATGAAATCACAGCAGATCAGTGTTAAACGACCGCCTAGAAGTACCACTGTACCAGCTGAGAAAATCAACATTTCTCTTTTATTTTTCACATTTATAAGTTCATAAATGAGGTAACTAACTAAACCATGAGACAAACTAACAGACGACCTTTCAGGCCCAGTTGTATTATGTATATATCAACGAAAGCATCCAACAGAATGTGGGTTTGTATTTGCAACAAACTATGTTACTTCCAACCAAAAAAAATATAAGACTCAAATAGACCTGACACTTAAAGCACATAAGATCCTTAGAATAAAATATGGAAGTGTACAGCAAAACAAGTATGCGTACAAATACAATTAGAATATTAAAAGTGCCTTTAGTAAATAAAATCATGCTTAATAGTAACCTATCATTCCAAACTAGTTGAGGTCAAGCAAATGAGGAAAAAGATTGGTTAAATATGAAAGCCAAGAAATCATAAAAGGAGAAACCCTTTAGGGTTCTGGAATTTGTATTGATGTCTTTCAAGGCACAGTTAATAAATTCCAAGTATTTTGTGATACTTTAATCATGCAAATCTCTGTCAACTAACTTTCCGCTATGCCAAACATGACCACCCTCTATCTTTCCTAGACTTCAACCATCCTCTTCTAATTGGTGCATTCGAATTGGAGATGATCAAACCACCTTTATTTGTATTGTGTAAGCTTCTAATGTCAGTGAAAAGTTGGTTATTAACATACTAGTTAAAAAATGATTTTTCATGGCTTCAACTTCTTGATAATAAATCAATCCTGTGTGCCAGCTTGCAAAAAAGCCAAACAAATGTGTTCCTCATAATTCTATAGTATCAAAGATGTAATATTTAGCAAATCTATTAAACACAAAGTAAAAAAAATTAATAGCAGAACATCCTAATTCCTAATGAAGCCAATATAGCAAGAGGCAGAAAAGTCTAGTGAAAACCTTTTATCGTTTACTGCTCTAATTCATATGCATCCCATCATCTGAGATGTTATCAAACAAAAGGATAAATCAAATACACACAACTTGTATCAATTCGTTGGTTCAAACCACATCAGAATATACCATAATATAAACATCATAAAACCATAGAACTTAAAAAATGTACCATATAAACAAATTGTCACACACCAAGCCTGAAAAAATACGAAAGGACCATATTCGTGAAGCAAATGTCTTCAGCAGTTAGTACCCATCGTTGCAGCTGCGCATTACACGTAGGAAAACCTTTAAATCCCCACATAACTGGATCATCCAACCTGCAATCATCAACATCAACATCAACAAAACATAATAACTAGACCGAGTAACAATTAGTCCCACAAATACACAATTTAGGGCTTTAAAATCAAAATCAGAAAACCTAGTGACAATTGAAATAAATCTTATGCAATTGAACTGGATACAATCAACTAATCAAGCCTAATTATATTTTTATATTGTGATCAACTGATTATGAACTGAAATTGAAGAAAAAGTTAGGGTTTAAGTGACTAACGTAGACATGTGATTGCTAACGGTGATCAAAGGCACACCGGGAGGTCGAGATCTGACGAGATCGAGGAGAGTATCGGCGTTGTGAACGGAAGTGGAGTTGAGAAGAACTGCAACTGCTTTGGCGAATGTTCCGACCGCCATTATCACCGTCTTCCTTGGTAACCCTTGCAGGTGATTTGCTTTGCTCGCCCACTCCATTTTGCGCACCATAGCTGTGTTGTTGGTGATAACAACCACCGGAGATAACAGATGTTGATTAACTAGGGCAAAACTGAAACTGTTAGTCTGTTACTGTTGTCTGTTCAATGTGCCAAACTGCCAATGATGAAGATCAAATTGTATGAATTTTTTGGTTGAAGAAGAAAACTGATATAGAAAAAATTAGTGTTTGATAGTGTTTTTAATCTAGAACAATTCCTTGTAGAAAAAATTAAAATTTCATGAGAGAAAACTAAAGTTTTGATTACTATGTTCGATACTTTTAGTTTTATTTTAAGACTTATTAAATTTAAACATCTTTAACTATTGGTTATTGGCCGTTGTCACTTTTAAGTATCAATTTGGCCAATAACAATCTCAACTAAATACTTTGGTGTCCGTATCATCAAAAGTTAACCAAATCACTAACGCCGTTAAGTTTTGCTGACGTGGCACGGTGACGTGTCCTATCTCTCCTTACGTGGCACGGTGATGACGGCCAATGATCAATAGTTAAGGGTGTTTAAATCCAATAAGACAATAACACATTATTTATCTATATTTAACTAGGAATTGACCTGTGTCACGTGATGCGACGACCGGGTTTTAGTTGGTGCATATGTCGTGTCATATTTGTGACTTCGTTACATGCGTTACGTTATTGATTATTTCATGCACGTTCTGGTGTAGTATAATGCCTCGTACCTTGCAATGTAACGTGTCAAAGTAATTAAACGCTTCCATCACCAGCAAGAACAAAAAGCGAGAAAGGGGGTCGCCCTGTCTCGATCCTCTTTTCAAGTGAACTTCCGAGTAAGCGACCTATTTAATAAAATTGATGACTGGGCGGAATTAAGACAACATTTAATCCATAAACACCATAAAAGCGGAAATTTATTTATACCATTATATTGTAAAAAAAATCCTAGTTAACAGTGTCATATTGGATCAAGTGGTCATGATGTGCATTAAACATCTACACGAGGGCTGAATATTTTTATTTTTTTTCTTCTTTTTAAACTTTTTTTCTTTGTATATTCTTTTGTTTTAGTTAGTTTTTTAATTACTTTGACGGCATTACGTTGCAAGGTACAAAACATAATATTACACCATAACGTGCAAGAGATAATCAATAACATAACGCATGTAACGAAGTCACAAATATGACACGACATATGCACCAACTAAAACCTGATCGTCGCATCACGTGACACAGGTCAATTCCTAATTAAATATAGATAAATAATGGGTTATTGCCTTATTGGATTTAAACATCCTTAACTATTGATTATTGGCCGACATTACCGTGTCACGTAAGGAGAGATAGGACACGTCACCGTGCCACGTCAGCAAAACTTAACGGCGTTAGTGATTTGGTTAACTTTTGATGATACGGACACTAAAGTATTTAGTTGGGAGTGTTATTGGCCAAAGTGATACTTGGAGGTGACAACGACCAATGACTAATAGTTGGGGGTGTTTAAATCCAATAACCCTTATTTTAATAGTTGGTTCTTATGTTTTTTATTTTCTAACATAAATAGTTCTATACACTAAATTCATCTAATTTTCTGTTAAGTTTCCCTCACATGCGGAGTAAAAATATCAATTCTCTCGCTCTTTTTGACATGCGTCTCAATAAAAAATAAAAAGAGTAAACTACAGTTTTGGTCCCTGTGTTTTGATACCATTAACAGTTTCAGTCCTACCTTAACAGTTTTGGTACATGTGTTTTTATTTTTTAACATAATTGGTCCTGAACACTAACTTCATCCAATTTTTCGTTAAGTCTCTCACACGCGCCTCACATCTTAGGGGTAAAAATGTCATTTCTCTTCTTTTATCTAGGTCATCATATAGGTTAACATTTTTATTGAGTCGCATGTCAAAAAAAGCGGGAGAAATGACATTTTTACTCCGCATGTGAGGGAGACTTAATGGAAAATTGGATGAAGTTAGTGTTCGGGACCATTTCTGTTAGAAAATAAAAATACAGTGACCAAAACTGTTAAGGTGAGACTGAAACTGTTAATAGTATCAAATCACATGAACTAAAATTACAGTTTACTCCAATAATAAAAATGTTAACTTACATGATGACCTAGATAAAAAGAGGAGAAGAAATGATATTTTTAACCCTAAGATGTGAGGCGCGTGTGAAAGAGTTAACGGAAAACTGGATGGAGTTAGTTTTCGGGACCATTTATGTTAAAAATAAAAACACAAGGACCAAAACTGTTAAAATAGAACTAAAACTGTTAATGGTATCAAAACACAAATACCAAAACTGCAGTTTACTCATTTCGTAATTTGTTTTTCAACCAATTTAAAAATTAAACTACATTTCTTTCACAAATCTTAACCATTTTGTAAATCTATCAGTTTTTAAGTTATTTTTAATTAGAAATATTTTATATAATAATTATTTAATCTATTATTTTTTCTAAAACTTTAATTTTTAAATTTATCTATTTTGAGTTTTCTTTTGTTAATTAGTTTTTTCCTTGGTATTTTTGCAACTAAAATAATTTTTTTAAGTTTTTTTATTGTTTTTTCCAACTATCACGAGATTTTCGAGTAATAACGATTCCAAAGAATACGAGTGACAATATATCAAAAGAATACTCACAGATACCAAAATTTTAATTTTGATGATTGTCACTCGTATTCTTTATAATTCTTGTTATTCGAATAATTAATGATATATGAAAACATATCTTAGTAAAATCGCAAAAAAAAAACGAAGAAAAAAACTAATGAAACACAAAAAAAACATCTTAGAAATAAAAATGCAAGAAATGAGTAATAATACATCATAAAACTAGTTAAAATGACTAAATATGCAACTTTTCAAGTTTTTTATAATGCAATGTTAAAGTATCATTAAATAAACTATTTTCAATAAAATAAATCAAAATGTATACATTTGCATGAGGTTTGGAGAGAAAAGATGCAATTAAAAAAAGATCTGGAAGAACAAATATTCAATTAAATTTGTGAGCCGGTTAACTATGTAATTAAATAAGTTTAAAAGATGCAATATGTCATTATCCCTTTAATTTTTATCATTTGATGCTTATTGCTTTGATTTGATGGAATTAGAGCATTCACAATTAGCAATTATTTTTATCCCTATAATTACGTTAAAGTAACTATATTTTCTCTTTTGTTAAATTAAATAATAATTTTTTTCATTTATTATTACAGTTTTTCTTTTATTTATTCACCACTTTTTTAAAAAATATTAAAATGTTATATCGGCTGAATAATATCTTTTCAAACATATAGTTTCTTTCTCATTAACCATCAAATTTTTTCTCCATTCTCCACTCACAACAGCCCTAAATTATAAAACCACACTTACAAATATTTGATTCATCTAATGTAAATACCCTTATAATACATCTATTTATGTTTCTAAGTGCTAAATAATCAAATTATTGTAATATATAATTCCATTGGACCTCAAGTATGGTCTATTGTTAGCAACAAAACAATAATGTAGGGTTCATAGTTAACGATCAAAATCAATGCCGAGTCAAGTCTTAGGCTCGACGAAGTATTAATACGTGACATTTCATGAGGTGAAAGACAATGTTGTTCAGGTCAAATAAAGATTTTTTGCTTAAAACAAAATCTATTTCATATTTTTAGTCTAATTCTAGGGGTTTTAATTGTAATTTCTTTATTCGTGTTTTAGACCAACTCTAAGAACTTAACTCTAATTAGGTCAATTGAAAGTATGTGTTATTACACCAACTTAACCATTTTAACAATGTACGCCTTCACTCTTTACTTTAGCCACTCTAACAGATCCATCACCCGACCAGGTTGTTCTTCCTATTTCAACGTACCCACCTCTTAATTTGGGGTCACACATTTTGGAGAATGTACAAAGGCAAAGAATGTGGTCTGGTCTCTCTTCCTCAATTGAACACCATGCCCACGAGGATTAAAAGCCCTATGTTTGTTCCTGGTGAGATTAACAGGATTAAACAAATTGGATCGATCTTTGATCTAGGGTTTGTATAGGATAAATGGATGGTTAACTTAAAATAGATAAAACTAATTCCAGTTGAATTCTTAATCAAAAGTAGCATCTGGTATGGTGGTTTGTACTTATGTTGTGGACGGTTTGGTCGAGGGTTCGAGTCCCATTGCACCCATTTCTTTAATTTTCATATTTTACACATTTTTAACATTAAACTTTGATTTTTTAAAACCTAAATAATACCTTTTAAATTAAATATACTTTAAAAAGCATAAAAATTTATATAGTTCAAATACATATATACAAATAGTATTATTTTAAGATTCCAAATATTGTTTCGCGAAAAACTAAATATGGACTTGTATAAAATATACGTAATACGGAAATACAATAACGTTTTGTATAAAATTCAATTTGCATTTTAAAACCCTAATTTTCAATTTGTAATTTAAAACCTTAAAATCCTAAATCCGAAACCCTAGATTTTCTGATTTTGATTCTTGTTGCTATATTATTGTTTCGTTTCTAAGTTATGGTTTTTCCCAATTAATTAGGTGATAATAATATTTGGGCAACCCTCGGTTCTCTTTAGTTGCGTTTCTATTGTTTCGGTTACTTTGGCATTTCAAGGTGAGTAAATTCACTCCCCTTTTTACTTTTACATTTTGGGGCTGAAATATGTTCAATTACTATACAATGTTTTCAGTTTTCTATTTGTTTTTCAAATGAGATCATTAAATGTGTTAGTCTTGTTCCGCGGCAAGATGCAATCCTTATGTGGTAGTTTAAAGTAGTATTGTTACTTAGTAATCTCACCGGTACAATGTTAGCGCTAATGGTTTGACAAACCCACCTACATGTATTTCAAAATAGGTGATTTAAACCCGGTCATTCAATGTTTCTAGTTACTATTCAATGTTACGAGTTGCTATACGATGATACAAGTTGATATGCTATGTTGTTATGCTATATCCCTAAGTTGCTAAACAATTATTGATAACCTATATCGAGACGGTTACGTGACGGTTGCTAGAAGGTTATCTTTAATTCATAACATGAGTTGATTCCTCATGACAAATGGTTACAGGCTACTATACAATGATGGTTTCGATGTGTGTTCAAGGTGTCATGGTCGAGAATGATATGAAATAGCTATGCATGTAAGATTGCGCATCATATTATGATGATCTCGGATTTCTATATTATTATGTATTCAAATTGTGGTTTACTCACTAGCTTTAAATAGCTAACTTTATTTTTACATTCAGGTAATGCTTGATATTATTTTGCTGCTTTGCCAAGACTTAGGATTGCCTTGGACCTAGTTAAATAATAAATACAAGTGCAATTATTGTTTATGTTTTATAAATTTTGTCATTTATATTTAAGACTCATGTTCCAAATGTATTAATCATTATTTGGCTTAATAAATAATTACCATGTGCTTTAGTTACTATTGATATCTAGTTCTCTTGACAGCCCGGTGTTTCCGTCGTCGGGCAGGGTGACACACTTCGTCACATGTGTTGATAAAAAAAGTCTCATGTCTCGTACGTCACGTCGCAAAACCGTAATGTGTCACATGTTTAAAAGCGATGAAATATCAAAAGTTAGAGGCCAAAACGATAACCATGTAAAATCCAGAATGTTGAAGTCGTACTATATGTCCAAGTAGAGTAAGAGATCAAAGTCAAAAACTCATCAGAGGCTAAAATGACAATTAGTAAAAGTCGAGTATTAAAACCGAAATACGTCAAAAGTCGGGATTTAAAACCGTAAATACGTAAAAAAAAACTAAATCGCTACGCGGCAACACGTGATTGGCTGGTGCTTTGCACCGACCTTATGTAATAGTAAGTATATAAATTTGGATTTCAAAATTTCAATAGTTTAGAACATATGTTTATATGTATGAAAAACTAAATCGCTACGCGGCAACATATGCTTTGCACCGACCTTGTGAATTGAAAGTTTAATCATATTTAATTAATATTATATGTATGAAAAACATATGTTTACTCACTAGATAATTTCTTAGCTGATCCATTTACTTTTCACATGATTTAAGAAAATGCAGTTTAGTGATAATCAAAATGTTTCATACATAAGATATGGTTGGACCTCGATCATTAAAGAATTTATTTAAATATGTTGTATTGTGTATTTATTTGATACTTAATGCTTTGTAACAATGTAATTTGAATTAAATGATATTTCAACCATTTTATATAGTACCATAAGCTACGAGCAATCTAATCACTTTCGTCCGCCTTGAAGATTTCGTCATCCCTTAGTATCAGAGCCATGATTATAGGGATTTAAGTTATTAGAAAATAAAATGACATAGTTTTTAACTAAGCACCTAAACATGAGTCATCTTATGTCACTACATGTTATTTGCAATTAAGAATTTTATTCATGATTTTCAAATTAATTCCTCAAATTTCAATTTTGGTATTTATATTCATGGTTAAAAATCTCGTCAAATTCTAAGTCTCATAACTAAACACCTGTAATACCAGAAGGGTGAGTGCATGTACCTTAAGGTGTTTAGTCTAGAGAATATATTCATATAGATCCAAATCTACTGATGTATCCGTTATCTTACCTGTGAACCATTAGAATGAGTGTTCACTTTAGGTTAGATAGATTCGTATTTTGTATCAAATAAGAAATTTACACCTCCATACACCATTAACCATTTTACCACAACTACCACCACTTAAGCCAACCAACCCACCTACATGTTAACTCAGCATAATAACTAGTTTCTTTACCTTACCCTACCTAATTTCTTACCCCTAGCTAGCTCTCACATATTATAACTCTCCCACCTCAACTGGTTGGCCTTTAATAGGTAAACAAAGCAGGTTGATAGTAACCCTAGCTAACACCAACCCTAATATATACCACAACCCATAAATGCATATATGCTAGCAAACCCTCTATGTTTTGTTAGTTGCACATTTATATCAAGATTTAGACTAGTGCACTCTTTGCATAAAGATACACATACACATTTGTACGTATACATCTCATGAACCATCTAAAGCCCACTTCTGCAAATTCATGCCCACTTACACCCCTCACCTTCTTACAACGATCTGTCACCGTTTATGGCGATTGTACTTCCATTGTATACAATGGCACCACCTTTACATGGGCAGACACAGGCCGCCGCTGTTTGCAGGCGGCCTCTGCCCTTGTTGGACTAGGCATTTGCAGAGGAGACGTTGTGTCTGTTTTAGCACACAACGTCCCTGCAATGTATGAGCTACAGTTTGCAGTGCCAATGTCTGGCGCTGTACTCAATAATCTCAATACACGTCTTGATGCTCGGACAATTTTTGTCATGCTCCAACATTCCGAGTCGAGAATGTTGTTTGTTGATGTCCATCTTCGGGTTCTTGCGTTGGCGGCGGTGGCTAGGTTTCCGCCAGGGGTGCGGCGGCCGGTGCTTGTTCTCATTAGGGATGTTGGTGAGGACAATGATGGTGATAAAGAAAAATTGGCAGGTATGAACTTAATTATAAATTTAAATATAAGTGGTATTTTATTTAGGTTTTAAATGGTGTTTCGAATGTGAGCATATCTTAACTTTTATATATCTTAACTTTTATGATGTGAACTATTAATAATCAAGTTGTAGTAAAAGATGTTGGTGAAAAATTGATTACGGTACAACTATAATTGAAATGGATAATAGATAACTTTTTTAGGGGTGTAAGTTTATTTTCCAAAAAAAAGGTTTTTGATCCTTTGTCGACTTACCAAGATTATTTGAAACATATATTCTGTAAGAGTAGACGGAGTGGATGTGGGGTGGGTGTGGCCCCGAATCGGCCCCGCGTGGGAACACCGTCCCACCCCCTTCGGCCCCGAATATTGGGGTGCAATTTGGGGTGTGTTCCCCGAATCTTTCCCCGAACTTGTGGGTGTTGGACATGTGGGGGCCCACCTCCATCTTTCTTTTTCAACGGCTACTTTATTAAATTGGGGTGGATACCGGGTAATTTGGGGTGGATGTGGGATGAATGTGGGGTGGAGTAAAAAGTGTGGGGTGGTGTGGGGTGGTGAGGGGTGGACTCCCCTCACTCTAAGTGCTCGAGAAAGAATCAAATAAGAGATAAATTGTGCCTAATATATACATCTTAAATTTTTGTAAAATCGGGTCAAAATAACTTCGATTGAACTCATTTCATTTCAGTTGCTACGTTGAAACTTTCTCATCGAACCTACCATCTTAGCTTCTGAGGATTAGTTTTAAAATTTAGTATGTATTGTTCTTACAGTTTATGGTTTTTTTGAGGGTTTAGGTTTTAACTTAGGGGTGGGTGGGTGGGATGGGTTTAGTTTACTTTTTTTTTCTTTTTGAAAAAAAAGGAGGGGGTTAGGTTTTTGGGGTGGGTGTGAGGGAGGTTGACGACACGGTCTTAACACTGCTTAAATGAGTTCAATCGAAATTCGGTTAGCTTGATTTTGATGTGAATAAGTACCACTTATCACACTTTTTGTTCTAATTAAATTTAGGTTTTTGGTAGGTGGAGGTTTAGGTATTTAGGGTGGATGTGAGGGATGGTTTGATGAAACGGTTCTGACGTCGCTTAAATGAATCCAATCGAACTTCATTTGACCAGGTTTAAATGTGAATATAAATGACACTTCTCACGTTTTTTGACTTTAAATTCACTCTAACTTTAAAGAGTACCCTCTCACATAAGTGCTCACCTATAAATGATTATAGTTAGGTGAGTGCATCCTTACCTTAAAATATGTAATATAATTTAACTAAGATCCTTCGTCTCATTTGTGGATCCGAATTAGAGTACAGAAGTTATTGACACTATACATCACCAACTTTTGTTACGTAAGGTGATTTTCTCAAAACTGGTATCGATACCACGTCCAATAATAACAACACTTAATAGTCATGAAATTTGTTCACAAATCACAATCGATTCAGTTTGTAGGGTGCCACAAAAGTAAATGCCCTATTAAAGAATATGTACTTCCAAACTTTTTGTGCCAAAATAAAAAAAAGGGTGGTAAAATTTTGAAAAAAAAAAACAAAGCAATAAGGCAATACGTAATGACCCGTTATGGGCAATGTGACGACTTATATTTATTTGCTATAACGCATGTTACACCACCTTCTCCATGTTGTGGGGGCGTGATGGTGATCACACGCAAGAATAGTGACGGAGCTATCATAAAAAACCAAGGGTAGCCCGAATTTTTTTTAACAGTACATTCATACAATCTATGAAACAAATTTTTTTGTTGTACATTCATACAGTTCAAACTTTTTTGTACTATACACTCTAACTATGGTTATTCATCAGATAATTTTTACAAAAACGTCTTCTTTCACACTTTTACCATAACAATTACCATTTTCTTCCAAAATTTATAACAAATACTAGGTTAGATACCCGTGTAACACATATGTTTAATAAAAATATATATTAAGATAAGTATTTAGATAATCGTGCACTTTCTTAAAAAAAAACTTGCTGTTAAATTTTCAAAAATAAAATTGAACTATTAGAAATATAAACCAAAACTTGGCTTCATTATACTACTAGGTTTAATACCCGTGTATACATACGGGTTGATATAATCTAATAAATATTTTAATAATGAGATAATATTTAAATAATTATAAATGAATTTCTAAATTACACATCAGTAAGTAAGTACCAATAAGTTGATAATAAATCAAGAAATATATATTAATCTTTTATACTTTTTGAGTAAACAAAAAAATTTTAATATTTTAATTTTATAAATTGAATATGAAATCAAAACAACAAAATTGATTATTAATGAAACTGAAACAAATTAAAATACAAACCAAAATATGGCCCATTTATTTTTTTCCCCCTTATTTTTTTCTTTCCATAATATTTCTATTTTCTCTCCAAAAAGGACTTTTGTGGCTCACCTAAAACTTTAATTTATTAGGCAGATGATTAAATATTAAAAGACTAAAACAAAACTTTATTTTTTCCAAAAAATCTAAGGTGTATAAATCTATAGCTTTTTGATTTGAAATTAAACTTTAAATTTAATAGAAAGTACGAAAATTTGAATTTACTATTATGATTACTAAATTATAGGAATTCTTCATTAAATCGTTCAATTTTGATTGTACAAAGTAAAAAATCTCTTATGTGGTTTAAAATCGGTATTAAAAATTGTAGTTGGTTCTTACGTCAAACTTATTAAAGTAAATGATTTTAAAAAATAGTTATCCAAAATTAATTCAACTAATAACTAAGATTTTTAATTTATCTGAGATGAAAATGTGAGATTGATACATATGAAGTGAGATGACAATGATGTTTGAGAGAATGACATGTTACAAAAAATTGTTCATTTATTAGTATAAGGAGATTTTCGAAGTTATATCATCATTCTGTTGAATATCGGTGTCCAGAGATATCATTTTAATTGCTCAGCGGTATTTCAAACATAAAACAAGATAAAATTAAAAAAAAATCATACTAGGCACAAGAAATCATACTACGCACATAAAAATATCATTATTTTCTTGAATATTATTGTCTAGAGGTATCATTTCACCCGCCACATTAATACATCTTATCGACATAAATAATTATTAATTGTATCACTATCATACACCCACTACAACTATTTTTCAATATTACACACCTAATTGATAGAAAAAATTGACAAATATATATATGTTTTTGTTTTCCAGAATCACCGAAGAATGAAGTTGAATTTGTCATGACGTACGAGGATTTGGTTAACAAAGGAGACCCGAATTTTGAATGGGTAAGACCCGAAACCGAGTGGGATCCGATCACATTAAACTACACTTCAGGAACCACATCATCACCTAAAGGAGTTGTTCATTCTCACCGTGCAATTTTCATCGTAACCTTAGATTCACTACTTGACTGGTCCGTACCCAAAAACCCGGTTTACTTATGGACCTTACCCATGTTCCACTCGAACGGGTGGAGCTTCACGTGGGGCATGGCGGCTGTCGGTGGCGTGAACATCTGCCTCCACAAGTTCACCGCCGACGACATCTTCTCTGCCTTGGACCGCCATAATGTGACACACATGTGTGGCGCACCGGTGGTCCTTAACATGATTGCAAACTCACCCAATGCAAAAGCGTTAAAAAACCCGGTTCATTTCTTGACGGGTGGAGCTCCCCCACCATCATCCGTCGTCCTTCGTACGGAGTCGTTGGGTTTTGTAGTTAGTCATGGGTATGGTATGACGGAGGTGGCGGGGGTGGTGGTTTCGTGTGCATGGAAAGAGAAATGGAACCGGTTGCCAGTGACGGATCGAGCAAAGCTAAAAGCGAGACAAGGAGTGAGAACCCTAGCGTTGACTGAGGTCAACGTGGTGGACCCCACGACGGGACTAGGAGTGAAACATGATGGGTTGAGTAAGGGTGAAATTGTTCTAAAAGGGGCGTGTTTGATGTTGGGTTACTTAAAAGATGCACGTGCCACTAGCACGTGCATGAAGGATGACGGGTGGTTGTATACCGGTGATGTTGGGGTAATACACCCAGACGGGTATTTGGAAATCAAAGACAGATTGAAAGATGTGATCATAACCGGGGGTGAAAATGTAAGTAGTGTAGAGGTGGAATCAGTGTTGTACTCGCATCCTGCAGTGCATGAGGCGGCTGTGGTGGCTCGACCGGATGAATTTTGGGGAGAAACGCCATGTGCGTTTGTGAGTTTGATCGGAAAGACGAATTCTGAAGATGTTATAAAGTTTTGTCGAGATAGATTGGCACATTATATGGTACCGAAGACGGTGGTGTTCCTGGCGGAGTTACCGAAGACGGCCACCGGAAAGATTAAGAAATTTTGGTTACGAGATATGGCTAAGAAGCTGGGTTCGCCAAAAGAAAGGAGTAGGATATAAGGTGGATTTGGTGTGTTTTAACTTTTAATGCTCGAAAACAATTTGAAGTACGTACAAGACATGGATTTGGTGTGTGTGTTTTTAGTTGATATTTGTATTACTTTCTTCATTCAAATTTGTGTATACATGTGACGAATGTTATACAAGACATGTATTTTTTGATAATTTTAGTGATAACTAGGTTTAATACCCGTGTGTTACACACGGGTTAAATAGTAATATTTATAAAGAAATTATAACCATTATATTTAACAATTTGTAAATATATAACATTTAAGGAGTTGGCTCCATCAACTTGCATGGTGAAAAATTTAGCTAAATTTTACCTCCCAAACTTCCTATTATAGAAAAAAAAATTCCTCTAAAAATTGCCCCCTAAAAGTTTGATTTATTAGATAGATTTGTGGTTGTACATTTTAAAATTTTAATACAAGGAAAGTTTTAAATTTTGTGACATAAAAATAGGATAGGAGAAAAGTAAAACGTTCCTACCAAGTACCAACTTAAGGATATGGATATAGACACTTTTATGTAAAGGTTATTTGAGTATTTTTTTTATTGTAACTTAGGTACGTGATGAATTGTTTATTTAAGTTGTTAGAGTGATGAATTGTTTATTTAAGTTGTTTATTTGAGTAAAATTTTACATAAATCGACTCATATTATTCTTTCGATCAAAAGACGTAAAACATCGGTCTTGAATTAAAAAAAAACTTAATGGCGTTAAAAAAAATTAACAACGGACCGTTGGCTGGTAAAGTGATAAAAGTTGGGACCGTTGACAGCCAATTCAATAGTTGGAACCGATAGAAGCTAAATGTGATAGTTTGAACCAGTTAAAACCAATATACCAAACACATTTAACTATGATTTGTTGATCGTTAAAGTAATAAAAGTTATGAACATTACTAGTCAACTCGTTAGTTTGGTAAAAAACCAAAAATAAATAATTCGTAATGTTTAAAACCAATATAAAAAAAATAAAGTAAATAAAAGACTAATAATCATGCCATAATCATCGGACAAGTTGGGCCATGATGAAAACATAGTTTAACTGACCTCCTACTAGTCAATTATTCGAGCTATATTGATTTTCACGAGTTTCAGTTGTCATATTTTGTTTTTTACCGGTTTTAACTATTAAATTTGCTGTTAACGGTTTCAACTTTATTACTTTGGCAACCAATGGTCCGTCGTTATTTTTTAACGCCATTAAGTTTTTTTCAAATTCAAGATCGATGTTTTAGGTCGTTTGATCAGAAGGATAGTACGAATCGATTGATGTAAAATTTTCTCGAAAAGGCTCTCCGACTGATAAAATTTTACATCCGATTGAAGCACCTTTAGGTTTAAACACCCGATTGAAGCACTATTTCGTTGTTCGGAGAGTCGTTGCGAGGTAACTTTTCCATCAATCGAGTTGTATTTTTTTTCATATCAAAAGCCTTAAAACATCGGCATTGAATTTGAAAAAAAAACTTAACAGTGTTAAAAAAAATTTAACGACGGACCGGTGGTTACCAAAGTGATAAAAGTTGAGACTGTTAACAACCAATTCAATAGTTGGGACCAGTTACCAGTAGAAGACAAAAAATGAAAGTTATGACCAATAAAACCCAATATATCATTATACTAACTGTTACCTCAATGATCTATTCTTTCATAACCTCAATGATCAACAAATCAACTTTAATATGATCTAATCTGCAACCGGTTATCTTATTGTCCACTGATTGAATCGAAGCGGATATAAAAACCAAATGACATCATATATGAGAAAAATACTAAATTCATTTATATATATCTTGTTTGAATATAACATTAAAATTCTCTACTTTCCTTTAGATAGATTTACACTTTTAATAGAATATATATGAGCACTTAAATAGCTATAATGTATATCATGATTATTAAATTAATCAAACAAATGAGATTTAAAAATAAAAAATTGTTGGAATTTGGTTTGACATGTAGCCAACCGGTTTAGACGAAAAAGGTTCAACGACACAGGAGGATGTGGCAGAGGTTAACATGATAGGGAAAACCGATGGACTAGGTATGATTTGTGTTTTTTAAGAACTTTGTGTAATTTATAAAACTGTCTCTTAAATTTTAATTTTTAAATAACTATGTTCATACACCCCACATGTGTTGTGTGTGGGATTAACTGAGGCTCGAGTGAACTGTTTATTATCATTGAAAAGATAGGTATAATTTCATATATACCCATTCAAAGTTGCATAATATCATATTTACCCAAAGTATAAGTTTTTAATGCATATTGTACAACACTTTTAAAGCATGATTTGGGTAAATATGATATTATGCAACTTTGTAGGGGTATATATGAAATTACCCCTTGAAGATAAGTGTAGCCAACTAGGCTCTGACAACTACATTCTCAAACAAAAAAAACCTAAACTATACGTTTCCATCATCACTCCCACATTCAACCCAAGGCAACAAAACCGACCTAACCTCCCAAAACAAATGTTGATCTAACCAAATGTTTAATATGTATCCAAATGGGCTCAGACGGAGATGTGTCCATCATCACCGCCGCCAACAATCCAAAACAAGAAAACAATCCAAACCCATCCAAAGAATGTCAAATATTATCAAAACTATGAAAACCATCAACACATGACAAACTAAACATAGGTAAGAAAATCAAGCTTACAAGCACACGATATCTAACTTTTGATGCTTAAAATTTCCTAAGTCCTTGACAGTGAGACGGGTTGCAGGCATAATCCCACCATCCACCACCCCTGTAAAGCCATCTTCATCATTTTTCTAGAAAATTTTGAAACTCATCACAGCCTTAACGTCGTTGCACCATCATGACCATCACAGGACATAAAGATTTCTGATTACAAGTTCGTGATGGAAAAACCCTAAGAACCAAAAGGTCACACAAATCAGCAATCATTGTCACCATGGAGCTCCCATAACAATAATAGAAGGTGAGTGACAGAAGCGACAAACGTGTACATAGAGATCCACGTCGGGGTCAATGTCAATGCACAACTTATCACTCCGTATCGAAGGGAACCACCCACGTTAGCTACCATTGCCACTATCCGCCTTCGAAAACCACTGGTAACCAACAAGAGATGACAAGAAAACTGAAGGCCAACTGAAATCGGCTAGAAGACGTATGCCTGAAATCTGCAAGAAGGTGTAGGCCTGAAATTGACAGGAAGGCGTACGCGAGTCCAATGTGATTCTCCTAGAACACAACCTAATATATGAGGCTTAATATAACAAGTTTACCAAAAACCAAGTGTGAAAAAGACCAAAGTTGTAATATCAAACAATTTAGTAGCAAATGTTGAAAACCCAAAAAATTAGATCGTGAGATATGTTTGTTTTCTAATGCAAAATGCACCCAAATGGTTTACTCCCAATAACATTTTGCAATCCCGCTGGAATACTTAGACCTTTTGCAACCTAGGCTTTCTAACTGAACCGTTTGCAACCCCGGTTAGTTTGACTGCTAGTTGCCTTTTAATTGTAAGTGTAAAATTGAATATTTACATAATAAAAAACAATCATCCATTTGGAACTCTAAGCTTTATATAATATTATGAACGACGACCCATCCATGTTACATAACCATGTTCGAAGTCTCATTCACGTACCAACAAAAGCATTTCACATGCAACTACAGACTTTTGATTAACTAACAGTGAAACTAATCGGAGATGCAAATAACTCACTATATAAAACATATGGTTGCAAAATGTCTAAATATTCAAACGAGAATACAGAGTGCTATTAAGTGTAACAAAAAAAATTACATTTTGCATTTAACTCTACACTCATACTCGTTTTAAAAAGTAAAAACATGAATATCAAAGTTGTTTCTTTTTTTCTTACTATGAATACCTCATACTTTGCAATTTGCATGGCAATTTCATGTTGTAATTAACCTTTTAAAAAATAATTCTGTAACCTTTAGGTTTTCTGATATTTACAATTTGTGACCTAAGTATTTAAATCATTGATCTCTAATGTTTCAGTTTTCATGTCCTTGAGTTGATTTAACTAACAAAGTTAAACTTTTCGGATAGTTATAAATAAAATAATTAAAATACCCTCATTATTTTTGTATTTAAACAGAGCAATTAAACAAGCTCTCTTTTTTTTATCCCATTACGCATATGAAGATACTTAGGTGTTGTTTGTTTTTCTGCAGGAAAATGTCTGCAGTCTGCGGACCACATCTGCAGACATCTGTAGAAGAAGAGGTAGACTAAACATCTACAGTCTGCAACAAGAAGACTATTTGTTTTTTAACTTCTACAGTCTGCTGAAATAAACTGGTGGTGGTGATGGTTATGGGGGACAATGATGGTGGTGGACAGTGGTGATGGGTGGGGTACTTGATGGTGGTGGGTGGGGGACATTGTTGGTGGTAGTGGACAATGGGTGGCAGCGGTGGTAGTGGTGGACGGTGGGTGGTGGTGGACAATGGTGGGTGATGGTGGTGGTGGACGGTGGCGGTGGTAGGTAGACGGTGATGGTGGGTGGTAGTGGTGGTGGACAATGGTGGGTGGTGGTGGACAATGGGTGGCGGCGGTGGTAGTGGTGGACGGTGGGTGGTGGTTGACAATAGTGGGTGGTGGTGGACAATAGTGGGTGGTGGTAGACAATGGTGGGTGGTGGACAGTTGGTGGTGGTGGACAATTGTGGGTGGTGTTGGTGACAGGCAATGGTTTCTAACCCTCCTCACGCAGACAACAATGTATGCGCGTGGTCTGCGCGACGCAGACATAAGAGGCTGCGCAGACCTCATCTGAAAAAACAAACAACACCTAAGGTTCGATCTAGGGGATTGAAATCAAATCGCGATCAATTAGGGTTTGTGACAGTAATTGATTATTGTTGTTCTTATGCGGCGTTGACAACGATGGTGAAACGGTGATGGTTTCTCTGTTTTTATGGCGAGTGTAATGATGGTGGTGATATGGTAATTGGATTTAAGGTAACTCGATTGGGGTTGAGAGTCTTAGGAATGATGATGACTATGGTGGTGTTGGGTGACGGTGATGATGGGTCATAAGAGTGGGATGAGGATGGGGATGAGGCCATGGGGTGGTTTTTATAAAAATGAAATAAGGTTATTTTAGTTATTTTAAAAACAGTCTAACCATAATCTAATGGAGTTATCTATCTGGACTAATATGGTAACGAAAACAATCAAATGACTAAAAGAAGTTAGTTAATTTAAGTTCTAATCATAGTTTCTTGAACAATTGCATATATTCAATAGTTAACCAACTAACAATAAACGAAAGCAAAATATAATATTTATACAAGATCCTATGACTCAAAGATAATGACAATAACAAAAAGATAAACTTAAAGATAAAGTTAAATAAAATGTTAAAAAATGTGTATGGAAATAAATAATATTTAAATATAAAAATAATCTTTAATTTGTCTCCTATTGATCCCATTCCCCAACGAGTTCACCTTTTGAATCTTCTCCCGCGTTATGTACTCGAAGAGATAAAAACACAAAAAATTAAATTCAAATAAAAGATTTAAAAGTTTAGACCACATTAATATCATATCATAAATAAAATCTCATGAATCAAATACATAATAATTGCAATGGGTCTTTCGTTTTAGTTGCATGAAAATGAAAGGCAAAAGCTTGAGAATTTTTAAGTTGGAAGTTCTAATCCTCCTGATACAAAATATTGTCTATAATAATACATTTTCTATTTTATAGTGTGTATATGAATTAGTCGAAACGTCATAATCAGTATCAGGGGCATAACTTGATACAAGCCACAGGGTGCTCGGGCCCCTGCTGTTTTTTTGGCGATAAATACTGGTTATTTGATTTCGTATTTAAAATTTTTATATATATTGGATTGGACCCCCTTTAATATAAATCAAGAAGCCCACAAAATTTCACTTTTTATGGGTTGTTGGTCCTGCATTCGTGTATTGTAAGGTCACACGGGCGTCACAAAGTTTCAGAGAAGTTCTCAACCTCGAACCCGTTTTTTGCACCCTTGTGCGCGGGTAGGTGTTAGAGTAAAAAACAGCACAATAAGTTAAATATGGTTTGACGACTTAAACATATAAGCTAGACTAAATTTGGTTTCCACACCTATGTAAGACAATATGCAATTTCATCATTACCAATCAACTCTTTTAAGACTTGACATCTTATTTACACACATTATCTAAGATATTTTAGGTATGTGCTTGTTAAATTATTATCCATTTTTTATTTATAAGGAAATTTTGTTTGAATGAATGAATGAATAAAATCAGATATTTATAGTTTTTATTGTTTGATCCGATCCGTACATATAACCCGAAACATAACAATAAAAGAAAAATTTCAAGTCTCATAACTTTCAAACATCTTATGTAAATCTTCAAGCTTCGCCACTGATCACTACGAACGATTAGATATATCATATCATATAAAAAAACTCATTCGGATACTAGACGCAAGTGGATGTTTTTTTTTCCAAGACAAGACACATAATCCAAACAATATTTTCCTTCCTCCATATTCAACCCTTTCACATTATCACGTTCCATGCCATGATTGAATCATTTTTTACCCAAATTTCATTTCATCATTTCACTCCACGTCCAATTCAAGTCCACACACTCAAACATTCATTCATCAAACCACATCACTTCACATCACATCACATCACATCAATCCTCTATAAAACACCTTTAATCCAAACCAATTTCATCCATCACTAACCACCACTATCAATCCCCCAATGGAACGAACATCTTCTTCACCAATTGCACATCAACATGATCATCACAACGAAACCGTAACGAAAACAAACAACGACGATGACATCGACTCGATCGAGAGAATATTCGATAGCAAGAAGGTTCCTCCATGGCAAAAGCAGCTAACGCTTCGTGCGTTCGTTGTTAGCTTTATTTTGGGGATTTTGTTCACCTTCATTGTTATGAAGCTTAATCTTACTACTGGTATCATCCCGTCGTTGAATGTTTCGGCTGGATTGTTAGGGTTTTTCTTCGTGAAAACGTGGACTAAGTTTTTGGATAGATCTGGTTTGTTGAAGCAGCCGTTTACTAGGCAGGAAAATACTGTTATTCAGACGTGTGTCGTTGCTAGCTCCGGTATCGCGTTTTCAGGTACGTTTATTCGATCTCTAGCAGTTGAGTTAATTAATTAGTTGTTCATGAGTTTTGTGTGATTGTGCAATTTGTGCTACATGATGTGATTTTATAATTATTATTATTATATATAGTGACGAGACGTGCATTTTATCACTAGGATGTCTTGTTAAAGTGAACGAAAGTGCAATTTGATTGGGGGCGGTAAGAGTGGCTTACTCTCTGTTAAAACGCCGCCCCGCGGCCCTTGAAAGTCACTAGAAAGATGAGTTTGAGGGTTAGGTAACCCGAAAAAAAAAGTTTTAAAGGAAAATTTTCTGGTTGTAACTTGTAATTTTAGTTCGTGTTTATGGATGATTAAACTCTAGTAATTAAATTGTTATGGGTTTAAATGCTATGAAATGGCAAGTGTGATGATATTGGAAAAAAAGTAGAAAATTTGTGGTAAAAAAGTATTTCATTAAAACATGTTTTTTGAACCTAAAAAGTCATTAAAAGAATCAATGAATTATATGGATTTTTTATTTATAAAAGTTAAAATAAGGTTCTGATATGAGATACCGACATATTTTTATATAAATATAAATATAAATATAAATGGTACGTATCTATATAATATTTACTTTAAAATAATCACATGATTCAACACACCAATTATTTGAACCCCATGTCGTCCCTGTGAATAGGAGCATGAAGTGATCGTGATCATTTCCTCAGTCTTAACAGCTGGTTTGTTGCTTTTTTAATAAATGTTGTAAATTGTATGACATCCTGTGCTTCACGACGATGACGTCATTTATAATGGCGTATCTTGAACGATAACACGGATATGATGTGAATGTTAAAATCTGAAAAAGGTAATTAATCGGTAGGTGTATTTATAAATGTGAAATAGTAATGTATTAAGAATTAATTTAAAAAACTATGCCCCAACAAAATAAAAATAAAAATAAAAACTTAAACTTTAACAGATGAATATGAAAAACTCTAAATATTATTAAGTTAAGGAGACGTGCCAGGAGAGAATATGAAAAACTCGAAAAGATATTTGTTATTGTTGTCAGTAAATGATAATTATATAATAAATTGTTTAAAGGTATAATGTTTTTAACGGTCTCAATTAACATTTTTTGATTTTTATTTGTCTCAGCAATCAAATTGACTGGTAATTATCCTAACTTTTATCATTTTAGTAACCATCATGTCGCAATTAAATTTGTTCTAACTGCGTTAAAATTTTTTGAATTCAAGACTAATGTTTTAGAGGTTTTGATCGGAAGGAGAATATGAATCGATTGATGTAAAAGTTACCTTGAAACGGCTATCTCAATGACGAAACGGTGCTTCATGAATTGGGTGTTTAAACCTAAAGGTGCTTCAATCGAATATAAAACTTTTGTCGTTCGGAACGTCGTTTCGAGATAAGTTTAACATCAATTGACTCATATTCTTCTTCCGCTCAAAAGCCCTAAAACATCGATCTTAAAAAAAGGTAACGTCAGCATCTGGCTAATTTACTAGTTAGAATCAATACAAATCAAAATGTGATATTTGACACCGTTTAAAACCAATATACAATATACATTGTTTAAAAACATAAGTAAAAGATAATTGTTTTTACCTATAGTTTAAGATGTAGATTAGTTACTCTATTATTAAAATAATAAGATATTATTATGTGATAAAAAAATATTGTTTAGAAAATAAGCAATTTAGTTGGTGGTTGGTGTTTGTGTGTGTGTTTTGTTAAAGTAGGTGATCGGCATGTTATCACTAAATTAATTATTTTCATTATTTAAGTGCTTGGTGCTGTTAGAACGTCATTTAAAAGGTTATATAAAATTATAAACTACCAATATGCGCGTTAAGATGGGAATTAAAACAAGAAATATGTTTAGGGTTGCTAACTTAAAAGTTACAAAATTATGTTATTTCCATATACGAACATAAAAACATATATTAAAAGGTACATACAACTAACACCATCCAATTCACGTAAACACGTAACATTTTCAATTGGTGAAAATAGAGATGCCTAAATTAAAGTGACGGATCTAGAAAAAATTATCAGTGGATTTATTATTTTTAGGTGCTTTAATTTTAATGAAAGCGGACATAAAAAAATTCGGGTCGGTTCAACGGTTAGTATCGGGTTAATGGGTTAAGTTCATCAAATAATAACAATGTGATACAATAATATTACACTTTGGAATGTAATGAATTGAGAAGAGTTTCATGATTTTAAGCCCTAAAAGGTTAAAAATCCTTTAAAAAAATTTGATTTAAATGTTAATAAAGAGAATTGAACCTATGACCTGTTTATAAAATAACTTCTTTCAATACCAACTCATTTAGGAAAACTTTATTACTTAAATCCACTCATATTTATCTATATGGGTTCACTTCAAATATTTTTATGGGTTCACTCTGAAGTTTTCTATATAATTTCCGTTAAAGTTTTAAGAAGCGATGGGTTCCTGTGAACCCGCCTCTTTGTCATTGGATCCGTCCCTGGCCTAATTAATTTGTTTTTACTGGAAATGGTAATAAAAATTAAATGTATGAGTGATAAATAATAAATAATAGGAGTAAAAGTTATTAGATACTCATTTTGAAAAACTATAACCGTATGGGTTATTGATATCACATTTTGAAAAATCTACAATTGGATATTTATTTTATAACATTAAATGATGTAGGGGGTGGTATGTTTGAATAAAATAGTTGGAGACAGATGTATTTGGATCACAAGACAATAATGGATTGTTAATTGTCCCCATCTAGGTTGTAGCATAAATCTATCGGTCATTATTGTCGCCACCACCACAACCACACGATGGCAATGATAGGGATGTTGATGTAGGTGGTGGGTGAGGGGGCGGGTGGCGATTGAGGAGATGACGAGATAGAGTAGATGATTTTAATTATTTTTTGGTTGAACATAATTCAACTCTATGAAATAAAACATGGATAAGGGGGGAGGGAGTGGTTGGAACGAGGTTCACGAGCAACCTTCTCGCCACCATCTCGCCAACACCCGGTGTCCACCTCGTCCATCTCGTCACAAGCTCGCCGGAGGAGGAGTGGTCCTCTTCTCCTCCTCGTCTGCTCCCCACCTCTCTCCCTCACAGCACTATCTCGCCCACGAGCTTCCCTCCTCGCCCACAAGCTCTCTCGTTTCCCTCCTCGTCTTCAACCTCGCTGACCACTCCTCCCTCCCTAAGTTTTTTTATTTTTATTTGAAATTTTTAGAGGTATTTTAAACGTAGCTTGATTTCAAATGAAAAGTTTTATTTTGGCAAAATTGTATAAAGTTTCTTTTAAACTCATTTAAACGAAATTTGGCTGAACTCATTTCGGGGACGTTTGAATCGGCATATCAAACTCTATGATTTTAGATTTATTGTTTAATTTTTGGGTTTAGATTTTAAGTGATTTTAGAATTTGTGTTCCAGATTATTATGTCTTCTGTTGTTATTTTGTTTTTTTTTTTCTATTCGCAATGGTGTTTTGTTTTCCTAGTGATTGTTACTTTTCATCTCGTCATTGTGTTTATGGTTTAACATAAGAGCTTTTAGCTAATGAGTTAGCTTTAAAGTTAAGTTTTTACTGTACAATCTTATAAAGTTTAGCCTTTAAATTTTATATTTTCAATTTATCATGTTTTTTTAGTTAACAGTGTGTTTTTTTTTCACCTCGTCATTTTGCTTTAGATTTTAGTTTTAAGGTTTAGCTATTAGTGTTTAACGTTAAGAATTATCTTTAGGGTTTAGATTTTCGGTTTAGCTTTTAGGTTTTAGAACTTACGCCCCTAACTCTTTGTGTCTTCTTGTTTTTCAATATGTATCTCATGTTTTTCCTTGATTCTTAGCTTTATGGTTTATATTTTAGCCATTTAATGAAGTTCTTAATAAACATTATATACTTTCTATCAAAATACAATTTTTAGCATAATTTTACCCTAAACGTATCAGTTGTTTTATTAGTTAACCTTATATATGTATACGAAGTTTTAGAATATATATGTAGTTTAAGCAGTATTTGTAGTAGAAACTTCGAGTTAATTATACGGATAGCCCTTGTGATTTGTCAAGGTTACAGGTTTGGCCCTTAACTTTCCAAAATTACATGGATGGACGTTAAATGTCTTTGTTTAGTGGGTGTGTGACTATTATACCCTTGATTATAAAAAAAAAGGAAATGTTAATAAGCCGGTTAGTGTCAAGGGCCCTTAGAGTGGATGAGCGTTAAATGCCTTCCTTAAGTTGCCATCCATGTAATTTAAGGGTCAAACATAAAATCTAGACAAACTACATGGATCATCCGGATAATTAACTCTGGAAACTTAAATAAAAACCTTTTTATAAGGGCAATAATAATTATAGGACCCAAATACTTTATAGAGTTGTGGACTTGTAGATGTGTTAGTCGTGTGGGGCAAGCAGGCATGAAATTAGTGTATTAATCATGTGGTTCAGATTCGGTTGACTTGTAATTTTCTAAGTCTACTTCATATTGTCACTTAGTCTCCATAATTGATTTCATTTTCTTTTAGTTCTAGTTTTATGTTTTTTCTTTAAAGTCGACTTATAAAATTCATCTATAATTACTTTTTTAAATCCATATTTTTTTAAACAACAACGATATTATTATTACTCATCATGGGCGAGACTATGAATAGCACAAGTGTAGTTGGGATACTCTCAACTTTCGTTGTGAAGTGTAATTTTCACCGATTTAACTATCAGGGTACATTTTTTTTTTACCGTTGAAGTATTGGGAAAAGAAGAAATTTTTTTTATCGGATACCTTGAAATTGTATTCTAAATCTGGCACCGTTACTCACTAAGTTTAGCAAGAAGCTAGGCGGAAAACACTAAACTCCAATAACAATTAGATCACAAAACTCAAAAGTGCTCCAATCTAAAAGATTCAAATCAAGCAAAAAAAGAAAAACAAAAGACTATTAAGACACGACACTTCTACTTTTAGGAAGTGATGGTCCAATAAAGGAAATTAAAGAAAAAATAGTAATGCATGTCACTTTCAAGAAACTAAAGAAATATCAAATAAAGATTCGCCTATAATTAGAGCATGGTGATATATTGGCCCATTCATGACTGAGCTGGCTTGTGGGACTTGTGAGTTGTGATTTGTGAACATGCATAATTCCACTCACTTCAAATGATCATAAATATCATGGGCATATAACATATTCTCTTTCCTATGATGTTATATATGTTTTTAATTTTATTACTTTTTTGATGATAATAATAATAATAATGTCATTTTTGTGATTTGTTGACCATAAACTTTTTCATGATATGTTTTTAAGTTTGTAAAATTATAAGCAACTAGTGATGAATGTTGGACGTTGCCGCGACGTTCCTACCAATGTTTCGTATGAAACTCGCTAAGAAACCAATGTTTAAACGTTGGTAAACTCAAACACCAATCAGTCTAAACAAAACCATTAAAAGAAAAGAAATTGTTATAAAAATGCAAAAGAAACCATAAGAATCTAATACTTTTTTTTATAATTTTGTCGGGTGCGTTTTGATATACTTTAGATGTATTCATATGACTCAAATACTCATAGTTATTAAAATAATGATAAAGTAGAGTAAAATAATAATTATTTAAATAAATAAACCAAAAGAGATAAATTTATAAACTGATACTCTTGCTGTCTTGCATCACGTTCTCTCACCCAAAAGCACTCAAATCATCTTCAGGCTGCCCCTTTGCTAAACTTATTGAGGAAAAAAGTCGTAAAGCAAAAAATAAATCATAAGTAACCCAATAACACATTAACTTGTCTAATTTTTTTTATCCAAATAACCCATTAATAAAACAAAAGGGGACTCATAGAGATAGCCCTGTAAATGAACCGAATGTTCATAAACAGTTCGTGAATTATTCGGCATGAAGTTTGTTTATGTTCGTTTATTTAGCTAAAAGAACGAACATAAACAAAAAAAAATTTGTTCGTTTAGTTAAACTATACATACGTAACATTATTTAACATGTCACATCGCACATTTTATTCAAATTCAACTTCAACTCCACAAGGCTATTTGGTATGGTCTAAATAAGTCTAATGCCTTTTAACTATACATATAACATACGTGTCACATAGCACATTTTACCCCTTTAACTTCATCTCATCATAAGGAAATGAATTAAATTGAAAAATAAATAACTAACTATTGTGTATGTGAGTAGATAAATCTTGGAGCTTGTTAACGTGTTAACCCACCTGCCTTTAAAGCCCTTAAGGCCTTAACTCAAGGGGAGAGTGGTGTGCTGAACGTTAAAGGGTGTTAATAACGATTTGAGGCGTCCAACTGTCCAAGTATACCCATTAGCCTAAGGTTGAAAGTTGACTATCAATTTGCAATTTATGAATCAAATCAACAGGTGGGCTTTAATTACAAAACCAAACTTAGGTAGGGCAAAAATGGTATAAGCATATGCATGTAGTGTTTTGAAGATATAAACATAGGTAATTTTGCAGTTACATTATATCTTAATATGTGAATATTAATATGGACAAGTGCATATGTGATGTATCTTTCCATTCTCTATTAAAGATTGGTTATGTATCAAACAGCCAGTTATATAAACTTCATAATATTGACTTTAAAAAAAATCCAACTTTGACAGGTGGTTTTGGTAGTTACTTGTTTGGGATGAGTGAAAAAATTGCCAAGCAATCACATGAAGCAAACTCAGCACAGAACGTGAAGGACCCTTCTCTTGGATGGATGATAGCGTTTCTTTTCGTCGTTAGCTTCCTTGGACTCTTTTGTGTCGTCCCTCTTCGCAAGGTATAAATACATATATCCTTACACTTACCTTTCTTTCATACTCAAACCTGACGTACATGGCTCCTGCATATGCGGATATAAGGATATATGTCAGGTCACTTGAGCCTGTTGTATATCCTTTTCTTGCATTTATACATGTAGCTATTTCCACTTTGTTCTAATCAATTACATACTTGTGTAGATCATGATCATCGACTTCAAATTGATTTACCCAAGCGGCACTGCAACTGCTCACCTTATTAATAGCTTCCACACCCCTCAGGGTGCCAAGCTAGCCAGGTCTCCTGAATTAATTTCCTAGAAAGATCGAGCCGACTTGACCCCCCCCCCCCCTTCATCAACTTATTTATTGCTTATTTGTCATTACAGGAAACAAGTGAGAACTTTAGGAAAATTCTTCTCCTTCAGCTTCCTATGGGGCTTCTTTCAATGGTTCTTTACTGGCGGAGATGATTGTGGATTTTCAAGCTTCCCCACGCTTGGTCTTGACGCGTTTAAAAACAAGTAATTGTTTTTTTTTTCATTTCCTTTGGCTAGCTTGTGGTGTATGCATGGTTTTTTTTCTCATTAACAACTTTTTGATGTTAAATCCAGGTTTTATTTTGATTTTTCGGCAACTTATGTTGGTGTGGGGATGATCTGCCCGTATCTTATTAATGTATCGTTACTAGTCGGAGCCATTCTTTCATGGGGCATAATGTGGCCTCTCATTAACGAAAAGAAGGGCGATTGGTATCCTGCAGAGCTCCCATCAAGCAGTCTCCATGGCTTGCAAGGTTACAGGGTAAATCATATATTCTTCTTTCAAGTTTTTTATTCTGCTTTCGTCTTTAAAGCATTTAACTAGGGATGTTAAATTGGTCGTGTTCAATATTTTGACGGGTCAAACCTAGTACAAACCCAAAAATATTATTAGACACGTGATCCTGAACATAACATGTATAGTGGTGGCTTGACATAAACACGACCTGTTCAATCCAAGACATTTGTATATTTTTTTATTATTTTACATATTAGTACTCTAAAATTACACTTTGCACGAAAAATAAAAATGCATTACAATGCATCAAAGAGTTTTAGACTATAATATAATATAAAATGAAATATTTATCTATCTTTATTATTTAAATCTTCATAATAAATACTCGGTCGATTTAAAAAACGTCATAAACACATTGTGTAAAGTTTTTAGTAACAAACTGGTCATTCCTTTGATCAGCTAGGTCGAGCCCAACAACCTCACTTCGCAGGCTTGACCATAATTTGGCACAAACCCGTTTAGACTTTAGACTAAACCTGATTCACAAAATCGTGACCATGTCAAGCCACTTTGTGTCTGATCCGTTTATACTAAATCAAAACCTATAAATTTCATATTAAAAGTGACTAATAATGCTATACAATTTGCAGGTATTTATTGGCATAGCCATGATCCTAGGTGATGGTCTTTACAACTTCATAAAGGTCCTAAGTGTCACTTTATTCGGTTTATATCACCAATTCACTCAAGACATAAACAAAGTAGATCCCACTAATGGTAACTCACCCCCTGATCTTCCTTCTCTTTCTTACGATGACCAAAAACGGACACGTGTCTTTCTCAAAGACCAAATCCCCACGTGGATTGCAATCATTGGTTACTTAACCATAGCCATTGTTTCCATAATCACTCTCCCACACCTCTTTAACCAACTCAAATGGTACTACATTGCCGCAATTTACATATTTGCCCCTGCATTAGCGTTTTGTAACGCTTATGGTTGTGGACTCACTGACTGGTCACTGGCATCCACCTATGGGAAGCTAGCGATCTTCGTGATTGGTGCGTGGGCCGGGGGGTCTAATGGGGGAGTCCTGGTCGGGCTAGCCGCATGTGGAGTTATGATGAACATTGTATCCACTGCGTCTGACCTGACACAGGACTTCAAAACAGGTTACATGACCCTGGCCTCACCTCGGTCCATGTTCATTAGCCAGGTGATTGGGACCGCAATGGGTTGCGTCATCTCGCCATGTGTCTTCTGGCTTTTTTACAAAGCTTTTGATGACCTTGGAGTCCATGGGTCCGAGTACCCCGCACCATACGCCAGCATTTATCGCAACATGGCGATTTTGGGTGTCGAAGGCTTCTCGACGTTACCAAATAAATGCCTCACGCTTTGTTACATATTCTTTGCGTTTGCTATTGCGGTTAACGGGGTTAGAGATTTGGCTGGAAACAAGGTAGCGAAGTTCATTCCGATTCCAATGGCAATGGCGATTCCGTTCTACATTGGAGGTTATTTTGCGATTGACATGTGTGTTGGGAGTTTTATATTGTTCATTTGGTCCAAGTTGAACAAGGCTAAAGCGGATGCATTCGGGCCTGCGGTTGCTTCGGGTTTGATTTGCGGAGATGGGATTTGGACGTTACCGAGCTCGATATTGGCGTTGGCGGGTGTTAATCCTCCGATTTGTATGAAGTTTCTGTCGAGATCGACTAATATTAGAGTTGATACGTTCCTAGGTTCGTAAGGTCCTCTATTTATGTTACAATAGTTTAGTAGAACATTTAAAGGGAGCAACTGTTTGAGACAACATTTAAAAAAGAAAATGTGTGATATAGATCGATATTAAAGTTTATTACAATGATATAAGAAACATTTCAAATGTGATGATATGTAACAATCTGGATTATAGTTTATGTTTTTGTACAAAGATGTGTTTATTTTTAGGTATATTGGTTTTTACTAGTTTAATTGTCATCGTTTGGCTTTTATCGGTCCTAATTCTTGAATTGGCTGTTAACGGTCTCAACTTTGGCAATCAAGACCGATGTTTTAAGCATTTTGATCGGAAGAATAATACAAGTCGATTTATTGGAAACATACCTCGAAACGGCGCTCCGAACAACGAAACGGTGCGTTATTCGGGTGTTTAAACCTAACGGTGCTTCAATCGAATGTAAAAAATTTATTGTTCAAAGAGCCGTTTCGAGCAAACTTTTGCATTAATCTACTCGTATTATCCTTCTGATCAAACGGCCTAAAACATCGATCTTCCGAAAGGAGCAACGTGGTAACTTGAAAAGAGGCCTAGTTAAATGTTACGGGACTCAATATTTACTTTTTGTTATTAAGATAGAGAGAACTGTGTCAATTAGTAACTTGAAAAGAGCAACGTGGTCGAATGTGAATATATTTAACAAGCAAAAGGTTCCTCCAAAAAAAAAAACTGATTTAGAAAATAACTTTATTTAATGTTAAAACGTATATTGATTTCAAACGATCTCAATTATCATCTTCTGAGTTTTACTGGTCTCAACTATCGAATTGGATGGTAACGGTCATAATTTTTATTACTTTGGCAATCAACAAGTCGTTGTTAAATTTTTTTAACTGTGTTAAGTTTTTTTTCGAATTTAAGACTGATGTTTTAGGGGTTTTGATCGGAAGGAGAATGCGAGACAATTAATGTAAGAGTTACTTCTAAGCGGCGCTCCGAACGATGAAATGGTGCTTCAATCGAGTGTTTAAACTTAACGGTGCTTCAATCGGATGTAAAAGCCCTAAAACATAGTCTTAACGCCAAAGTGATTATAGTTAGGACCGTTACCAGCCAATTCGATAGCTGGACCGATAGAAACAAAAAAATGATAGTTAAGACCGTTTGAAACCAAGATACCAAATTAAAATTAGAGAAACATGGAAAACAAGTCATGGATTTCCTATTATCAAAACTAAATTTGCTTATGCCGCAGAGTCTTACGTATGTGACATCGTCACATGCATTGATAAAAAAAATTAATGTTCCGTAAGGTAAGGTGTAAAATCGTAATACAACGTTCTATAACACTGAGATATATCCAAATTTAGAGTTAAATATGGTAATAAACATAAAATTGGTGATTAAATTCGTAAATATGTTAAAGTAGAGTAGGAGTTATCAAGATATAAGTTAGTTAAATCATCATAAACTAAAACTAAATGGTCAAAATTATAAATACGTCACAATTAAATATAAAGAGTAAAACATATAATTTTCACAAATAGATAGGGGGTCCAACTTGCAATTTAAAAAGCCTAGCTACCTTCTAAACTTTATACTATTAATTATTAATATACTAGATTAAACCCCATGTATTATACGGGTGTCGGGTGAAAACATAAAAACACAATTTTAAAATTTTTATGAAAAACTAATATCTGAAAATAAACCTACATATTACATAAACAAATATGAGCTTTGAACAAATATATTTAAACTACAAATACACTATTAGTAGCAAAACGGGGTATCTTATAAAATTTTATCAATTAATTAAAAAATTAAGAAAAAATAGATATAAAAATAATCTAGATACCAATGATTCTTAGCTCAACTGGTACCAAAAGGTTTTCTCACCAAAGGTGGGTTTCCTCCTGTGAGGATTAGGGTGCGGTCCTGGTCGAAAAATGGATAGGTGTGTCTGATTAAGATAATATATATCTTTCGAAGCAGGGCCCTACATTTGCCATTAAAAAAACAAATAATCCAGATGATAGATATCCATAAAACTCAATGTGACACTTATATGTACCGGGCCAAGCGTGCGAGTCGGCATGCATGGGTCTGTGTCGTAAATTCCGATACAGTTATTTGTTTAAGTTGTTTGTTTTCCGTTTTAATAGTTATTTCAGGAATGTATATAAGGTAAATTAAAACTTTGGAAGAAAAAATTATGGTTGATTTAATGTTATCGATTTCCTTCCATATATATAACTTAGAATAAAAAAAAATTTAGTTTTGGCGGGAAAATGCTCCAACGCCCTTTTCATTAAATGACAAGTGTCATTCAAAACCTTTTTTTATTAGAAGGTATAGATTGATAAGAGTAAGTTGAAATATATGTCACGAGTGTCAAACTCAATCAAATATTGACTATTACGTTGGCATCTATTGCCCTGGATGGTAACACGGTACGGCCGTGGCCTTTGTCATTGGTTCATGTCATGTGTTTGCGTAATTGATCCACAATTTTTTTTTATATTTTGTAGATACTTGATAAATATGTTTTTTTAGAGTAGAACTCAATTATTAGGCTGATGTGATCAGGGTTACAGGATTCGTTACAAAGACCACGAATTTCGAATCGATTCGTTTCGTATCCAATCGCATACGCTAGCGAACCATACGCTTAGGGTTCGATTGAGATTCGTTGCTCGATTCGAGAATGTGGTACCCAAAAAATGGACTTAGACAGGGTGTAGAAATGAGGATGTTCAAGTATATGCATCGATTATAGCCACCATTGTCGTCATCCGTGCTCGCCGGAGCACATTACCGCCAAAACCAAGACCTCCGGTGTTCATCAGGCCGCCTTGGGTGAAAAGGAGAATGAAGATCGATGTTGATGATGACTGTGATGAATGGCGGCTAGTATACATATGGGTTTTAGGTTTAATAAACTTTAGACTTTTGACCCTTTAACCCCTTTAGTTCCTACAATTATATTTCTGACTCTAACTTTATAAATGTACTTTGATGGTGGATGTTTACTCTTTTAGTTTCAATAAGGTATATAATTTTTATATTTATTTTTTAATACTGCCTCGGGTTTACACATCCGGTTCGTCTTGAGGGGTACTTTTCACGCCTCGAGTAAGTGTCGAGCGAACCGGATCGTACCGAAATGAACCTACCCCCCTCCGAACCGGATTCATGGCCTTCTACGAATCGCGAACCCGTATCTCGTTCCCGAATCACAGCGAACCACGAATTGTGTGACCTTGGATGTGATCACTAGTGCATTACTAGAAAGCAACATTATTTTGCGACAATATTAAAACAATCTGAGATTATGAATGGTTGATGAGATTACTAACTTTGTGACAATGTGATATAATTACCAACAGTTGATGAGATTAGCAACTTTTGTCGCAACTATCGACAAATTAGGCTCCACTTATGTTTATGTATATACATGGAGTTTCGATAATATGTGGAATGAGTCTTGGAGTGATGTGAAAATTAACATAATCATTGCTTAATCAATTGTGTATTAATCCTGGCAATCATGCATGCACCATGGCGCATGCATGGTTTATTTTTTCTACTGTATTGTTGGATTATTGAAACAAATTTTGTTTCGATTTATGTATTTGGATTTGGATTGCGGTATCGTAATTGTATTTGGACTATGGTAATGTAATTGGATTTTGATTCTAGATTTCTAGGTGAAATGTATGGAGTTTCTATTAGGTTTAAAAAGGTGGTTATTTCTTTTCTAATATTATTTTTTCTTACGCAACACATGTTTCGTCACAAAATTGTTGTATATAAGACGAGCAGACAGTGTTGTAACTTTGTCGCAAAATTATTACTTTGTCGCAATGTTGTTGCAAAATTAAACTAAAAAAATACCTTTTTAATGTTGTTACCAATATTTGTCATAAGGTCGTCACATACGTGGTTGTGGACTTTTCTCGGAAAGAAGTCGCAAAAATTTGCAACTAGGCTTGTTTGTGACAGTACGCGACAACTTGTAATCGTGTCGCGAAAGCAGGTTCATGTCAAAGTTGCAACAATTAGGTTGTGGCAAATTTTACGTATAAAACCAACGTCTGAAGTACCACACGTTAATGTCATAAACATATCACGTGAACTAAGGGACGTGCATAAGTTGCATTTGCCGCCACAACCAAAGACAAATCATAGTTTTCCGTAACATCTTGTTTATGCTTTCACTTTTCTCTTTTCACATCCCTATTCAAATTTTCAAATCAACCCTACAACTTAAATACCGAACAATACCATACTAATAAAATCCCATAACATATTGATCATCCGGTTCAAACCGCAAAATCATTAAAACCTAACGGTCAAACTCAAAATCTACAAAACCTGAACTGTTAAACCTGTTGGTGTTCATGGTTCGGTTTTAACAGGCTTTAGGTCAAACTGTGAGCCAAACCACCATTAGTAACGGTTTTGTTCCAGTTTGAAGATGCCTATGTTAATTAGGGATGACAAATCATGTCTTATCGTGTTTAACAGGTTAATGAAATCGCAAGTAACACAAATATAAAACACGAAAATGACCCGTTTAACAAACGGCTTTGATTGTTTGAGCGTGACAGTTATCTGTTTTATGCACCAATAGGAAGATGTGTTAAACCCTAAGCTCCTAATTTTAATTATATTAAAAAATAATAAAATTACATATTGTATTTTTTTGCTTAACAGGTCTTATCGTGTATTAACAGGTGACTCAATTGTCAGCCCTAATGTTAATGCTACTTGAAAATTTCTTAATAAAGCAACGGATACCATTAATCTAAGTAATTTGATTTGAATGATCAACTATGTTACAGTTGAAACTTCAATTTCTATAAAAATTATTTATCAAAAGAACAAAAATTATTAAATAGATATCTCCTAATTGCAAGTACCGGATATATATGGGCTAAATTGGTAGGACAAAGTCGATTAAAACAGAAAGAAGTTAACTAATGCAATTGGTAATATTCATAATTCAAGATCACCTAAAAACTCTAATTGGCCCTTTTCAACAAAGCCAATGGAGAAATTAGACATTACCTAAGTCATTTACTTCACTTTAAATTAAAGCCCAATACATGTATGTATATGAAGTATGAATTACTGTAAAAAAAAATAAATTAGAATCCAATTTACAGTCAGTTCGGTTTTATACGATCAGTTTTTGTTATAAATCGCAAACCAAACTGTTCGATATGGTTTGAAAACTTTGAAACCGACCGATCGAAAAGTAAAACAAAAACCGATCGTAAAACCAAACAAATGATCGGTTTGGACAGTTTTACGGCTGCAAACCGGACCGTGAACACTCCTATTTAAGTCGTTGGTCGGTTAGGTTTATGTTTATACAAAACCCTGTTGATTTGCCAAAATGTACCGGTTAGTTATGATTTCCAATTTTGTAATTAAATACACATATGGTCCACTGAATAAAAATACATGTGCCCCGATTTTATAACTAAATACACAAATAGGAGTAATAATCATGGTCCGGTGCTCTCATCAACTGGTTCTTGGGTCGTTTTGTTTTCAATGCCGTGTTGTGTAGTTTTTTTCGTTGTACTTGAGGTTTACCTGCCACCTTGTTGTAAATTCTTTGATCTATCATTTATTAAAGGGTTTTATAACTTGAGGTTTTTAAACTCTTGTTACCTCTCTTATAATATATACATATATATCACATATTTACTGTAAATAAAAATAAAAATAAATGTAATCACATAATTAGCCTCTTTTGGTTATAACTTATAAAGGTATTTTTAATAAAAGATTTAACCAAAGTTATTATTCACATCCAAACTCGTTTCTAAATTAAAAGCACAAGTCCAATTAAAGTTAGTACACAAACTTGTATATTTCCAAATAAAAATGAACCATGTTTGTAATTAACTGTATGACACGTAAAAATAAACTAGTGTAAAAAGTAAAAGACTAAAGATACACAAAATTATAATCACAGTCCCTAACACATTTATCCTTGTTTGGTCACACATTTTTTAACCTTTTGCCTGAAAATGTGTTTCTTCATTTTTTGCAAACACTTTAGCTTTTGACTTATCATTTTTCAATGTTACACAAACACACACATATATTTTCACTTCCATTGAAATTCAAAATTTCAAACACAAAACCTAATCCCTCACTCTCTCTTCTATGGGTGCTTGTTTCAGCACTAAACCCAACACCACCACCGCCACCACCGCCATCTCGCCGGCGACTCAAATTTCCGACCACAAATCCGACCATCAAACCACCACAAACGACCCACAAGCTCTGAAGAAAGAGATCTTCGTCATCAAACACCGTGTAAGCCATGAAACTGATAAAAACCCTAACTCCACCACCGCCACTAGCACCGGCACCGGCGCCGGCGCCGGAGCTATACAATGCGACACACTTACCCGGAGCAATTCCGCCGGAGCTCAAAACCCTATTCGGAGACGAAGGTACTCTCGTTCCAAAAGAAGTTTTGATTTAGGGTTTACATCTAATGCTAATGATAACATTTGCAATGATGATGATGATTTTGGGGTTAATGATGAAGATGAAGTTAGGGTTAGGGTTAGGGTTTCATCTAGTACAAGATGTAATAGTAAAGAGAGGCGAATTAGCATATCTCCTAATAGACAATGTAGTAATAAAGATAGGAGGATTAGTATATCACCTACTAGAAGATCTGAATCATCATTTCCGAATTCGAATTCGGGTTGTTCTACGGTAAGTGCGAGTAGGCCTGCGAAAATGGTATCGGTTCCGGCGACGGATAAGAGTAACAACAATGCAGGTGGTGTTCAAGTGAAACGAAACGTATCTCCAGTAAAGAGAATTCATGTGAAGCGAAATGTATCTCCAGCGCGCAGAGTAACAAACCGTCATGTCGTCGATGATAATTGTAACATTCGGGAGGTGGATCATAGGCGGAAATCATTGGTTGAGATTGATAACAATGCTGGTAGATCTGTACAGGCGCGTGATTGTAAAAGAATGCGGAGGTTGTCTCGTGATATGGATATGAACCCGGAAGCGGGATTTGAACCTGGTCCATCGTCGTATGCAAGTTTGTTACTTGAGGATATTCAAAACTTTCATAAAAAGAACGCGAGTGCAAGTACGACACCGCCGTCGTTTGATCTTCCTGAATGTGTTAACAAGGCGTGTTTGATTATGGAGGCGGTGGCGGATCTTAATTCGAATACGAGCTCTTTGTGTTCGGACGACAGATGGAGGGTATGACATAAACTGTTTGTATTATGTTTGTGTAAAATTTGCAACCCATTTATGTACTTTGGCAGTTGATTTGTTTAACTTGATCTTGGTGCTAAATTTGATCATATTTATGTCAAACAATATGCCAACAATAATTTGGTTCATTTGTACAACATTCTTGTAGTTAACATGTATATGTCAGCAACTGTAACAATGGCAAGATGAACAACAAGAACATTTGAAGATGTTGTTAAAGATACCAACAACATTTGAATACACTTAAAAACAAATATTAATCAGTAGTTGTAGAGGTTAAACAGATGCTAATTAGAGGTTTAATGGATGCTGATTAAGGGTAAACAAATGTTAACTAGAAAGTTAAAGTCAGCAGGTCATAAGTTAAAAATAGTGACTTGTTCCAGTTGACAAGCATCATTTGAAGTTTGAAGTTGTTTATGTAAAAACTAGTGATTAAATCACATCATCTGTTTCTGGTTATCATCTATCAATCATGGCAAATTGTTAAAGGGAGCGTGAGATTTTCAAATCATGAAGTCAATGACCAAATATAAACAATCACAAGTCAATCTAACAAGCTAATTGATGTCTAAGAATCGAGTTATCCTGAAAAGGTCAAACACGACACTGTTTATGGTTTAAGTAATTGTCTCTAAAACGAATGTTTGAATCGGAACCTCTGGTTTTGAGGGTGAAAAGGTTTGAATAGGAGTATTAAATTTTAGCAGTCCCAACTATTTGTTATTGTTCGCTACCGTTCTCAAATATTGAAATATGTGCTATCGCTCCCAACTTTTATCATTTTTGCCGCCAATTGACTGCCGTTAATTTTTTAACGGTGTTAAGTTTTTCGAATTCCAGACCGAAGTTTTATGTTTTTTATCAGAAGAAGAATACGGGCCGATTTATGTAAAAATTACCTCAAAACGGTGCTCCAAACAACTAACTTTTTACATCCAAATGAAGCTTTGTTTCGAGGTAGTTTTTGCATCAACCGACTCGTATAAAAAGCCCTAAACGACAGTTATTAGTGACAAAAATAATAAAAATTAAAACTACCAACACATATTTAATAGTTTTGAAACTGGCTAACGGTTAATAACAAAAATAGCTGAAAGTGTACTCCTTAAAAATAAGGTTATTGGATTTAAACACCTCTAACTATTGGTCATTGGCCGTTGTCACCACCAAGTATCACTTTGGCCAATAGAATTTCCAACTAAACACTTTGGTGTCCGTATCACCAAAAAGTTAACCAAATCACTAACGTCGTTATGTTTTGCTGACGTGGCACGGTGACATGTCCTATCTCTCCTTACGTGGCACGGTAATGGCGGCCAATGTTCAATAGTTGAAGGTGATGACGGCCAATGATAAATAGTTAAAGGTGCCACATAAAGAGAGATAAGACATGTCACCAAGCCACGTCAACAAAACTTAACGGTGTTAGTGATTTGGTTAACTTTTAATGATACTGACACCAAAGTGTTTAAATCCAATAACCTTAAAAATAACAAAAGTTTGTTACTTACAAAAAAGAATTACTTTTAATATTTATAAAAAAAGATTTTAGAAGTTGAAATTTCAAAATATTTGACTTGTATTGTATAGAAGTTGAAAGAAGATCATTTTTCCGCAATAAGAAGATCCAAGATTTTGTCTTAAAAATCAATCAATCAGGTATTGATCCAGCATCTTTTGTTTCAATTTCATGCATACCAACTGTTCGACCAATCTCCTCAATCACTATATAAGTCTACTCTCCACCTGTGTTTTATCCTTCAGCTTAATTTGTTATTGACCTTATAAACCATGTTTACATCCAATAAGTTTCATGCCCATTGGAACAAAAACAAGCTGTTGGGTTCAACTGCCTTAGTCTCATCATCCAAACTTGACTAATTGTAACCAATATTGATTGGGTTTATAGTTTTGTTGTTTTTCCATACTACTAGTGCACACACTCATTGTCACAACCAAAGCACTCGGTTACTTTTCGTAGATTGAATTTGAAGGCTAACCGAAGTTTTTAAGGCTAGTTATTGCAAAGGCTGTCAAGAGACAAAACGGCTGATAACGTGGCAGACTGTTTTAGACACGTCTGCCCGTCTGCTGGTCATACGACCCATATAACCCCCACGCAGCCCGTATAGGAAAACCATCGGTCAAAATTAGGTCTTTGTTATCTTTATGTTAAAGATTTGTTTAATTCAAAGAAGTGGTAAACGTCACCCGTCGTAAAAATGTTAACAAGTTACCCATCCCAGTGACCCAGTGATTCTGCTTGTATACAGGGGTTATTTATTGTCTTAATTGTTTCTTTTTCTGTTGAAGGCTTTAAAGCGGTATCTACATAATGCTAGGTGGTCCAGGACTTGAATCTGTCGTTGATCGTAAGCACAACGTCTCTACTTCTTTTTCTCTACTTGTAGTATCTGCAAAATTTTGTTCAAAAGACGTGTGGCATCAACTATTATTTCCAGTGAGCTAACACTTGGTCTTCTAGCAACTCACTCTCCCCAATATTTTTCGTCTTTACAGAATACATTTCAGTTATCACAAATGACGGACGCAACATAGTGGTGAGCTTTTCTTTGGATCCCTTTGATTTTCAAAAATTTAAATCAATATAGTAACAATAGTGGCTTTTACATTCAGGGAGTATTGAAAGGGTTTGATCAAGCTACAAATATTATTCTTGATGAATCTCATGAACGAGTTTATTCGACAAAGGTCAGTTCATCTGTTTATATCATAATAGATATTGGATTATTTCAGAATATATTGTGGATGTTAAAAGTTGTAATTTGTGTATCAGCACACTCTTACTTATATATATATATATATGCTTCGTGATGTATGTCATTGCGTTTGTGCGTTCGCTTTGTGCATTTAACCGTGCCAAGGTTGACCTTAACATTAGTTCCTTCTTTTGACTTGCAGGAGGGTGTACAGCAACTTGTGTTAGGTCTTTACATCATAAGGGGTGATAACATGTATGGTCCACTTTTTTATTGGACATTCAAAATAATTACTAAAACCACTTCACTTTTTCACAAATGATCCAACAGAGATTAATCTGACCAGTCGATCTTTTTCATTTTTGCTTTGACCCAAATAAAAAGATGAAGTTTTTTTTATTTGTGCCAGAAAATATAACCACTTGTTTTTAACTTGTGATTATGCAGAAGTGTTATTGGGGAACTAGATGAAGAGCTTGATGCGGGTTTGAATTTGTCTGAACTGAGAGCTCATCCTCTGAAGCCGGTTATTCACTGATGGTCACATGGTTTTATGCAATCGTAAAACATGAATGGTGTAAGGTAATTAGAATTTTGTTTCAGAGAGAATATTATCGGTTAAAGACTTGAAGTGCTTATTATCTAATGTTTCGAATTATTGAGCTGGTCTTAAGGCATTGCCTCCATAAACTCCTTACGCAGGACACATTTAGTTCTTTGACTGCCAGTCGAGTATTTTTGTAGATTCATATTTTAAGGGTAAATATGGCCTTAGGGTGAAATGGAACGTGGTCAACCTGTTGCATGATATCGTCAAGTTTGATATTAATTAACACAACCTCAATATATTTTTTCTTTAGTGAAAAAAGGGAGACGTCCAACTGTTGGGAGCGGAATATCCACGCACACAACAATCTTGGACCATCTGGTTCGTTGCGAGCTGATAGCAAGGCGATAACCATCAACCACCTTCCTAATATCTTTTACTGAAAATTCTTGACCCAAGTCCGTCAAACTCTTTAACCCACCTGTCTACACTATGATCTAACTGCATATGCTCCAAAGAAGAGAGAAGAAGGCCATGACCACCAAGACAAATATGTTATCCCTCCCCCTTTAACTCAAGAGCAATTTGGTGTGTTTTTTTTACTATTACCTTATACTAACTATTTTCACGTGTCATCATCTACATTTTTATCACCTTTCACCTCACGACAACACCCTTTAGGTAGTAGTGAAAAGGGAAACCACCCGGTCTACATGGTGTTTAGTAAGCACTTACGTGACACTTTTTTTTATCACTTTCGCCCCACTATCAACACATAATCTAACGAACCAATCACTGAAGAGATTGGAACATGCTGACCACCAATAGACAAAGTGGAGAATTTCATCTTGACACTCATGGCACGAAATTTATCTTCAATAATCTTCCACGCGCTAGCTAGTTAATGAAATTTGAAGTATGAGAAATTATGTGTTTTATAGTATTTGTTTCTTTAACTCGTACCCCGGTGTGAATGTTGGAAGCTATTAGAACAAAAGTGAAACCACGTTTACCGATATATACAGTTGATCCATGATGTAAGTTTTTGACAGGTTTTTGAAGTTGTACAACATGAGTACATGACCATGCTCCTTGAATCCAATTCTTTTAGAAAATGCTTTTATAAAAGTTTAAAACTTTTTTTTTATAATAAATCTATTATTCCTTGGGTTTTTTTTAAATAATAAATCTATTAATGTATTAGGTGACACAATCAAATGTGAAAAGCGAAGGGAAGTTGTGGCTTCTTAGAGTTAGATACTATGATGATGAAAACTAATTTTGTTTGTTACATATATGACAACCCTAGCCTATAGAATCAACTTATTGAACAACCAACCACTCATTTAATAATAATAGTGAATTTCTAAAAGTGTATATTTTTTATAACCGATGATTAAACAAAGACTATATCAGTTTAAAACTATTAAATGCCAAGGTATCAAATTTTATTTTGACATCTCATCGTGACAGGTGTTTTCATTTTGTTTTTTTTATACGGGTAAATTGGTTAAAGTTTTAGAAGTATTGTGTTTATTAAAGAGCTAGCAAGAAATTAGCCACTTGAATAGATGATAACTAACCATCTATATATACAACACCTATATATCGTGACAAGTTTGAAGCGACGGGAAAATAGTTAGGTCATATGGTATTGTGGTGGAAAAAAGGGCTCGCGTGAGTTGAATTTACGCCATCTCACGTTATGGAGCACTACTCCCAATTGTATACCCAATAAGATTCACTTATGTTTAATAGTTTTTAAATATTAACGTATATAGTTTAAAAAATAGAGTATCTTATCATACATACTCACATAAGTATACCCCTTATCATGTGTAAAATTTATGAAACTGAAATAACTATCACATAACACACATTTTATTTTCACATTATACATGTAATGTGACGTGTCACGCAGATAAATCACATGACTTAGGAGAAGCTCTCTCGCCGTCTTAAAAAAAAGAGAGAGAAGCTCTCTACATAAAACATGAGGTTTTTGATAGGCTACAATATATTGGGTTAATGATGTAGTGTAACGATTGAGAATGATTCAAGCACGTTGATTCTACGAATACCCGTGCTGATTCAAAATCCCAAACCACCCCAAATTCACCCAAAATTGGAGAATTTGAAAGAGCAAACGTTTTTTTGTAAACAATGATCAATGATCATTTCATCTTCATTAGAACATCATAAATAAGAGAATCAAAACCCTAATGGGTCAAAAAACAACTACGGGCCAAAACAAAAGCCAAAAACGAAAAGTCCAAAAACATGTCCAAAACATAAAAGTGACAATAACTCCCTTAAGGAGGCTTATTTAGGGAAAAAAAAGTCGGGTAAGCCGCCTATGGCGGCCCATAACTCAAGTTATGCTCATTTCTGTGAGACACGATCATGAGCCTCTAGAATATAAAAACCCGTTCCTCCACACTTGGGCCCATATCAGTTAATAAAATATATATTAAATTATTGACTTTCTATAAACATTATCTTTTTCTGGACGGTTCTAAAAACATTATGTATTTGCAATTTTAAATATATAATAATACAATAAGCAATTACACACTTTTTATAAACTACTCGGTCAAAGTCAATAGGTGGGTAGACTTAGAATAGTCTAAGCAAGTTATATAGATTAATGTATGTTGACTTATTTTTAAGTTGACATTGTTAATAAAAAATTAAAAAAATGAAGGATACATGTTTTCCGCATGGTAATGGTAATATGGTTTATATCATTCAAAGTTTTATTTTTGCGGCTTTTTCTAGAAACTAATTTTTCAAAACCGCAGCAGAAATCAACTATTTGTTTAATATTTTTTCTTATTTTGTATTTATAAATTTTAAAATTGTTGATTATTTTCTGTGTGTATATATCAATTTTGTAATTTAGCTTACCAGCTACTTTCAGCATGTTTTATACAATATTATTTATTTTATTCGTACAATTCTATAAAGTATAACAAACCCGCCACGTTGTTTGCTCTTTTGTCACATAATGACATAAGTGACATTTAAACACCTTGTTACATTTGGGCAAAAACTAGGTCAATCATTTTAGGTGCTAACATCGAATAATTGGTGTAAATTATCTCTGTAATTTGTTTTGTATTTTTCCTCTTAGAGTTTTTTGCTAGTGGCTTAATGAAACATGGCGTTAAAAAAGTAACTTTCAAATCGGCATTATTGTAATGGATCTATTGAAAAGGTTTAGCAAAGAACCAAATCAAGTTGGGTCTAGTAATTAAGACATATAATTAGCTACTTAAACTTGGTTAATTATACAACTGTTTGTTATCTAACTTGACAATATTTAGTGAGATATTTAGAAGTAGGTCTTGTGTTTATATCATTCTTCTATGGTTTCTAGTTTCTACTTAAAATTGGTTATATATATATATAACCGTTTATTATCTAACTTAAAATAATATTTAGAGGTAGTTATGTTGTTTCACAATTTTCTGCTTGAAATTGGTTTTATATAAAGAGTATATGTGTTAAATTACTTGTTAGAATATTAAGGGCATCGATCCCTCGGTAAAAATTTTGTGCTTGTAATTGTACTATGCTAACGTCTTGCTAAAGTTTATAATAAAATTTTATTGGCGTTAAAAAAAACATGCATGTGTAAACAAGCACACATAAGTTATTGTTTGTGTACACATATAAGGTATTTGGCACCACATTTGCATGAAAAATCTTGAATTTCCTTAATTAATTTCTTGTTCAAACGAATATGAATTAATATAGAGAGTATGTTGTTAATTACACATGTAAGAACAACATTGTGTAATCATCCATAATACATTAGGGTAGAACCACGGTCCACGGGTGACAGGTAGCACCACGGTGAAGCGCTAACACGGCCTCTAGTAATGAGGTTAACGGTTGCGGCTATGGGTTGCAGCTGCATACACACTTTTTTTTTTAACGGCAAACTACATCTCCTATTACATTACACAACTCCAAACTAATTTACACCAAAGCTGCATACACACTTAATTAGAGAGCCATTGCATCATCTATAACTTATCATGTTGAAGCTGAAGAAAGTTGTAATCTTAATTATTCGTTGATTCCAAAGAGAGTTGGCTTTTGTATATCTCCTCTTCTAATAAATCGCTAACCCATCTCACCACAATGCGCCACATGTCAGCACCACATTCAATCTCACCATATATGTGGATACATGGATCCGACCCACAAGAAATGTTTGACCCATACCGTCAACTCTGCGGATCTAATATAAACACAAAACCACCGTTCATTCATCATCTTCTTATCACACAAACCCTAAATCCGCTCACCTTAAACCCTAAATCTTTCAATCTCATCGTCCCTTCTGCGAAACGCATCATCATCTTCTCCGATTGATTCTACAGGTATGTGTTCCATCGTTTCATCATCTTCTATCGTTTCATTGTTTACTCGATTGTCATCAGTTTCTTTGTATGTTATGTCGATTTTCTTTGTTTCCATCTGTTTACTCAATTGAATCTGGAGATGAATCGTAACTTATTGTTTGTGTCCATTAATCGTGTTACTGTGTTAATCGATTACCAATAAGCAACACTTTCAAAACTTGTGTGATTGATTGTTTATTTATTTCAAAACATGAATAAATCTATTTCATCGCTGCTTCAACTTTTTAAGATTTAAGTTCATGTTTACTTATGAATCGTAACTTATATGTTTACTCATGTTTTTAGTTAATTTAGTTTCAGTTCATGAATTTCAAACAACTAATGCTTAATGTTTTTCCATACTAGATAATTTTGTTGCTTAAACATATTGTAAAGTAATAGTATAGTAGTGATCAGTTTTCCATTTGTGGTGTCTTTTTATTTCAGTTGACATTTGTGGATCTCTGCTTAATGGAGCAATGCTGTATGGAGCACAGTTGTAGTTATAAAGGGGTAAAAGCTTAAATCTGTGTTGAACATTTATAGTGAATAAATAGTATGTTTCGAATTTTAATATTCACCAATATATCTCACCCTATATTCATCATACTCTTCATTCGTTTATCTAATTCAAGCTTTTGGTATGTTTTAAGGCTTATTAAGAGGTTGTAGTATATATCTAAAGAAGAAGCTACTCTTCTTTCTAGAATGAAAAAGGAGATTTTTTAGATGGAGAAGAACTACTAGGAATGTGATCATTTTTTCTTGTCTTCTTGAGGTAAATTTTATATAGATTGTTAGGTTTATTCATTCTTTCTAATGCTAAAAAGGTTGTAAAAATCAGCAGCAATAGTTGAATGTTATATAGGTTAAGGTAAATGTGATCATTTTTATGTTGTTGGTTTTGTTGTTTGTTCCTGAAAAACAGGAATGACTGAATATTCAGATGGAGACCAAAGCTGGGAAACACTAAAACAGTTAAGACGTCGTAGAGGTATATGAAATCAAGTAAAAAAGCTTCTCAAATAGTTTTTTTCAAAATTCAGATGAATTGGTTTTATACTTTTGCTATTGATTTTGCAATGATGATAAGGACAACAACTGGTTTTTCTCAAGAAACAATTTTGATAAACTTTGCAATGTTTTAGTACATTTATTTTATTTAACTTGGAAAACAATTGTGATAGTGATTCCTCAACTGTTAAATGCTTGATTTTGAGAATATTTAAAGTAAGTCACTTTGTTTAACTTCTTATTTGATTTACTTTGCAATGTGTTAGTATGTTTTTTTCTTTAATAGGACTTTTTTATGCATCACGTACATGTTATTTTTTTTGCTGATGCACGAAGTAGCATTGTCTACAAACATATGACAGGTAAGCAGTTTCAGATAAAGAATATTTCTTTGCCTCTTGCTTCTTCTAACTTAGATTTCAGGTAAAGAATTTCTGAAACTTTGTTAGTGAGGTGGTTATTTCTAACCATTTTCTTTTGATTGGGTCGATTTGGGTTGTGTTTATTTGAACGGTTTTTTATCATCTCAGGATTGTTTAGTTTTGTAATTTTTATGGCAAGTGATCATATTTGAGGTGAAATATTAAAGTCTGGATTTCAAGAATTTAGCTTTGTTTTCTTAGCTTAATGCATTGCTATGTGTATGTGGCAACTATAACAAGGAAATGAGTACTTTGCAAGGTCAAGTTGTTTGTTGTTATGTCCGTGGGAAACAAAGTGGCGTTCATGCGGTTCCTACAAATGAGAAGTCTTTAAAGATTGAAAAAACTGGAATTTAGGGATTTAAAGGTATTAACACTCCTAGGGTTCAAGTGCATAAGCAACATGGGTCAAAATGAGTGCATTATATTAAATGATGTTCAATTTTTTTCTATGATCTTAGATCCATCTGTTCTTGATTCTATTCTTTATGTTTATTACATGAGATCCTTTTAAATTTTTTATTTATTTTCCAGGTTGCTAAAGAATTGAATTTTGCTACTAATGAGATAAGTGCAGAAGGAATTAAAGTATTCTTCAAACAAACATTACCATAAATAACCATTAACTATAATTAAGATATGTCCTATGTGTTTCAAACTAAGATATGCCGCATAGCAGTGCCATTCTTTTAGTCTTTCAATTATGAATTTTGGTTGGAGATTTCAATGAATGTGTATATTGGCACGTCCCATGTGTTTCAAACTCCTGCTGATGCTATTGGCATGCTCTAGCCAACTTATTGAACATATAAGGTATGTATACCATCTCCACTTTGGTATGAACATTGGCTTTCATTTTAATTGGAAATGTGGTCATTGACACACTTACTTGGTTTTAACTCTTAACTATTATGTACATATTTTTTTACCATTTAACCCCGTGGGTACCCACGGGTGCTAACCTAGTAAATTATAAAGCCACAACAAATTAAGTCAAATCCCACAATAATAGGCATAAAGATAGCAACACAATTATCTCTTAAATATATATCAAATCTATTCTACTAATATTCCCCCTTAGTTGGAACGCGGTGGAGTTGCAACGTTCAAGCTGGATTGAAATGAGTCAAATATAGTGTCTTGGGAGCCCTTTTGTAAAGATATCCGCATATTGCGAGGACGATGGAACGTGAAGGACTCTAATGTGACCAGTTTGAACTTTCTCCCGTACAAAGTGTATATCCATTTCTACATGTTTGGTAAGTTGATGTTGAACCGGGTTGCCTGACAGGTATATTGCTGAGATGTTGTCGCAATAAACCACCGAAGCTTTGCAAACTGGGACATGAAGTTCGAATAATAGGTTCTGTATCCATGTAGTCTCAGCAACCGCATTTGCCACCCCCCAGTATTCAGCTTCGGCACTGGACCTAGAGACGGTGGGTTGTCGTTTAGATGACCACGACACAATGTATCTCCCAAAAATATACAATAGCTTGATGTTGATCGTCTCGTGTCTGGGCATCCCCCCTAATCAGCATCAGAGTACGCTACAAGAGAGTGGTCCGGTGACGCAGAAAGCCGAAGACCATGATTTAACGTACCATGAATGTATTGAAGCACACGTTTCATAAATGCAAAATATGGTTCTCTCAGGAGCATGCATAAATAAGCAAATCTTTGAACTGCGTAGGATATGTCTGGTCTTGTGATGGTAAGATATTGTAGAGCCTCAGCTAAGCTTCGGTACAATGTTCCGTCAGGTAACAACTCACCGTCCTTGGCACTGAGTTTAGAATTAGTATCAACGTACCAAACACGTAGAAATGGATATACACTTTGTACGGGAGAAAGTTCAAATTGGTCACATTAGAGTCCTTCACTTTCCATAGTCCTCGCAATATGTGGATATCTTTACAAAAGGGCTCTCAAGACACTTAGGCCCTGTTTGTTTTTGCATCTTTTCTCTGAATAGAGAAAAACGTCTTATTCGGTCAGACGTATTCAGACATATGGCTGTTTGTTTTTTTTCTGGCATTAAGAGGTTCAGCGTCTTAATAGCATCTGAACCAGTAAGAGCTTTTAGTGGGTCTGAAAACCACTTAACCCAAAAAAAACATACATTTGTCTCCGGCCTCCATTAACTTCTAACCCGGAGACTAGGCTCCATCTCCGACGACTAGAGGTTCGTCTCTAGTCTCCACCTCTTAATGATTCAGATTTCAGACATTTGAACCATCTCTTAACATTCAGATGTAGTATTCAGATTCAGACTTAAATCTCTTAAAAAAACAAACAGGGCCTTATTTGACCAAAGAAGCTCTGATACCATGAAGAAAGTTGTAATCTTATTAGTTGATTCCAAAGAGAGTTGGCTTTTGTATAACAAACCTAGAAGCTAGTATTATTATATATAGAAACTAATTAACCTTGTAGAACCTAGTGTTACAACAAAAAGTTGTGTTGAAGCATGGCATAACACAAAACCCTATGGATCATACATAAACTTGTTACTTTCCATAAATCATTTCGACCATATGTGTAATTAGCTCCAAAACATTTTATATAAAAAGTTTGTTATAATTAAATTCTAAATTTCTTGTAACCAAAAAATTCAGAAAAGGGGTTAATTAGTGTTGAACAACATACAGCTAGAGTCTTGAGGATATATTTATGGGTTAAACACAATAGTTAATATTTAACTTTGATAATATATATAAAAAAGGTTACTTATGAGGTGAACTTAAATATTAATACAAAATATAATATACTAAAAAAATATAAAAACGTTAAAACCAAAACTTAATAATCCTTATATTATTAATAACCCTTACATTTTCTAAACTTCTCAAACATATTTATATAATTATATTTAATCACAACTTGAGAGCGAAATATCGATTTTTATAAATTTTTTCTCGCTTGTGTTATTTTTTTTATAAACTATATACTCTTAATTTGAAGAAATATATAAATGGGTTAGCATGTGGCTTCTAAAGTCATACGAATACATTGGGTTATGACATTTTGAAGTGGACTCATTTTTATTCTAGAAAGCATGCATTGCAACATGTCATCCTTCTCAAATATTATTGTAAACTTATATTTATCTAAAAACACACCCGTTAATAGGGTGTTAATAAATAATTAAGGCAAATTGGTCTAAAATAATCCCAACTAACACTCATTGGCCGAAAATAATCCCAACTCAGTTTATTCACTTCAGTGGTCCCAAATCCAACTTTTTTGGCCTACAGTGGTCCGCCGTTAAGTGCACTTAACGGCCGTTAACTTTTTTTCTATTTTTTTCGAAATTCAAACCGATATTTTAGGGATTTTGATCTGGAGGAGAATACGAGTCTGTTGATGTAAACCTTACTTCCAATTGTTGCTCCAAATGGTTTAATTTTGATATCCGGTTAAAGCACTGTTAGGTTTTAAAACCCGATTGAAGACCGTTTTGTCGTTTGGAACATCAGTTTGAAGTAAGGTTTACATCAATTGAATCGTATACTCCTCTCGATCAATTTCCATAAAACCTTGTTTTGAAATTCGAAAAAAATAAAAAAAAAGTTAACGGCCGTTAAGTGCACTTAACGGCGGACCACTGGAGGCCAAAAAAGTTGGATTTGGGACCACTGGAGGGAATAAAATGAGTTGGTATTATTCTCGGCCAATAGGTGTTAGTTGTGATTATTTTTAGCCAATTTGCTAATAATTAATTCGTAAATTTATCTGTCAACCTATTGTAAATTTCTATAGATTTTTTAAATGATAATTTAAAATAATTAAAAAAAAGTCAGTCACACGTACTTAAATTTGAACTCGATCTCGTCATTTAAGAGACTCATCATTTCAATACCTTGATGTTTATCATTCATAATTTTATACTAATCTTTTTATCATTTTATATCGTTAACCGGAGATGATTCGAGTTTAAATACCATCTACGAACTAATCAATTAACTTAAGCGTGAAATTTAGTTGGTTAGAACTTAAATATCATATATTTAATTACATATATAGTGTTTAGTTTTTATAAAATCTCCTCTTCTAATAAATTGCTAACACATCTCACCACACTGCGCCAAGTGTCACCACCACATTCATCCTCATTTTAATGGTTAATTAAAGATTTGATATCCATCCAAAATTACTAAACAATAGCAAACATTATTTTCATGCATACAAATGGGTATTAACCAAGTATATTGATATATAATTATATATATATATATATATATCTGTAAATAAGAAGTGGTTCTGTAATGATCCTCAAACATTATTTTCATGCATACAAATGGGTATTAACCAAGTATATTGATATATAATTATATATATATATATAATTATATATATATATATATATTTTATCATTCAACCCCGTGTGAATACACGGGTGTTAACCTAGTGTTATAAATATACAACTATTATTGTTAAAATTTAGATTTTAGTTTGAAGTTCTAGTTTCTAAAAAAGATTCAATTTGTTTAACAATTAAGTTTGAAGTTTTGGTTAGCTGATTGTTGGATTTTAGTTTTTTATAATGACGGTTGGTGTAATGATAATACCATAGCACTTAAAAGATGCTATGTAATGACCGAGTAATTTGATGCTTCAACATGTTATGTAATGGACGCTTATAAACGCATGGTCTAGTGTGATTCTCCTGGAGCTGCAAAAATTTATGGTAGAAGCTGGATATTAAATAGAAAGTTCTAATTTATTGAGAGAAGATGATCAAAAGAATTTGGATAGAGTGGTAAAGTTGTTAGTTAATGTAACAAAAGGTCTCAAGTTCAACTCACACAAGCCTCATTTTCCAGCAATACTAGTTAATGCTGGTGAGCCTAATAGGTTTTACCCACGGGCGAGGGTTGGATCCTCGATAACGGTTGCTACGCCGGCCTCTGTGGGGTTTTCTCTGTGAGCACTATCAAGTTAGATGCATCACGCGGACTCGGATAAGACAACGTATGTGGTTGCCTGGCTTGGTTTAGGGACCTTCTATATGACGGGGGTTGCGTCAGTCACAATTCATAAAGCCGCTGTTAAAAAAAATCGAGAGAAAAGATGACAATATGACATGTGTTGTTTCTAGAAATAAATATAGAAAGAAAGAGTCGGTCCACTTCAAATGCCACATTTTAATTCGTTGATTTTTATTTTATTTTCCGAAAACGATAACTAATACCGTACTCATATGACTTGTTTAAAAACACAATACCGTACTCAAGTGACTCGTGAACCACAACTTTTAGAAGCTGCGGTACCCATCCAATTATTCAAACAAATTATTATATTATATAAAATTACATCCACCAAGTTTCTTTTTTTCTTTATTGTGACACATTATGATTTGTTAACTAAATCATTTACCATTTACCAACTACATCCACAAGGAAGTTTTTGAGTTTTTACATGACCACCGTTAAATTACTTTATTTCTTTGTTGTGGCACATTTGGCATGTAAGATGAATGTGGGTATGCACACGTACACGTAATTAAGACATATTATATTATCACGTGTTTTGGCGGATCTAGAATGAAATTCCTGGGGAATCCTAAAATAAAATTTTCGATTAAGGGTATCGTAATTTTCATTTACGGCTATCTTGATACTTAAAACAGTAAAAAAATACCATGAATACACAAGTATTTTAGCACTTCTACAAAAGCATACTTATAATCTTCTCTTGTAGCAAGACATAGTTGGTTTACTAGTAAAGCTTGCAACTTTAGCTTGTGTCATTAAGAATCGTTACTGTTGTCGATTAAAGTCACATTTCTATACAAAAGATTCAGTTACTTGACGATTATAACTACCAATTTGACAATGACTTCGTACAAAAATCAAAACCTTGTTTGCTATGAGAGAGCAAATGACCAAAGATGACATTAACTAAGAATGAGCAAATATGATAAGAAAGACCAATTTTGCTTTTAATGAACAAAGTTCTAATCAGTAATCAATTCAGATTTTTCTTGCAATTTTCACCAGTCATACAAATCTGTTAAGTTTCTTCTACCTTGACCATGTCGGGGGACGATGCCCCTTAAACCATCCCAAGAGCGTCGTCCTTTAGACACTACCGGATGCAACCCTAGACCCTGTCAAGAAGATAATGTTCCTTAACACCCCTCTCCATGCTTTTTACCATGAGATTTCAAACCATTTAAAATCGTAATATTCTCAAACAAATATACAGATTTAATTAAACTACAATACTTAAAACTAGAAACACAAATTTTAAGCAATAGTTTTTATTAACAGGATGCCAACAGTGTATTTAAAATTTAAATGTCACTATGACAGGTAAACTAAAAAAATGATTAACACTTATTTAAACAAAAGTTATCTACAACTAGTGACAGCATAGAAGCATTAGTTAAATTACAACTCAAATCCAGCCGACAAACGCAACCCCACACGTGCCACGTAACACGCATTTCCTACATTCGCATCCGCGCTTATTATTATTACAATTACAATTAAATATTCATTGACCCAATTGTTATTGTTATTTCCACACGCTCATATCTCCTCTATATATCTATCAACCCTCATCTTCTTCATCTCTCAACTCAATTACATCACATCTTCATCCCTGTTACTAATTTCTCTCTCTTTATATCAAATCAACAACAATGGAATTGAAGAACATGATCTCAATGGTCGCTCGTAGTGGCCGTCACTTGCAGCGTTACAATCATGGCCAACGACAAGTCGTAGGGTTAGTTCACTCCTTCAATAGTTCAATCCAATTTCATTTCCTCTTCAATTCAATTTCGACTCAAGCCCCAATTTCATTCAAATTATAATGATTTAATTTGAACAAATGCGTTTTTGATTATGAGTTTTTGAAATTGGGGAACTTTAAAACCATAAAAATTAATAATGAAAGTTTCTGTATTTGGGGAAAATTGAATTCGAAATTTGGTGAAACAGAATTAGAATGTGGAGAATTGAATGATTTAGTACAGTTTCTATTCCTTTTTAGGCAAATATTTGGTATGATTGGATTGGATTGTTTACTAAAAATGGTGAATTGAATTGAATGTGATGCAGATGTATACCATACAGAATAAAAGGTAGTAAATTAGAAGTGCTTGTCATTAGTGCACAAAGAAAAGGCAAAGGAATGTTGTTCCCTAAGGGAGGATGGGAATCAGATGAATCGATCGTCGAAGCGGCTCGTAGAGAATCGGTCGAGGAAGCCGGAGTACTCGGAACAATTGAGGTTGGTTCCTCACAATTTTGACTTTTTCTTGCAATCAAAAAAGTCAACTAAACCATTTTTTTGTGTGTATCTTCAACAAGAACCTAAAGTCAAATTGGGCAACTTTTGCATGATTTTTGTCTAGGACCAACCACACTTTTTATATGGGCCATGTAGATGCTGAAAAAAATGTCATATTTGTTTTAGTTACATATCAGTCACAAAGTCATATCATCAGTTATGTCCAGCATTTTAGTGGTGTGTGTATAATATAAGATGTAAATAATTTTAGTTTTTTTTATGACTTAAGAAACTTGTATTAATATATTTTTTTGATATTTTGTAGGGTGAATTGGGTACATGGTGTTTCAAAAGCAAAGGAAATGATTCATATTATGAAGGGCATATGTTTCCATTGCTTGTTAAGGAGCAACTCGAATATTGGCCCGAGAAAGAAATTCGTCAAAGAGCTTGGGTGAGTGTACCTAAAGCTAAAGAGGTTTGTCAATATTCTTGGATGAGGGAAGCATTGGATTTATTAGTGATGAGACTCGAATCGACACCTTCAAGTAACTTGTGAATATATCGCTTGTAAATATGATGAGATTTTGCGTACATTATCCGAAGGATGTCTTGAACGTCTCATGCCAAGATTTGATCAATCAACAAGAAGATTGTGTTTCTTTGATGTGCAATGTTTGATCACAAACGATTTTGTTTCTTGGTGATGACATTCATTCGGATAGCACATAAGGAAGGAATTAGATGAGGGGTTTGATGTTCACTAACGGATAATTTTCTTGTTCTTTAGGAGTTTTATACTTTTGTTTTTCAATATGTTTTTAGATTTGTACAATAATATTATTGATTATTATTATTACAATAATGGAAATTCGATTCATTTTAAATGGGTGTTTTTATTTTTTGTTTTAAAAGGGTTTAAAACGTGTCATGCGTCATTTAAGTTGAGATGGACCTCGTTAGATAAGTTAAAAAACACTTTTTTGTTCCTTTAGGTGACATGGGATGTATGTATGTTGATTGAAATCATTATAATAACTCTTTGTTTAATACGAGTGAGAGTGTGCGTGTGTCAAACTATGATGAAAGCATTCGACTTATTAGCGAGAATATTGGATTTATTAGTGACAAGATTACTCGATCACTGTAGTCGCATATGCCACTCTCAACTTAGCCGTCGATTGTGGGGAGCCGGTGAAGATGTGACTAATAGATAGTGACCAAAGTGATCGATTTCGATTGCTTTATGATTGTTATGTAAAGTTTTATGTTCTACCTCACCCACTAATATGCTACAAGATCACACTATTAGATAACTCTTCTATCAAAGGATTTTGGATAGAGTGATAAAGTGATTTTTTGTTGTACCAAAAGGTCTCAAGTTTTAATCTCAAAAGCCTCATTTTCAATCGATACAAGTTAATGCTGATGAGACAAACAGGTTTTACCTACGGGCGAGGGTTCGATCCTCGATAACGGTTGCTACGTCGGCCTCTATGGGGTTTTTCCTGTGAGCGTCCTGCCAAGTTAAACGCACCACGCGGGCCTGGTTAAGACAACGTATGTGGTTGCCTAACTTGGTTTAGGGACCCCCATGTGACGGGGGGGGGGGGGTTACGTCCGTCACAAAATCACCGTTCAAAAAAAAGATATCTCTTCTTCTAAAACCTAGGTTGCCTAAGTTAGAGTTCTATGACACCATGAAGTCAAAATGTTGTGATTAATAATATAAGACATAAATTTCACTTTGATTGTCTTTTATGTTGTTGAATTAAACATATACTATTGACAACTTGGTATTATAACGCATGCATAAAAATATAAAATATTCCTTTTGGTAAAATAAAGTGTACATAGTTTGATATCAGAAATTTTATTTCTATTAATTCCTCATAACGCCATATTTATATTTGAATATACTCACGATTATGAAAACTTAATGTACACATCTATCTTTCAAAAATCCCGACAATATATATTTTCATGCAAATCTCGTATATTAAAAATAAGGAACTACTATGTTCAACATTTATCTAATGTCTTCTATCACTAGCTCCTATATATATATATCACTCAATATTATGTCCTTTGAGTGCGGCATAAACACAATGAACAATCCCATGTCAAAGTGGGCATATAAGTAATTGAAGATGGGAACAATGTATTTGATTGATGGAGTTCCAACATTGGTGGCTCGTACAAAATAATGTTTTTAAAGCGATATTTTGATTATATATATAGCGTTTACATAACACCTGTAAATTAATAGGCACAGACTTACGGTAAAAGACAACGGTTAACGGCTTAAAAACAACTTTAATGGTACCCCTCAGTCGATCTGGATTCAATTAAAAGCTCGATTTTCCGATGTAGTTTTAAAAAGTAAATAAAAAGTTATGTATGCTTAAAAAACATAAGGCTAATATTACTCACTTTACCTAAGTTAAGTTTCCTATACTCTACCAAATATTACCATGTGTAAATTAAATATGCTCTTAGAAGATATTGTGTGGCAAAAGAGAATGACGTGAGGAACAACGTCTCCGAAATACTTTTTAAAATTCGATTTACATTGTGAGTTATAAATTTTTTTAACTCTTCATTGTGTCTTTCTCACACTTTATATCATTTTAATCATTTTTAGAAAAGTAAATGCAGTTTTGGTCCTAGTGTTTTGATACAATTAACAGTTTTAATCTCACCTTAACAACTTTGGTCCATTTTTTTTATTTTCCATTAAGTCTCTAGGTTGTCATGTGTTTTTATTTTTACATTGTGGTCCATGTGTTTTTATTTTTTCCTAAGAGGTAAAAATGTTATTTCTCCCTATCTTTTATCTAGGTCGTCATGTAGGTTAACATTTTTATTCAGACGCATGTATAAAAGAATGGGATAAATGACATTTTTACTCCGTATGTGAGGAAGACTTAACGGAAAATTGGATGGAGTTAGTGTTCGGGACCATTTCTGTTAGAAAATAAAAACACAGGGACCAAAACTGTTAAGATAAGACTAAAACTGTTAATAATTTCAAAGCACATATACCAAAACTAGCTACAGTTTATTCTTTCTAGAATAACTTGACTTTTAATCAAATACAAAGTTAATTTATTTAGAAGATGGATTTGGGTTGATGATAAAAAATAGAAAGTTCTAATTTATGGAAAAAATCAAAAAAAATATGATCGACATGTTTGCTTTCTAGAAATAAATAAAGAAAGAGTCAATCCACTTCAAATGCGATGTTTCGATTCGTTGATTTTTATCTTCCAAACAAGATACTACGTACGTACCATACTCATGACTTGTTAAAAAAAACAATATACTACGGGTGGTATTAATATGACTTGTTAACCACAACTTTTAGAAGCAATGGTAACCAAGCAAATTTTACAAACAAATTACTTATATATTTTCATTAAAAATTATATGGTGTTTTAAGAAAGAAGACATGTACATGTGATGTTGTGATGAAATTTATGGATTAACTAGATATTAGACCGGGCCGCGCGTTGTAGCGTCGGGTCTGGCGTTCGGGTCTTGCGTATGTGATTTTATCACTGCGTTGATAAGAAAAAGTATCAGGTCATGTATGTCACGCCACCATGCCGTAATATATCACACATTAAAAGGTAAAGAAATTTAAAAATTAGAAGTCAACACGATACCCCAGTCAAATTCGGAATGTTAAAGTAGTTTATAGTCAAAGTAGAGTAAGAGAACAAAGTCAAAAACTCATCAGGTGCTAAAATGTCAATTATTAAAAGTCAAGGACTAAAACCGTAAATACGAAAAAAGAAAAAAAAAAGACGACACGTGACAACACGTGGTTGGACCACGTGTCATCACATGAGTGGACACACCACAACCGACCTTCCATATTAGAAAGGTTATAAATAGTCATATCATTCTTAAATGATAATTAAGTTTTCTTTTTTAATGGTTTATAGTTTTTAGCTAGTTTTATTCTTTTACTAATCTTTTAGTTAACCATTTAATATATATGTTGTTAAAAATAGTTAACCTATTGATAACGGTAGATTCAGAGTTTTTTCATTGGGTTCATTAAATTTGTGTTTTTTTAGCTGGAATAAAAATAAAATAAATTATTGACAACAAATAAACTTGAACTTGTGACCACAAGTAGATAAACTAAGGGCCTTTTCAAGTTATCATCAAGTTATCTATAACAACTTAAATTAACATTTGTCAGTTCTAATCATCTAAGAGTATTAATTAAAATTTGACACACAGTGAGTTCGCGTGAACCCGCTCTTAAAGCACTAGATCCATCCTGCCGGCCTATCGAGATACCTTGATTATATTATCACTAGAGGTTGATCTGTGGCCGTTGTTGCATGGATTTTTTTACAAGAGTAACAATACCATACCCATACTAATCCTTATATCAAACGTCTAACTTTTAAGCCGGCTTTATATATATATTCTTCAAAAGAATCAAGTTAGGGTTATCAAAATTAAGCATAAAAGAAACAAAATAGGGTGCATTGGAGAAGAAATAGGTGGATGCGAGATTGAGTGTGTAGTTTTAGGGTTCAAAAAATGAAAGAGCTGAGGCTGAGAGATGAACATTTGTGAAACATTGTGACAGTTCTAGGTGACTGTGAATTTAAAGAAGATAATGTAGACTAAAATAAGATTCACGAGTTGGATCTAGGGGTTTGTTAGAGTAGGTTGTGACAAATGGGTAGCAAGATGAGTTCTATATGCTCTAGAATTATGCTAAATGTTCTTAAAAGGCAGTTTTTTGTTAGGATAAAGATATATTAATTGCTAATAGTTTAAATAACTTGTTGCGATGTTTAACATCCCAACCTTTTTTCGCAATGTGTCAATCTTAAAATTACTTCTAAAGTTATTAACTACATCAAAGTTTATAAAACAATGTTTCTCTTTCGATCAACGTTTTAGTTTGGTCGGGTCTTAGTTGACGTGTTTTTTACTTCGACACTTGTTGTGTGTTGTGACGACAACACGTTGTGTTCGTAACTTCGTAACACATGTTAGAATGGTAACATTAACGTGTGGTGTCTCGCTTTACAACAGTCACATTAACATATGATGCTTGCACGAATCAACTCTACGTGTTTGTGACATAGTTATTGTATTAACTTTGTACGCTTCAGTGTAAAGTTGTAAAGTAAATTTGAAAAAATAATAAAAGCAAAGAAAAATAAAATAAAAATACATTAGAAAGTTTCAATTTATGTAAAGAAAAAAAAACAAAATGGAAAAAATATATATAAAAGGTCAAGTTTAAAAAACGAAAAAAGAAAAATTAGGCACGTGAGAATGAGATGTCACCCACCGTCCTTTGAATTAATTACGAACGTATGAATATTAAATATTATTACTAGAAATTAAACACAAGTCATTTTCACAATTTAAAAGCTTACAAACACATAATTAAATAAAAACAACACATGCATGAATCCCATGTCAATCACCGTTGTCGATATTTGGTGTTTGCGTCATACTTTCGTCTATTTTTCTTTCACATTTGTTATTTCCGTGCGTACGTAATTAAGTTGAACAAACTTTATATACTACTTAGATTTTTTTTTGTAACATTAACACATGTTATACATAAGATATAACAATGTGTCTTTTGCTTTGATGTGATATATATATATATATATATATATATATATATATATGTTTCTCAATCATTTTGTTCATTCACTTATGTCGCTTAAATATCTCAAACCAAGCTTCTTGGTTATCCTTTTTGATTATTTGTAAGATATTTTTTCATTTAACCAATTCTTATAAAACTTGAACTATTATATAAAACATTGTATAGTTTTAAAATATGTGCTTACAAGCTTTATAAAATGTAGCCAAGAATATGTATGTTGTTGCCAACTTGAGAAACTCGAGTGCATTTTATACGTTTTTGTTAGTCCTTGCTTTTAACTATAAGAATTGCCTCAATTAAGATCATAATTTGTTTTAGGCAGCTTGTTACAACAAGTGCATATTTCCTTTAATAAGAACTCTTAGATAAAAATGATGCTAGTTATGAAGAAATATTTTTTAAGTCTAGATTTTTCATACAAATTTCACAATTCACACAAATATGATGAATATCTATCTTGATCTTAGTCAGAGTATTTCCGCCCCTTAGATCTTGACAAAGACGTCGCTTCTTAAACCCTACAGGCGATGTCGTGAACATTGTCAAATGAGTGTTTATTGACCCCCATTAGATGATGTCCCGTACTTTATCAAGGAAGGGATGGTTTTTTTTACCCCACTTTGATTTTAAGTGGTTGAGATTTTAAACGCTTAAAATCATAATATTTTTAAAGTATGCATCTCATACTTTCTAACTCAATAGAATTTTTTTTATGATTTCTCAATTATCAATGAATATATCTAATTATACTTTAATGAGACTATTTAAAAAATATTAAATCACATAACACACCACTATGTAATTTGTTAAAGCTAGTAAGGAACTTACCCATATAAAATAGTTGAAGTAAGATAAATTTGATGTAAAAAAAACTATATATACTTATAATTTTGAAGGTCGGATCAAAATTACAAGTATGATCCTCAACTCAACTATTTAATTTAGTCCTTTTAGTTAGTTAATATTACACTTTTAACCTCCTAATTTAACTTTGAGATATTTACAACTTTAACTCCTTATTTTCCCTTGACATGTTTATAACTTTGACTCCCTATTCTATTTAGACATATTTACGAATTACGACTTTAACTCTTCTGCTTTGACTTATTCATCATTTTTATTCAACTTTAACATATTTATGACTTTGAAACTCTCATTATGTTTTGACATAATTTACTACTTTAGCTCACCGACTTTGACATTTAAGTTTAGATGTATCATGTGTTTATATGTGACGCGTTAAACTTTATATCAAAGTGACAAACACAAAATTCAACTGTCTGCGATGCGACACGACACTTAAACCTATTTTGATGTTAAAAAGGAAATTTGTCACTTACAAGATGAGTATGAGTATGATAAGTTTGCAAGTTGCAACCACACGTGGGCACGTAACACGCATTTCCTACGCTCCAATCCAAATCAAAATGCAAATCCGCATCCGCGCTTTTATTATTAATTTATTATTATTAAAATATTATAATTATATTGATTGACCCACGCCACTTGCTTCTTCTTCTTACAGATGCTGCTGTTTTATCGTCTATAAAATGCATCCTTCATCTTCTTCTTCTTCATATCTCAATTACATCTCTCGTCTCACACACATATCATCATCCTTCAAGTTTTCTCCGTCTCCAGTTGTTGATTTCAACTTTAATAACAATAATTTCTTATAATAAAATGGAACTGAAGAACATGATCTCCATGGTCGCTCGTAGTGGCCGTCACTTGCAGCGTTACAATCATGGCCAACGACAAGTCGTCGGGTTAGTTCACTCCCTCAATCCAACTTCATTTCCTCTTCAATTCAATCCCCAATTTTCAATTTGAACAAAAATGCGTTTGTGATTATGAGATTTTGAAATTGGGAACTTTAAAACCCTAAAAATTAGTAATGAAATTTTCTGTTTTTGAGGAAAATTGAATTCAAAATTTGGTGAAACAGAATTAGAATGTTGAGGATTGAATGATTTAGTACAGTTTTTATTCCTTTTTAGGCAAATATTTTATTGGATTGTTTACTAAAAATGGTGAATTGAATTGAATGTGATGCAGATGTATACCATACAGAATAAAAGGTAGCAAATTAGAAGTGCTTGTCATTAGTGCACAAAGAAAAGGCAAAGGAATGTTGTTCCCTAAGGGAGGCTGGGAGTCCGATGAATCGATCGTCGAAGCGGCTCGTAGAGAATCGGTCGAGGAAGCCGGAGTACTCGGAACACTTGAGGTTGGTTCCTCACAATTTTGACTTTTTCTTGCAATCAAAAAAGTCAACTAAACAAGTATTTTTTTTTTTTTTTTTTTGTATCTTCAAAAAGAACCTAAAGTCAATTTGGGTAACTTTTGTTTTGGACCTCACACAATTTCTATATGGGAAATGTAGATGATGAAAAAATTGTCATATGAGTGTTGTTACATTGGTCATAGAGTCATACGACCCGTATCAACTCATATCATCAGTTATGTAACATTATGACTCGTATGATTAGTATGACATCTTATATGGCACATATGATCTCTGTAACGTGTTAGTGGTGTGTGTATAATATAAATTTTTTTTTTTTACTTAGACACTTGTGTTAACATATTTTTGTTGATATTTTGTAGGGTGAATTGGGTACATGGTGTTTCAAAAGCAAAGGCAATGATTCATATTATGAAGGGCATATGTTTCCGTTACTTGTTAAGGAGCAACTTGAATATTGGCCCGAGAGAGACATTCGTCAACGAGCTTGGGTGAGTGTACCTAAAGCTAAAGAGGTTTGTCAATATTCTTGGATGAGGGAAGCATTGGATTTGTTAGTGATGAGACTCGAGTCGACACCTTCAGTTAACTAATGAACATATCGACATGTAAATATGATGAGATTAATTTTGCGAACATTATCTGAAGGATCCCTTAGAGATTTAGTGCCAATATTTTATCAATCAACAAACGATTTTGTTTCTATGATGACAAAGACCTTCATTCCGATAACAAAGAAGGAAGGAATTAGAAGAGGGGTTTGAGGATACTTCAAGCGGCTTGTTTTTAAACCAGTCTTTAGATGTGTACAATATTATTCATCATTATAATAATGAAAATTTTATTCTTTTTAAATGGGGGCTATTATGGGTGATTTTGTTTCAGTTGGTCCAAAAAGTGTCTATGTGTTACTTAAATTGAGATATACTTGGCTCGTTAGAAGTTAAAAAACATCTTTCTTACCGGTGAACATGTGACTGATGGGTAGTGATAGATTTTATTGCTTTATGATTGTTTTGCAAACTTTTATAAAGTATTGTTTTATTAATTTGGTCATAAACCGTTGTATCAACCGTCATTTAAAAAAAAATAATTCTGTCTCACTTGGTAATTAACATGCTTTAGGTCACACTAGTCAAAGCATTCACAGTTGAGGAATCAAATGTATCTGAGTGTGGTTTTTATATTTTAAGGGGTTGTTGTGAGTGTGGTTTTTATATGTTACAGTTGTTTGAAGCCATGAAGTTAAAATGTAGTGATATACAGTTTTACACACAAATTACCACTTTGATTGTCTTGTATGTGGGTGAATTATAGCATATACTAAATATTGACAACTTCGTATTGGAATATTACAAAATAACTCATAAGCTATTTTGTAAATAAGATTCTACTTTTTAACAACAAAGTTTGAATTTTAGTTAACTTTTTTTTAATTTATAAAAATGTCGATTTTTATGAACTGTGATGAACGCAATTCCTTGGCACATGGGGTCTCTAAACCAAGTCAAACAAATACATACATTTTCTTAACCGGGCCCGCATGGTGTGTTTAACTTGACAAGACACTCACAAGAAAAAAACCCGACAGAGGCTGGCGTAGCAACCGTTAACAAGGATCGAACCCTTGGCCATGAGTAAAATATATTTGTTTCTCCAGTCTTACTGTATCATTGACTGATATCACTAAAAAATATGACTTGTGAGAGTTAAACTTGAGACCTTTAATGAATAACTGATATCACTAAAAAAATATGACTTGTGAGAGTTAAATGCCCATTGTTGAAGTTTTAGTTAACTGGTCGTTAGAATTTAAGTAAAACATAAATTAAGTTTACTTTAGAAGATGGGATATAAAATAGAAAGTTCCAATTCAATGAGAAAAAAAGATAGCATGTTTACTTTCTAGAAATAAATAATGAAAGAAAGAGTCAGTCCACTTCAAATGTCATGTTTCAATTGCTGATTTTTATCTTCCAAACCAGATACTGCGTACGTACCGTACTCATATGACTTGTATAACCACAACTTCTAGAAGCAATGGCAACCAATCATTCAAACAAAATTATTTTTGTATTTCGGTTCCATTGAAATATATATGGTGTTTTAAGAAAGAAGTTATATACATATACATGTAATTATAATCTGAATTAGGTTCAAATACAAAGTCTAAATTTCCTAGAAAAGTCTAAGAAGGAATTTGAACCATTAGATCTAATATTAAATAAAGATCAATGGCTCATAAACACAAGGTGGCATAATGGTAAATAGTTAGAACTTTAAATGGTAGGCCAAGGGTATATTAGTCTTGTCTCATTTTCAAATTCCACCCTCTTTTTTAAACGTCCATAACTTTTACATAGGACAATACTTTTTAATAAAAAGACCAAAAAAACGAGCGTTTTTTTATCTTCAAAACGCATATAATATTGATATATAAAAAACGAAATTTTTTTTTTGAAGTTTCAGCTCATTGTGTTATATTCGTTATGTCATTGTGTTATATTTTTCAGCTCATTGTGTTATATTAGTCAAGACATTGTGTTATATTTTTCAGATTGTGTTATATCCGTCAGGTCATTGTGTTATATTCGTCAGGTCATTGTGTTATATTTTCATCAGGTCGTTGTGTTATATTTTCATCAGGTTGTTGTGTTATATTTTAATCAGGTCGTTGTGTTATATTTTCATCAGGTCGTTGTGTTATATTTTCATCAGGTCGTTGTGTTATATTTTCATCAGGTCGTTGTGTTATATTTTCATCAGGTCGTTGTGTTATATTTCATCAGGTCGTTGTGTTAAATTTTCATCAGGTCGTTGTGTTATATTTTCATCAGGTCGTTGTGTTATATTTTCATCAGGTCGTTGTGTTATATTTTCGTCAGGTCGTTGTGTTATATTTTCATCAGGTCATTGTGTTATATTTTCATCAGGTAATTGTGTTATATTTTCATCAGGTCGTTGTGTTATATTTCATCAGGTCGTTGTGTTAAATTTTCATCAGGTCGTTGTGTTATATTTTCATCAGGTCATTGTGTTATATTTTCATCAGGTCGTTGTGTTATATTTTCATCAGGTCGTTGTGTTATATTTCATCAGGTCATTGTGTTATATTTTCATCAGGTAATTGTGTTATATTTTCATCAGGTCATTGTGTTATTTCAGATCATTGTGTTATTTCATTAGGTTATTGTGTTATAACACAATGACATGAATAAATAACACAATGACTTGACAAATAACACAATGAGTTGAAAAACGTGAATTTTTTTTTTGTTTTTTATATATGAATATTATACGCGTTTTAAAGATAAGAAAATGCTCGTTTTTATGGTGCAATTTTTTTAAAAAAATAGTATCGTATGTAAAAGTTATGGACGTTTAAAAAAATGGGATGAAACTTAAAATATAGAGACATTACCATCTTTACCCTTTCTTCTAATTTTAAGGGAGTGCCACATGTCATCATCTCATGGCTGCTTAGACTTTCTAGGAAAATTGGACTTTGTAGTATAACTCCACTCATTATAATCTAGGTCTTTTGCCCATGTTGTGATAAAAGTTATGGGTTCATATAATCATATTTATTATATTTAAATGATAATTAAGTTTTTTCAATGGTTTATAATTTGAGTATTATTCTTTTACTAAACTTTTAGTTGACCTTTTTAAAATAGTGTTAAAAAGATAACCAATTGAAATGCCTTATTTCACTATATTATTATCTGAAGCCGAATGATTTCTTAGCTTAGTGGTTAATATGGAGGTAAGAGGCTTTATCTCTTTTAGAGGTCCTGGATTCTAATTGAGGCTTTGCCGCTTTTTAATTTCTTTAAAAATAACAGTTGAAAAGTTTCCTTTTTAATTAAATGTACTTTTTTATAACGCAATTTTTTGTAAAATGTTTTTAGAAACTAACGTTCTAATTTTTTGTATTTCGTTGCCTTTTAACATGTGACACATTACGGCTTTGTTTCGTGACGTATGAGACATGAAACTTTTTTTTATCAACACATGTGATGAACTCACATACACAAAACCCAACCACATAACCCGACCGCTCATTTTTTCACCCAAATCCCACTAATCCTTTTTCTTATATTGTTTTTTTTAATTTTAACTTTGGCTTCTCATTTGCATTTTTCCGACTTTGACCCTCATATATATTCTACTTTGACATATTTACGATTTTAACCTTCCGAGTTTGACTTAATTATCATTTTGACATCCGAGTTTGGATATATCCCGGTTTTCTTAATGTGTGACGCGCTACGACTCACATCATAACGTGCGAGACATGGAACTTTTTAGCAATGTACGTAACAAAGTCACATACGAGAGACCTAGTCTTTTAGCTAGTTATTCTTATATGTTATTATCAAATTATATTGTTATTAGAGTAATTTTCTATTTTGGTCATTTTAACTAGTTTGATATAATTTTTAATTTTTTTTATAAAGACATGTGGTTTATAAATTCTAACTATTTTGGTCCTTGAGCCAAATGACGTTAATAAAAACCGTTTAGTGGTTGACTAAAATTATGATTTGTGAAGTCCCAACTAGGCAACTACAACAATAGATGTCTAAAATTGCCTACACACACCTATACATGTTGCTGGTCCGCTTGATATAGTTTAGTCCAATATCAACTCCCAGTGGCGGAGCCAGCTCAGAAATTCAGCCGTAGCCTGAAAAAAAAATTTCCCGGACGCTCATACAGTAATAAAAATAACACCACAAAATTATAAAAATACCTAATAGATTTATCTCTTTTATTCTTTCATAGCTTAAAATCAAAGATTCAGGGGTATCCTTCTAATTTTTCAAGTGTAGCCTAAACGTAAAACGCGAAAAAAAAATTTTTTTTTACCCTTGGCGCGAGAATTTGAGCCGTAGCCCGGGCTACCCCTGGCCCTAAGGTAGCTTCGCCCCTGTCAACTCCCATGCATACCGAAGTGAAAACCGAACAAAGTAGTAAGCGAAACGATAACATAAATGAAACCGAAGAACCAAACCTATAACCATAACGATAATAAAGAAGATTTTGGGATACCTACGCAATAGGTCAAGCGGGTTGAAGTCGTATCCGTTAGTTTGAAAGCGGTCAAGCCTAAACCGGGCCCAAAGACCCACATATTTAGCTTGAATAGATCGAGCCCATAAGGTCAGGGTAACGAAGATTGTGCATGCGTATATATATTATAAAGGGTCAGGTATTGTTATTTTTTAAGAAGTACATCACTCTCATGGGTCAGGTATTGTTATTTTTATACTTTGTTTTGCACATTTGATGATTTGTTATACATGTTGTCTTGGATTTGAATAGTTAAATTGCTTTTCTTAAGGTGGATATACTCAATATATGTGAAAAGGGGGCAATGGGTCCCGGGGGTTTTTACCGGCCTAGTAACCAAAGTGGAGATAAATTTGACTTACGTATGATGTGTTTTGGGCGAAACTGGGATCCAATGACAAGGTATGAGAAACGTTTTAGAAGTGATGGTTCCGAACCACCACCGCTTCCATATGAATTTATTTCATTGGTAGAAAATGCAATTCAAGATGCCCAATCCCATATGGGTGAAGTTGAATTTCCTTCGATGTGTCCAGATATATGTGTCGCGAATTTCTATTCAAGCATCCTCGGTCAACTTAACCTTCATCAGGTTAGTTTTTACTTACATATGTATATGAATTATTATTATTAATTAGCTTTTGAATTTTATATCTTATCCACGTTAAAAAGAGTTTCTTTTTCTCTCTTTTTTAATCTTATACATAGTAGTTTGTTAATTTGCTATGTGATGATGTAACATAAGTACATAATATTTTACACCACATTAGCTTATTACGTATTGCTAGGCTATTAGCTATATATAGCTAGGAAGCCTATTATATCTATCAAAGTAACTAAAATACATGATGTTATGTTAGTGAATACAATAAATAGCAACACTCCTTTTAAATCAAGCTACTTGACACATATCATATAAGACGTTACATACCCTAACATATTAATTTGTATAGCGTGTAGAGTCCATATTTGTTTTTTACTTTTACTTTTTATAATGTAGGATTGTGATGAGAGTTCTGATAGTCTTAAAAGAGGATTGCCAGTGGTCTCCATCTCAATTGGCTCGTCTATGAAATTCGTTTATGGCCATAGTGAAGATGAAAACGAGTTAGATGATGTTTTATTGGAAACAGGTGATGTATTGATATTCGGCGGCAAGTCTAGACATATTTTTTACGGGGTGAAGGAACTCAACTCATATTCATATCATAGGCAGGAATTACATGAATCCAAGCTTAGATCCGGCCGTCTAAACCTTACTTTAAGACAAATTTGATTGTGCTCTCATGCTCATTTTTCTAGAAGCTAGCTTGTGACATTTAAACCTTACTTTATGGTTTCTTGTTGGTGTTTTGGTTTTGAATTTCATCATGTCGGCTGGTGCCAACTCTCTAGCATGCCATGTCTAGTGTTTGTCATTTTGATTATACAAGGACATGTTTGTGGTTTATTTAGTATTGCTAGTGTTTACCATTTTCACTTGATCAATCAAATCTACGGCCACTACCTAAATTTTAACTTAAGTAAGAGACACAACCTTATTGACTCCGTGACGTACACAACCTCATTTTCATTATGCATGTTGTCGGTCCGCTTGATACAGTTTTGTCCAATATGAACGTCGATGCATACCAGAGTGAAAACCGAATAAATTAGTAAGTGAAACCATAACGTACATATGAAACCGATAAACCAAAACCATAACCATAGCTAAGGAGAAGAACGTCGATGCATGAGGAACCGTAACCAAATGTGTCAGTGGATGTGTATGCAAGTAAACGGTTACCAATTGCATATCATACAATTCTTAGATTTTTGTGGGTTATATTGTTTAAGACAATGGATATGTAGGGAGTGGCTAAAACAAAAACCTAGTAATATTGAAAAAGCCTATGAAACTCTCTTTGGACCATTGATTATTTTCAATCTAGGGCCACCACTGTAAAACCAGGTGTCTTCAACAATTTAGAGAATAAATCTAGAGAATAAATCAACAATTTTTATAAAACTTGTTGTTAGAAATAACTAGATTGAATACCCGTGTGTTACACACGGGTTAAATAATAATATTTATAAAGAAATTATAATCATTATGTTTAAACATTTATAAATATTTAATATCTAATTATTATCTCCATTAACTTATGCATGGTGAAGATTCCACTTAATTTCTCTCCTGAGCTTCCTATTATAAAACAAAAAAAAATTTCCCCCAAATTATGACCTTTAAAACCTTAAAATATTAGATAGATAAGCTCATTACTTAGCAATTTTTATGTAACACTATGTAACATAAAAATAAATGTCATTTCAACCTTAGTGTTACATCATGTTACATATGTTACTTATAAAAGAGTTAAAATAAAAAATTAAACAACATGTTACATATATTATTAGAACTAAAACTATTTGGATTAAGTATCAGTCCAGACATATTACATTTGTTACATCATTTTACATATTTTATTAAAAGTATTTACCAAAATAATGTAGTTGTTTAAATTTTTTTGTTTCTCACTCTTGTTGTCATTGGATACTTTACAAATGCTTCTTAAATGCTTTTAATTCTTGGACAAGCATTTCTTTAATTTTTTTAGAAAAGTTTTTATTTGTTTTTTTAAAGTTTTCCAGCAATGTTTTTTAACCTCTTTCAAAGAGAAATCGATCATGTGCATGTAATATTGTAATATAGTCCGACAAATCTATATATATTGTGTTAAGATTAAGAAATATTAATAAAAAGATAAGGAACTTGGAATTATATGGTTTATAAGTTCTAATTGGGTTTATTGGTGTGAAATTTTTATATTTATTGATTGTATTTGACTCCGACCAATTTGGTTGAAATGAGGGCTGGAGTGAGTTTTCGTTACGATTGTAGCTTTTGGGAGTCTTACTAGGTTGTTTATAAGCGCCTAATACGGGGACATACTGAGGCTTCAAACTTGGTCATTACATTATACATTTTAAGTGTAACGATCTTACCGTTACGTCAACCGTAATTTAAAAAAATTGAAGCAAAATATATGTTAAATTAGACTTTGTTGTCAAACTTTTAATTGAAAGAAATCGTGTTTGCATTTTCGTTTAACTGAAAAAACATCAATTTTAAACTAATAAAAAAATATACTTAAAATGCTTTTCAAAAACTAAAAGAAATCTTTTGTACAAGAAATAAAAGCATTTAAATAACTTTTTTGTTATTTGAACCTATATATGGATGGGGATGAGTGTACATGTGTGACCCACAAAATCATACATAAGGAGGAGGGGGTGTTAGCCTTTACAATATAAATACTATTTAGCCGTAAAAAATAGCAATGTTATGTGGACTTTATAAGGGAAAAAAGTGACAAGAAAATTTTTATCAAATATTCATTCAATCATTGATTTTTGACCCATTTTTCATCTTATTATCTAATTATTAATGTGCCGTTTTAAAAAAATCCAATTAACTTTTTTTAAGAAAGAAACAAAGAAGTACTCAAATTACAAATTGTCTCTCAATTACTTCACATGTAACAACAATTTACAAGATTTTGTTAGGTTATGTATATTGACATACGATAATATCCTTATCAAATACGAGTTGTCGAAGCATTAGAAGTTAGAAAGATTGAATTAGGTGGGAGTGAAAGTATTGGGGATGATGAGATTGGCTTTACATGGGTGTGTAACTATTTTAGTATTGGAGATTGTACACTATATGTTGAATGAGCTTGTTGAAGAAAATAGGAAAATATCTCTCTAAGCGGGGGGCACGCGAGGGAACTAACGACAACATGAAAGGACTAAACTCTAGGAAGATTTATTTTAACCATTGAATGTTAGGAGTGTAATGTTTTAAAGTTGGATTGAACATGTTAACGCTAACAAAATCAAAAGACTCCAATTCACTTTAGAAATGGTGTATTGTATATACTACTAAAATCAAGATCGGTGAGTTTTTCCATTACCGTTGACATGTGGCGCTATTTCATTAAGTGGGAACTTTTTTTATTTTTCTTTTACATTTTCTTTTCTTATCTGAACATTCGTTAAATACGTACTTTTAGTGAATTATGGTTGGAATGGTAAGTTTTGCATGTTTTCTACTACTCGTGTAACCGTGTTCGAGTTTTTGGCCAAATAATTTTTCTTTTCACCTTACGATTTATTTTTGTTATTTCTTTAAATTTGTTTTTCTTAACAAAAATTAGGAGTTTGTCTATATGTAGGATGCGTGCAATTTAACCAAAGTGCTCAAGTTCGAATTTCAATAGTTCTTTTTCTTTACTTATTTTTTCTTTTTTAATATTTTAAATTACTTGAACGATTTTCTCATTTTGATGTTATGTCATGTTTACACGTTCGGTACATGATACTCTCTCTTATGTATGCCTAACGAAGCCTAATTACGTAAATGTCCATAATGTACGTAACAAGTGTCTTGGGGTCACAACCGTGGTGCGTCGTGTGAGGGTAACATATATGAATGCTCATATCTTAACGCATGTAACGAAGTCACAAACACATTATGTCGCGTGTACAAATCGGTTAATTTCGGTTAACAGGCTATTTAATTCCCTAACCGGTAATTTTCGGTTATTGAGAAAATCGGTTATTCGCTTTAACCAGTTCGGTTAAAAACAAGTTTTTTTTTCTAAATTTTCAGTTAATTTACTTTAACCGGTTTGGTTAATAATCGGTTCTTTTCGGTTAATTAACCGGTTTTTTCTAATATTTTTTTATTTTTTCGGGTTTTTTCCCGGTTAACCAGTGGATTGGTTAAAATTCGTTTTTAAAAACCGGTTAATAACAAGTTATTTATAAAAAAAAGACCTAATCGGTTACGAACCTGCGGTTAAAAAATACCCTAACCAGTTATTCCTTAATCGGTTAATAACCGGTTACGATTTCGGTTATTGAACCGGTTATTTTGTGCACCTCTATGTACACATACACTTCACGTTAACATCACAAACATTATGTGTTTAACAAAGTCATAAACGTGTCGCATCACGTACGTATGCGCCTTAAATCTAGTTAGAATTGAATGGAACTTTTTTTCAAAACTCATGTGGTTATTCGTATCTAATTGAAGGAAGTATACCTCACTACATGTAATGATCATAGCTACATCTTTGGGCACATGTATATCGGTTATAGATTTAAGGCTCAAAGTGTTGGGTTTCGTCATATGTCAAATGAGAATGTGGATGTAAAGAAGTGAAGTTTTTTATACAATGTTAGTCAATAAATTTTGTGAAGATCGATTTCGTAAAAAATATTTAACTGATACGGTAGAAAAAGACAAGAAAAATCATATACAAGAGTGTTTTTTAGTAGTTATAGTTGTCTAACCTTAAAATGGAATGTTAATGTAAGATTATATTCCACCAAGTAAGAAAAAGTGTTAAATGCCAACTAATGGATGACTTTTTCATTTTTAATAGAGTAATAACTTTCAATAGAATAGTAACATTTGGTTTTAATTTCACTCTTTATGAATTACACGAATCAAATGGCCTTAAGTGCAACTTCCAATGTGGTGTAGTGGTAAGAGGCTTGGATTCTCTAAAAGAGACCCAAGTTCTAGTCCCACTACCACCACTTTGGAAGGGGCAAATGAGGGCAATGAAGGGAGACTTGTGGCCAACATAAGTTCGATCTCTGAGCCAAACGGGTTTTACCGCTAGCTTGTTGTCGTGCCTACGGGCAGACGGGCTAGTGGGTTTCCCCCGAATTGGAGTTGGTTTAATAGGTGGGCTTCGGCTACCCAGCGCTGTCTGTGTTCGCAGAGCGTTTGGGGTCGCCTTTCGCCATTGGGTTACCCCGGGTAGCCGGGCTTTATTCGTTTCGCTGTCCAAAAAAAAATGGCCTTAAGTGACGAAGTTCTCTTTGAGATCAACGTTTAATTTGAGCCTTATATATGACGGGTTGCTATAAATTGTTTCTAGTGTAGATTAGGTGTAAGTAAGATAACATATAATGATTAAATCTGAATAAAGTGATTGGAATTGGTGATTAGAGATGGAACAAGAAGAATTTATAATGAAAAAAAGAAGAGAAATTATAGTATGGAGAAGTTTTTGTAATCCGATATGAGATTATCCGAAATCCAAACATAAGTTAGATAGCATGAAACGATAGTATAAAAGTATACCATACTAATTAAATCTCATATTATGAAATCATAAGGTACATTATCACCCTATGTACATGAGAGTATATGTCGAAGTGAAAGGCAACGTAAGTATGTAACATGTTTCGACTAATAATAACCTCTATCAAGTAACTTGCATAGCAAGTTAGCAACCATCCATACATACAATATTAATAATTATTAAAAAATATATCAAAACTCAATAAATATTAAGCGTAAGGATTGGGGAGGAGATAAAAAAACAGTAAATTGTCAAAAAGGTTCCTGGGTTTGTACCTTTTGACCACTTTGGTCTTTATGATTTTTTCTTGCCGTTTTGGTGTTTGGTTTTGTAAAAAATTGTCATTTTGGTCCTTCCGTCAACGTTTTCTGTTAGTTTTCTGTCAAATGACGGAAATACCCTTATCTTATCGATAATCAAATTGTCATTTTGGTCCCTGAAATATATAATTGTTGTCATTTTAGTGTTTGGTTTTATAAAACTTTGTCATTTTGGTCCCTGAAATGTAAAATAACTATATTACCCTTGGATTTAACGGATAAATCTAACAGACATTGACGGAAGGACCAGAATGACAATTTTTTACAAAAGCAAACACCAAAATGGCAAGAAAAAAACATAAGGACCAAAGTGGTCAAAACGGTACAAGCCCAGGAACCTTTTTGGCAATTTACTCTAGTAAAATTTCATAAAAGCAATCATATTGGTAATTTTTTTTGTGATTTTGAATTTAACGTAAGCGTTTAATGATGTTTTCTTTTTTTATTCTAACCTGAATATAATCGTCTTTTTTTGCAAGAACGTGCTTGAAAAAAAAGTGTTATAATTATAGTTCGTTTTGACACTTAATTAAGGTTTGTTATATATTTTACCCTTTACATATATATTGAATGAGTGTTAATGTTAATTGCATTGACATGAATAAGTTACATTATTATTATTATTAAGTAAAAAAGACATGTATAAAATGAAGAATTGTTGTACGAACATAGACTAGGCATTATATCAGAGAATTTGCATTGTACCTCACTATGAGAAAAAGTAAACCTTTTTTACCAATTATGTGAGGCCATGTGTCCCTCTCTTAAACAGCAGGAGAATATGCACATTTCCTTCTTCATTTTGATCGCACTATCTTCTTATTTGCAGCATAAAGTGTCAACCGGGGTTTAAAGACTTTTATTAACTTGTTTTTTATTTTTAAATTAAATATTACTATTTTAATAATATATTATTAATCATTATTTATTAATATTAAATTAACTTTTTAGTATTAACTAGATTTAACATCAGGCCGCTCGTTGCAGCGGCCGGTCACACAAAAAAAGTCTTATGTCCTTCACGTCACGACGTAAAAACGTAATGTGTCACATGTTAAAAAACAATGAAATATCAAAAGTTAGAGGTTAGCACGATAACAATATTAAATTCTTACTATATGTCAAAGTAGAATAAGATAGCAAAGTCGAAAACTTATCAGGGGCTAAAATGACAATTAGTAAAGTCGTACTATGTGTCAAAGTGAAGTAAGAAATCGAAGTCAAAAACTCATCAAGAGCTCAAATGACAATTAGTAAAAGTCGGAGACTAAAACCGTCAATGCGTTAAAAGTCGGGGATTAAAATCGTTAATATGTTAAAGTAAAAAAAGTTGAAACGCGACGTGACGTGACGGAATAGGCCGGTGCAAAACACCGACCTTCCCTATTAGTAGTTATATAAATATAAATATAAATTATTATAATTATACACAAGTTTGATTGTCCTTTTACGAGTTAGATTGCATTTAAAAGAAATTTGTTTTCACGCATATTAATTGTGTGTACATTTTATATAGTAAAAGGTAGAGGTGAAAATAAATAAATAACATTAAATAAAAGTTAGTATATATATTGTTTTCTATTTTAACAAACATTTGTGATGTGTAACTTTTTTTTATGCAACAAATTTTATGAAACATGTACATGGATGAACTTTTATGCGCGTACATATGTAACCCACAAAATCAAACATATTATTTTGTTGTTAAAAAAACAAAATAGCAATATTAGAAGGTAAAAAAAGTGGCAAGGGAAATTTTATCAAATGGGTAATCCAATCATTGATTTTGTGAATTACAAAATAAGTCCCTCTTCGCATGTAAAAACTCTTTACAAGATTTTGTTAGGTCATGTATTACATACAACACTCCCCGTATCAAATACGAGGTGTCGAAGCATCAAAAGTTTGAATGATTGAATTTATGTGAGAGTGGAAGTATTGAGGATGATGAGGTTGGCTTTTCGTAGGAGTTAAACTATTTGAGTATTGGAGATTGCACACCATGAGTTGAAATGAGTCGAAAAAAATATGAAAATATATCTCAAATGGGGGCACACGTGGGAACTAACAGCAAAATGGACGGAACTAAATACCGAAATGGTTTATTTTAAACCATGCAATGTTAGAAGTGTAATGTATTAAGGTTGGATTGAATATGCATGTTAAAGCTAACAAAACCAAGAGATTGCAGTTCACTTTAAAAACGGTGTGTTGTATATACTATTTAAAAATCAAGGTCATTGAGTTTTTCACTACCCTTTGACACATTATTTTATTAAATGAAAACTTGGTTTTTATTTTATTTTTTGTTTTCTTATTAAAAACATCATTTTAATACGTTATTTAAGTGAATTATGTTTGGAATGGTAAGTCTTGCATGTTTCCTACTACTCGTGTTTGAGACTTAGGCCAAGCAGTTTTTCTTTTCGTTTTTTTTTTTCAGTTTACGATTTATTTTTGTATGTCTTTGGATTTGCTTTGTTTAACAAAAAATAGGAGTTTGTCTATTTGTAGGATGCGTGCTATTTAACCGAAGAGCTCAAGTTCGAATTTCAATAGTTCTTTTTTTGTTTATTTTTATTTTCTTTTTTTTAATATTTTAAGTTACGTGTACGATTTTCTCATTTTAATGTTATGTCATGCTTACATCACAATGTTCGCTAGCTACATAATTAATACTCTCTCTTATGTATATATGCCTAACTTAGCTTAATTACATAAATGTCCATAACGTAACAAGTGTAATGGAATCACAACCGTGGTGCGTCGTGTGAGGGTAACATATATGAATGTTCATATCTTAACGCATGTAACGAACTCACAAACACATTTGTACACATGTCACGTTAACATCCAAACATTATGTGTTTAACAAAGTCACAAACGTGTCGCATCACGTGCGTATGCGCCTTAAATCTAGTTAGAATTGAATGGAACTTTTTTTCAAAACTCATGTGTTTATTCGTATCTAATTCGTATCGTAGGTACATCTTTGGACACGTGTATATCGATTCTAGATTTAAGGCTCAAAAGTGTTCGGTTTCGTTATATTTCAAATGAGAATAAGGATGTAATGAAGTGAAGTGTTTTTTATACAAGGTTAGTCAATAGATTTTGTGAAGATATATATATATATATTTCGTAAAGAAAAAAAGTTAACTGATATGAAAAAAAAAACACAAATATTTTTGAATTAACATAATACTCGTTTATTCTTATTTTAAGTTAAATATAATCGGTTTTTTTTTTCAAAAAAATAAGCTAGTGAAGTTGTTTTGACACTGAATGAAGTTCCTTATAAAAAAATGTATGTATATGTATGTATTATGAAGATATAAGTGTTTACACTTATATTATTATGAAGATATAAGTGCCCTTTAAAATTCATTGAATGATTGCATTACACTAAACATTATTATGTAAAAAAGATATAAGTGTAAATTTTGTAGAGAAAAAGAAAAGAGGTTGCATGTATGTATGTATATTTCATAAAAAAATGTATGTATATGTATGTATTATGAAGTTGTAGGTATATAGGATTATGCATTTAATGAAATAACACACTCTCACTCAGGTGAAATCATATGCTAATAGTATGATGCCACGTGTCATATGAAACATGAATATGCTCATTCTTCTTCTTTACATTGTCTTCTTCTTCTTCTTATTTACATGATAAAATCTTAAAGTTTCTCTCTCTTTGGTTTTTTGTTTTCAAAATTTCAGGTATTATTTCTTCTTTGAACAAAATCAACTCATCACTAAAATGATTTTCTGCTGCATTTACAGTTTCCAAATGTATGTATGTATGTATGTATGTATGTTTTTGTTTTGTGTTTGAAAAGATGAAACATAACTGATGATTTGATATTTTTGTTTCATACAAAACACAACTGAACAGAACAGATTATGAACCTTTTGTGACCTGAATTTCAACCATAAACGACATTTTAGTGTTTTTGTGTTACTTATGTTTTGATCGAGTCTATGTATTTGCAAACAACATTATGTTTCTTCAGTTTGGAGTTGATGCACCATGAAAGTTCTTTTGATTGATATTTAATTTGCAAACGAGTTTACTGTTGTTATCGGAAGATTATTTTTGGTTTATAGTTCACCATCAAAAGTGTTGTTGTTTTGATTTAGTGTGTGTTTTTGCAAATGATCAGAGGATAATGCTTCTATTTTGTGTGTAATTGTAATTTCATCACAACAAGTTCAGATTCAGATTTGAGATGCTTAATTTTTCAAATATCACTCCATTTCAATAACAGAGTATGCATTAGTTTTATGTGTTAAGTTGAAGATTTTGGTCAAATTCCATTTCCTTTCATCATTTGCTCTGTTTATCTCCAAATTTTCATTATTCAACACAACAAATGTGATTTGAACATCTTCTTAATTGATACTCTGTTTTTTGTTACTTTACTTATCACCATGAATGTTTGTGTTTTATGTGTGTAGTTGCTGCATCATCATCAGCCGAAACTCGTTTTCTCCTAACTTGAGGTAATATCTTCAACCGGAACTCAGTTTCGGTGTTCAACTCTTGATGTTTCACTAAATTTTGATGAAACCATGTAATGTTGTATAGATTGTGAGATCTGGAAGTGTATTTGTGTTTGGTGAAATTCAAATTTTGACATCAAGTCATTAGGACACTTGTTTTGATGATGATGATGATGATGATGATAGAGATCTCAAAGGTTTAGTGAATATCTTAAAATGTGGATTGAATAAGTGTGTGTGTGTGTGTTAGCTAGGGTGTTTAGGAGTTGTGATTTGAATGTGCAATGTTGTAAAACAGAGGAGACCGAGTAGTACCGATTACGATATCGAGAATCATGCTATCGATTACGATATCGAGAATCATGCGCTGGTCTGGGATTTGGATGTTGTAAGGTGACCGGTGGCTCAATCCTATATGCACACGCTTACGCTTGTTAACAAACTTGGAGCTTTGAATTAGTTATAGTTTTATTTCTAGAGCTATGAATTATGATTATTTGGCTGTTATCTATCTAATCAATATATATGTTTTGAATTTTTCCTTAAAGCAATGGGAAGAGGTGGTCACTTACTGAAGACCTTGTTGAAAATGAAACCAACTTCGGGTTGTCAAGCCATTTGGCAACTATGCTAAAAAATGCAAGCAACTTGACCATTGCTCACCAGATGAAACATGGTAGCTAACTAATTATACTTTTATATTATTTTAGTAGTATTATTTAGTAACTATATATGTTTGTGTATATGTACAGATGTTTTCAAGACAAACTACTCTAATCAATCTGAACTTAAAGTTTGCACCAAGCTGAATGCTAAAGTTCATTTTGGCATGACTCTGATGAATTTCCGTGATCTTGAAGAGAAGTTCAACACTGTGATTGTGTTTGACCCAAGAAAGGATTACGACAATTTCTGTAAAAAAGGATCCGAGGCTGATGTTCAAGCGGTTAGGTTTAACCTGCTTAAGTCGTTCGTGCTGGCAAGAGATCTCTTTGATAACAAACACTACAACAACCAACTTCACATACTCACCCCAAAAAAAGAAGAGATATGGCAGCATTGGAAGCTAGAAGAAATTGCTAAGATCGCTAGTTTCAAATTAATTGATCAGGACCCTATCAAAATTGGTATCGAGGAAGACATCGCAGGAAGAACAGTCACTAAGGAGATGACACTGTTTCGCTACAATATTTCAAAATGAATTTAGATATGTTTCTGAACTTGATATTTGTTTCTAAGGGGCCGGATGATATTTTGCATTTCAAACTTATGGTTAAGTTGTTGTTTTTTGGTTATTTGACTCATTACTATTGATGAATTTGAGTTTTCCGGTGTTTGAATTAAAAGATTTGATTGTTGTTGCATTTTAGACGTATGGTTGTGTGAAAACACCACCCCCGCCGGCGTTGTAGGGCGTTTTCTCCTTCACATTGCCGGAGAATGTGGTTTTCATAATAGACTAAAAAAGGGTTTTGACTTATCGTCAAATATTCGGGTGGGTGATGTGTTCGCAATGAGGTATCATTAGCTCGTAACAAATGCTTAATCAAAATGTCGAATTCAAGTTCCAATTTGGCCCCGAAAATATATTCAGACCTAACTATATATCCATCACCAACACGAATTTTTTTTATTTGCTTACACACAACCTCGCTAATATGACACAAAGGATCAACTAAATTTTTAGCACAAAAGCCATAGACTATGATTTTAACAACAAATAATGATCATGGCTAATAGTAGAAGTGGTTGAGACCATTCACAAAACTTCAAGCCAAGATATGGAAACAATGCAAAAAAAAAATTGTGGAGTGTCGATCAGGTAGTGCTTTTGATTGTGTATGCCGTGGCCCAAGTTCGAGTTTGGGCTTTTTTATATTTAATTATCTTTTTAACTAATTGTTTTATGAATCTTTACTCAAATTCTTTTGTAGTCAAACAGAGGCACCAAAAATTATTGTTACCAAAGCAACGTGTGATAAGGTTACAAGCGCATTGCATTGTACACTGGCACTGCATGTTAATGTTACCAACGAAATCCGTGTAATGTAGTTACAAACATGTCATGTTGACACCACACGTTAATATTATCAATGTAACCCGTGTAACAAAGTCTTATACACGTCGTATCGCATTGTGGGTATAATATAACTAGCTTTTTTTTAATTACAAGCCACTTAAGTGTTAATGTGATTTTATCCTTTTAGATTTTTCTAAAAATGACATAAGTTTTTAAAACGAGGTGACTTAAATTAAATAATCATAAAAGTTAGCTATTATATAGCAATGAGCCATTCAAGTTTATCATAGACTATGAGATAACCGTAAAACAAAGTAACTAAATGATATTCAACTTTCATACAAGTTGTTCTATACTTCTATTCAAGGTTTTCAAGCCGAAAATTTCACATCATATTAAAGTTTATCTTTATATAAATAAAAATAAGAGTAACATGTTATATGGTCCTTAGCTTTGTACAAACTCGACAATTTTAATCCTTATGTTCTTTTTTGTCATTTGGTGTTTGGTTTGGTAAAAAATGTCATTTTTATTCTTATGTTAACGTTTTCTGTTAAATTTGTGTTAAATGAAGACAATTATTTTACATTTTCCTAGTTTATGTTGTTTTGGTCATAATAATAATAATAATTATAAATTTTAATAATAATAATAATAATAATAATAATAATAATTTTGGTCCTTTAAATATAAAATAATTGTTATTTTGGTATCTGAAAGTAAAATATTGTCATTTTGATCGTTAAAATGTAAATGATTATATTACTAAAGGTTAAATCTAGAGTAAATTACATTTTTTAGCCTTTATAATAGGTTAGATTGCAGGTTTTGGCCTTTTCTTTAAATTTTTGCACTAAACAACCTTTGGTTAAATTAAAAGGTCGGTTTTTAGCCTTTAACTTAACGATCGTTAAATTTTCCGGTTAGTTTCCCTCATGATTGCACATGAGGGTATTTTAGTCATTTTAAAAAAACCCAACAAATAGCATCTTCACAATTGGTACTTGACAACTTGGTAAACCCCATTTTTTTCTCTGCAACACTTTTCATCATCAATTCTAGATAGAGAAAACACAATTCACAACAACAACAACAATGGTGGAAGAAGTAACAAAATCAGAAGATCAAAACCAATTGATTTCAACAAACTTAGAAACATTCGATCGGACGAAGAAGACGATGAACAGCACCATCGTTTTTAGTACCCAGTTCTTAAACCCATTTCAACGATGAACAGCACCATTTCAACAAACTTAGAAACAACAATGGTGGAAGAAGTACCCAGTTCTTAAACCCAATAGCACCATCGTTTTTAGTAATTGAACGAGATGTTATGGTTTTGTTACGTGATTTTTCGATCAGATCGGAGCAATTGTTTAAATCAAGTATTGGAAGATTAAATCCTTTAACCTTAGGAAACAATTGTTCAACAGTAATGATTAATTTAGGCTTACAATTGTTGATTTGAAAAAACAATTGCTGTGGTGACGATGGTGGAGGTGGTGCGATTGGCAGAGACGAAACCCACCACGATGGTGGAGGTGGTGCGATTGGCGGAGGATGAAGAGTCGTGAGGCGGAGCAGAGTCGCCGGAGTTGGGAAGCGCCGGCAACATTATATGAGATGAAGATGAAGATTGTTGTTGAGTTGTTGTTGTCAGTGGCGAAGCCAGGAATTTCGTAGCAGGGGGGCCTAAACTTATACTACCCATAATTTTTTTTCCTAATGTTATGTTTCGGTACATATGTTCGGGTCGAGGATTCGGGTCGGGTCGAGTTAACAATAAAAACTTAAAATATCAACATTAACAACCCCTAAAACAATCAACATTAACAACCCCTAAAACAAAAATCAAAACCACTCAACTTAAACCCCTAAAATTAAATTTCAACATTAACAACCCCTAAAACAACTAAAATTAAACCTCTTATGGTCTTATTCCTCTAAAATACATCAACATTTAACAACTAAACTTAAACCCTAATTCCCTTAAACCCTAAATTCAACAATTAACAATTAACAATCAATAATCAACAACTAAATTGAGACAAGGGCAGACGCAAATAAGTAAAACTAACCTAGTAGATAACAAGAGACAAGGCCACAAGGGCAGGTGCAGCCGCATAGGTTGCAGTCAAGGCGAGCAGGAGCAACGCTCAGCAGCAGTCAACAGAGGCGCTTGGACCTTGGTTGGGTTTGGGACGTCGACAGAACCGAAGAACAGACAGGAACTGAAGAAGCTTCTTGCAGAAGATGTTGTATACGACCAAGAAGAAGAGCCAAGGAGCCGGTTGTGTTCTTTGTTGACTTGTTGCACTGTTGTTGTCGAAAACTAAAAGAAAAGAGTAATGGGTTTTTAGGTTGGGTTTGGGTTTAATTTGGAATGGGCTTGGGTAATTAGGTTTGGGTTATAGTATAATAAGTTAGGAGGGCCTGATTTTAAACATGAGAGGGCCCAACCCAATTTATATAACAAAATCAACAAAAAACCGACAAATCGTTACTTCTAGCGGAAAAAAATGGGAGGGCCGTGACCCTCCCCCGTCTCTACATAGCTGCGCCCCTGGTTGTTGTTATTGAATCTTGTTGATGATGATGAAGATTTTAAATGGGCAAAGTGGGGTTGGGGTTGGGTTTTAATAATAATGATAATAATAATAATAATAATAATAATAATAATAATAATAATAATAATAATAATAATAATAATAATAATATATTAATAATAATAATAATAATAATAATAATTTTACAACTTTGGTCCCTGGAGTGTAAAATGACCATAATACCCTCATGTGCATTGCACATGAGGGAAACTAACTGAAAAACTTAACGATTGTTAAGTTAAAGGCGTAAAACCGACCCTTTAATTTAACCAAAGGTCGTTCAGTGCAAAAATTTTAAAAAAAAGACCAAAACCTGCAATCTGGCATATTACAAAGGCTCAAAAATATAATTTACTCTTAAATCTAACATGTCAAACACCAAAATAACAAAAAAACCTTAAAAACAAAATGATCGATCCAATACCCATTGATCAATGGGTATCCGATCAAAAACCATAAAACGCCGACCTGAAATTCAAAAAAAAAGTTAACGCCGTTAACTTTTTTAACAGCGGGTCCATTAGTGGCCAAAATGATAAAAGTTGAGACCGCCAGCACATATTTCAAAAGTTGAGACCGGTAGCGGCCAAAAACTAATAGTTAGGTCCGTTAATATCCAATACTCCAATATTTTTTACTTTAAATTGAATATTTAAAAGTAAAAATCAATGTTGACCTATTAATCAAGGAGACTCAAGTTCTATTCTTACTAGTGTCACTTTTGGTGGATATTGAAAATGAAGCTTGTCCCGGGTTTCCACCCGGCTTCGTGTCTGAGCCTAAGGGTTTTACGTGGCATGGTTAAAAGTTTCTGCCCGATTTTTCCCTGGAACAGTTTGTTGACGAGTTTCGACTCCGATCAACTTGGCTCGTAAGGAGGGTTGTGGTGAGCCTCCGTTGCATTCGCAGTAATGGGGGAGCCCCAATGCCGACGAAAAACACCTATTGGTGTTGGAGGCGGGGTTTCGATCTCGGTTCTTGCACATCTGAGTGCTTCGGTCATATACCGTTGCACCAACCGCCGTTCTAAAAAAAACCTAGGATTAGATGTTGATTAGTGGTGGTGATAATGATGTTGATTAAGTATGCATTTGGTCCCTATACTTTGCTGAATATACTTTTTAGTCCTCCAAGTCAACAAAAACTAACGGAGTTTAACTCCGTTAGGGAAAGGCTCGATGGAGGCCAATACGGTGAAAGTTGGAATTAACATGGGGAATTTTTTAAGTTGGGATTAATGCCGGCCAATTGACAAAAGTTTAGATTATTAAAATCCAATATTCCTTTTATAAAAGATGACTTCACAAAGTCTCTTAATATTTACAATATACGAAGTTACAAAACTTAATTAAGTCGACTCAATTAAAATCACTTTTTTTGCAAATTGCTATTTATCGTAACTTCGAGTTGTTGAAGTATAATCATGTGCTGGTTTTAAGTGTCTATAATCATTTAAAAATTTATTTTAACTAAATATATTTTCATCAAGTTATAATCAACTCCCCCCACCCACCCCACCAAATCCCGTCTAGAATCCCTAGCAGCTAAAATCGCCCCAAATTCTTAAGAACACTTATGTAATTAGATGACACCCGTCCTTAGGTTGTATCCTGAGGAGTTTACGGTGCCTTCGACTCGGTTTATTATTTTGACTCATATGCTTATTTATCGGGTAAGTATTTCATACCTCTTCTCACTTTTTAGTGTTTTAAACTTTGGGGAAAATTATGTGACATATTACAATATCATTTACTCATTTGGTTCATTTTATTCATTTCATTTCAAATTCAATTCAGTTCAACATACATGTTAGTATTTTACTTGCAATTTTTTTTAGAACGGCGGTTGGTGCAACGTCCTATGACCGAAGCACTCAGAGGTGCAAGGACCGAGATCGAAACCCCGCCTCTAACACCAATAAGTGTTTTTCGTCGGCATTGGGGCTCCCCCATTACTGCGAATGCAGCGGAGGCTCACCACAACCCTCCTTACGGGCCAAGTTGATCAGAGTCGAAACTCTTCAACCAACTGTTCCAGGGAAAAACCGGGCAGGAACCATTAACCATGCCACGTAAAACCCTTAGGCTCAGACACGAAGCCGGGTGGTAACCCGGGACGAGCTTCATTGCCAATATCCACAAAAAATGACACTAGTATGGATAGAAATTGAGTCTCATATGAAAACCCAAGTCATCTTACCACTAGGTCACAAGTGGGAGATATATTTTACTTGCAATTTATGTGTACATACTTGATGAATAAAAAGAACACACTCATTAATTTATTACAAACTCATTTGCAATGATAGATCTATTGACCTGACAAGCCTACCTCATCATGGTTTTCGAGTGGTGATTGTTTAACTGTCTAATCATTTTCATACTTTGGGTACAACATGACACTTAATCTGTTGTGATTAAGTGGATGCATTTATCAGTCCATAGGTTTGATTATGTTATATTTATCAGGATATGTTTAAACACTTTGCAATTATAGTATTTATACTACATGTGAATTGAATCAGTTTTTTTCCATCATATAAATACTATGTATCAATTATCTATGAATGCTCACCGTCTAAATTAATTAACTGACATATATTTTTTACATGTTTCGGGTTATGCTGCTTATATGTTTACTGCAAGAATCATTTATCTAGGATCATAGACCTAGTTAATCAAGTTATTAAATGAAACTTTGTATATGCAATTACTGTTATTTGGATTTAATAAAACGCATTCAATATTTTTTTAACATTAAGACAATCACTCACTTGCGTCCGCCCCGAAAATTCCGCTGTCAGTCGGGTGTGACACCCGATGGATAGAGAGATACCAAAAATACCGATCAGATTCCTTCTCTCTCTATCTTTGTGATGACAGATGCGTATACAGAAACTAATTTCAAACAAAGAAGAATATGGTCGGAATGGCTTTTTGAAAGAAGTTGAGAGAGAATTTGCTTGGAGATTGACTGGAAGATGTAACTATGAGTGTTTTAGGGTTACAAAAAGTTATATATGGATCCGATGTAAAACAGGTGAGATCCATGGGGGTCGACTTGGGGGTTCTAGGAAAATGCTGAGAGTGGCTGTGGTGATGACAAGTGTCATAGTGTGGTGCCATTATATAACTTAGTGAATTATTTGAAGAGAAGATTGTGACCGATTTTCAGTTATATATAAAGTTATTAAGATGGTCATATTATTTTACAATCGTATCATGATGATTGATAGGTTTGTATGTTAACCATGTATTCTATAATGTTTTTTCAAGAAACGTATGGATTGAGGGTAAGGAGGAAATGTTTTTTCTAATGTACAAATATATGATCTATCTTAAATATATTTCTGGAAGCTGTAACTATGGTTATGGCTATGATTATTGTTATGGTTATGGTTATGGCTTTTGGTTTATCAGTTTCATATGTTATAGTTTCACTTACTAATTTTTTCAGTTTTCACTTTGGTATGCATCAGCGTTTATATTGGACTAAACTGTATCAAGCGAACCTACAAGAAACATAATGAAAATGAGGTTGTGTGTACGGCCAGAGTCAATAAGGTTGTGTCTCTTACTTAAGTTAAGATTTAAGTAGTGGTCATAGACTCGATCAAGTAAAAAAGGTAAACACTAGCAATACTAAATAAACCACAAACATGTCCTTGTATAATCAAAATGACAAACACTAGACATGGCATGCTAGAGAGATGGCACCAGCCGACATGATGAAATTCAAAACCAAAACACCAACAAGAAACCATAAAGTAAGGTTTAAATGTCACAAGCTAGCTTCTAGAAAAATGAGCATGAGAGCACAATCAAATTTGTCTTAAAGTAAGGTTTAGACGGCCGGATGTAAGCTTGGATTCAGGTAATTCCTGCCTATGATATGAATGTGAGTTGAGTTCCTTCACCCCGTGAAAAATATGTCTAGACTTGCCGCCGAATATCAATACGTCACCTGTTTCCAATAAAACATCATCTAACTCGTTTTCATCTTCACTATGGCCATAAACGAATTTCATGGACGAGCCAATTGAGATGGAGACCACTGGCAATCCTCTTTTAAGACTATCAGAGCTCTCATCACAATCCTACATTATAAAAAATAAAAATAAAAATAAAAAACAAAAATGGACTCTACGCGCTATACAAATTAATATGTTAGGGTATGTAACGTCTTATATGATATGTGTCAAGTAGCTTGATTTAAAAGGAGTGTTGCTATTTATTGTCTTCACTAACATAACATCATGTATTTTAGTTACTTTGATAGATATAATAGGCTTCCTAGCTATATATAGCTAATAGCCTAGCAATACGTAATAAGCTAATGTGGTGTAAAATGTTATGTACTTATGTTACATCATCACATAGCAAATTAACAAACTACTATGTATAAGATTAAAAAAGAGAGAAAAAGAAACTCTTTTTAACGTGGATAAGATATAAAATTCAAAAGCTAATTAATAATAATCATTCATATACATATGTAAGTAAAAACTAACCTGATGAAGGTTAAGTTGACCGAGGATGCTTGAATAGAAATTGGCGACACATATATCTGGACACATCGAAGGAAGTTCAACTTCACCCATATGGGATTGGGCATCTTGAATTGCATTTTCAGCCAATGAAATAAATTCATATGGAAGTGGCGGTGGTTCGGAACCATCACTTCTGAAACGTTTCTCATACTTTGTCATTTGATCCCAGTTTCGCCCAAAACACATCATACGTAAGTTAAATGTATCTCCACTTTGGTTGCTAGGCCGGTAAAAACCCCCGGGACCCATTGCCCCCTTTTCACATATATTGAGTATATCCACCTTAAGAAAAGCAATTTTAACTATTCCAATCCAAGGCAACATGTATAACAAATCATCAAATGTGCAAAACAAAGTATAAAAATAACAATACCTGACCCATGAGAGTGATGTACTTCTTAAATAGAACCATTCCAGGTCCAAGTAGTCGATAATTAAGTAAATGAGACATTTCTCCACCTATCATATACTAAATTTTTTCTCACCCTAGGAATGATTAGACTGAACGGTTCCGTTTCATCAGGAGAAGGAATTTGGTGATACTGCAGCTTCAACAATCCAATTGAAGGACCGTGAAATACATTCTACATGTACAAATTAAAACCAATACCAATTAATTAATAAGCTACCTAGCTAGCAAAGAATTTTATTTATATATATATGCCATAATTTTCTTACATAAGTACGTAGCTAATGTCTGATACATATATACTTAAGTAATTATAAGAGTTTTGATTGATATAAAAACAAAACACAAGTAGATTAATTAAAAAAATTAAACCCTAAGTAACTAGCTAATAACATGCACAATTGAATTGATGATGATATTAATTAATTATATAAAAAGCAAAGACTGATCACCACGTGTACCAAAGATAAATTAAGATGAAGAGATGAGTACGTACCGGTTTGATTAATCGGACCAACCTATTATTCATCATCATTAAGATTTTGATTTGAAGCCGACAGACAAGCTAGCTACCTAGCTAGGTTAATTTAAATGGTTTATATATATGTCGTTACCCTCGATCACCTTGTGGGCTCGATCTATTCAACCTAGCTATATATATATATGGGTCGATCTTTGGGCTTTACCGGTTTCAAACTAACGGATACGACTTCAACCCGGCTTACCTACGTGCCTTTTCGGTCAAAAACCGGCCAGTTTCAACCAAATTTAACTATATTGAAATAAAAACTTCTAGAATAGTACTATTGGTTAAAACTACTCAATGGATATAAGTTAGACCTATTTGTTTATTGCGTAGGTATCCCAAAGTTGAATGATAAAAATACAAGAATGGCCGGGGAAAAAAATTACGTTTGGCCGGCACGCCTACGGGTATCTGGATAAGGCACGTGATATCGTGAATTTCTCGACTCGTGGACCGAACAGTAGCCTCATGTTGGTTAATGGTTAATGTTTGGTTTATGGTTATGGTTATGGTTTAATTATGGTTATGGTTATAGGTTTGGTTCTTTGGTTTTATTTATGTTATCGTTTCGCTTACTATTTTATTCGGTTTTCACTTCGGTATGCATGGGAGTTGATATTGGACTAAACTGTATCAAGCGGACCAGCAACATGCATACATAGATGTGCGTAGCTAGTGTACGTGTAAATAAACAAACTTGTATATTTTTACAAACGTTTAATTATTTCTTAACAAAGGGACGCAACAAAAACGCAAAACAATTATACTATTAACATGCATGGGTTTTAATAATTAACATGACTTTGTTACACACATTGATAAAAAAATTGCTACCAATTAATGTCTCGCACGTTATGATGTGATCGAGTCGTAATGCGTCACACATTAAAAAAACTGGGATATATCCAAACTCGAATGTCAAAATGATAATTAAGTCAAACTCGGAATGTCAAAATCGTAAATATGTCAAAGTAGAATATTAGGGTTAAATTCGAAAAAATGCAAATGAGAAGCCAAAGTTAAAATGTAAGAAAACAATATAAGAAAAAGGATTAGTGGGATTTGGGTGAAAAAATGAGCGGTCGGGTTATGTGGTTAGGTCTTGCCTATGTGAGTTCGTCACATGTGTTGATAAAAAAAAGTTTCATGTCTCGTACGTCATGACACAAAGCAGTAATGTGTCACAAGTTAAAAGACGACGAAATAAAAAAGTTAGAATGTTAGTTGCTAAAAACATTTTACAAAAAGTTGCGTTCTAAAAAAGTACATTTATTTAATTAAAAAAGGAAACTTTTCAACTGTTATTTTTAAAGAAAATAAAAAGAACTTTTGTATTTATTCATAAACCTTTGCTTCTAGTTTTATATAATGAAATTATGCGTGAGAAAAAAAACTAAAAAAAGATTATTTTTGTAAATAGTTTTCTAAGAACACTATTTTATAATAGTTATTTCGCCGACACTAATTTAGTCAAAAACTCAGCATAAAAAAATACATGGACCCTAGTTTGATCAGTTGGATCCATCTCATGAAACTTCTTTTAATCTGCATTATCTTCACCAAAATCGCTATCACCTGGAACCGTAACAATATATGTACCTCCTTCGCATGTCTAACCTCAAAGCCACACACTCAACCTCACACCTGCCTCTTTCTTCTCTGACGCACCCTACTCTATTTCTTTTGGAATTTTTACATATATCCCCTTAGTATGAGCTTTAATTACATATATACCCAATCATTAAAATCAATTACATATTTCCCCACTTTTTAAAAATTGACTTATTTACCCTTTTATAATTCCTTTAATCACAATCTTATAACAAACATTGATGGTAACTTTTCAAAAACTAAACATATGACAAATTAATCTTGTCACTATTGTTGAAATTTTCATAACTCCTGGCCACTTTTTTTTCAAATATCTAACTCCTCATTAATTTTTTTAAAACATCAACTCCTCGTCACGTTTATGATATACTGAATATACAAAATAATTTGAATTTCAAAGTATAATCATTTACAAACAGTTCTAAACTAAATAGTGTGATGTTAGTTTTTAATTTTGGACAGCCAATGAGATTTTAATTGCTAGAATATTTTAAATAATGTTTTTGAATTAATAAAATATTCTAAAATTTAAAACTATAAATTTTAACTTATATAGTTACATGTAACCCAAAACCTTTAGTTGAGGTAAGAACACCATTTATTTTTTGCAAAAAACGAGAGTGAAAAAATTCATCGAGTTAATAAAAAAATCTTTTAGAATAAAAAGAATGAAAATATAAATAGTTATTCAAATAGAGAAGTTGAAGAAATAAATGTATATAAACATTTAATAAGTTCATTAAGGGTAAACAAGTAATTTAATATGTTAATTGTAATAGAATGGATAAATATGTAATATATATTGTTTAAAAAAGGGAAATATGTAATTGATTTTAAGGGTTGGATAAATATGTAATAAATGTTCTTAGTAAGAGGATATATGTAAATGCCCCATTTCTTTTTCCCTCTTTTTGATAACCCTTATCTGTTTAGTTTTTTTCTACTTTTAAATCAAATATTTAATATAAGGATTAGTTAGGGTATGTTATCATTTTTGTTTTAAAAAAACACGCAAGGGTTCAACCTCTGGTAATAATATATATATTTTTAGAACGATAGCAGTTTATAATTATTTACACTAAATATGTCAATGTCTAGACTAGAATTCAGGACCTCCTTGAAAAGCAAAGCCTAGTATGCGTCAACTAGCTTAATTAAAAAGGAGGGTTCCTATATATTGTATTCAATAACTCACTAACATAACAACACCCACTACCCAATTTAAAATATTTAAAATGTTATGTTAACTACATGATCATCATCAGAGAGCAGATAAACAAATTATGTATAATTAAAAAAGCTAATAATAATAATTAATATGTAAGTTAAAACTAACCTGATGAAGATCAAGTTGACCCATGGTTGTATAGAAATTGGTGACACATATATCACAACACATTAAAGGAAGTTCAACTTCATTCATATGGGATTGGGCATCTTGAAATGTATTATCAGCCAATGAAATAAATTCATATGGAAGCGGTGGTGGTTCGGAACCGTCACTTCTAAAACGTTTCTCATACTTTGTCACCGGATTCCAGTTTCGATCAAAACACATCATAAGGAGTTCAAATTATCTCTACTAGTATGATCATTCTTAAAGAGAGTCACTCCAGGTCCAAGTAGTTTATGAGTAAATGAGACGTTTCTCCACCTATCATACACTAAATTTTTCCTTACCCTAGGAATTATTAAACTGAAGGGTTCTGTTTCATCCGGAGAAGGATTAATATTGTCATGATACTGCTTCAACATTCCAATTGAAGGGCCATGAAATACATTCTGCATGTACAAAATCTGGTAGTTAATATAGCAAGCACTTATTATATACGGAAATCAATGTCTTCCACACATATATTAAGAGTTTTAATTTCTTTTTTTTACGGTGCTTCGTTAATTGTGACAGACGCAACCTCTGTTATATGGGGAGTCCCTAAACCAAGTCAGGCAACCACATACGTTGTCTTAATCGGGCCCGCGTGGTGCATATAACTTGGTAGAGCACTCATAGAAAAACCCCATAAAGACCGGCGTAGCAACCATTATGAAGGATCGAACCCTCGTCTGTAGTAAAATCTGTTTATCTCACCAGCATTAACTAGATTAAAAAAACTATAAAACTTAAGAATTTTCACACACATACATACATACATACATACATACATACATACATACATACATACATACATACATACATACATACATACATACATACATACATGCATGCATGCATGAATACATACATACATACATACATACATACATACATACATACATACATACATACATACATACATACATACATACATACATACATACATACATACATACATACATACATACATACATACATACATACATACATACATACATACATACATACATACATACATACATACATACATACATACATACATACATACATACATACATACATACATACATACATACATACATACATACATACATACATACATACATACATACATACATACATACATACATACATACATACATACATACATACATACATACATACATACATACATACATACATACATACATACATACATACATACATACATACATACATACATACATACATACATACATACATACATACATACATACATACATACATACATACATACATACATACATACATACATACATACATACATACATACATTATTAAATGACAAAATTACATAAATCGTCCTTTATTTATATACCAATTTGCTACTTCTGTCCTTTTTGTTAAAAAGTTGCATTGGTTGTCCTTTTTTTATTGTGTTTGTTGCAGATTATGTCTTTTAGGCTAACTTCAGTTAGTTTTTGAGGTTAAATAAGGGGCATTTTTGTCTTTTTAATTGTGAAAATATAAAGGATGAAATGTGTAATGAAATAAGGGCTATTTATGTAATTTATTAAAATGCCAAACATATAAACTTGAGGGGCTAAAAATGTAGATAAATTAAAAACCCATCTCCCTCCCCTTCACACCACGTTTTTCCGGCATATATTTCGGCAATGTTCGGTATACCTCCAGCGACGTAAAAAGAACCCTAATTGAAAGCTCCGTTTCATCTTTTAAACCCCACCCAATAAGATTCAAGAAAGCAAAAGTGCAAGATCCTCTGTCTAGTTCTTATAAAATTGTTCATCTGAGTGCTTTGTTTCTGCACAGTAAATGCTGCTTCATTGTAAAGATGCTGATTTATGTTCGGTTACTCTCTACAACTTGATGCCATTGTAAAGACCTATTGTTCAAAGATGAAACAGAGCAATATTGCACTTGAGTTAGAAAAAAACTCAAGTAGCAAAAACAAGAAAATCGATTCACAGTTAAGCCAAAAGAAACTATTATCTATTCAAATTCAATCAAACCCAGATTGAAACACGTACGGATCGTCCATCAGTTGCAAAAACCCAGATCAAAGTCGTAAATTTATGAAACCCCATTGAAAGGGTGTGCGATACAATCAAAAGTGAAGATGGAAATAAATAAAGAGTAAAGAAACGAATGAACTGACCTGCGTGTTTTGGTTAATGTTGTTCGTTGTTGTGGCATCTGAAGGATTGAAAAAAGTCGTCTGAGCACCCACATGAAACGGAGCTTTCGATCAAGGTTCTTTTTACATCGTCGGAGGTATACTGGACTTTGTCGGAATATATGCCGGAAAAACGTTTGGCATTTATAGTCCTTTTTAATCTATTTAATTTATGTACAAATTTACACACACACACACATATATATATATAGGTAAGGGACTTATAAGGGGTGGGTGGGTGGGTTTTTTTTATTATTTAAATAAATTACATAAATAGTCCTTATTTCGTTACATATTTCGTCCTTTATATTTTCACAAATAAAAAGACAAAAATACCCCTTATTTAACCTCAAAAACTAACTGAAGTTAGCCTAAAGGACATAATCTGCAACAAACACAATAAAAAAAGGACAGTCAATGTAACTATTTAACAAAAAAGACAGAAATAGCAAACTGGTATATAAATAAAGGACGATTTATGTAATTTTGTCTTATTAAATCAAACCTGGGTATAACTAATTAATTAATAATAACTTGGAAAAAGAAAAATAAGATAATAAACAAATATAAGATCGATGCTTGGAGAGAAATCATTCACCCCCAAAGATAAAGATATAAGCTATTACTCATCTCCTTCAAATTAAAGATTTGATTTGAGCATAACCGCCACATGATTTATATATATTTGCGAGAGATGTTCAAAAAAACCGGTTATAAAACCCAACCCGGGTAATTACCCGACCCGAACCCGGTTATTAACCGGTATTAAAAAAACCGGGCTGGTTAATTATTTACCCGCAAGGTAGAACCCGGTTCGGATTTTCAGGAAAAAATCCGATTTTTTACCCGGTTTTAAACATTAACCGGTTTTTATTTTAAAAATATTTCAGCAACAAGACCAACAATAAGTCAAGAACGGTTTAATTAATGTCCATCAAGCCTATGTTCCCGTTTAAATTAGGCCCATGATACTATAGCAATATATAGCAATAATTGAGGCCCAGGCCCAAACCACCAAAAACTAAAAACCGGTTTTTTTTAACTGATAGTTTATGACCGGGTTGGGTTTTTAGGGTGAAAAAACCGGTTATTACCCGACTCGGTTTTTTCTAAAACTGATCCGCAAAAACCCTGAAAAAAACCGGTTCGGGTTTTTTAAACCCGGTTAACCGAAAAAACCCGTTTTGTGCACCTCTATCTAATATGCCATATATCTTGCGTCTCTGTCTCAAGCCCAACAAGTTTTTATGAACTCCGGATATGGGTCCAAACGGAGGGACTAAAGGCGGGTCAGATTGGTTCTTTTTCTAATTTGATTTGTGTTAAACTCAAGTTTGGCTTGAGCGTTTTCCCGGGAAACCATAACGTCGGTTGCCATTTGACAGTCGTTATGCCACCACAAGAGCATAACTCTCTTGTGTAACACAAGGTGGGACAGAAATCCGGATGGACTCAAAATTCGAACAAACAATCTCATACAAAACATAGCTAGCTCAAATCCAGTGTTTTTAAACCGGCCGGTCGGACCGCGGTCGGACCGTGTTTTTTGAGAATCACGGTTCGATAGGTCACGATCTGATATGTGTTTGTGAACCGCTGCGAACCGCTCGAACCGTTATCGAACCGCTCGAACCGGACCGTTTTGAACCGCTATCGAACCGTTTTTTCTTGGATTTTATGTTTATATCTAAATTTTTTTGTGTTTTAGCTGATGCTCAATATGTTGATGTTCTGAGTGATGAAAATGATGAATTAGTTTTAGTTAATGATGAAAAATTGGATACGTGGCGTGATATTTGAATATAGAACTTATGATAATGATGATTTGGTTTTATTTTGGTGTTAAAATTTGTTTAAATTGTAACTTTTTTGTGGTTCTTGGTGTTAAAATCTGTTTGATTTATGACTTTTGTGTTATAACTTAATATTATTGAACTTAGGTTGTGTTTAAATTAGAATTCTTATGGTATTATTTTGATAAATGTATATTTCATCAAACCCCGGTCCAACCACGGTCTGACCGGTTCGGTTTTCAAAACATTGCTCAAATCTTTCATTGTCTAAATTCACGAAAAGCACGCCATAGGGGGTTTAGTATATTTACCTGGTTAATCATCTGGGATCACAACTGAAGGTTTCACACACGGTAACTTTGAATCTGGATGCTAGTCCCATGCTCTACAAATCTCTGACTGCAACTCCTTACAAATTTTAACCCAACATACTCGTTTCTAACGCGTAGCCAATCGGTTTTGAATTTAGAGTCGTATTCAAACTTAAAAATCCCGTAGTTCTCGTCGATTCAAACACATATGATTTGTCACCTTCAATTCCTAAATTCAAACTAATCCACGCGAAAAATACGAGTTTATTTAATAGAAACGTTCCATATATCATTAGAAACATGTTTATCAAGTTACATTGGTCCAAAATTACGGAATTTCTCTAGTTAATTTCCTATATCATCATATCTCCCTAATACTTTATTTGATTCGTATAACAAAAGCCCTAAGTTTAACTTTAGTTCCAGAAACAATTTCTTTCTCAATTGGATTGACTTAGAAGTTAGGGTTTATATGGAATTTGGGTTGATTTTTATTTAAAAGAGTAAAAATAATTAGTTTTTTATAAATATCAAACCCTCATGTGGTTCAGTTGTTTATGTTGGTTTGTGTAAACCCATGGACCTGGTTCAAGTCTCTCTTTCAACCATTTTTTTAATCATTTTTATTTCCTTTAATTTCAATAATAATACTTTAACGTGTATCTATGATCTATCTAATCTATCTAATATTTCAAGGTTTTAGGGGGTAAATTTTTGGGGGGAAATTCTTTTTGTTCTATAATAGGAAGTTTTGAAGGTAAAAATTAAATTGAATTTTGCACCATGCATAAGTTGATGGAGCAAAATCTTTAAATTTTAAATACTTACAAATTTTTAAACATAATAATTATGATTTCTTTATAAATATTATTATTTAACCCGTGTGTAACACACGGGTATTAAACCTAGTAAACGAATGTTTTAGGGGTAATTTTTTGGGGGGAAATATATGTTATATAATAGGAAGTATGGAAATAAAATTCATCATTCATTAGTTGTTGGAGCCAAAAGAATATAAGATGAATGTATTTTTTTTAATAATGCATTTATAATCATTAATTTATCTTTGTTTCCCATTTAATTTTTAAATTTAAATATTTAAAAAATTGCTTACATAAAAAATATAGAAGATGAACGTATTTTTTTAATGTATTATCAAATTATTGATGTTTACTGAATGATGCGGAATTTAAAAAATCATCTATAAATACATAAATATTATCTAATTATTAAAATATTTATTATATTATATCAACATGTATATAAATTAACCCGTGTTTATACACGGGTATTAAACCTAGTATTATTATAAAATCATTTCTATTATTAAATATTAGCAAAAAGATTATTATTTCTAAAATTACAAATTTCCAAGTATAAATTTAATAATTTCATTTTAAACCGTATAAAAGTAAAATAAAAAGATTTTAAATTATTTTAGACTCGTAAAGTCTTACAAAGTTTATAAATGGGATATTTATGATTTATACAATTAACATCTTTAAAGTTATAAAATTATTTATACAATTCTTTTTCATAAATTATATATCAAGTAAATGTGACTAATCAATTTTTATCATGACACACCTTATTATCTAATTTCTTATTGGTTATTACTTATTCATTTACTATGAACTTAGTTACTAGTAGGGGTGTTCAAAAATATCCGCATCCGAAAACCCGTTCCGAAAATCCGATATTCCGAACCCGAAATACCCGAAATTTCGGATACCCGAAAATTCGGATATCCGAACTTCGGATACCCGAAATTTCGGATTCGGGTTCGGATAGTCATTTTGGCATAATTCGGATATTCGGATTATCCGATTATCCGAAATCCAAATTTTTTATTTTTATTTTTTTTAGATTATGTATTTAATATATTTATAAAACTATGCTTATAAACTTTAAAGTTAACATGTATTTAGTATTTCAATTACATTCATGCCCTCTACCCTCCGGTCTCAAATCGGTGCACGCTCCGGCGACCCACTGTCGCACGCTCCGACAAGTCGAAAACCCACAGGTGCACGCCTCCGATCATGTTGTTACCTTGTAAATGCATTTGTACTTTTTTATATTATTTTTATAGTCTTTTTTAATATTATTTTCTAAAATAACCAAGAGATAACTTATATTTGATTTCATTATTAGTTTTTCAAAAGTATGAGAAATAAAAAAAAACTTCATAATCATGTCCAATATTTGATTTTTAGTTAGTTTTTTTTGTTGTCGACTTATAAGTCGTGGTCATGAGACAAGTAGCGGACTTGTCAGATGTATAGAGTGGACGATTATTTGAATGTATTGAAATGTTTGGAGTTGATGTTTGATTAAAACAACTTGTTATTTAGATATTTGTACTTTGACTATAATTGTCTTATGACTTTTTTGGTTAGTTGTTTAACATTAAGGCTAATTTTGGATTGAATGAAATGCAAAAAAAAAAAAAAAAAATTCAAAATTTTCGGATATTTGGATATTATCCGAATCCGTATCCGAATTTTCGGGTATCCGAAATCCGGATATTCGAAATTTCGGATTCGGATACGGATAGTGAAAATCACTATCCGAAATTTTCGGATATCCGAAAATTCGGGTATCCGAAATCCGGATACCCGACTTTGAACACCCCTAGTTACTAGTATTAAATTACTATACAATTTGCTTATTTATTCAATTATATCATATTTGTTATAAACTACTAAATATTTATTAAGTAAATAAATATTTGTATAAATTACTTATCAAAGTAATTCTCATTTAAGAATTTTAATCATTTGTTATCTAAAACCCGTCTCAAATCTCCTCTTCTAATAAATCACTAACCCATTCTCACATATTACGCCACTTGTCATTACCTGGTGCCTCCTCACAAGTTTCGCGGATCCATCCGGTTTAACCCGTTTGACATGCGGATCCTATTTAAATAAAATAAATTCAGTAACCACCCCACAACCCTAATTCTCTCCATGCCATTTCCTTCCGCCTCCATCGTCAATCTTTTCATCATTTTCAAGTCTGCGTTAATCCAACTCTCCATTGATCTTCAAGGGTTGATCCAGGTAATGCTTTCTTGATCTGTTAATGGTTTTAATTTTGATTTGTATCTATGTTTCGATTTGTATCAATGTTTTCTTGATCTGTTGAAGAAAACCTCCGCCATGCACCACACCGTTGAAAGCAACGGCCACCGTTGGTCGTCGCTATCACCAGCCTTCCCTTCGCTTTGTTTATTTTTTGTTTTCAGGTATGTTTCAGTTTTCTTGGTTAACCCCTACAAAGTTTTATATCGTTGATATGTTAGGTTTAATATTTGTGATCTGTTAATTTTAATTTGGTGCGTTTCTATGCTTTTTTTGTGTTTCGTCTGATGCGATATGTGGTTTGTAACATCAGGGATTTGATGAACTGATATGTGGTTTATTAGTTGGAACGTACAATATTGGGTACCGACTGTTTGATTAATGGCTGAGAGAAATAAAATTGATCAAAAAACCTTAAAATATTGTCTTTGTGAATTACCCTAATGATAAAGTTGGTTTTTAGCTGCTATTATTTTGTTGTTTTGCATTTCCATGGTCCTTATTGAAGAAATAATTTCTGGAACTATTTGTTAATTACCCTAATGATGAAACAAAATGATTTTTTTAATTTATTTACATCTAAAAAGTGGACTAATGCAATAATGCTTCTTTTTATAATCATTCAGATGATGCTACTAGGAGGACATTTTACTCAGGTATGTATGTTTTGTATGCACAATTGTTTCTTTTGTCAACTTCAACATAATGAATAATTTTTACCAATTCATAATTTATGTATGATGTGTCAATGTTTTAACAAATCAGTTTATATTACAAGTAGTGTTATTGTAGGTATTTAAAATCCCTCAAACACCTCTTATATATTTTTAATTACTTGACTATCCATGTCAATGAAGTGAATAGTTTAAGGTTTAGTTGCATCAAAAGGGTAACTCTATAGTATTTGGCACTGGATGGGCTGAAATCTTCGACTATAGTGGTTTTCAATATGCAAACATGTTGATGTTTACCTACGTTGGAGATAATAACATGTTGTTGAAAGTCTTTGATCTTACCTTAACTCGACGTTACATTGACCACAAATCTGATGAGGTATGTCACCATGTATCATATTCTTTTATTCAACTAATATTTTTTTAAATATATAACAATCAATGTAACACCAAAAATCAGTTTACGTAGATGGAAACATCTCAACGCACCAATCCAAAGTATCCAGATGAAACTGTTATGTATGGTACTCAATTTGCTCCCATCAAGATCGAGGATGATGAAACATATGACGAAGTACATGCGATTCCAAAATCCGTTGATCCAAAACTGCAGGTTATTACTTTTTACTGTTTCAATATGTTATTAGTAATAAAATCTTATTGTTTTAACGCTTGATTTACTTTTCTGGTCAGCCCGAACATTTTTTAATAGTTCATATAGAATTAAAATAGATTTAGGAGTTTTAGTTACTCTATCTTTATCTCGTGTACCATATATACATTCTATCATATTTACGGTTGTAATACAAGTTGATATTGTCGTGCACATGTTTTCTAATCATCCACATACTTTTAGTGTCAAACTTAGTTGTTCAATACAAATTAACCAGTGTATTTATTGTTGGTCCATAAAGATCGTGATTTCAGTGCTTTGTAGACTTGTTTAACACAAATATGTCAAATACTTGAAGAACAAAGTGAATAAAGTCCAAATAACCCAATATCAAGATCTAACACATAATCGAGGTTAATAAGCTACAATGATGAAAGATATAAGCTCCTAGCACCTCAATTGAACGATTACACAACACAAAATGGTAAGAATTCGTCTGAGTAAAAGATGTGCAAAAGTTCTATAAATGTGAAGATAAGGTTACAATATATAGTGATGTTAGGTTCGCTGATAGATTCGCTCTAGCGAATCTATCCAGCGAACCAACACAGGTTCGCTGGGCACATAGGTTCGCCCAGTCGATACCTAAACCAAAAGACATGTTGGCCTGCGGGCGAATCTATAGATTCGCCCGTAGGTTCGCTAGAACTAATACAATTACAATACAAACAATTACATACAAAAGTAGCACCGACAAGCCGGTGGGTCCAACCTATACATAGTAGACTATCAATACTCCCCCTAGGTTGGACCTCACCTGGGGAAGTCTTCAGATTAGCTCCTGTCTTGTTGGCTTCAAAGTTGTTCAATAAAAGCTCCTGCCCGTTCTTTGATCCCGGCCTTTGGATTTGTATAGTCTTCAATTCCGGCCTCATCTTCACTCAGATTTAACATAGAATCCACAAACTCTGTTTCTGCGACCTCTGTATCAGGCTCAGGATGAACTGTCGTTTCCGCCTGAATATCTGCAGTTGGCTCCTCGCATTCAACTTCCAAGTCTACAACTTCAACAGGTTTCTCAAACCTCTGCTCAATTGATCGATCTAGCTGTCGAGTTAGATCGTCCATTTCCAGTTGCAGATCATCTGACCTTCTCAACCTCTCATTCACTGCCTTCAGTTCTGCACGAATCCCTCGGGCTTTGTTAGCAACCTTCACAAACAGGTTTGCTTCAGCAGCAGTGTCATCACCAGCCCCGTGCTTAATTCTGTGCTCACATAGCACCTTCAAGTCCTCATCACAGAAGGAGAAGACCTCCATCGGATCAAACAATCGAATTTCTGGACGGTCATCTCCACTTAGTCTAATAATGGCCTCCCCAGTGCTATTATCATAGAACCACTTGTTGAAATCCTGCAATCTGGGTGGTTGAGTATCTGGGACTCTGACCCTCGTCATCACTTTTGGAGCAGCAATTTTCAAAACAATTTTGCCCTTCCACGATACCCAATGTTTATCCCTTTTCTGCCTCATCCTTCTAGGCTTTTGGTATCCGAATTCAACAAAGTTTGACTTAGCGGCCTCCCTGATCGCAGCTTCAAATGCACATGCCCTACCGCTATCCTCTTTCCCTAAAAGCGGCAGCTCTGCCAGTCTCCTCAAGTCCCATCGAGGAAAGGTGGCAAAGTGCTTTCGGTTCTTTACGTATGTAATGTCGCCACCCCTCCTTTTAATCATGTAAGCATCCACCAAACAGTTATATTTCCATGCTATAATCTGTCTATCTTGCTGTTTGGTGGTGGGTTCGTCTAGATTTTGGAATATCGGTACCTCGGGCACCACAGCTTCCTCTTTCCTGAACCACTCGGATTTGTCTAACTCAGCGTGTTCAAACTGGTAGCTCATCCCTTTTTCTTCAACTTTATATGCCTCAGGCTCATCCTCAATGTCCTCCTCACTTTCAGCATCAAAATCAGAGTCAGGTTCATCCACCAAAGTATAATCAACCCCAGATCCACCTACCACTTCCTCTCCTTCAAATACGTCCATGTCAATCCCCATATCCTCATCGAACTCTTCAACCACGGCTTTTCCCTTACTCTTGTCACCAAAGTCAACATCCATTAACGGATATCTTGTAATATCCGTTAAGGAGTCCAGTTCCGCCTCAGTCATCGCCGGTTCAGTCCCAGCATTCACCTTCAATTCGTTTAACTCTTTGAAGACCCTCACCAAAAGGCACTGCTGATCTTTCATCATTCGGCCCATCTCATATATCACAGTAGATTTTTCAGCATCCTGTTTCTCCAGTTCTTCATGTTTACCTGTCAGCTCAGCCAGATCAGCCTTTAACTTCTCAACCTCATCCTTCAACACATTCCCAGACCCAGCATATGTACCCCCGACATCATGCTTAGCCTTCTTTGATCCCTCAGCATGTGTATCAGCCCTTTTCTTTGTCCTCAGTTCTCTGCCAGCATCAATCTCGGCCTGGATCTCATCCACCTCTCTATCAAATGAATAATCTTTATCTTTCGCATAAGCCTTTCTCTTTCGGATCTTCTTCTCAACCTCCTCAATGTTTTCACCGCCCCGTTTCTTTTCTGACTCAATCATCCTTTGTATATAAACCCACCTATCCGCCGGATACATATTCTCCCACAAGTACGTAATCCTTCCCACACATTCCGGCCTTACTGATTTACAGTCCTTGAAGATTCGTGAATGCATATCCCATACCTTCAGCTCAGCACCAATAACCGGTAGACCCGGCAACTTGTCATTCAGTACCATTTGAATGAATCTTGGATACATTAACCACTTGGCTCCTTTTGAAGCATGGATGTTCTCGAGCATGTAGTTAAATATCAGCTTTGCCAGATTTGCTTTCTGCCCTCGGCAGAACAGCACCATGGCTCGAGCCCAATCCAGGTTCAGACCGTCAGTACCCCCTTTTCTGTGATCCAGGCACATAATAAATACATGGGCGATGTACCTCCACTCCTGGATCAGGTAGGACTTGACAAACTCCATCTTCTTTTCGCCGGGCATTGGCCCCTCATACCCGGCAGTCCGAAGTGCCCCATAAACTTCTTCAGCAGTCATACCAACCTCATCACCGACATCTTCTTCTAATCTTAGTATCCTAGCCAAATCAGCTTCAGTAAATGCTAAGTCGTGGCCACTGACATTGGCACATATTCGTGACGGCTGTACCGACACATTCATGACCGCAGTTCGCCAGAAATCCCGAACGTGCGTCTCGTATATGGTGGGTGAGTGAGAGATGGCATGATAAATGAGTGACGACTTCAGCCATATGATAGCGTCTCTATAGCTGCTGGCCTTTTCGAAATTTTCATCGAGTAAAGCACACATATTGTGCTTCTTCTCGAAGAATAAAGTCGACATTTTGCCTGAAAAATAAACGGAGATTGATCAGAAATAAAGATTTGAAAATCAGAAAATAGATTCGCTGGAAATTAGGTTCGCTGGTATAGCGAACCTGAGATTTTGGCACAAGAACCTATAGATTCGCTGACAGAAAAATCAGTCATTGTTGTCGAGCGAATGTATAGGTTCGCTAGAAACAGTCGGGCGAATCTATGTTGTTGCGCGGGCAGCATAACGACATAGATTCGCTCGAAGACTTGAACTTTCGTTCAGATTCGCCAGACGAACACTTAGGTTCGCTGGAAACCCTAGCTTTTGAAAAACGGCCGAAATCACATACAGTTCATCATTTTCAGTCATTAAAGGCAACAAACAGGTAAACAAAACATTAAACAGGGCAATTATGATGAAAAACCCTAGTAACTAACAACAAAACAGTTGTTCAATCAACACTTATGCACAGATCGACAGTTAAAAACATGATAACGGTTCGATTTAGGGTTTAGATAGAGATTAGAGTGTAATCGATCACATACCGGACTATAACGTGATGTTTAATTTGTGAAAAAGACCGGAAATAGCGAGAATCGAACGTTGGTGTTAGGTTTTTGAAAAGTCGTGCTACAGTGCAATAACATGAGATAATACGCTGACACAGTATATATATACACCCATAGATTCGCTGGCAGACAGACCAGCGAACCTTAGGTTCGCCAGAAGACCAAAAGACAAAGTTTCTGACTGGTTCGCTACCAGGTTCGCTGACACATAAACAAGGCTGTTTCATGTCAGCGAAACAAAGAGAGACCGAGCGAACCTTAGAGACCGAGCGAATCTGTAGGTTCGCCATAGATTCGCTAGACAGAAGAAGAAAAGAAATATTTTTGGATTTTCTTAAAATTTTAAAATCTTTGTAAATCCGTGAAAACGTCCCACGATATCAACGCCCCAAAAATAAACATATATACATATAATCCTAAAAATTAAAATTTAAAATTTAAAATTAAAATAAAATAAAATAAGTATAACAGGAGACGGTTTTAAACGCTAGAAAGGATATTTATTCTTCATGATGTTTTGAGTAGAATCCGGAGAATCATCGATTGGCGGGATTGCAGATATGTTTGTCCATTTAAACCCATGCCTTAGTCCTTTCAACAAGAGCTCAGCAGCTTCTTTTATCATGTTTTGGGTTTGATTGAAGAAACTCAGACAACTCGGTCCCCACAAACGTCTAGGTAAAAAGAACAAATTCTGTCATCAGGGTATATCTGAGCAATACGATTTACTTTGCTTGAGTTTCATAGAACAACTTTTGAATGTTGTCTTTTGACACATGTGCAAATTTTGCATCTTTTCTTTTGTGAGTGAAGCTTTGTCAGCAATTGATTCATTTTGAATACAATGCGACTTATTATTTGGGAAACTCAAATAGTCTAGAGCTCCAGGTCTATACTGACGTATAACAGAGGAGATAAACATTTGAGCATGCTCGGTGAATCTTCAGGTCAATACTTTCGTATAGCAGAGAAGATCCACCAACTCCAGGTCAATACTTCCGTATAGCAGAGGAGTTAAGCACTTGACACAATACGTTCTGAGGAGTTAACGAGTAACTCACTCAGAGGCTTTTCCGAAGAGCATCCCTAGCAGCTTTTTATTTTTATTTGTTTTGCATACTAGAAACTCGATTCGGGGATAGGGTGAGGGTGATTTGGGATTTTTTAGGGAAATCAAGACAAAGATTTGACACTCTCAACCCATTTTTGACAGAACCATTATCTTTGTGCAATCCAATCACGTCAAGGGGATAATCCTTGCTGTCGAGATCTTGAGCGTTATGTTTGGCTGCACAATCACTGTTTACTTCGTTTTCGGGCTGAGCCTATCTGACATATCCCAAACGCAATACTTCTGACCTCCTTCAACGACTCTTCAACATCAATCAAAACGAAGATCCTGAAATAGCAAAATTTGAAAAACTATAAATAGTTTATCTTTTTATATCTCCCCCAAAATTTCTAGATAATAGCCGTCTAATTAAGAAATTTTTGTTTTTCAGATTTTCTAAATATATATATATATACAGAATATAAAAGAAAAGAGAAAAAAAAAAAAATGAAATAAAATAAAGTGACGGAGCAAAGCATCGAGTGACCCACGAATTTTTCAAAGAAGATAAAGACCCGATTATTTACGAAGAACAGATTATTTACATATTTACAAAAGGATTCTCACAGAAAAAGGTTTTTCAAAAAGATATAAGTCCAAGCATGGAGATCAATTCATAAAAACGTGGTTTATCAAAAGTTTTCGTGAAAAGATCAGCTTTTTGCTTTCTGGTTTCGATAGGAATAATATCTATAAACCCTTTCTCCTGTGCATCCCGGATTGCATGAATTCTTGTTTCTATGTGCTTGGTTCGAGTGTGATGAATGGGATTCTTGGCGATTCCAACGGCAGCTTCATTGTCACAAAAGAGTGGCGTGTGAAGAAAGTTGATGCCATAATCCATCATCTGATGTTGAATCCACAGCACTTGGCAACAGCAACTTGACGCAGCTATGTATTCTGCTTCTCCTGTGGACAGGGAGACGGTTGTTTGCTTCTTGCTTTGCCATGAAACAAGACATTCTCCAAGGTATTGACATCCACCGGTGACCGATTTCCTGTTAATCCTGCAACCAGCATGATCACTATCAGAAAAAGCATGTAAATCAAAGTTCCCACCTTTTGGGTACCAAAGTCCCAAACGAGAGGAACCCTTAAGGTAACGGAAAATTCGTTTAACAGCTTTTTCATGCGATTCTTTTGGGTTTGCTTGGAAGCGAGCACAGTAACACACGGCAAATGTGATATCCGGACGACTTGCAGTCAGATACATGAGAGATCCGATCATCGAACGATACCGATGAGCATCCACAGGATTCCCATTATCATCGGAAGTAAGGTATGTTTGAGCAGTAAAAGGAATCAATTCAGGAGAAGAGTCATCCATGCCAAACTTCGTGAGGATTTCTTTGATATATTTCTCTTGGTGGATTAGAATCCCATCAGGCTTTTGCTCCACTTGCAGCCCCAAGAAGAAACACATCTCCCCCATTATGGTCATCTCAAAACGATCCATCATCACCTTCTCAAATTCTCTACACAACCCTTCATTAGTCGAACCAAAAATGATATCATCAACGTACACTTGAACGATCAGCAGCTCGCCATCCACCTCCTTCTTGAATAATGTCATATCAATAGCCCCACGTGAGAAACCTTTACTGAGGAGATACTGTGTCAAAGTTTCATACCAGATCCTTGGAGCTTGATGCAACCCATACAAGGATTTATCAAGCTTGTAAACCTTTGACGGGAAATCAGGATCCTCAAATCCTGGTGGTTGACATACGTAGATCTCCTCATCGATGTCTCCGTATAGAAATGCACATTTCACATCCATCTGATAAACCTTAAAGTTTTTGTTCGCAGCATGTGCAAGAAAGATTCTGATGGCTTCCAGGCGAGCGACTGGAGCAAAAACTTCGGTATAGTCAATTCCCTCCTCCTGAGCAAATCCCTGAACAACCAGTCTCGCTTTATTTCTAATTACCACACCACGATCATCTGGCTTGTTCCGAAAAACCCATTTAGTGCCGATTGGACACTTGTTAGGAGGAAGATCAACCAGTTCCCAAACTTTGAGCTTCCTGAATTGTTGCAGTTCCATCTGCATGGCATCCACCCAACTCGGATCTTCAAGTGCCTGTTTGTAATTCTTTGGAACGACTTGTGACAGAAAAGCAGCATAAAGACATTCATTTATCAAACCGCTCTGACTCCGGGTTCGCACACCATCGGTAATAGATCCAATGATATAATCGTGAGGATGGTTTTTCAGGGTTTTGAAGTCAGTGTTGAGTAGTAAAGGATTTTGATCGTTTGAGGGTGTTTGATTTGATGGTTGTGAAGGTGTAGGTGATGGGATGGTAGTGGATGTGGATGGAATGTCTGATGGAGAAGTTTGAACAGTTTCGGGTGGTGGAGGTGATGGAATGTCAAATGAAGTAGGAGGTAGTTGTGTAGCAGATGTGGAAGGTTGTGATTGTGATGGTGTGGGTGTATGATTGAAAATAGAGACCGATGTGTGTGGAATAATGTCGTCATCGTCAGAGTCAGGAAGATTAAATGATTTGAAAATGGTGGTGGCATCATAAAACCAAGCCGGTTCACTACCAATACTTGTAGTGTTTGATTCTTGCCAATCAACATAGTAGGACTCTTGCACGATCCGCGTTCGCTTGTTGTAAACGCGATACGCCTTTTGCGTGTTAGAGTATCCCACAAAGAAGCATTCATCAGAGACAGCCCCAAACTTCGTCTTCTGGTCTTGAGTATTCAGAAGAGTGCAAGAACATCCAAAGGGGCGTAGAAAGTCAATCAGCGGCTTAATCCCTCGAAACAGTTGATATGAAGTCTTCATCTTTTCTTTGACTATCAGTACCCTGTTAAGAACATAAGCTGCACAATTAACCGCTTCAGCCCAGAAAATAATTGGAAGTTTTGACTCGATCAGCATAGTTCTAGCGGCCTCAACAAGAGTTCGGTTCTTTCTTTCAGCAACACCATTTTGTTGTGGTGTTCGGGCAGCGCTAAACTGTCTGAGAATACCCCGTTGTTCACAGAAGGAGTTGAAGATGTGGTTTCTGAATTCAGTTCCGTTATCGCTTCTGATGGCTTGAACCTTCTTCTTTCCAAGAACCTCTATTAGAGGTATCAGCTTCATCAATTCTTCTGCTGTCTCACTCTTGTTTGCCATGAATCTCACCCAGGTGTACCTAGAGTAATCATCTGTGACAACCAAGCAATAAGACTTTTTAGCAATTGATTTGACACTTATTGGTCCGAATAAATCAGTATGTAACAATTCGAGGGGTTCTGAGATAGTATTTGTAATTTTGAGTTTATGTGGCTTTTTGTGCTGTTTTCCTTTAGCACAAGCCATGCATTTCTCGACTACAGAAAAATCCTTTTGTGGTAAACCCCTAACCAAATTGTTCTTAACTAATTTATTCAGAATTTTAAAATTGATGTGTCCTAAACGTTTATGCCACAAAAATGATTCAAAGGATGATGCTTTAGACAGAAGACATGTCACGGTGGAGTTTGATTCAGTTGATCCCATATTCAGCATATAGGTATCATTTCGTCTCGGAGCTCGCATGATCACCATATCTTCAGGAATAGTGAACTCTGGCTTCAAGAACAGGCATTCGTTTTGAAGAAACATCACAGGAATATTTTTATCACAGATTTGTGATACACTCAGAAGATTGAACGCCAGTTCAGGAACATAGTTGACATCTTCCAAAGTAAGTGAGCCATTTGAGACTTCTCCTTGACCTATCATCTTCCCGCCTTTCTTATCTCCCGCAAAAGCAACATAGCCTCCATTTATGATCCTATAGTTAGTAAGAAGATCCTTCAATCCTGTCATATGTCTGGAACATCCGCTGTCAATATGCCAATGACTATTTACAACGGCATTTGAATGTTCCTGACATTTATTAAAAGAAAGAAAAGTTAGACCTTTGCAATAGGCACCCAAGTCTTTGTGTACTTGGGTGGTGAAGCAGATGAAGTATTACAAAAGAAATTATTTACAAAAGTGTTTAATCTTTTTCCCAAAGATTTTTGCTTGGTGCTATTTTGGATTAATTTAGGGCATTGCTTGACAGTGTGACCAGTGTTTCCACATTTAAAACAGTGAGACTTCAAACCGGTTTTGAGAATTCGGTTGTCAGGAATTTTATCTATAACAATTTCCTCATCACATTCAGACAGTTGTGAGTCACAGTCACTGTAAGTGTCATAGAGTTCTTTTAACTTACTTGTTGTGACTTTAACTGTATCAGATTCAGATTTTGGTTTAAGAATGTATGAAAAAGATGATTCCTTCTCTTTTGGTTTAGAAATTCTCACAGGTGTGAAAGATGGAATTTGGTGAGTGAAGAACTTTTGAAAACAGTTTGTTTTAGTTTGACTTTCAGAGACTTGACCTGAAAGTTTGTCTTTGTCATTCACACACACATTATTAATCAAATCAGCATCATTCAACACATTAGGGTTTGAAGTGGAACACCCTAGATTACTATTAAACATGCAATTGTCTGAATATGACATATTACTACAAACAGAATTATCTAAACAAATGTCTTCAAAAGACTTCTTGGAATCAGAACTACTGCAATCACTACTGCCAGAACAACCGAGCCCAACACTCGCACCATATGCGTACTCCTCTCTAACTTCCTTAAGGTTTACTTCACTTAAACCTGCAATGGAACTGTCAGTATCTTTCTGCATAATCTCTTGAATTAACTCATTTGAGGGATGAGGAATAGGTGTAGGAGAATAACAGAAAGTACTGGGTGGAGGATATGCATATGTTTCATTTTTACTGAAACCCAAGCCTGTCTTGACCCTGGCCCCCCTTTGATTCTTGCAAAGTTCCTCCCTTTTCATACCAGATATGGTCCACTGCTGCAATTTGTTTTTGAGTTTTCTTGCTTCAAACTCAGCAAGTGTAACTTGCTCAGTCAAGTAATTAATCTCACAGTTCTTTTCTAAAAGAGTCCTTTTTAAGTGTTCATTTTCTTTTAAAGCTTCTCTTAACTTAACAAAATATTTTGATTCACTTAATTTAAGCTCTTTGATGGTTCTTTTTAATTCATTTTCGTTTGACATTAATAATTTATTTGCTTTGTATATGCCAATTAAACGAATTTTGCAAGCAGATGAACACATATCTTTAATAACATCGTAAGGAAGACCGATTACCAGTTTTTCGGCGGCCAGAGCACGATCACATTGACAGTAGGGAGTGCTTCTTTTGAATTCATCGACTGCATCTATCCTTGCCTTCTCAATCACTTCTTCCAGGCTGACCTTTGACTCTTCCTCATGCTTCACTTCATTAACAGTAGCTTCACAAACTAACCCGGAATGATTCAGATGTCCTTGAGCAATAACATCTGATTGAACTTTATCAGCATTCTCCACCTTCTCCTCCTCTTCTTTACCATAAAACTCTTTGAATGGATCAAAGAGATTTATGTCATTGTCATCAAACTCAGCAATTTCAGCAACAAGGGCATGGTTAATCTCCTCCTTGGTTTCTTCGATTTCTGCACTCCAGTCAAAGTTGGTGAGAAGAGCAGTTTCATTCTTTGACTTAGCTTCTTCAACCTTTTCTTGAATTGGAGCAGATCTTGGAGTTGCAGAGTTGACTGGCTCAGTGACGATTGGTAATGGGCATTCTCTCTTGAAGTGGCCCAGTTGTTTGCAGTTATAGCATCGTAGCTTTCCCTTGTCATAACCCAGCTTAGCATTCTGTCCTTGATTTCCAAAGTTTCTTCTACCAGTCCTTTCCATGAATCGTCTGGCACGAAGAGTCAGCATAGCCATCTGCCATTGAATATCTGTTTCCTCCAGATCATCAGGATCCACCTGATACATGTCTTCCACTGTCATACCTTTTCCTTTTAACTCGCCTGCAACAAGAGCTTCGTAACTGTGAACAAACATTCCAAATAAGGCCATAGTATCTGACGGAATCTGTGTGGTGACGGATGCACTTGAGCTCGAACCAGCGTTTGAAGATGCACCAGCAGACTTAGCAGATACATGACCTGAAGATCCTCTAGATGCTGCACTGTAAACATAAGAGTTTGCAGCGGATGAGATAAGTGCAGCATTTTGAGACGGAATGTTTGGAACCATCATTGATTGATTGTACTCTCTTCTTTTCACGTCAAGGTCAAAAGACTTCAACTTGTTGATGACGTCCATCAATTTGTAATCAGGAAAGTTTCTCTCTTGTTTCAGTAGCTTGATTTGAAGGCTCCATTGGGGAGGAAGTGAATCTAACAATTTTGCTACTTGTTCGTGATTACCCAGCTTTTCATCATATTTCTTCAGATTACTTGACACAGATAGGAATCTGTTTGTGATATCAGTCAAGTTCTCTTGTGAATATCCAACAAAAGAGTTGAATTCCTTTTCAGCCTGAGCTTTTCTATCCAGTTTCAGATCCTCATTCCCATCATAAAATTCACACAATGCATCATACAGACTCTTTGCAGTTGTGTGTTCTGCAAACCGGTTAAAGATGTCCTGATGTAAGCAAAGTATCAGTGCCCCTAATGCCTTCTTGTCACGATCCAGTAGCTTGATATCAGTTTCAGTAAAAGTAGTTGGATCTGTGTTTACTGAAGTGACAGTTCCTTCAACAGTTGTGGGCACATGCGGACCATTCACTATAGATTCCCATTGGTTGTAGTCCGTGTAGTAGAAGAACGCTTTCAGACATCTTTTCCAATCTTCAAAGTTTTCACCACTAACAAGCCTCGGTGGCCTGTTAGGTTGAACACTGTCTAGATCATTCATATTAAGTGTTGAAGAAGTCATAACTTTGAACAGATTATAAATTCGCTGAAAAATGACAGATTCGCTGGTTAGTTTTGCTGGAAGAACACAGCAGATTCGCTGGAAGATTCGCTGGTGACAGATTCGCTAGACAGTCAACAGATTCGCTGACGAGCAAGCACAGATTCGCTGGCCTGATTTTGGCAGCAGTTTCGCTTGCACGTTCAGTCAAATAGATGAACTTTCGTTCGATGATATGCTAGATTCGCTGGCCACAACACAACCCAAACAGGACAAAATTTTGAATTTAGATTCGCTGGAAGAACTGCAGATTCGCTGGTTGAACACACAGTTTCGCTGGTAGCTCAACCACTTTGAAATAGTACGGAAACAGCTCGAAAACCCTCAAAACTTGACCATTTGCCTTCAGGTTTGTTTTAAAAGCTTTATACGTCCAAATAACACAAAACCAGAGCAAAATACAACTCCAAAACACAACAAACAAGCTTCAAACAGAATCGAAAGAGTTTTGACCCAAAAACTTCAAAAATCAACACAAAAATCACTTGAATCAAACAATCAAGAGCACTAAGGCTCTGATACCATATTGTTGGTCCATAAAGATCGTGATTTCAGTGCTTTGTAGACTTGTTTAACACAAATATGTCAAATACTTGAAGAACAAAGTGAATAAAGTCCAAATAACCCAATATCAAGATCTAACACATAATCGAGGTTAATAAGCTACAATGATGAAAGATATAAGCTCCTAGCACCTCAATTGAACGATTACACAACACAAAATGGTAAGAATTCGTCTGAGTAAAAGATGTGCAAAAGTTCTATAAATGTGAAGATAAGGTTACAATATATAGTGATGTTAGGTTCGCTGATAGATTCGCTCTAGCGAATCTATCCAGCGAACCAACACAGGTTCGCTGGGCACATAGGTTCGCCCAGTCGATACCTAAACCAAAAGACATGTTGGCCTGCGGGCGAATCTATAGATTCGCCCGTAGGTTCGCTAGAACTAATACAATTACAATACAAACAATTACATACAAAAGTAGCACCGACAAGCCGGTGGGTCCAACCTATACATAGTAGACTATCATTTATTTTATTATTTAAACAAGCAGGCTGTTGAATACAAAGTAGTCATCATGAATAAAGTGAAGAGCTACGAACTGCTTGTCATAAAGCATTGATCCAACGGTATACAATGTTTACTATTCCAATATGTTAACTTTAATTAACTTGTAAACTTTTTTACGTTTACTGTCATATTTATGTGATCATCAGCAGGTTATAAATTTCAGCTGGAAATCTGATCCAAAGAGAGTAATAAACCTTACTCTTATTAGATTTTAGTCATTTGTTTGTCTTTCATTACTTATAATCCATTTTTAAAAATTCAGTGACTACCGATGGTTGTTTCAAAGGAAGCAGGGTTGAGTCTTACTCATTACAGCAAGCCTCTTGAAGTACAATGCCCTGACGGTGTCTTATTCAAAGTTACAGTTTGACTGACAAGCTCAAAAAGAGGAACCGGTGGTCTTTTTGATGTTTTTGCAGCTCAAAATATCTGTGAACATGCTGATATTCAACATGGTAATAGGGTTTTTGCAGCTTTTGATAAAGCCAATCATCGACTCATAATTGAGAAGGTAGTGTCTTTTTGATGTTCTTATTAGTGTTTTTATTCCAAACAATCTATTTTCTTAAACAATCTATTTTGACGGTGTCTTATCGAGAAGGTAGTGTGTTATTAAGAAGGTAATCGTCTTCTTATTGTTTTTATTCCAAACAATCTATTTTTTTAAAATGCTTTTGGTTGAATACACTACTTGAATGTCTTTAATATTAACTTCTTACTTACTTTGGCTGTCATTTTAATGTTTTTTCCTTTTATCGGCTTTTATAAATTTAATATTTGTTATGTTTGCTAAATTATTTGATTTTTAAACTTTATTCGTTTAAAAAAAATTTAAAAATCGTTTATTTATAAAACATATCATTATGTTTGCTTTGCTACGGCCATTAACAAGAGTCAAGGACAGTCAATGTCTACGGTTGGATTATATCTTAAAGAACCAGTTTTTTTATCATGGTCAACTTTACGTTGCATTGTCAAGGGTTAAAAGCAAATCAGGCTTGAAGATTCTTATCTAAGATAAAGTTGGCAATGTTACAAACAACACATACAAGGAAATTTATAGTTTAATTTTGTTCATGTTAACATATATTTTTATTAATTGTTCATTGTTTATAATATTGCAATATGAAATTATTTAATTAGGTTTTGTTGTTTCACCCTGTGGGTACCCACGGGTGTTAACCTAGTTCCTAATAGAAACCCTAGTTTCTAAATCGTCCTTAGAACCCTAAGTCCATTCTTCTAATCTAAGACATCGTTCATTAGGCTAACGTTAAGGAGGTTTCCCCGGTGCCTTGTTTCAAGTCTTCAAGATACAATCACATGTTAAAATTGTGAGTGTTCATAGCCTCTTTTTTAATTTTATGTTTTGGGGTGAACTCATGTGACTTATTAATCATGTTATCATTTTTGTTCATTTTATTCATTTGATTCAATATATTCAATTCAATTCATGTGTGTGTTATTACTTGCAATTATGTGTTCATAGGTTGATAAACATTTATTATCGCACAATCATTAATTTATTCAAACCAACTGTTATCAATAATAGATCTATTTGGCCTACAAGCACACCCCATTTACATACACGCGTGGTGATTGTAACCGACATATTCATGTGCTTTTGCTCATTACGGCTTAATTTATGTGATTAAGTGGCTGCAGTCATTTAGATTTGATTGTGTACTCGCTTTATCTACTATGATACACTTTTCCATGATAGGTATTAACATAACATTGAATTGAATCACTTTATCCATTTTAATCATTTTGATCATTTTAATAAGTATCTATATGTATGCAAATATGTGTTTACTCACTAGCTAAGTCGTTAGCTGAACAAATACTATTTTCACATGATTTCAGGAGATGCAGTTTAGTTGAATTATTCAAGATGCAATTCACGTTTCAACTCATTGCATTATTTCGTTTGGTCATTATATTATTTTCTCAGGTCATTGTATTATTTAGTTAGCTCATTGTGTTATTTGCCAGAAAATGTGTTATATTATAACTTTTTTTAATACAAATAAAACATACATAATAATACAATATGTCAAATCTAATAATTTGTTTTTATTGTTGATATAATCATATGCTATAACATAACATTTCAAATTCATTACTTGTTTTATTTGTATCTCAAATATACTATAACTTATTTTTCATGTTTCAACTCATTGTGTTATTCGTTAGATCATTGTGTTATTTCATATCATTGTGTTATCAACACAATGACAAAATATAACAAAATGACTTGACAAATAACACAATGACCTGAAGAAAGTAACACAATAACTTGACAAATAACACAATGAGTTGAAAAACGTGATTTTTTTTATATATATGAATATTATACGTGTTTTAAAGATAAGAAAATGCTAGTTTTATTGTGCAATTTAAAAAAAATAGTGTCGTATGTGAAAGTTATGGACGTTTAAAAAAACGGGATAAAACTTGAAATATAGAGGCATTACCAATTTTACTCTTCCTTCTTATTTTAAGGGAGTAACACATGTCATAACCTCATAACATCTTAGACTTTCTAAGAAATTTAAATTTTTTAGCACAACTTTACTCAACAAAAGATATCTAACCCGAAGCTAGGAGTGGGGAAAAACCAAAACCCGGCCCGACCCATGCAAAACCCAGCCTACCCGATTTTAATGAAACTTAAGCCCGTTAACCAGCCCAATAATATAAAACAGGGTTTCTGGCTTACAACATTTAACGGTTCCGGGCTTAGGTCAAAACCCGAGACCGAATTTGTATCTCTTCATTCCAAATTTCAATTCACATTTTAGACTTTCAATTGGTTGGTATGGTTTGGTTCTTGAACAAATGGTTTCCTGCAAAAGGTGGAAAGGAGCTTCATTAATCGTATGCAAAAGTCTCACCTGAAAAAGAATTCCACTTCAAGAGTTTGTCGGCCAACTCTCGATTCACATGACCAATGTTCAAAAGCAATGCTCTTAGTTTTATCTTAAAAGCTTATAGATATGTAATTTTAGTCGAGGCTTTGTAGGTCATCATCCTCGATTCAAGTGTGCCCAATGTTAAAAACATGTCATGCTTTCTTTCGGGTTTTGAAAAAATTTACGTTTAGAGTAAATTACATTTTTTTTGCCTTTATAATAAGTCAAATTACGGATCGTGACCTTTATTTTAAACTTTTGCACCGGTTGGCCTTTATATAAATGTTTTTCACGGTTTTAGGCCTTTAATCTAACTGTCGTTAACTTTTCAGGTTAACTCCCCTCATGTGCATTGCACATGAGGGTATTTTGGTCATTTTACATTGATATCAAAAATTGTTAATGTGATTATTATTTGGGGATCATTTATGTAATTTCTTCAAACTCATATGCATCATCTCTAGTTGCCTCTATCTCTCACAAAATCACATTCACATAGACACACCCAACATCATGTAATTTCTTCAAGTGAATCTTCAGTCACTTGAAGTCTTTGCCTGAATCGTTCATCTCTCGTACGGTCGTACCCACAATCCATCGATCGATCGAGACAATATTAATGTCTTCATCTCCCATAGACACACCCACCATCATTGTTCACAAACCAAAATCAAATGAAGGTGGAGTAGCCAGATGTGTGCCAATCAGTTTAGATCCATTTATGATTTTAGATCTTGTTTCACTTCCGATTGGGAGTTGATTTGTGGTGGTTGTGGTGTTTAAAACTTCAATTGATGAGGTTGTGGTAGTTGTCGTTTTTTTCCGGTGGGATCGAGAAAAAAAATGGTGTTTATGGTGGTGGTGTTGGTGTGATGGTGCTCACGAGGGTCTTTGTGATGGTGATTGGATCTCTTCAGGTGGAGATGATGATGATGATGATATATTATGTATATATATATATAATAACAACTATATTAATTTTACAATAATAGCCCTTTAATGGTAAATGACAGAAATGTCTTCATGTGCAATGCACATGAGGGGAGTTAACTGGAAAAGTTAATGGCCGTTAACTTAAAGGTCTAATAGCGTGACAAAATTTTATATAAAAGCCAATCAGTGCAAAAATTTAAAATAAAGGCCATGATCCGTAATTTGACTTATTATAAAGGCCCAAAATTGTAATTTACTCTTACGTTTATTTCGGTTTGAGCCCGAACCCGATTAATGCCCACTCCTAATCGAAGCATTTAACCTTCTCTATGCCTACACAGTGTGCACTATATATATGCGGTTTTTGCAATCTCGTTAACCGGCCGTAACCGCAATATCTTAATTAATTAACCCGTTTGGACCCATCCTTATATAATATAGCAAAACAAAAAAAATCCTATGTGGCATGTTTTCATAGCTTTTAGCTTATGTGGCATTATTTGAGAGATTATCTCACAATAATGATTTCTCTATTTAAAATATGTATATGGAATTTATTATAATAAAACTAATTACATTTTTGGTCCCCTAATATTTTGAAAAATTCTGAAAAATTTAAGTGTATTTATATTTTTAACACTACTACAAAATGGACCTTTAATGACACGCGAATAACGACACGCATTAATTTCATGACATGTAAAAGTGATTGTCATAAAAAAAATGTCATATTTTATAAAATTTGAAGAAATGATGACATGCATTTATAAGTGTCATTTTTTTAATGTCATAAAACTTAAAAAACACGCGGACTCTTTTTTACCCGACCTACCATTCGGATCCTTTATAAAGAACTCAAACCCTAATCGAACTCAAACACCGCATTTGAGCGAACACAACCTCCACCACCATCACACCGGCGAACACAGCCTCCACCATTATCACACCGGCGAACACAACCACCACCACACCAGAAAAAATTCTTCAATCGAAGCTTCTGCAATGGTGCTCTAGCGGTTTACTTCTCATTTCTTAATCGATTATGAGTTTGAGACTTTTCAATCGGTTCTGGTAACAAAATTATCCTCTATGTTTACTATATATGTTCTCGACCAATCGATGCTATTTATTAACATATATACTTTGCTCCAATTTTGTTTGCTATTAAGTAATTCAACTCGGTCGGTTTTTTTGTTGTCAGAGATTAATTAGACGTTTGTTATACTTTACGAATCTTCAATTGGATATGACTATGGGCGATTTGTGATAAATTTATGGAAACATATTCGATTTTGACATTTGTTTCTTCAATTAGCATTGGCATTTATTGATTGTGTTTATGTACGGGTTGAATCTGTAACTAATGTTTTGCTCTATAGTTTGTACTTTTTAGCGCTACATATCAAACATGATTGTGCTCATAATTTGTGAAAGTGTAAATGTAGTTGTTGTATCTAAAGTAAGGGACTGTTAATAAAAATCATGATTTGATTTTTCTGCAATAACTATGAAATTTGTCTTTATATAGATTCAAATATAATGATTTTAAGTTTACTGATGCATGTTTGATCATTACACATATAAGTGTACTAAGGTCATACACATATTTGGTTAAATTATTCAATCATTATTAACTTTGAGACATGTTTTCCACTTATGAAGGTCAAGGATCATGATGTTGATCTAGTGTTTGTTGATGAATTAGATGTTAAGAAGCTGGAAGAACAGACTTCTTGTTTAAGAAAGGTATATAATTACATTTTTTCTCTCCAGAAGTTGATAGAATGTGTTGTAGGTTTTGATTAATATGGGTGTTATATCCATTGTAGGATTTTGAAACTAAGAACTTGCATTTGAAGAGTCTCATCGATCAATTTCAATAACCTATTGAAGATGTTTCAACTTGACAAAGTTCTGTTGCCTGATGAAGGTAATGATAAGTTTGTTTTTTATTTGCATTTTTTCATGTGTTTAGGAACAACATCTTGTAATGAGTCTGACTGAAATCAAACTCATCCCCATTTGCTTAATTATATTAATTAATAATGCACAACATTTAACATTTTATTTATGCCATAGGTAGCCTAAAATAAGAATGAGCTCGATTTATATTGATTTTTGTTAACTCAAGTGTATAGCTTTGCGTTTTTGGTTCTTACTGACTTTGATATCCCAAGTATGGTTTATTGAACATCATGGATGAGTTTATAAAGTTTCATTTGGGCCAAAAACAACTGTAGTTGCATCAGATCCCTTAATAGGTTATATTCTACATGAAGATGTGTTTTTGTATGATAAGGTATGACTTTAAGATATTATGATTTTTTAGTTTGGACATGTTGAAATATCATCAATGCAAAATCTATTATTTGCCCCATGTAAAGATGGACGGACTGAGTTACCAAAATTCAAGCTTGGTTTCATGTTTTATTGTTATTTGAGTCTTCAAAAGGATATTAATTTCTTAGGACCAAAGAGAAACCATTGTTGTTTCTTCATCTTAATACATAGAGTGATTACTACTTATTGATTTAGTTATTTAGTTGTTAGTTTTTCTATCCAATTGAGTCTTATATGTTCATTCGTCAAACGTTAACCCAGGTTTTTGTAATGATACGTTGTTATTAAGGGATATATTTAACTGCTCATTATGATAAGTCTTGTACCATACCATACTAAAGTTATCTAGATGCAAACTTAATATAAATTATTATATGTTATACTAAGTCTAAGTCTTGTACCATGCCATACTAAAGTAGCTGGTTGGACTTTGATGATCAGATCAATGAGCCACAAATGCATTTGTTCATGAAATATAATTGTTTTGTTGTCCTTGCAGTGGATGCCAGCTGAAGACCAGCTGAAATATATGCAACCAACACCCCTATTCTCGACACTGAAAACCTGCCACTTGAGTACTTTGAAGTCGCAACTCGCAACAAAGTTAGACGACTATGCAGAAATGACAAAATAATAATAGTTAAGTACTATGCTAGTGTTATTAACCATCTCATATGCTAGTGTCCTTTGTGTTATTGACCTGTCTCATATGTAATGTCTTTTGTGTATTGACTCGTCTCATATGTTAATGTCTTTTGTGTTATTGACGCGTCTCATATGCTAATGTCTTTTGTGTTATTGACCCGTCTTATATGTTAGTTTCCTTTGTGTTATTGACCGTCTTATATGTTAGTTTCCTTTGTGTTATTGACACGTCTTATATGTTAGTTTCCTTTGCGTTATTGACCCGTCTCATAGGTGCCAATATTATTATTGTTTTAAGATTTTCTTTATTTCATTTTTTTAGGTTGGAGGAGGCAAAGACGAATACACAGATGCGGATATTGATGGATGTCGGGAAGAATGGTCGAGTTAATTTTGGTGCAAGTTTTATTTTTATGTGATACATCATTTTAGGTGTTATATAGATATATTGACAAACAATAACTTTAGGTGTCAAAGAATATATCGACAATTATTTTTGGTATGATATGAAATGGATGGTTTTAACTCGTGTGAATTTATTTTGAATTGTATTTGTTTTTGCTATAATGTTTTGGTTATCTATCTAATAAATCAAACTTTTAGGGGGCAATTTTTGGAGGGATTTTTTTTTTCTATAATAGGAAGTTTGGGAGGTAAAATTTAACTAAATTTTTCACCATGCAAGTTGATGGAGCCAACTCCTTAAATGTTATATATTTACAAATTGTTAAATATAATGGTTATAATTTCTTTATAATTATTACTATTTAACCCGTGTGTAACACACGGGTATTAAACCTAGTTATGTATATATCGAAGGTAAACTAGTAATTTGACAATTTTTTTAACTTATAAAATCATGACATGCAATAATGAATGTCGTAAATGTATGTCATAATTGTGCGTCATAATTGTGTGTCATAAAAATATGACAGACAATTATATGTCATTTTTATTTTATGACATGGGCTTCCTTGACCCACTTTTGCGTGTCATATATACCCTTTAATGACATGCATTGCGTGTCATTAAAGGCCCTTTTTCTAGTAGTGTAACCCTTTACTACAAGGGGTATACGTGAGTTGGTTTATATTTGATAGGGTTTAAAAATGAAACTTATTGATAAAGTAAATAATAACATACAATTAAATACCTCAGTGTTTTATAAATATAAAAATGATAAATTTGATAGTTGAACAAGTTTTTAAGGGTATATATATATAATATTTTTAGTTTTTTTTGGTATAAATAATATTTTTAAGTCTCTAGAGATATATATGAAGCTCACCCTATGTGTAATTTTTGTCTTATATTTTAAGGTCTCAGTAACTTGACCTTAATGCTATTGTCAAAATAGAAGCAGAAACAACAATTTATAAATAGAGAAATTGGTAAACGTGAAAATCAAAAGTATTTGCTAGATATAAGAAAAAAATCGAGTAAAAAATGAACATAAGAAAAAAAAAGGAAAATTGAGTTAAAAACAATCAAAATAATAAAATTGTATTTATCTTCTATATAATATATCAAAATCATATTTGCTTACTTGACATCATTTAAAATCTATTTGTTTAGTTGACATTATTTGAGAGATTCTTTCAAAATTAATAATATTGTTATATTTAATATATATATATATATCTATAATAATTTATTATAATAATATTAATTTTCATTTGATCCCCTAATATTTAGTAAAGTATTTAAAAAATTAAGACTATTTACATTTTCAACCATCTCTCACGAAGGGTGTGTTTGGGTCAGGCTCTATTTACTAGGGTATAAAAATAAAACATAGAGATAAAATTATTAATAACATACAATTAAATACATAATTATTTTTTAAATATACACAACTTTTTATACGACATTGTTTTAACTACACCATAAAAACGAACGTCTAATTCTCTTTAATTTTATTATAATATTGTTATACCAAACAACAAGGTTTTAAATAAATTTTGTGTTTCAGTTTTACCACAGTTTTATCTCAAAACTAATTGGAACCGTTCATGTCCATGAATATCCTTAAAATCATCATATGAATGTTATGTCTCCGAGCGTAGCGCGGGCACTAACCTAGTATATAATATACATATATATATATATATATATGTATGTATGTATCCGGAATTTATAATTAAAAACTTGTTGGGCTTGAGACAGAGTCCAAAAGATTAGGGAAACGAATTAAGATACATGTCATATATATGTATATAAACCATGCTGCCGGCTATGCTCAAATCAAATTGTAACAATGAATAATAGCTTCATGTACCGACTAATTAGACCGGTCATCTCTCCATCTTTATCGTTTGGCGTGAGTCATGATTCTCTCCATCTTTAGTTTATAATATAAATATATATATGATATGATCATTAGTTCTTATGATATTTATTTCCCATGTTATTAGGTAGCTAGGGTTTCATTTTATGTATAATGAATGTACGTACGTGTGATTTATTTTTGCATCGTACGTTCGTGCATGTTTATTATATGGCGGAACTAAAGAGGGACCGACGTACGCACGTAGTTTTGTTAACACGAATGAATATACGGCATCCCATTGGTTTTTTTACTTTGACCCCTCAAAAATGTTAACCCAAGAGTAGTTATAGCGACCAGAACTAGTAAAAGTAGACAAAGTGAAAATAAGTGTTCACCGGAATTTGGTTTTTCGGCTAGCACGGCTTTTACAATATGAGATTTTAAGAAGATCGGGGGTATTTATGTAAATAAGCATCTCATTAAAAATTTAAAATATCAAATCCAAATAACATTAGTGGGGCCAGCTGGATATCTCACACGTAAATGCTATAATTAAGTCCTACTTTCTAAAATTAAAAAGGTGAATCATTATGATAATAAGAGTAAATTACATTTTTTGGCCTTTATAATAAGCCAAATTACGGATCGTGGCCTTTATTTTAAATTTTTGCACTGGTTGGCCTTTATATAAATTTTTCTCACGGTTTTGGGCCTTTAAGTTAACGAAAGTTAAGTTTTCTCGTTAAATCAAGAGTATTTTGGTCAGGGGCCATTTCTGTCAATATTAAAACTCTTATTAATTACTTTAAAACAGAAAATAACAAATAAATAAACTTGAGGGGCTGAAAATGTAAATAAACTAAAAACCCATCTCCATCCCCTACGTACCCACTCACTTTACTAAACATGTTTCCTCCAATATCAACGGTTTTCCCTGCTATCCTCTTCTTCTTCCTGACCTCTTTGTTTTATGATCTGCTGCTGCATCTTCAATACCCCCGAATGCTTTTCGATCATTCGTCCGGCTAATTCTTTTGGAAATCACATGCTTTTGCTCGGGATCTCGTATCTGCTGCTGCATCCTCAATTTCTCCCTCAATTACCGGTGAGTATGATCTAACTCTTCAATTTCTCCATATCAAGTTCAAACACATCAACTGATGAACACTTCTTGATCTTGTGATCTAAAATGAAATCGATCAACTGAATATAATCTAACTGTTCACTCGACTTTCGATCGTGTTTCTAAGTGATTATTACTTCAATTTCAGATTAGGTTTTCTCGTCTTCATTTTAGGGTTTTAATCAACTGGTTGTATTTTAGGGGTTTTAAGCGATGATTACTTCAACTGATTGTTCTGTTTACTTTTGAAATTGTGATCATGTACTTGTTGATTGTTTCTCTGAAAATGAATTTTGATGCCCTATGCTCAAGTAGGAATTTTTAGATTGCTTGTTGATTATTTATTTTATGAAATTGATAAATGTTTGGAAGTAGTAAATTAGTTTAGCATTTGAACTGATCTGTGCTCACAATCTCAAATGTTTAAACTCCATCTTCCCACCCAGTTTTTCTCTTGTTAAATTATGCTTGTTAGCTGCACTGGGAGGCTGACATTCATATGCTGTAGTGATCAGTTATCAAGATTGTAATTGACTGTATAACTGTATATGGCAACATCGCCGGAGGTATACCGGAAGTTGCCGGAATTGTTTATAACGGAAAAACGTGGGTAGGGGAAGGAGATGGGTTTTTAGTTTATTTACGTTTTCAGCCCCTCAAGTTTATATATTTGTCATTTTCTGTTTTAAAGTAATTAATAAGAGTTTTAATATTGACAGAAATGGCCCCTGACCAAAATACTCTTGATTTAACGAGAAAACTTAACTTTCGTTAACTTAAAGGCCCAAAACCGTGAGAAAAATTTATATAAAGGCCAACCAGTGCAAAAATTTAAAATAAAGGCCACGATCCGTAATTTGGCTTATTATAAAGGCCAAAAAATGTAATTTACTCTGATAATAACGAAATATTTGAGTTTTTTTATCGTACATTATATTTACTCATTTATTTATATTTGTTTTATTTATTTGCATCCATTTTGAAACAATATTATGATAAAAATTTTGATGCTTGTCAACATACTACTTACTACGTGGGAGTATACATAAAATCCATGTGGTTATTTTAAGGATAATCAGAGGACATTTTCAAATCGTATTAATTTGAACACTAGATTTATTTTAATTTTTATAGTATAACAATATTATACTCAAGTTAAAGAAACTAAGTGCTCGGTTTTGTGTAGTTTTTTTATAAATAATGTCGTATAAAAGTATTATGTATGCTTAAAAATCTTGAGGTATTACTAACTTTATCCATATATTTCATTTTTATACCATATCAAATATAAACTGACTTAAAATATAATTTGTGTTATTTTAATATATTATTATAGATATATACCTACTTTAAAATATAAATGTAATTTTTTAGAGGAGCTCTCAAATGCACTTTGTTATATTATATTAGAGAAGAGATTATTAATATTTATTTGCATCCATAAGTTTCTAATTTAAGTATAAACTATATCCTTAATGCTTTAAATAATTTTTACTTTTATAAATCAAAATTTTAATAATTTTTAACTTTTTTCGTCGACGCTAGTAGCACACGATGTCTAACTTAATCTAATACTCCCTCCGTCCCATTACAATAGTCTTAGTTTGAAAAACACAAAGTTTTAGGCACAATAAATGATTGGTATTTTTGTTTGTTATTTGACAATAATACCCTTAACAATAAATATTATTGTGGGTCCATCATATTGTTTGTTTTATGTTATTAAGGACAAATTTGGAAGTTTACCAATAAATTTTAAAAGTGGACTTTAAGTGGGACAATTAAAAAAGGCAATATGAACACTCCTAATGAGACGGAGGGAGTAATATATATACATATACATTTATATTATTATAATAATATATCTATACATATATGTTTATTTTATTATAATAATATATATTCATATATATTTATTTTGACCCTCTACTAAAAAATTCCTAGTTTTGTCACTATACGTAACTTCACTTGTGAAAACTCTAGCTTAATATGTATTCTTTTGTGTAGTAAGCAATCATATATATTATTGATCTGCTTCTTTGTTGTGATACTTTTTTTTTAACGGCCAACTAATGTCAGGTGACTCTACCTTAATGACTCTACCTTAATGGCTAAAGGTAGAGTCCCTAGCCCCACATTATCCACCACATTAGAAGTATAAGTTTTATTTTGTATATGCAGAATGTATTTTCATCTCATGGTCCTTCAGTTGGAATGTTGAAGCGGTATCACGGCATTCCTTTTTGCAACACCGAGGATGCACCAGAACCAGTTCCTTATTGCTACAGACAGTTTGAACCGGAACGACCATTTAGTTTGTTCGAGACCGAGACCGAGTTGAAAATTAAGCAGGTGGTACATGATATGTGGAGAAACCCACGTGCTTATTGTGATGTGCTTAGACCTGGAATGGTTCTCCTTAAGAATTATCTCACCCTCACGGGCCAGGTACGTACTTATAGTTATTTTTATTATTATTAATTTGTTTCCTTCTATTATTAATTCGGGCAACACTTTTTTTTTAATTCTTATGGGCCGGATTGAGAAACATATTAACTACCAACACATACATACATAAGTTTATTTACCTGCATGTTGTGAATATGTATTGCTATCCCAAAGGATAATCAATGTTGTTAAAGTAAATTAGTACTTTTTCATAAATTCATTTACACAATGGATTGAAACACATGAACTTTTGTTTTTTTACTGAGATCTAATATTTTAGGTTGAGATAGTGAATATGTGTCAAAAGTTTGCTCGAGAATTTTACCAGCCTAGGAACGAAGAGGGAGATGAACTTGGACCTCCTATGATGTGTTTTGGTCGGAACTGGCATCCAGTAACAAAGTATAAGAACCCTTACAAAATTGATGGTTCTGAACCACCACTGGTTCCGTATCAATTTGGATTATTGGTTGAAAAAGCAATTAAAGATACCAAAAACTATGAGGATATTTCTTTAATGTGGCCAGATATTTGTTTAGTCAATTTCTATCCAAACGCCTCCCCAATGGGTCAACTTAGCCTTCATCAGGTAAGTTTTTATATTCAAACACCTCTGAATGTTTCTTATCATGTATCCCTTTATACGCTATAAAAAGAAGGCATACTTTGATGTAGAATAAATCCCGGTAAGTTAATCGTGATATTATGATTTTTGTTAAAACATATGGTAGAGGTGAAGTTTTACATATGGTAAATTGTTTTGCTAATCAATTAGAGGAAGTTCTAAGGTCAGAAATCGTAACCTAACAATTTACACATTTCATTAATGTGTATTTTCAAACAAAAAAATGTGAAATGTGTTTCCAAAAGCATCTCCAACGAACAACTAAAAGCATGTTATTTTTCCGTCACATCAAATTTCTACTCATATTTCAAAACAAAATTTTACTTCAAAAATACCTCTCATTTAAACATCACTTTTATATTATTTTTATACATATACAAATGTCATGTGAAAAGTGGACCCACAAAAATGTTATTACAAAATGAAATTTACAAAGGGTTCGTTTTCATAGATCTTCAAGTAAAGGGTCTAACTCATTTAATTTTTGAGTCAAGCTTAAACGAGCTCGAGCCTGCATTATAACTTATTTAATTATCAAGCTTAAGTTCAAGCCTTTGATTTAAAGCTTATGAGCCTTAACGAGTCTATTTATATATTTTTAGTTTATTTTTTATATGTTTAACAAGTAATATATATTTTCATATCATGCCAAACCCCTCAAATCATCCGTTTATGTTTTCCCCTTTTAAAAAATGAGTATTGGATCTTAATAGTGCCAATTATATGTTTTTGGCCGCTACCCGGCTACCTGTTACAACTTCTGAAATATGTGTTGGCGGTTCCAACTTTTATTATTTTATCACTAACGGACCGTCGTTAAAAAAGTTACGACGTTCAGTTTTTTTAATAACAGACCGACCGACGTTCACTAACGGACCGCTGTTAAAAAAGTTACATTTGTATTAAAATGCTGCTTCAATCGGATGTTTAAACCTAACGATGCTCGAGCTCGGACTCGACTTGACTTATTTACACTCCTAATTGTCATCATTTTGGCTATAAAATGCGTTTAAATCAAAATTGAGGTAGCAAAAAGGCGAGGGGCGATTGCATGGATTTCTATGAATCCTTTTTATTAAGATTTACTATTTAGTACCCGCGCTACGCTCGGGAACACAATTCAAGTTATGCTTTTAAAGATGTTCATGAATATTCCATTTAGTTTTGAGACAAAACCATGGTAAAACGAAACACATGATATATATTTAAAAATAAGAATTTTTAGTATAGTAATATTATACTCAAATTAAAGAGAATAAAGTGCTTAGTTTTATGGTGTAGTTTATTTTTTTAAAAAAATCATATAAAAATGTTATGTATATTTATAAAACACTGAGGTCTTTAATTGTATGTCATTATTTACTTTATCCATAAGTTTCATTTTTAAACCCTATCAAATATAAACCGACTCATGTATACCTCTTGTAGTAAAGGGTTAAAAACATAAATACTCTTTAAATTTTTCAGAATTCTCCAAAATATTAGGGGACTAAAAATGTAATTAGTTTTATTATAATACATTTATATACATATTTTAAATAGAAAAATCATTGTTGTGAGATAATCTCTCAAATAATGCCACATAAGCTAAAAGCTATGAAACATGCCACATAGGATTTTTTTTGTTTTGCTATATTATATAAGGATTTTGATTCTCTTTAAAAAGGAATAAATATATTTATGTGCCACCTATGCTACTATGAGTTATATATTTAGTCTTTTCCGAAATAATATACACTAGATTAGTACCCGTGTACTACACGGATTTTAGTTTTATAGGTTTTAACTCAATTTACATATCAAATTTATTTTTAACGTATCTCTTATTAATCGATTTAGATATTTACAAATATATTCATATAAAAAATCATATGTTACAATAAAAGATATGATTTATAATAATTGGTAAATTTTTATTGGAACATATCGGGTTAGGAGATAATTCATGATAATTGTTAATTTTTTTATTTGAACATATCGAGTTATGAGATAATTAATGATAATTGGTAAAACTTTAATTTGAACATATCGGGTTAGGATAAATCATAATAATTGATAATTTTTTTATTTGAACATATCAAGTTAGGAGATAATTCATGATACTTGGTACATATCGGGTTAAGATATAGATCATGATAATTGATAAATTTTGTATTTGAACATATCGGGTTAGGAAATAATTGATGATAATTTGTGAACTTTTAATTTAAACATATCGGGTTATTTCGAATATGGAGCATACCATGACCCGTCTAAAAATTCTCCATCAAATTAATTTAGAACATGACACCTAAGCAAAATCCTATGTGGAGTAGTTAAAATGGTGACATGTGGATGTGTTACTTAATTATTAGAATAGGTAGGTAGATGATGCGATTACATGGATTTCTATGAATCCTTTTTTTATCCCGAGTTATGTGACACAACTTATAAAACATATTAATAGATCAATTTAAAGATATCTTATGTCGTATTTATATGGTTTTTTTAATGTAGGATTGTGATGAGAGCAATCATTGTTTAGATGAAGGATCGCCTGTTGTTTCCATCTCTATTGGTGACTCTACACAATTTATGTATGGCCCTAATAACGATGTACACAAGCTAAAAGATGTCTTGTTGGAATCGGGTGACGTGTTGATATTCGGTGGTGATTCCAGACTAATTTTTCATCGGTTACATAGCATCTTGCCGAATTCAGCTCCCGAGCAATTGTTACAAGCAGTTGGGCTTAGACCGGGCCATCTAAACCTCACTTTAAGAGAAATTTGGTGATGGTGGTATGTTTGGTTTTCTAGAATGATATATGACGTATTGTTTATGGGTTTTTTTTTATCTTTTATCTTTGATATTTTGTTGGTGATCTTTGTTTAAGCTTTCATCACGTCATGTTTGTGTCAATGAAATATTGGTGCAACATAACATGAGTGTTTGTCATGGGTTAAATGATGACATGTTAGTGATTTATTTAAAGTTTTAAACTTAACTAACTAGTGTTTATTATGTTTATTTGAGCCAATGTGATCGCTACTTACCTTATAACTTCCTAACTAGATTTTTAAGCCGGGCCGCGCGTTGCGGCGGCCGAGGCATGTTGCTCCTGTTGAATGTGCTGGTTGCGATTCTTTGATGGTCTGTTTTGTGTGGCATAAAGGAGCTTTTAGCATTTATATGATAACATTCATGGCATAACAAAGCATTCATAGCTGCAGCACACATACAGTGTGTTTACACCTGTTCATACAAAGTCATATATGTTAGATATTAGTAATTTTATATATTTATATAAACCAAACGTTACATATATGTAAATAGTCTGTTTGTATAGGTTAAATATGTTGATGGGTCAACTTGGATAAGACATGTGATATGCAGTTGTAAGTTAGTTATATGATGATAAGATTGTCTGGTTATCAAACTGTCATAACTGCAGATTGACAGTTACATGTTAACCAACACAACCGATCATCATGTTTGACTATAAGTAGGATTGGTCGGGTATTGTAAAAGACAAGTTCTTTGTGATTATCATTTATAAGATATATTGCACTAGCATATTCATACTAGTTTGATCATTATCATTCATTCAATCACACACACTGAGATCACAATGAAGCCACATTCCCGTTCACTGAATCAATCCAGAAATAGACCCTTCATCTCTGATTCCAACAATATACCCATTGAGCATATGTACAATTTGCCTAGATATCAATTCAAGCCAGTTGGAACTTCCATTTTTTTCTACTTTGCTTCTTGTATGTTGCTGAAGCATGTTCTCGGATCTTATCTTTCTACTTTTAATTACAGTCTTGGCATCTTTGGTGATGGCTCGAAAGCTGCAAGTAGTATACAAACTATATATATACCGCCTTTCAAAAGCTATTAGTGTAGGGACTTACATCAAAAGAGATCGATGTGATAGTGGGAACTCATTGTTTCCTCCTCATATGGGGCATTAGTTTCCACTTCTTGATGACTCGTATTTCCAGTGGCCGGCTTTGGTGAGTCTTCTGGTTTTAATGTCAGACACGCATTTGGTGGACATCTTTAGCTAATTACTTTGTGGCTGCAAAGTAGAAGAAATGAATAAGATTAAGTATGCTAGCTGTTATATTATAGCTTGTACAAAGAATGTGCCAATGTGCAAGTATGCTAGCTAGCTGTTAATATTATAGCTTGTATAAAGAATGTTAATGCCAATATGACAGCTAGTTTACACGTGTAACAAAAAAGTGATAATATATGTATGTATACACATTGCCTGTATCGTATAATGTTCAAGCAGACCACATTCTTTATGACATTAATTGTTTCCTCGTTTGCTGGAAATGAAAGTGTTATGGTATTTGGTCTTAAAAAGCCTTAAGCCCTTAGACTCTATGTAATGGTTAATGCCTCTTGGGGGCATTTTCCGCCATGTGGATGATGACTGGGCAAGGGGCATTATATCAAAAAGTGGTGTAATGGATAATGCCCCATAATTATTAATTAATTATTTGAATGAATTGCATTGATTGGGTGATAGTATATTGATTGGTTGAGAATTGTTGGTCAAACTTGGGCATAGGCGTTATAAGTAAAACGCCCAGAATTTTTTTTCAAGCATAACGCCCCCACGTAGTGGGACGTGGGGCGTTATGGGGCGTTATAGGGGCGTCTTTTGCCCACATAATGCCCATTACACACAGTCTTACCAGCTGGATGTCATAAACATACATCTGAAGAAACCTAAGCATCTCATTCTCAGGTGGAAATAAAGAACCAAGACAATGACATAATTGACCCGTAACACGTAAGTAGCAGAGCTAACAATATACTTTCAGAAAACCAAAACAACACACCACAAGTCCGACATACATAACAATGGTCACCATGATCAACGTAAACTAAAGTCATTGAAGACAGAGCAAGTCCGACAACTTTTTCTCACCGTAGACATAACAACCACCTTAAATCAAACAACAACCTAAAAAACAACTACTACAGAGTATACACACAAACAACAACAAAGTCTAGAGTTAACCAACAACAATGTACTACATGAATAACAACAAAGTACACACACGACACCAACAACAACAGTATAAAAACAGTAGCAAATGACAATAATATATGCTAACTTGGATCCAATGGGTCGTTGCGATTACGGGTTGGATGTCTAATTGTCAAGGCGGGAACAAATAGTCCATAAGCCAACAACAAACATGCAACCACAACAATGAAAACACATCTATATGTGTGTGTGACATAAGAACAAAGAAGCAAGAATAATGAATTTTTTTTCAAAATGGTATAGATTAGCGAAATAAAATGGTTTATGGGGTTGTCAGAAATAAAATTAGGATTCTAGTGAATCCGCTCTTAGCAAGAGCTGATTCTTCACAAATTAAAATTGCAATATATGATGTCATATGTGTTTCAGGTTTTGCAGGTGCTTTTGCAGAGAAAAGACAGAAACCTATCCTCCCGCAGTTATCACTTAACGATCTCCGTTTCCTCTCCGTTCAACCGCTTTTGAATTGATTTTTATTCAACCACTTCCAAATTGCACTAATTCAGTTTACAATATACAACCATTTTGTATATGAATGTATGCATACGGATTTTAGATTCGAAATTGATTTGAAATCAAAAGGGTAAACGGAGAGAGGCTGAAGGGGTTTCTCTCCAATTTCCTATTTCATTACAAAAATTAATAATATAAAAATTAATAATATATGTGCATTAAAAAACATTATCCAATTTCTTATTTTCATTTGATGGTAGTTCCGTTGAATAGTAATGATATTTCAATTATTTGATTTGATAAAACCATTTTTACATTTGTTTAAGAGTAAAGTTTTGATTACCGTGTTTTGATATCATTAACAGTTTCAATCGCACGTTAACAGTTTTAGTCTTGATGTTTTTATTTTATAACAGAATTGATCCCGAACACTAACTTCATCGAATTTTCCGGTAAGTCTCTCACACCCGGACCGCATCTAAGGGGTAAAAATGTCATTTATGCCTCTCATTTATCTAGGTCATCATGTAAGTTAACATTTTTATTCAGTCGAATGTCAAAAAGAGTGAGAGAAATGACATTTTTACTCCCATGTAAGGGAGACTTAATAGAAAATTAAAAGAAGTTAGTATTTAAAACCATTTCTGTCAGAAAATAAAAGCGCATGGACCAAAACTATTAATGTGAGACTAAAACTGTTAATGATATCAAAATATAAGGACCAAAATTGCAGTATACTCTTTATTTAACACTTCATAACTATAACATACGATTTTCTTTTAACGTTTTGACATTAATTTTAGAATTAAAGATAAATAAATAAAATATAGAAATTTTTTATAATTTCCTGTTTGACCTGTTTTTTCGTTTTAACTACACGGTTTTCCGGTTTGATCAATAATTTCCGGTCTGATCGGCTAGTAAGACTCAAAACAGTTTAAACCCTCAGACTGATCAATTTAATGTCTAGTTCCCGGTGTAAGCGGCCTGAATATCATAAAATTCGTTTTTAACGACTAATTTAGCAAAACCCTTTTTTTAAATAACTTATTTTATTAATTATAAATTGTGTTTAGATGTTAAAATATAATTTGTATTTAAATAATTTGTTAAATTATTTAAACTAGATTTATATAATCTCTCGCGCGTTGCGCGAGAGTAGTTATGACGGCTTGCAAAATAGAAAAAATTACCATGTAGCATTACAAGTTTCGTTGCATTATGATACAAATTTTTCGACTTTTGGCTAATTTTTTACAATACATACAAAATATATCGGCTATGCCAGTGAATTGCCAGTTATATATCCAAAATATATTGCATTATAGTTAGAAATAGTTGATGTAGTTGGACATTGGTGACCAACTTGCAAAACCCACCTAGTAAATGAGTCAAAATGTATAAAAAAATGTTCAAAATGCAAAATTCACAAAAACAATGGTGGTCAAAATGAAAACATTATTCATGAAGTTTTGGTGGTTAAAATGCAAAACTGACAAAAACAATTTTGGTGGCTTAATGCAAAACCCAACAAAACAATGTGTTCAAAATACAAAACTATAAAAAAAAACACTTTTGATAGCTAAATGCAAAACTCACAAAACATTTAGTGACTAATATGAAATGTATGACAAAACAATGGTGGTTAAAATGTAAAAACATTAAAAATCACTATTCATAAAGTTTCTAAATTATTAATGATAATTATTAAATAGTAACCGTCCTCTTCATAATGTCTATCCCTCACTTGTCGGCGTGCATAAATTCAAACAAACAAAAGGTTGTTTAGAATAGGTTGAAGGTGATTGAAATTGAATGAAAGAAGTTCTAGAGACGGTGAGTTGGAACGGTGACGTAAACGGAGAGGTGACGGAGATCGTGAAACATTAACGGTGTGAGATGAAACTACCGGTGGCAGGGGAGGTTGCAGTCCAAATTCTGCAACAATGATTGGAGATTTCAATGTGTGAAGAATCCGCTCATGGTAGGAGCGGATGCACTAGAATCCTAATTTTGTTTCTGACAACCCCATAAACCACTTTATTTTTCTAATCTATACCATTTTGAAAAAAAATTCCAAGAATAATAGATAACACCAACATCAAAACAACTAAAACAACACTAAAGTCTTCATGAAAACACATACAACCCACGATAACGAACAATAACAGCAGCTACATAAACACAGAATTACCAAAATAGACCAACAACATAGACAAAAAGTATAAGTAACTTGGAATAAAGTAGCACACCACAATAAACCCCAGTTGACAAATGCCATAAAGTATGAAATACCAACGAAGAAAAACTAACCTGAATCAAAGCCTGAAAAAGTAATAACCAGAAACAATCGTAGATTCGTCACTGCATGTCACGAAAAACCAACGATCTGGCAAGAAAACACAAAAAATCAACAACCAAGCAACACAAACAGCTCCGATCATCAACCAAAAACCACCATCATAAACCCAGACACCAATCGCACCGCCTCAAAGGATAACAGCCAGAGGAAATCGAAGTACCATAACAAAACCCAGATGCGCCTCCGATCAACAGCCTTAAGAAATTGTGTAAAAAAGACAGAAGATGAAAATACGAATCTGCAGTCTGGTGATAGGAGTGATTGATGATAAGAAAAACAAAAAGTGAAAGATACGCACGTGAAAATCACGTGAACAACACATTTCATCCACCGACCTTCTCAAATAGAAGGGTTATAAATAAATGACATAGCATTCCCTACATATTTGAGTATTAAATTAAAGGGTATTAAGAACACACATTGAACCGTTGACCTTTTTAAATAGAAGTGTGTCACTTCATTTACCTATTAACTCTTTGGAGCATTTGGAGGGGGCCACCCCAAAACTGAACGGTTGACATTTTTGCCGATTAAAAATCATTTTCATTATATATATTTAACTTGGTTTAATTTTCGTATTTTAAAATATATATAACAATTAAATTTAGGAATTTTTAATACTTAATATTTAAATATTTTTATATATTTTTACACATATACCAGTATAAGAGAAATGTTCAAATAAAAAGTTAGATTTTGATACAAATTATAAGAAAGATTTATAGTAATTAAATCTATTTTTAATGGTTAATATCAAGCTTATGTCATTCCTATTACTATATTTCTCCAACGTTATAATTAAATATTTTTATTATATATATCTTTAATCATTTACCAAAAACCCCCAAATCACAAGATTTAAATCCTAGAATTCTCAATTATCTTAGATTTCTATTGTGCATATTCTAGTCTTCTATACAATACGTTTTGTTAAATTAGGATTGTTTATTTACTTAGATTTCTAGTATTTGGATACAATACGTTTTGCTTAATTATCTTAGATTTAAATCCTAGTATTTGGACGTTCCATGATTTCTATCTGTTTGGTTTACTAATATATTTCGTGCTCATAATTCAAGGTGAGTAAATTCACTCTCTTTTTTACTTCTACTTTTTGGGGCTGAAATGTGTACAAGTTACTATACAATGTTTTCAATTTTCTATTTGTTTTCCAAAAGAGATAATAAAATGTGTTAGTCTTGATTCGTGACAAGATGCAATCCTTATGTGCTAGTTTAAAGTAGTATATTACTTGTAATTTCCACCGATACAATGTTAGCGCTAATGGTCTGACAAACCCACCTACACTTTACAACAACGATAGGTGATTTAAACCCGACGATTTTATACAATGTTTACTAGTTACTATACTAAGATGCTTGTTGTGACATCTGCCCCGAACCCGAATGCCCGACTCGAACCCGAAGATGACTATCTTTAATGTATTTGTATTTAATTTTCTTTAAAAATGTAACGTTCAGTATAATTATGAATAAATATATCGAATCTTTACGTTATTCTCATCGTATTTAATCAATCGTATTATATTTCAAAATATTTAAATCCAAATACATATATAGTGCTTTATAAAAGAAAATTTATTAAAAACGTCAAACAAATAACGCTTCTAAGTATCGAAATAGTCTCTCAATGTCATAAACGAGCTAAAACTATAAAGACATTACTTATAAAATTGTTACGTTTCAATCTAGTTAAGTTTGATAGTTAATATAATTTGAAAACTAACTTTGTGCCAAAACTGTCAAGTCTTAAACTTAAATTAAAAGTTATAATATAAAACTTAACAAAACAGAAACCACAAGGGGCCAAGTTGTAACTTTTATTTTAACCCAAACATCTCCCCCCCCCCTTCACGCGTTTCCGGCAACCAAGAAATTTCCGGCCAGTGTGTTTTCTGGCGAGCTAATTCGCGTGATATTACCCACTTTTAAAACCAGGAAAACATTCCTAATCTATTTTCGGCCCTTCCGAAACCCCTTACGCTCGATTACAGCTGTTAACGCGTCAAATTGATTGTAATAGGTAAATGGTAATCAACGACATTTCCGTTAATAACTCGATCAATCGAAAATTATGTTATTTCCAAACTCTCGCACGATCCTACACACCCGATTAGTATTTACCATTTACCAAAACATCTAATCTTTTCTCTGCAATACCTAAATCAAAACTTCAAAACTTTTCCGGCGACTCCAATTAATCTCGACCTTCGGAGCATCAATCCTGGTAATTTCTGTAACCATTCTCATCCTCTTGATCATCTCAAGCTATCTAACATACCAATTACATCTCATTACATTCTGGATTTTCAGATTTTCGATCCGAAACCGTCGACACTTGTCTCAAACCGAATCTATATCAAACCTTCACTACCAAGTAAGTTTCTTATATTAGAATGACCACGATACAATGTAGATTAAAAGCCCTCTATTCGATTTGGTGTTGTTTGTCTGTGTGAATCGAATTGAATGGTTCTTTGAAACTAAGGCTTGATGTGAAATGAGTGTTCTTGGTAAATAAATGATAAAACAGTTAAAAAACGAGTTTGATAACAAGACCATGAATCTGGTCTGGTGGTTGTGTTTGTTTCAGTCTCAAGAAGTGGTCGTGGGTTCGCAACCCACAACCCATTTTATTTAATTGTATTACTTTTAAACATTTTAAAATATTTAATTATATTCCTAAATAACCTAAATAATATAATTAAGTTAAATACATTTTTTTTAAAAAACATAAACATTACAACTTCAAGTACATAAATATATATGATAATGTTTTAAATCTATAAGTATTATTACAAACTTTAGTAAAAGTAAATCCATACAAAATATTTACAATACGAAAAAAATACGATTACGTTTCGTACCAAAACCCCCAAATTCTAAATCCAAAACCCTAATTCCCAATTTAATCTAAACCCTAAATCTCAAATCCGAAACCCTAGATCTCGGATTCGTGATTTTTGTTACTATTGTTTCGTTTCTAAGTTAGGGTTTTTCCCAATTAATTAGGTGGTACCAATATTTGGGAAACTCTCGGTTCATTGTAGTTGCGTTACTTTTTCGATTATCTTTGCATTTCGAGGTGAGTAAACTCACTCCCCTTTTTACTGTTTACGTTTTTGGGGCTGAAATACATGTTCCTATAATACTACGGTTTCTTTTTTTTTGTTTCTATTTTCAAAATGAGATCATTAGATGTGTTAATCTTGTTTGGCCGCATGATGCGAAATTATGTGATAGACAATAGTACTTATATATTCTTGTAATTTTCACCGGTACGATGTTAGCGCTAATGGCTTGACAAGCCCACCTACACTAATGGCCTAATAGGTGATTTTAACCCGGCGATTCTATGTTCGATTCTTTGTGTTGGTTACTAGTTACTATATGTGATGCTTGTTGCTACGTTGCTATGTCACTTAGATGCTTAAACATTTATATATAACTTATATATATCGAGATGGTTAAATGACGGTTAAACGATAGTTATCAGTAATTGTAACATGAATGGTTCCTCATGACTTGTTGCTAAAAGTTACCCTGTGGGGTCTATGGATTCTTGTTTCTATGTGATTCTATGGTCATGGTTGAGATATATGATGATATTGCTATACACATAAGATTGCGAAACATTTTTATAATGATCTCGGATTTCATATTACGTACTATTAACTGTGTTTTACTCACTAGCTAGTTCTTTAGCTAACTTATTTAAATGTATTTCAGGTGGTGTTTGAGACGGTTATGGTTCAAGATACTTAGGATGCTTTGGACCTAGAATAAATGAACCTGATTTATTTGTTGGCTTTTATTACGATTTTTAGGCTATTTATTGTTTTATTTATGTCAGACATTATGCTTTAATAATATTAAAACATGCTTTTAGTGTGCCTTGTGCTTTGTACTATTGATATCCAATTCACTTGACGCGCCCAGTGTTTTCCGCCGCCGGGCGGGGTGTCACACTTGTTGCTATGCTACTATGTCCCTTCGATGCTAAAACAATTTTTGATAACTTACACATCGAGACGGTTAAATGACAGTTATCACTAATTGTAACATGAGTGGTTCCTCATGACTTGTTGCTAAAGGTTACCCTTCGGGGTCTATGATTCGTGTTTCTATGTGTTCTATGGTCAAAGGTTGAGTAATATGATGAAATAGCTATGTACGTAAGATTGCGCAACATATTATGATGATCTCGGATTTTCTTTACTATTATTTATCAATTGTGTTTGAAGTTGACTTTTTCACATATTTAAATAGCTTTAAATAGCTAACTTTATTTTCACATATTTCAGGTGGTGTTTGAAGTTGACTTTTTGCTATTTAACAAGACATAGGATTGCCTTGGATCTAGTTAAGATAATGAAGACTATTGCATTTACTGTTTTGGTTTTATTACTTTTGTCGTTTCCATTAAGACTCATGTTCCAAACTTATGATAACATTATTAGACTTTAAATAAATAAATACCATGTGCTTTGTTTACTATGGATATCCAATTTCCAATGACAGCCCGGTGTTTCCGCCGCCGGGCGGGGTGTCACATCATGTGCCTCTCACATGAGGGTATAATAGTCATTTGGGCGACATATCTGGTGGATTAGGGCTTCCACTATCATTAGACACCAGTCATCACAGATATGATAATCTCCTTTTACATCAATTGCTACCACCACTACCACCACCATCCTCTCTTCATCTTTGTCATATCCATCACTACCCTCGAGATCCGCTTCACCAAAATCCAATCCGACCCACACCCCATCATCCCCTTCGGCAAATTCGGCTTCACTCACTTGTGCACTTCACCCATAACCCGTCATCTCCACAATTATCAATTTTGTTGTAATGTAAGAACTGAAAGGCAACCTTAACCCACTTAAAACCATTAACTGGTCCAACCTGAACCCGTGTAATTGGAATCAAATTTAGTGTTCTTGTGACAGTCGGGTCACCGGGATCCAAGTGGGTATTCAAGGGAAATATCTGTGACGCCTGAGTGAGCTCTATAGCTCGTTTGGTAACTCGCAAGAGAAAGAATTGTAAGAGGAAGCGTGTGGGAGCTCGTGGCATGTGGCGATGTGTGTTCTGGTAATGACAAGATTCTAGCGAGGTAGAAGATTGTCTGATATTCTTGATGACACTTCGGGTGGCTTTAAAGGTTCTCTTCCTCAAATTAAAAATCTTATTGAACATCAAGTTGTTGAATGTTAAAACAATCAACTCTCTGGTTCATTACCGAGTCTCTTCGGGTTAACTTAGCTTTAAAATATTTTACTCGGTTACAACAATTTCTCCAAGTTTTGATGATTTGTTGATTTAAGTGGATGGTGGCAATGGTATATCTAAGAGACGGTGAATGGGTGTGGTGGATCTGAGAGGTGAGGAACTGAGGAAGGGGTGTGGGTGGGTGAGTGGATGGTACTTATAAATGATACTCTGTTATTTTGTTATTATGAAATATAAGGGTAAAATGACAATTTTACCCTCATGTGAGATTTAGATAATGTCTTCTAACGGCAGTTAGCTTAAATGACAAGAATGGTATAAAACTATAAAAATAAGAACGTTATTTGTAGATAATTTAGCTAAAAATAACCGTGGTTATGATTCGGATTGCGGTATCCCATGAGAAGTAATAAGTATAAAAGTTATGTTAGTTTGTAAAGGTTTTGCATGATTTTTATAATTATTATCATCGGTGTTACAAATAATATACGTCTTCTCTTTTTCAATATAAACCATAAATAGTGAACTATAATATAATTTTGGAGTATATTACAAATTATATGACCTAGTGAAATGTCTCCGGTTTCCGTACTCGTTTATGATAAAACTGAGTTATGAAACCGGAGACATATTAGTAGGTCATATAATTTGTAATCAACTGCAAATTTATATATTTATTCACGTTTTATGGTTTATAATATAAAATCAGAAGACGTCTGTTATTTGTAACACCGGTGTTAAAGTTTAAAAATATTCATGCATTTGTTTAATTCGAAACCGGAGACATTTCACCAGGTCAAATGATGAGCTTCTTTAATATAGTTAACCCTACCACATCAGCAAGTACGTACACTGCTACCGGAAGTAAAGTTAACAAAAGGATGGCCACCATACGCCTAGCTAATGGGCAGCGATGTGCTAAACTCCGAAAGATGTAGTCGAAAGGTACATGGAGATCCAACATCTTTCATGCATTTATTAAACCAGAGAGATTTCACTAGGTCAATCTCCAAGTTTCAAGTCTGAAGATAAAGTGAAAGTTTCATAGACTTGGAGATCATTCAACATAGTTAACCCTACCATGTGCTGGAATGGTACAAATGGATGACCAGCATATATTGTTCATATCTAGCAGCACGAGTTAGCTAAATTTTTCAAACTGAAAAATGAAGTGGGAGTATCTTTCAATTGTTACTTCGCTTGCAACCATCTCTTGCTGGCTCAACCCAGCGAAGACATTTCACGAGGTCAAAATAACTTGTAATCATATTAAAAATTATGTATTATCGATAGTTTATATAGTGTGGTTGTGATATTGTATTATATATAATGATTATTTCGATTGTGTGGTTGTAACAAAATATTGAAGTGATTTTCTTGGATTTTTTCGAAACTTTTTTTTTATGAAACTTGTTGGTAGTGTGTTTATATAGGTAAAATGGTGTGTTTTGAAGTGATTTTCTTGGATTTTTTCGAAACTTTTTTTTAATGAAACTTGTTGGTGGTGTGTTTATATAGGTAAAATGATGTGTTTTGAAGTGATTTTCTTGGATTTTTTCAAAACTTTTTTTTTGATGAAACCTGTTGGTGGTGTGTTTATATAGGTAAAATGGTGTGTTTTGAAGTGATTTTCTTGGATTTTTTCGAAACTTTTTTTTTTATGAAACTTGTTGGTGGTGTGTTTATATAGGTAAAATGGTGTGTTTTGAAGTGATTTTCTTGGATTTTTTCGAAACTTTTTTTTATGAAACTTGTTGGTGGTGTTTATATAGGTAAAATGGTGTGTTTTGAAGTGATTTTCTTGGATTTTTTCGAAAGTTTTTCTTGTATGTGCCACCTGCATATTAGTTTTGTAACGTCTGGAAATACCGTATCACATGCATTCATTAAAGCCTTACCACAGTCAGTAACTATCACTCGTGGCTTCATGCATGTTGTTAGCGTACTGTCTAATTTTGTTAAAACCCAAAAAAATTATCTTCTTTTTCTTCACTAATAAAGGCAAATGCTATACAAAAAGTTTTGTTAGTGGATGTCAAACCAGTATCTGAACAAAAGGTAGTTTGTAAATATTAGTTTTGTATGTGGCGTCTATAAGTATGAAATGTGGAAATGCACGCCAAATTTTCATTGAAGTTTTATGAATAAAAAAATTTCTTCAACTCTGTTAGTATGTGCGTTGGAACGACTAAAATTCACATACTGTTTTAACCGAAGCAAGGAGAAAAGAATCTGCATTGGAGTTTCACCAACATTAGATTCCTCCTTAATCTTTTGAATGACATTATTTATAGTTTTAGATGTTGCCACACACTTCGGGTTCATCTGCCGAATGGCTTGTAATATGTCACGTGTCTCCATATTTTGACTGTACAATTCTCCCACCAATTTATATTCTGCGGGGGTCAGTCGTTTAGCATACGCATGACCCTCTAAATGTTGAGCAGGATCATGGTTGTGCGAATCATCAACGACAATTAATACCCAGCCACCAACACTTCTTTCATTTTTACCTATTAACTGGAATTGACAGTTTGTTTTTTTGAAGCCACTTTTTGTTTTGTCTACCCCATCTGGTTTATAGTTACCCCAAGGTGAACTTTTACCGTCTCACCCCATGCATTTTTTTAGAACGTTGGGTGACAATAAGGAAACCATTGTCTCACCCGATATCTTGAGCCCATTTCACAAGTTCTTCACGTGATGTGAAAACCTTAAAAAATAAATTTTATTTTAAATATTAACTTTATGTTGTGCTACAAAACGTTGATCATTAGTAAATATTTACATGATTAGCTTCAAACAAACTACCGCAGACATTGTCAGCTGCGCCACCATTGTCACCTACGCCAACATTGTCATCGCCATAAAATACGCCACTGTTAAAAATCACCACCATAATAATCACCGCCATATTGCTCGTTGTTATTATCCGGGTAATCAACATAATTATCACCCTCATATTGACCATCGAAAATATAGTTACTATCCCAGAAAGACATTTTAAGAAGAAGACTTGGAAAAAATCAGTGTAATGTAACGATTGTTTTTTAATACATTGTTGTTTGATATTCAATTGAATGAATCGATCGATCGTTTATGCGTTTATATTGAAATTTTAACGGAATATTACATCGTGTCAAATAATTATATTGAATCGTACATTTGACAGTCTATAATTGGAAAATTTTAATACGACTCATATTGAAGTGATACGAGTCGTATAATTTGAAAGATACGACTCGTATTACATATAATACGAGTCGTGTTAGTAGTCAAAACGACTCGTATTAACTTTAATATGAGTCGTATTACTGTGCCTTCTGACACCCATAAACATGCAGAATTTGTCGTCTGACACCTCCAGCAATACGTCTCGTATTAGGTAATATGAGTCGTATTTAGGGTGTCTGGCTAGACAGTCAGGTGTCCGAATATGACACCCCTAATTAAATCTTGAAATTTCTGTATAGTTAACTTCACATCTTGTTAAAAATATACTCTTCTATCAATCAATTCAATATTTATATATGTATTTTATTAATAATTCCCTTATGTTGTTTTGTTAAAGATTCATTAAAGGTTCAGATGAGCTATTTGACTTTATGAACTTGCTATGGGCTATCATGTATTGACTTGCATGTGCACTTATGGGCTTTTGTTTGTTACCATTGTAGATTAGGACAAGAGGCATCTGTGACGTATACATACTTAAGTTGTTGCAAGAAAAAAGAACTGGGAAAGATTGTGTCACAATGTAATCTTGTTATCTAATTCTGTTATCATCTTCTCCACCATGTAGCAGCCATCTTCGTTCATCTCCAAGATGTAGTCGATAATCTTTAGTTCTTTGTGAAGCAACACGTACGAGTCACACAAGAACCTACAACTCAGTTTATTTCCTTGTTCCGAACTATCTTTGGTCATGTGACTGTGTCACTACATCCGACCATCTTTTTGCTCTAGTCAGTCTTGTATGTTCTTGAATATTTTGCTTCAATACAATCTTACAGTTAACTTTAACACATCTAAAACTTTCATGGAATTCATAAATATTATAATTATCTTTTCAAAGAATTAAACTTAAGATAGAAATATTTTTTATTATTATTAAAGTTAGTGTTATCATTATTTATATAAATTTTAAATAGGGTTATTGGATTTAATCACCTTCAACTATTGGTTATTGGCCGCTGTCACCCTCAAGTATCACTTTGGCCAATATCACTCCCAACTAAACACTTTGGTGTCTGTATCACCAAAATTTAACAAAAATTAACCAAAAATTAACCAAAAGTGACTTGAATTGGTTAAGTTTTGGTGATACGGTGTCCGTAACACCAAAAGCTAACCAAAAAATAATCAAAAGTTAACCAAAAGTGACTTGAATTGGTTGACTTTTGGTGATACGGACACCAAAGTGTTTAGTTGGGAGTGATATTGGCCAAAGTGATACTTGAGGGTGACAGCGGCCAATAACCAATAGTTAAAGGTGATTAAATTCAATAACCCTTTTAAATATATGGTGTTACAACACTACCCCTCCAAAAAAATTATTTCAGATTATTAATGTAACATCTCATATTCATTGGAAAGCATAACAAAGTCCGTCTTATAACTAAGGGGGTGAAAACTTTCCCATCATGATGTGTTTTAAAGTCATGAAGCATCCGGATTTGTCACGGTCAAAACGGATAATATAATAATACGCTTAGACTAAGCTTTTAATTAAGTTATTTTGTGTTTAAACAACTTTGTTGCATGTTTTGGTGTTCTAAATAGGAGTATTGGAAATTAACCAAATCTAACTAGCTATATGTTTTTGGCCATTAGTAGTCCTAGCTATTGAAATATGTGCTGGCGGTCATAACTTTTATCATTTTTGTCACCAATGGACCGCTGTTAAAAAAAATTAATGGGGTTATGTTCTTTTGAATTTCAAACAGACGTTTCTGGGCTTACGATTGGAAGAAGAATACGAGTCGATTGATATAGAAATTACCTCGAAACGGTGCTCCAAAATGACGAAATGGTGCTTCAAAAGGGTACATGTTTAAACATAACGCTGCTTCAATCGGATGTAAATAATTCGTCGTTTGGAGCAATAGTTTGAGGTAACTTTTACATCAATCAACTCGTATTCTCCTTCTTATCAAAAGCCCTAAAACGTGGTTCTGAAATTCACAAAAAAAAAATCTTAACGCTATTAAATTTTTTTAACGACGGTCTATTACTGGTCGTTAAAATGGTAAAAGTTTAGACCGTCAAGATATATTTTAATAGCAATAGCTAGGACTGATAACCAAAAAAAAAAACAAATGTTTCTTTATGTTAATATCGAATAGTCTTTTTAAATATGAAGTGAAAACTATATGGGTGTGCAAGATGTGTGGGGTCCAAACACTTGCATGGCTAGTCTGTCCATTAGTTTGCATACTCAACCAAGCAAAAAAAAACTTTACTTCATCTACTTAACCACTTACTCAAACCCTACCATTTCATACCAACCAACAAACAAAACACACATACACTCGATCAATCTCATGGCCAACACTCTTTCTCTTCTTCTTCATCTTCTCATTATACTCACCATCTTTCACCCTTCACATTCATCCACAGATGCATTCATCTACGCCGGTTGCTCACAAATCAAATACTCGCCCGGCTCGCCTTACGAGTCCAATCTCGACTCACTCCTCTCATCCCTAGTCAACTCCGCCACCTACTCGTCCTACAACAAGTATAGCATCTCCGGATCCACCCAACAAGACATCATCAACGGTATCTACCAATGCAGAGGCGACCTCTCCATGCCAGACTGCGCCACCTGTGTTGCGCGCGCAGTGAGTCAACTCGCCCCACTGTGCGCACAGACATGTGGTGGCGCAGTCCAACTGGAGGGTTGTTTTGTCAAGTATGATAATACTAGTTTTATTGGTGACGAGGATAAGACGGTGGTGATGAAGAAGTGTGCACCCGCGGTTGGGTATGATCCTGCCGTGATGGGGCGGAGGGATGCGGTGTTGGCGAGCTTGGGTTCGGCGGGTGGGTTGTATCGGGTGGGTGGGTCGGGTGATGTGGAAGGGGTGGCTCAGTGTGTGGGTGATTTGAGTAATGGGAAGTGTCAAGATTGTTTGACGGAGGCGATCGGACGGTTGAAAAATGATTGTGGTGGTGCGGTGTTTGGTGATATGTTTTTGGCTAAGTGTTATGCTAGGTACTCTACTAGTGGAGCTCATGCTTATGCTACATCTCATCACGGTAACGGTTTTTGTCATATCATTTTATCTTATGTTTTTTTAACCGGGCTCAAAACCAGAGTCTGGTATACGTTATGTTATTCAAATCGTTTTTTGCTTGAAGTATAGTTAAGCGAATTTGAACTTTTTATACTTTTTTTCTTCAAAATCTTGTTTATTGATTAAGTTAACTCGATCTTCATACTTCATGTTTTATTCACGCACGTTTTTTAAGTTGTAAATTTATGAAAAAATAGTGTGTTTTCATATTTTGTTTTAAATTGTTCATACTGTAACTTTTTTAAATACTCATAAATTTATTTCGTCGTTAAATCTGGTTTAATTAATGGACTAATAAAACTCTTTTTAGATGTTCTTGTTTTGAAAAATTTATATATTAGGATCATGAAATATAAAACGTGGTGACAATTATATGAAACTTTTATAGATTCAACTCACCCTAAAAGTCTATAAAACCTTAATGTTTAAAATATACTTTAAAACCTATCGTTGTTTACAATATACTTTAAAACCTTAATGTAAATATTATGTATGATGCATTAAAGTGATTGTTTTTATGAAATTGACAAATAATAAAAAGCAAGGTCGAGAAAAGCACATCTGAATTGATATTTGTGCTTTTTTCTTTTTGTTGCTTTTAATGCATTTTAACAAATTGATCGGCACTTCATCTATGTACGACGTAACGAATTATTTATTTACATTTTGTCCCCCTTTGTGACTTTTATAATTTTTTTTTTTTTGCCATTAACATCTTTCAAGAAAATAATAAATAATTAGACTAAATTAAATTAGACTTAATAATACTCTAAGAAAGATAATAAATAATTTATTATATTAAAAGAGCTAAACATTAGCAAGCTAGATAACTTTTTTTTTATCGCATATCGTAACTCTAAATTTTGTTTATCATAAAGTTATATTTGTTCTTTTTCTTTTCTTTTATCACACTATCACAACGTGTTTCGCTTCGTTTTCATACTCATATGATTCTCTATCAGAAAAGTGCACATCTCAGATAAGTTGACTGATAATTATAACGTACTCATAAGAATTGCATATTCGGTTTTGTAACAGGCGATCATGATGAAGCGGAGAAAACATTTGCGATAATAGTCGGATTACTTGCTGGCGTCGCACTCATAATCATTTTCCTAACTTTCATGAGAAAAGCTTTTGGTCGAAATGGTAATTATCAAATAAATTTACATTGAAAATCTTTTTATGATCATCAACTATTATCTAAACAAAATTCATATATGAAAATTTGAAGTAATTAATTAACCTGTTTTAAAAATGATGTTAAAAACCATTGCAAGACTTTATAACCTTTTGGGCTTTGGCCCTCAATTGGACCTTATTGTATATACCTTTTTTAAAAGCAACTTTTTCGTATATACTTTTACTTTTTTTTAATCTTTTTCGTAAAAATTTCTATTTAATTGTTTGTTTGTTGTATTTTTCAGGTAAATAAATGATAGACTTTATAAAAGTTGAAAGTGTTGCATGCATGGCCTCCACTCTCATCAACCACCTTTGTTGTTTTAATTGCTTTTCTTTTATCTTTCATGATGTAAACTTAATTCTAATTTGTTTTAATTTATCGTAATCATTACTTTTTAATAAAATACTTTGCACACTAATAGTTAAATTCATTAAGTTTTGTTTGAATGATTTATGTAAGTTATTATTATATTTATTTTATGTGAATCAAATTAGCGAATTAATCTAGTTTTACATTTGGATGTTAATTATACCTTATATATATAGACAACATTCATGATAAAAGTAAGTGTTTTTTTGTGTTGATGACTACGTAGTTATGATTAGAGAACAAAGCTACACATGTTCGATGTATATATAAGTTTAGTTCTCCTAGTTAATTAAACTCAACAATTAATAGTATCATGACATTAGTTAGAATTTACCGAAAGAAAGAATTAGATTAACAAAGCATCGAGAAACAACTTAAGTAGTGTTACATGATAAAAGACACATAAATGAAGCTTTAGAAACTAAGTTTTTTATTAAGCAAAAGCATCAAGCAAATTTTATTTTTAGAAACTTATAGATACAACTCTAGATAGAATAGTCTACAATCTCTAGTTAAATTTTGATAGTTGTAGATATTGTATTTTTATGAACATAGAGGGAATGAACATAATATTTTGAATCTAGGATTTTTAGGCCTAAAAAAAGATTGCACGCAAACAGTAAAAAACTTACGATAAAAGTCCCAGTTCTTTGTATCTGTTTGAGGCCCTCAAAAAACTTAAGACGGCTTGCATAAGAGACTCTTTAAGAAACCCCATAAAGGTAGAAAACCAAATATAAATATTCGGTTATCTATCTAATAAATCAAACTTTTAGGGGGCAATTTTTGGAGGGATTTTTTTTATAATAGGAAGTTTGGGAGGTAAAATTTAGCTAAATTTTTCACCATGCAAGTTGATGGAGCCAACTCCTTAAATGTTATATATTTACAAATTGTTAAATATAATGGTTATAATTTCTTTATAAATATTACTATTTAACTCGTGTGTAACACACGGGTATTAAACGTAGTAAACTATAAAGTGGGTTTTTAAATGAGATAGGGACCTCTAGAGAAGCTTGATCCAAGAAGTGATTGATATTCTTGGGATGGATGTTCATCGCATAACAGAAGATATATAATATACAAGAAAAGAACTTAATTATGTACGTTAGTTCTATATATGGTGTCAAATACTCAAATCCCGACACGACACAAAACACGACCCAAACACAACACAAAAGTAATCAGGTTTTGGGTCAGTGAATTGATTCGTTTAAAAATACGGGTTATATTTGAGTTGACCTATATAAAAACGGGTCTTTTTCGAGTTAAACCATTTAAAAAACGGGTTGACCTACCAACCTGTTGAAGTTAATTAATCTATTTTTTTATTTGCTAAAGCTACTGTTAATTGTTAAATTACTCTTATCTTTGATATTAGTATTCATATTAAAGAATTCATTTACCACTTAAATTTGTTACCTTTACTTTTTCAATGCTAAGTACTCCGTATTTGATTAATTTTATGTTTGCTATAAATGAAAATGAATTTGATTTTAATATTGTGCTTTATGATTTAAATTTTAGTAACCATATGCTTAATTATAATAATCTTTTGAATTAAAAACCAATATACCAGTTGTGATAAGCAAACTCACATATTAAACATCACTACAAGAAAATTCATTTTTTGCGACAATTTTTTTTGCGACGAAAAAGTTTCGTCGCAAAAAACCCACTAAACGACAAAAATATCACTTTATTTGACTTTAAAAGTAAAAAAACAATTGCGACGATAATTTCGTCGCAAAAAATAAAATTTAATTTATTTTTCATTTTCTTTATTAAACAATATTCGAGATTTGACTTTTTAAGTCAAAAAACCAATTGCGACGATAATTTCGTCGCAAAAAGTGAATATTAATTTATTTTCCATTTTCTTTATTAAATAATATCTGAGATTTGACTTTAAAAACAATTGCGACGATAATTTCGTCGCAAAAAATAAAATTTAATTTATCTTTCATTTTCTCTATTAAACAATATCCGAGATTTGACTTTTAAAGTCAAATAAAGCAATTGCGACGATATTTTCGTCGCAAAAAGTAAATTTTAATTTATTTTTTCATTTTATTTATTAAACATTATCCAAGATTTGACTTATAATGTTTTAAAAAACAATTGCGACGACAATGTCGTCGCAAAAAGTAAATTTTGGTTTATTTTTCAATTTCTTTTGAAGATGTTATTCAAGATTTCGATAAAAATAGAATATTTAATAAATAAATTATAATTTATTTCTTTTTTATTTCATATAATTAATTATAATTTATTTTTTTTAAGTGTTTAAATAAATATAAATTAATATATTGTTTTTATAAAATATGAGGTTATTAATAAATAGACTAAATAAAAAATGAGAAATACATACATAGATACATGCATTGTCTTATTCATTCATAAATACATACATACATACGTACATACATACATTATCTTATTCATACATACATATACATACATACATACATACATACATACATACATACATACATACATACATACATACATACATACATACATACATACATACATACATACATACATACATACATACATACATACATACATACATACATACATACATACATACATACATACATACATACTTACCTAGTCATATACATACCTTATACAAACATATGTTGTCTTATACATATATTGTTTTATACATACGTACATTGTCTTATACATACATACATTATGATATACGTACATACATTGTCATATACATACGTACATTGTCTTATACATACATACATATATTTTCTCTTATACATACATACATACATTTTCATATACATACATACCTTATACATACATTGTACTAAATACATAGACATACCTTATAGATACATTGTACTAAATACATAGACATACCTTATACATTCATTGTACTAAATACATAGACATACCTTATACATACATTGTACTAAATACATAGACATACCTTATACATACATTGTACTAAATACATAGACATACCTTATACATACATTGTACTAAATACATAGACATACCTTATACATACATTGTACTAAATACATAGACATACCTTATACATATATTGTACTACATTGTACATATATTGTCATATACATACGTACATTGTCTTATACATACATACATTGTGATATACATACATATATTTTCTCTTATACATACATACATACATTTTCATATACATACATACCTTATACATACATTCATTGTACTAAATACTAAATAATAAACAATTTAAATAAAAAAATATAATTAATTTCGTTTCGTCGCAAAAAACAAATTTGCGGCGACATTTTCGTCGCAAAAAAAAAGACGAAAAATAAAACCCTTCTCTCTTTTGAATCTGATACAACCACCACATTTCATCTACAACACACCCACCACCACTCCTGCCGCCGCCTCACTCCAGCCGCCACCACATTTCATCTACAACACACCCAACACATTTGCGACTCCAGCCGCTGCCTCACTCCAGCCGCCGCCTCTACCCCTGCTCGTGAACCACCTCGCCGTCTCACTCTAGCCGCCGCCTATACCCCTGCTCGTGAACCACCTGCCGTCTTACTCACTTCTAGTCAGCCACCACCACCTCTCCGTCCGCTAAAGGTTGGTACTATTGTTTTCGTTTTGCTAGATCTGTCATTTTGTAAGTGTAGATTTACTCTAAACAGCAACAATGAAATTAATTAAAAAAACTATAGATTGCAAAACCCAACAATATAACAAATTTGATATTTGATCTCTGTTTATGTGTTTCTTATTGTTTAGGAGATAGGTTTTTTTGTTTCTTACGGTTTTGGTGTTTATGTTATGGTTTTGGTGTTTACGGTTTTGGTGTTTACGGTTTTGGTGTGTATGTGTTTCTTATTGTTTAGGAGATATGGTTTTTGTTTCTTATGGTGTTGGGTAATTATGAGGAAATATATGTATAAAAGTGAATAAGTTGTAAAATATATATGTATTAAATATATTTATATAAAGTGATAAAAGATATGTTGTAAAATTGTTGTGTAAGTTATGTAAAGTGATAAAAGATATGTGGTCAATGTTGTAAAAGTTGTAATTAACTATTAACGTAGGTTTGAAATGTATATATATATAATGTATATGGGTTTAATATGAGAAAGACAATAGAAGTAGGAAAAAAAACTTACAATTGTAGAACTATTTGGCTCATGGATTTCAATAGATGTTGACATGTGTATCTTCAAGTTTCATAGGAAAAAAATTATTGACAAGGAGAATAAGAAGTTAAAAGATATTGTTGATGTGCCCAATCTATCTTAACTTAGTATTAAGAGATCCCGTTTCAGCCTAATCTCTTCAACTTATATTAAATTAAATCTGGGTAGTTGCATTTTTGGCATGTTTTGTCGACATGGTATAGTCTAAGTAAACAAGAAACTTGTTGATGTTTCTTTAAATCATAGTGGAGTACAACACCTATAGTTATTATTATATAGTTTCATAGTTTGCCAAGTAAGATTTAATTTTCAGTATGAAAAGGAAACTCTAATTATATCTACAAAAAGTTAGGATTGTATTTGTATTGAGCTTATGCTACTTGTGGTAAACTGTTTGTTATCTTTTATTTGGTCTAAGTGTTTGTTATCTTTTTAAACGTGGTAAGATAACTAATATTATTGTATAAATTTTAAGATAATATTTTTTGTAGACGCAGTAATGACGATCGATAAGAGTTGGACTACTTTAAAAAATAAATTTTCTAAAGAGTATATGACTGGTCTTAAGGCATTCATGGAGAGGTGTAAGAATTATACGAATATGTCAAATAAAGTACGATGTCCGTGTAATCATTGCAATAACGTTTATTTCCTTCCTCTTCCAACAATAGAGCGCCACATACATAATAATGGGTTTTGCACAACTTACAAAACATGGACTTATCACGGTGAATCAGTTGTTCCGTCACCAATAGTTCCAGTCATACCTCAAACGACAAACGCAATGCATGATTTCATCACCGATGTTCGTCAAGAGAATGCCCCCCAAGAGGACAATGACAATGGCGAGCCAATGAACACAACAGAAACGTCGGGCGCTACGAATGATGAACTTGTTGAATTACTGAAACTTGCCGACACTGAACTACACCCTGGTTGTGACTGGATGTCTTCGTTGGATTTCTTGGCAAAACTGAGTCACATGAAGGCAATCAACAAATGGACCGATACATCGTTTGATCAATTGCTAGAATTGCTAAGAACTGCATTTCCGCTTGCTGAAATCCCACGATCAAACTATGAAGCCAAGAAGATAATGAAAAAGGTTGGGCTAGGATACGAATCGATCCACGTTTGTAAGAACGATTGTTGTTTATTTTGGGGGAAGGATAACATAGATTTATAAAAATGTCCAATTTGTTCTGAAAGTAGATGGAAGGATGCAAACACAAAGGGGAAGAAAGTTGCCAACAAGGTTATGCGTTACTTTCCATTAATTCCTAGACTAAAACGTATTTATAGCTCAAGACACACTGCAAAGCATATGACATGGCATGCTTCTGGACGTTGTACGGAAGATGGTAAGTTACGTCACCCAGTGGATGGTACATCATGGAAAGAATTCGATTCATTGTATTCTGATTTTGCCGCAGAACCTAGAAATGTTAGATTAGGGTTGGCTGCTGACGGTTTCAATCCATTTGGCAACATGAGTACGTCTTATAGCATGTGGCCGGTCATATTGACAACATATAATACGCCGCCATGGTTATGTATGAAAGAGTCTTCGTTCATGTTGACTTTGTTAATTCCCGGCCCTAAATCACCTGGGAAGGACATTCATGTTTTTTTGAGGCCATTAGTTGATGAATTGAAAACTCTTTGGTCGGACGGAGTCGTTACAAAGGACGTCGTTACAAACACTTTCTTCACAATGCGTGCAATGCTTTTATGGACCATCAATGATTTCCCTGCTCGTAGTAGTTTGTCTGGTTGGAGTGGGCAAGGTTACTTAGCATGCCCAACGTGTAATGAAGAGACTCCATCTGTTCATGTATTGGGAAAAACTGCCTATGTTGGTCATAGGAGATGGTTACCCACAAATCATAAATGGAGGAAGGACAAGTCATTCAACGGTAAGAATGAGACTAGAAGTCCTCCTCATAGAAAAACTAATGATGAGATATTGCAACAACTTAATAAATTACCGCCTCGTATTTCTGGGAAACATGTTCAATTTGGTGGTAAGAAGAGAAAACGTGATTCGAATGTTGAATTGAATTGGTCCAAGCGTTCTATCTTTTTTGAGCTTGAATATTGGTCTTCTCTTCAATTGAAACATAATTTGGATGTCATGCATATTGAAAAAAATGTGTGCGAGAGTTTGTTGAATACATTGTTGATGAACAAGGAAAAATCCAAAGACACAGATAAGGCAAGAATGGTGTTACAACAATAGACGTGACTTGTGGCTTGTAGATAATGGTCGCGGTAAGCTCTTAAAGCCTCACCCCAAGTTCTCTTTCTCAAATGTTGAAAGGAGTCTTTTTTGTCAATTTATTAAGGGAGTAAAACTACCTGATGGCTTTGGTTCAAACTTTAAACATAAAGTAACCGATAATGATACCCAAATAACGGGGATGAAGTCTCATGATCATCATATAATGATGCAACGGTTGCTTCCGATTGGTGCTCGAGCGTACTTGGACAAAAACATTTCAACACCAATAATTGAGTTGTGCTTGTTCTTTAAGCAACTTTGTGCCCGGAACTTGATGTCCTCTGACATGCAAGATGCCGAGGAGAAGTTAATTAAAATTTTGTATTCTTTCGAGCAAATATTTCCTCCGTCATTTTTTGACATAATGATACATTTGGTTATGCATTTGCCTGAAGAGGCCATAAAAGGTGGGCCTGTTTATATGCGTTGGATGTATCCATTTGAAAGATATATGAAAAAGCTTAAGAATTTTGTCAGAAATAAGGCTAGGCCTGAAGGTTCTATTGCGGAGGGGTATGTCGCAGATGAAGCTTTAACTTTCTGTTCAAGGTATCTTGACGGTGTACCGACAAGATTTAATCGGCCGGATAGAAACGAGGACGCCCCAATTCCCACACGTGAGTTTTATGTTTTCCAATCACTATGCACACCTATCAGCAAGGGGGTTGATAAAAAGTTGGATGATAGTCAGCTTTTGGCTAAACTAAATTGGTTTATCCTTAATAACAGCTCTGAGATCGAAGAATACAAGGAGTAAGTATTTTTTTTAATTTCAGGGCGTCTTTCCATAAGGTTTTCTTTCGATGATTATTACTAATGCAAGCAACATTATTTATAGTGAATTTACTACTCAAATGCCGCATGTGACTGACTTGCAAGCAAATTTTCCTAATTGGTTTAAACAAAAGGTAAACTAATTTTCTCTCATTTCATATAAAACCGACTATGCAAACTAATAATATCACAATCCTTCTATTTTTCTCTCATTTCATATAGATTAATCGTCTGCGAGCAAACAACGAATCTAGTGTTAGTCTTCAGTTACTTGCTCTGGCAAATGGACCACGGCATGCAAACTCTTACACCGCTTGTATAGTTAACGGTGTGAGGTTTGTGGTTCATAGCCGAGACTTACGTCGTACAACTCAAAACAGCGGCGTCTCTACAACTGGTCCTGATGGAACAAAGTATTACGGTTTGTTGGAAGAAATTTTGGAGCTAAGTTATCTAGATCGTTGCAAGGTTGTGTTGTTTCGATGTAAATGGTTCAAAACTAATAACATCAAACTTTGTGTCACTAAGAATAACATAACCAATATTTCTACTCAAACTGAATGGTTTACAAATGATCAATACATTCTTGCAACACAAGCAGATCAAGTCTTTTATCTTGACGAACCGTCTAAAGCCGGTCAAAGAGTTCAATCAAACAAGTATTGGAAGGTCGTCCAAGAGGTGAATCATCGGAAGATTTGGGACCGAGATATTGTCACAGAAAATAACGAAGCAGATATAATACATGGCAGCACTTCATCGGACCTTTCGTTGGCTGCTGACTTGGATAATTTGACTTTTGACGGTTTGAGTAGAGACGAAGCAATTGAAGTTAATGTTTCCCTTGAACATGTCGATGTAGACGTCGAGCCATACGAAGATACATATGACGGTGAAGACAGCGATGCAGACAACACAATTGATGTTATTGATGATTTAGATGATGATTTACTCGAATCTAATAATGAATGTGAAGTAGAGACTTATTATACTGATGAATCCGATTGATTTTAATTTCTAAGCTAGAAATATTGCTCCGAGTTTGAATTATTATGTTTTAACTATTGTGGTTCAAAATATTGTAGTTTACAAATATTAATGTTATTTGCGGTATGTTCGTATACTTGTTAATCTATTTTTACAGATGGCAGATGTGGCACGCGGTCACGGGGGGGATACCTTTGGTCGTGGTCCGCCTGGTGGTGGTCCTCCAGATGGAGATCGATCCTGGCAAATGCCACGGCAGTGTGAGGTCAGTGACGACTCCACTAGTGGCAGCGGGAATGCGATTGGTATGACGAATTATTGTAATTTTGTTTATATTTGAATTTGATTTACTTGTGTTTTTTATTTGTTTGCTTAAATTTGCAGGAAAACGAGGGCAAACAACCATGTTGGGGACGCGCAAGAAACTGGCTCCCGGAACATTTATGTCCATTAAATTTGAAAAGGCACCTTCAAACCTATAGGTGACAATAGTGGGAAATTTGCTTCATTGGTAGGCACCATTGTTGATAGATTTCCAAAAAATTGCAAAACCTGGAAAAAAGTGCCGGGAGAGTATAAGGCGACGATCTGGCCTGAGTTACAGGTTAAGTTTTTGATAATTCAATTCAATGTTGTAAATTCGTTAAAATATGTACATGAATCTCATTTTTGTCATAATTTTCAGGATTATTTCAATATGGATCCCCATGAAGGCCTGAGGGTAGGTATTGAAAAGTACGTTGCGAACCAGTATAGAGATCATAAACATCGGTTCAAGAAGAAGTTCTTTAACGACAAAGGCGGGGAAGATAACAATGATATTATGGAGGATGTGCCGCCTACCGTTGAAAATGAAAAATGGCAAGAATACGTGGCATACTACAATGCTCCTGAAGTCAAGGCAAGCTCTAAAACAAATAAGTCCAACAAAGCCAAGCAGACGGTCAGAGGACATGGTGGCCGGACATCTTTAGCCCAGTGTCGTTACCTATTTGTAAGTTTTAGTCTAATATGTTTGTAAGTTTATTTCACATGATTGTAAGTTACTAGTTTATCTATCTAATGTGTTTACAGCGGGCAGAGGGTTCTGAGGAACCAGGTAGTGCCATACTTGCATATCGTCGTCACTATACAGATTCAGAGGGCAATTTTCTCCAGCAAGAACCCGCTGCATACTATGTAAGTCTTGTCGACATGTTTTACTTAAACATTTGAAATAATTAATAACCTCCCCATATATTATATCTAACAGCGACTGTTATGTTTTTGTAAACTACATAGGAGAACATGGTAGCGCTTCAAGAACAACATCCTGAAATGTCGGAGAAGGAGATCATGCGGGTGGTATTGGGGGAACGGCCCTGGTGGGAACGTGGCATTGGGCCACTACCCGGGGTGAATTCACAAGTTGTACCCCCGCCTCATGATCAGCGGATGTTATCGCCAGCTGAGGTTGAGGAGATGATAACAGCAAGACTTGCAAGGGAGCAACAACAATGGCAGTCTCAGATGATGGCTACCATGATGTCTAAAATGCAAAGTCAAATGGAAAGTCAAATGCAAAGTCAAATCCAAATCCAAGTCCAGAATGCCTTAAAGAAAGCTGGAACTTTCGTACAAAATGATGAAGATGAAGATGAGGATGAAGATGACGATGAGGATGAAGATGAAGGTGGATCGTCTAGCTCATAGACTTGGGCTTTTATGTTGGTATGTTAACTTTGGATTAATATGTGCTTTTGTTGGTCACACACTTTGGTATGTTTGTTAGAATGTGGGTTAAATTTTAGACAATATGTAGTTTTGAAGATTGTAAACCTTGGTATGTTTAAGTTGATAGGGAAATGATGTGTGTTGTCATTATTGATTTATAACAGCAGGATCCGTAATTGCCCAGAAAAATCTGGGTGGAAATCTGCCATTACAGAAAAACCACAAAAAAACAGGTTATTTTGCGACGAAACTGTGACGAAATTTTCGTCGCAAAAAGGTTATATTTTAAATTAAATTTTATTATTGGTAACATCTATTGCGACGAAATTGTCGTCGCAAAAAGGTTATATTTTAAATTAAATTTTATTATTGGTAACATCTATTGCGACGAAATTGTCGTCGCAAAAAGCTTATATTTTATATTAAATTTTAAAATTGGGAAAATATATTGCGACGAACATTTCGTCGCAAAAAGGTTTTATTTTATATTAAATTTAATTATTGGTAAAATATATTGCGACGAAATTTTCGTCGCAAAAGGTTATTTTCATTATCTTTTACCTTTTTTTCTTAAAATTGGGCCCCGCATTTTTTTCGTCGCAATATTCGTCGCATTTGCTTTTTTGCGACAAAGTTATTACGGCGAGCTTTTTGCGACGATATTTTCGTCGCAATAGCTTTTTTGCGACGAAAATCGCATTTATTGCGACGAAAATTATCGCCGCAAAAAATCTGAATTCTTGTTGTGCATGTTACCCTTAAGCGACTAACACAACAACTCACTTACAGTCTGTAAATTTATTTGGTTCATTTTCGTAAATAGGTTAAATAACGGGTCATATTCGGGTTGGCCTGAATTTATGTTATCCGAGTTAGGGTTGAGTTTTTTGACACGAATATGAATATGGTTATTTCAACCGGCCGTTAACCCACAGCCCCTCAACCCACCAACCCGACACGATTAATTGACACCCATAGTTCTATATGATACTCCGTATATTTTTTTGCTTGGGAGAATTCTATATACTATTACTTTTGGTCGGTCTAATTGTTGGGACAAATAATATGGACCATTAGATTAGGCTGAAATAAAATCTCAACCCTACACGTCCCACAAAAATCAAAAGGTTTTTGAGCAGTTATGTTTCCTTGTTTTTCCTCTACACATAGGTATCTACTTCCCGGTAACCTTCCTTATGCGGTTATGTCTCCCTATTTTTCCCTAGTTTTTTAATCGACATATGTAAAATTGGTTAAACTATGCTACAACTTACTGTCAATTTGAGTTTTATGTTAATTTGGCATCTTAGCTGTTGGTATGGGGATTACTCGCAAGACATTCAAACGATGATCCTAGGCTATCTTACGTACCTGCTAGCGGAGCTTCAACTTTTATACTGGCGGGTGGAAATTGTTTATAATACATATAATATATTGGCGTGAGAGTCAGACTTGTTTCCTGACCCATAAATGATCAAGAACGTTTAGTCCTAACCAGAGACAAGCGCCCCAACCTCATATTAGTGTTTCATATATAAACTTAAAATAAGTCTGAATAAATAAATAAGTTATAGAGAATGTAACGAATGAACACCTTGCTTTCATGAGTTGAAGTGGATATGAGTCGTGCATGTAGTTCTTTTTGTTGGGTTTCAGTGGTATCTTTTAGATTTTAATTGTATCAAAACGGGTTTGACCATAGTAATAATTAAACCGGTAATTATTAACGCAGCGGAAATTTAATATTAAAACCTATACCAAAAGTGAAATCGACAGGATCCGGTTACAGACATGCAAATACGGTTAATAATTATTAATCTACTGATGAGATGAATTATACCTTTGGTTAATAAATAACCGTTTGAGACACCGAAGTACAACGAACGATTGCTAGAAACGAACACGAACGGCGACGGAACACACACTTCCTTCGGTGCTAGTTTCAAATAATAAATGACAAAAGTAACAAAAACAACTCTTTGCTTTTGTGCTTGTTTTGTTTTTGCGGCTAAAAGTCAAAGAACCAAAAAAACTTTTATTGGTTTCTTTTCTTATGACGGCAGTAAGTAAAAAGGGTGAAGGGATTAATTCCCTAATGATCCCTTTTAACCTAAACTAATCTTTCTAGTGAGCCCTAAGCCCAGTAAAATTAGTTTGAGCCCAACACAATAACAAACCCGTTATTCATTTAATTAAGTTAAATGAATAAATATAATTTATAAATGGTATAAATTATAACCGCGTCTTTCGTTCGTGATTACCAATTAAACGAGTTAAGTGGATTTAATGTTCGTTGCCCTCGGTGTAACTCTTACGGGTCATAACTCGGTTAGCAACGTTAATTTATCGGGTCCGGACATATTAAATCCAACAGTCTCCCACTTAGTCGGACCATGATAAAATCTCAACGTAAACAGTCAGCGGCGCTCTAGCTACACATGACTGCCCCCAACAAGTTATGATACTTTAAAGTCATTAACCAAGCAATATGTTAATAGTAACAACTTACTATGACAATAAATAGACTTATGGTAATCGTCGTCATTTATCCTTTCTGTAAAAGACATCAATTGAAACAATAAGACATGGATTAAGTTCATTCTCATATGGGTTCAATCATTATAGTTCTCGATCGAGATTCAAAATGGTCCATTCAAACACACAGTCTGTTTGGGTAAGGCCTTACACTTCTCCAGTTTGAATCAACGAGGGCGCCAAGATGTCTAACTGTTACATAGCATGTAAGAGTACAGAATCCCTTATTGACTACATACAGCTCCCACTGAACTTCAGAATTATTCCTAATTAAAGCCTTTATAACTGGCAGTTACGCGACAGCGGTTGAAAATAACTAAAGAATATTTCTTTGGTAAATAGGAGTTCTAGTATATATCTCAGGTCAGAGGATACTAAATGAGTATACCAATATATCAAAAACATCTTATGACCACAATCCATGAAGATGATTTGAAACGAGTTACTTCCAACGTCATTCACAATGAGGTCTGTGAATTTGGATGTCAACTACTTGAGCCCAAATTCAGAATAGTCTTAATTCAGAATCATTCCCATGAGTCTGATCGACTACGGATAATTTAGAATACAATATTCATGGATTAAACGTATTAAAATCGAACACAGTTATAAACTCCAGAATTCAAATAAATAAATTCAAACGAATTCAGAAACTGTTAAATGTTCGTACATCCAAATACTAAATCAAAACTCAAAGTTAGCTACTCTAAGCCCGATGGCATTCCTATGCTCATCATGTTTGTCCTGTGTCATGGGCTTAGTAAACGGGTCTGCTAAGTTTTGATCTGTGTTTACTTTGCTTATCATGATGTCTCCACGTTCCACAATTTCCCGTATCAAGTGGAACTTCCTGTGAATGTGCCTTGCCTTTTGATGAGATCTGGGCTCTTTGGCTTGGGCAATAGCACCAGTATTATCACAAAATATCTCGATTGGTTTTCGTATACTCGGAACCACATCGAGATCGGTTATGAATTTCTTCATCCACACTGCTTCCTTAGCAGCATCTGAGGCAGCAATATATTCGGATTCGGTGGTTGAATCTGCCACTACACTCTGCTTGGAGCTTTTCCATGAAACAGCTCCTCCATTTAGAGTGAACACGAACCCTGATTGAGAGCGAGAATCATCTCGGTCAGTTTGAAAACTAGCATCAGTGTAACATCTTACAGTGAGCTCTTCTTCCACTCCTCCAAAGATTAAGGACATATCTTTAGTTCTTCTCAAGTACTTAAGAATGTTCTTGACAGCAGTCCAATGGGCCATGCCAGGACTTTGCTGGTAACGACTAGTCATGCTTAAGGCACACGAGACGTCAGGTCTTGTACATAACATTGCATACATGATAGAACCAATCGCCGAAGCGTATGGAACTGCTTTCATTCGCTTATTTTCAATGTCCGTAGAAGGAGATTGCGATTTGTTCAGCACAGTTCCTTTAGTCATAGGAACACCTCCTTTCTTGGAGTTTTCCATCTTAAAGCGTGTCATCATTTTGTCAATGTATGTGCTTTGATTTAGCCATAGAAGCCGCTTGGATCTATTTCTGTAGATCCTGATTCCTAGAATGTAAGCTGCTTCTCCAAGATCTTTCATTGCAAAACAAGATCCCAACCAGTGTTTAACTTCATTAAGCATAGGGATGTTGTTTCCAATGATCAGTATATCATCTACATACAAGATGAGGAATGATATAGAGCTCCCACTAGCTTTCCTGTAAACACAAGGCTCATCTTCATTTTTGACAAAACCAAACTCTTTGATTTTTTGGTCAAAACGAAGATTCCAGCTACGAGATGCCTGTTTAAGTCCATAAATGGACTTATTCAGTTTGCACACCCTTTTAGGATATTTTGGATCGACAAAACCTTCAGGCTGAACCATATAGACATCTTCAGAAAGATGTCCATTAAGAAAAGCTGTTTTGACATCCATTTGCCATATCTCATAGTCATAGTATGCAGCGATGGCAAGTAATATCCTGATCGACTTGATCATAGCAACGGGCGAAAAGGTTTCTTCATAATCAATACCCTCAATCTGAGTGTAACCTTTCGCAACTAGCCGTGCTTTATAAGTGTGTACCTTTCCATGCATGTCGGGTTTTCTTTTGAAAAGCCATTTGCTTCCTATTGCCCGAGATTCGAGAGGTAACTCAACCAAGTTCCAGACTTGATTTTCACGCATGGATTGCATCTCAGCATTCATGGCTTCTAGCCATTTCGCAGATTCTAGATCTGAGATAGCAGATTTATAGTTAGCAGGTGCGTCATCAGAGTCAGCTACTACCAGGACTTCAGCACCCTCAAGATTCCATAGATATCTTTCAGGTTCCTTACGAGTCCTGCTACTTCTGCGAATGCCAGTGTTCTCGTCTGATTCATTCGCAACGACTTCTGGTGCATCAGACTTTCCGACTTCATCAGCGGTAGTTTGTGATTCTCGAACTTCTTCGAGATCCACAACATTGTTTCCTGTTCCTCGATCAAGGGCTTCTTTCTCGAGGAAGTGTCCCCTCCTTTTGATGGAAATAATGTTTGCATCAGGATGGTAGAAATATAGTCCGCTTTTGTTACAGTATCCGACGAAAACAACTTTTTCGCCTCGAGGATCGAGCTTGTCATCAGAATCGCTGGTGACGTAAGCATCACATCCCCATACTCTAAGGTAAGACAAATTGGGTTTATGCCCATGCCATATCTCATATGGGGTTTTGTCTACCTTTTTAGTCGGTACTAGATTGATAATGCGAGCGGCGGTCATAAGAGCATAACTCCATAAGGAGTGAGGCAAGTTTGTCCTACACATCATCGATCGGACCATGTTTAGCAGGGTTCGATTTCTCCTCTCGCACACGCCATTGAGCTGAGGTGTGCCAGGTGGAGTGGGCTGTGAAATTATTCCACGTTCCTTTAGATGATTGAGGAATTCTGAACTGAGATATTCACCACCTCGATCTGATCGAAGTGTTTTTATAGTTTTGCCGAGTTGGTTTTCTACTTCGTTTTGAAACTCTTTGAACTTTTCAAAAGTTTCATGCTTGTTTCATCAAGTAGACATAAGCATATCGACTGTAATCGTTGATGAATGTAACAAAGTATCTTTCATGATTTCTAGACATCGTTCTGAAAGGACCACACACATCAGTATGTATGAGTGCTAGCAGATCGTTAGCCCGTTCACCTACATGCGTGAAGGGGTGTTTAGTGAGTTTGCCAGCTAAGCAAGACTCGCAGTCATCAAAGGAGTCAGGTCCAGTGGATTCAAGAATTCCATCAGATTGAAGCCTTTTCAAACGTGCCTTGCTTATATTGCCAAGTCTACAATGCCATAGATAAGTATCATTCGTACCAGATTTGGCACGTTTAGAAAGATTATAAATGTTATTGTTTGTGTGAACATCTACCTCGTAGATACCATTTCGAGGATTAGCCTCAAAATAAAAAACATCATTCAAGTAAGCAGAAATGGAAATCCCATTAAAAACGTACTTGAAACCTTGTTCAAACAATAAAGAAACTGAAATAATGTTTCTGGTTAAACCAGGTGCAAACAAACAATTATTCAAAATAACTACAAGGCCAGAAGGACATGAAAGATGATATGTTCCAGTTGCAAGAACTGGTACTCTCTTCCCATCACCAACGATGAGCTCCATGTCGCCTTGTTTCAGCTTCTTCCACTTTTCAGGCTCCTGCAAGACATTAACGATGTGGTAACCACATCCGGTATCAAATACCCATGTGTTGCTAGAGTCAGTAAAAAGTTCAATAACATAAATAGAAGTACCTGAAGCGCCTTCTCCGGAGGCCTTCATTTTTCTCAGCTTAGCCAGATATTCAGGGCAGTTTCTTTTCCAGTGCCCCGACTTGTTGCATTCAAAACACTGACGCTCTTCAGGAGGGGGTGGTTTTGGTTTTGCAACGACCTTGTTATTGTTGGTGGCGCGATTGACAGCAACATTAACTTTCTTCTTGCCTTTGCTGTTATAACCCCTTTTCTTGGGGTTGGGATTCTTAACACCACCAGATCTGACCATCAAAACTTGGTTTTGCTTTGGGATATTCATCTCGGCTGTTTTGAGCATACCATGTAGCTCGGCAACAGGCTTTACCCATGCATTCATGTTGTAGTTCATTACGAACTGGTCGTAAGAGCTAGGGAGGGAGTTCAAGATGAAGTCACCTGCCATTTCATCTTGCATAGGGTTACCAAGTTTGGTCATCTGGTCAATATGACCTTTCATCTTAAGCACATGAGCGCTAACTGATGAGCCCTCTTGCATTTTACAGCTAATGAGCTGTTTCATGGTGTCATGGCGTTCTTGTCGGGCCTGTTTCTGAAACATGCCTTTAAGTTGCTCAATCATGTCAAATGCAGCCATGTCTTCCATGTTCTTCTGAAGATCAGGAGACATGGTGGCTTGCATAAGGCAGGCTACCTCAACGGCATCCTCGTTATGCTTATCCCAGGCCTTACGCGCAGCAGCGGTATTAGCCTCGGGCTGATCAGGAACTGGGGCTTCCAGAATATAGAGCTTTTTCGCAAACTTGAGAACTATTTTCAAGTTGCGGTGCCACTCGATGAAATTGGTGTTATCGAGTTTTTCTTTCTCAAGTATAGACTTGAGAGCGAATGAGTGATTGTTTTCAGAAGACATCTGACAAATAAGCAAAAGAATATAGTTAGTATTATCGATGTATTATACCTTATTTAATTAATGACCCATTAACAGTAATAAGAATAAGGAATGAGAATCTAGCTATGTCAATTGCTAATGGCAGCTGGGGCATACAACATTAGCAAGTGGGTAGGTAGACTGACAACGATTGTCAATTGTGAGAAATGCACAACTCTCCAATATGAGGCCGCTATGACAACTTTTGTCAATGCATTGATACGTTTAGCCTCATCTATGCTCACTTTTACTCTCTAGACAGCTGGGGCATGTAGCAAGAGAGGAAAAGTAATAGTCGTCCTAGAACTAGGTACGTGTGGAAGGGTCCGGATGTGTCAACGAAACCCTTGCACCTTGAAAGGATACAACTACACATCAAATGCGGTGCTGTGGCTCCAAACATTGATGTTTCGCTTTATGCTCCAAGTGTTCCTTATAATAGGATAGCATAGACTATTGATTTTAAATATGGGTTTCAATTTTAGTAATTACCGAATAGGGTTAAGATCCAGTTTTACTAAATTAATTTGTGACAATTAGATGAACCCTTTCATCTCTCAGGACACTTAGTTTAAATAACCTATTAAAACTAAGTCTTGTCGCGACATAAATAACCGATTAAAAGTTAATAGTTAAACTATTAAGTTACAAGTTTTAGAAAGTCAAAATTAGTTTAAGTTTCCAAAACGTGGTGGTTATTTTAATTATAAAACAAACTAGTCGTTTTATAAAAATTTTCACAAGTTGTAAAAATATGTTTAGAACTTGTTTTTATCTGATTGTGAAATTGTTTTAAAACTCTTTTAAAAAAATGGTTTGGTATTAGGTTGGTTTGTTACAACACTTATAAAATAAAGCAACCACAATAGCAAAGCAAATAAATATGTAAATCTTTATGGCCAAAAATTTGTTTGATCTTGCCAGAGCCTTTTAGCAAGACCAAACTAGGTCACGGGGTCACAACACATAAACAACCACAATGATGGACTTGAGTGCATCTTGTTGTCTTGAGTATCTCCCACTGACTCCTAGATCCGTGTTGTCTTCAGTCTTTCCTCCGGGTCTTTAATGTTATAATTTTACAAAAAAAATATATAAAATAAAAGAACCCTAATCTATTACAACTTTGAACCATCAAAGTGGCCAAAACCATAAAACCAAAAACTGAATTAAAGTACAACACAACCACAAGGTCTGGCCAGATTTACATATATTTTATAATCACAATAATCAATCGGGCAATCTATTGGTCAAGAATAATAAAATTGTTGACCAAAATTATGTTGCCCTAATATTCTACATAGATCAGAAACTTAAAAAACTTTAAGTTTGTGATCTATAACCGGTTAAAAGGAGACCGGTACCGATTTGCATGTTGTAAGCAAGGCTCTGATACCACTGTTGGGTTTCAGTGGTATCTTTTAGATTTTAATTGTATCAAAACGGGTTTGACCATAGTAATAATTAAACCGGTAATTATTAACGCAGCGGAAATTTAATATTAAAACCTATACCAAAAGTGAAACTGACAGGATACGGTTACAGACATGCAAATACGGTTAATAATTATTAATCTACTGATGAGATGAATTATACCTTTGGTTAATAAATAACCGTTTGAGACACCGAAGTACAACGAACGATTGCTAGAAACGAACACGAACGGCGACGGAACACACACTTCCTTCGGTGCTAGTTTCAAATAATAAATGACAAAAGTAACAAAAACAACTCTTTGCTTTTGTGCTTGTTTTGTTTTTGCGGCTAAAAGTCAAAGAACCAAAAAAACTTTTATTGGTTTCTTTTCTTATGACGGCAGTAAGTAAAAAGGGTGAAGGGATTAATTCCCTAATGATCCCTTTTAACCTAAACTAATCTTTCTAGTGAGCCCTAAGCCCAGTAAAATTAGTTTGAGCCCAACACAATAACAAACCCGTTATTCATTTAATTAAGTTAAATGAATAAATATAATTTATAAATGGTATAAATTATAACCGCGTCTTTCGTTCGTGATTACCAATTAAACGAGTTAAGTGGATTTAATGTTCGTTGCCCTCGGTGTAACTCTTACGGGTCATAACTCGGTTAGCCACGTTAATTTATCGGGTCCGGACATATTAAATCCAACACTTTTTTGTTTCTATTTTGAACCAACACTTACATATCATCCGCCAAGCCGCATTATGGGTGGTATTGAAGTAACCTATTATATTATCTCAGGTTTCATTTCTCATTTATGACAGAAATGGCAACTTTAACCTGCCATAATTTAGTGCGTACGAGACATGAAACTTTTTTATATCAATATACGCGAGACACGATTGTCGCATTGTGCGACCATACCACATATCTAATTGTAAGTACTAATGAACCCTTCACGTATGTGGAGTAGGGTGGTTGGTGAAGAGGTAATAGAATGTTTGAATGGATATTTTTGGGGGTGTAGAGGGAAAAGAAATCTTTCCATAATACGTTATTTAAATTCATTGATCGATTAAACACATTTTTTTTCTCTCGTTCTGTCATTCTTTCAATTTTTTTACAACAATGTGCATTCTAGACCTTGTCTAGGCGAAATTTGCTTTGGACAAGGTTATAAGTTATAACACGACCTTTGAGTTGTGAGACTTCACTTTTGTTATCTGGTGAGGACCTTGTCTTTTTAACCCATAACTTTCACCTGCAACTACAACTTTGATTAACTTTAACCACCCCTTAACGTTGATGTAATTACCTTTTTGACTCCCAACTTTAGATATATACACATTTAACCTCCATCTTTTAATACATAACACAACTTAATCTTTTTTTGTTAAATTACCATTAAAATAATACACAGTAACGTGCGAGACATCAAAGTTTTTTTATCTACGCATAACTACTTTCGTATCATGTCCAACATGCGGGACAATACTATTTTTTACACGTGTAACGAAGCGATGATGTCACCGCAACAAGCGGAATGGGTCAAAATCGTAATGTCAACATTGTAACGCGTTTAACAAAGTCGCAAACACGAGGCCCGACTGCCGCATTGCGTGTCCCGGTCAAAATCCTAGTTAGTATGGTTTAACAATTTTTTATTTGCTGAATTTTTTTTTGTTATTCATATGACATTTATTATAGAGTTGGGTTTAAGTAAGAGACTTCTTGTTCAAAGAACATTAGCCTCTCATAAAGTGGATCAAACAAACTCAGATAAAACTTATTTTAGCAGCATTGGACCAATTTCGTTGAACTCTATGATCTAAAATTCTAGGGTTTTAACTTTTGAGTTTTTAATTAGCTAGTTTTGTATCTTTTAATATTTTAGCTCATTGTGTAATTTCTTGCTTGTTAGGCGTTATTGTGTCTATCTTTATGCTTATTATTGTGTCTTATTTTATTCAGTTGTTCTTTATTGTGTCTTTTTACTGTTGTTTCTAGGTAGAGTTTAGAATTGAGTTTAGAAACGTCTTATTGGCTTTTTCAAAAAAAAAAGTTAAAAGAGTTGTTTGGCCTCGATAAAATTGTTTTTCTGTTTGAAAATGATTAAAATTTTGTTTTCTAAAATAAAAGGGAAAAAAAGTGGTTTTCCACCACAAAAGTGCTTTTTTAAATAAAAGGGAACGGAAAAAAAAATAAATTTAAGGTGTTATATACTTATATTGATAGTTTGTTTGTGTATTTGAAAGAAAAAAATTAGGTGCATTTCTCAAACAAACCTATGAAAATCAAAAGAACATAAATTAATGTTAAGCATGCAAAGACAAAGTGTAAATCAACCGCCTATGCAAACACATACATGATATCAGTGTCGACCGACACCATTGATTTACACTCGTGTAATGTATTTATATATCGAGATTTTATCTGATACCATATTTTTTTATTACTGACGTCATCGTTATTCTAAAAAAATTATAACACCATTGCCCAACTACTTTTAAAAAATACTTCAGTTTTTTTATTACAAAGTTTTATATAAAAAAAAATTAATATTTTAAAGATGGCAAATTAACCTAAAATAATTCCTACTAACATCTAATGACCGAGAATAATCCAACTTAGTTTATTCCTCCAATGGTCTTAATTTTAACTTTGTTAGCCTCCAATGGTCCTCCATTAAAAACACTTAACGACCATTAACTATATTTGAATTTCAAACCGATGTTTTAGGGATTTTGATCAGGAGATGGATACGAGTCAATTGATCTAAACCTTACCTTGAATTGGTGCTCTAAACGATTTCATTTTAACATCTGATTGAAGCATCGTTAGGGTTTAAATACTCAACTGTAGACTGTTTTCTCGTTTGAAATTTACTAACACATATATAGCTATGAAGTTTTTTTGGCATTTCTCACCATCTTAAGCCCTAGTCAGTGGCGGATCTAGACAAAAATCTCAGGAGTAGCGTTTAAAAAAAATTCTACGTAGCATTATACCTAAACACGTAAAAAAAATTTATGCATACACTGCTTTATCCTAAGAAAAACTTTTATTAGTGAATATATTTATTTGATTTGGTTAACATTTAAAATCCTATTATCAAAAAAGAATTTAAAAAGCACATAACTACTTCACTTAATGAATTTACTATACGCGTGTAAGCTTTGGGTCAAAAGTGAAAGTTCAACAAGTTAAGAAGACAAAAAAATGTAAATTAACATTTCATAATAACATATGATAGTGAGAGTTGAACACATGACCTTTTAATAGGTAGTAAAACATGCTACCCATTGTAGTATGCTCACAACTTGATGATATTTACTCACTTTTATTATATATATCTATATACATACGTACTTATACTTAAAAGGTTTTTAATGAAAAACATTTTTTTACTATAGGGTAAAAGTTGAGGAGTAACGGATGTTACCCCTCCCATAATGCTAAATCTGCCCATGGACCTAGTTAACCCGGACATGAAAAAATGGAATTTACCAAACACATATATAACTATGAAATTAATATACCAAACAATAAACTTTTACAATGCATTTTATCCAAGTACTAATTATTGATATGGTTCCATCCAAAATCTAAAGTATCAACATACAAATTTTAGTTATTTTGCTTTAAACATTAGTGGTTGAGAACCTTTCACCTTCTCACAAATTTTAGTTGTTTTGCTTTAAACATTAGTGGTTGAGAACCTTTCACCTTCTCACAATTTTTTCCTTAGCCATTTTAAATTCTGTTAGGGCATCAACAAAAGGTATCCAGCCTCTTTAAATATGGTCATAACTCTCCATGTGTCATTCTTTGAAATTTTATTTTCCCCCTCCTAGTTAGTAAATAAACTCTATCATTATATCCCTAAATAAGAACACTTTTGCAATTAACAAAGAGTGTTGTACAGAGACTTCATAGCTTCTGTTTCGTCTTCACTTGAATTTTGTTTGCTTGGAACTTTATTTTGAGACTATCAATGTTACTCTCAAACATCACATGAGAACTCTTGCAAGTCATCAGTTCATGACCTGTGTTGTGAATTTTGTCATAGTTCATTGTTGTTCTCCTTAGGTTTTCGCAATACAAACACCATCGCCGCCACCTGATAGTTTTATAACCGTCTTCATCGTAGCTTGCTATGTTCATGGATTTGAAATCTGTCTTCTTTATGGAACTTTTTCTAAAGATTGGTTTGGTGGTGAAGAGAGATTGATTTACTCATTGTAATTCACTAATGTTATACAAAGGTTAAAAGACCCTAATATTGGCAATTTTATAAATTTTCTTTTGAATTTGTTTATTTGTGTGTTTTATCACCGATCTCCACATTAAAAGAGACTGAAATGAGTAGTGCTCCTGAAACCATGTAGTTGCTTATTTGTTTTTCTATCATCAACATTTCTAGAGAGGAGGAAACCTTGTTATGCAATAGGATCAAATATATGAGACGAATACTTCGTCGATGATGATCATAGAGCGACTGAAGGTGACTACGATGCGGCGAAGGAAGGTGGTGCGTTGTTGGCTGGCGTAGGGGTATACGTAATCGTTGAGGGCAGTCGGAGTTGGAACGCGATGGAAACGGGCAATTTATTATCCAACATCACGGAGAAAGCCAGAAGATGGATCGGATTGTCAACGATTTTCGCGGCTATGGGCGTCAGGGTGGTTGGAACAATAGCATAACAGTGATGGCTGCAAAAGTGAATTCCGGTTATCTTTTGATCCGGATTGCTTTTCAGTAAATATGTTTACAACTATTTATCAGGTCTCCATGTATTAGTTTGTCTTGTATGTTTATGACCTTCAATCACGATTGAAACGCTAGTGAGAGAGCTAAGGGATTTAGCCCCGATGGCACTCTGATGCTCAAGTTAGTTAGGTACTCATGAAGTGTGTTTATAATATGTGTGATTTAGAGAGCAGAGAGAGTGATTACTTAGTTTTAGAGGAAGATCATTCTATTTATAGAAGCTTTGTAGTTAACCCTAATGGGCTTTCATATTTGAGTATTCTAAAGATTGGGCTTTTGACATGTTTATAAACATAACTCAACAAGTCCGAAGTCTAGCATGATGTAAAAAAATGTTATTGTATAAGACTCATATCATTTGTCTCTTGAAGCTATAACGCTGGAAAAAATTGTTGTTACAAAAAGGATAAGAAAAATGAAAATACACGACATGTATCTTTTATCTTTTAGTTAGTTATAGAAAGTAGTACATCATAGTAGCAAAACGAATTCCATTGATCATTGAGTTACTCGGGTAAGAGTTTATAAGAACGACCAAATAAGGGGATATAGAATTAAATAATCTTAGGATAATACAATTTTCTTATTATAATAATTGAGTAAGATATCCATATGTCAACATTTTAACTATTTCATATAGGATTTTGCTTAGGTGTCATACTCTAATTTAGTTTGATGGATGACTTCAATGCATTTCATGATATGCTCTATGTTCGAAATAACTCGATATGTTCAAATAAAAAATATACCAGTTATCAATAATGATCTCCTAACCCAATATGTTCAAATAAAAAATTTATCTAATTATTATAGACCATCTCCATTTTTTTAGCATATGACTTTTGGTATAAAAATATTTGTAAATATCTAAACCGATTTAATAAAAAATATATTAAAAATAAATTTAATACCTAAATTTGATTAAAACATATAAAACTAAAACCTCGTATAGTACACAAGTACTAATCTAGTTATTAACATAAACAAAAATAAAATTACTTCATGAATCAAATTAGGTAAATCTGTTTGCTTAATTAGTTAATCAAATCAGAAAAACGAGTATATCATATTACTAGGTTTAATCCCGTGTGTTACACACGGGTTAAATAGTAATATTTATAAAGAAATTATAACCATTATATTTAACAATTTGTAAATATATAACATTTAAGGAGTTGGCTCCATCAACTTGCATGATGAAAATTTAGCTAAATTTTACCTCCCAAACTTCCTATTATAGAAAAAAAAATCTCTCTAAAAATTACCTCCTAAAAATTTGATTTATTAGATAGATGATCTTATACCCCTTTACCCGACTCTAAACAAGTCGCATATATCTTATGTTCCTAGTATTTTCATGTTATTTTCCATCACAATCCCAATTATTGTTTTATAATTATTATTATATATTTTGGTTCCACAAAAGTAGGCTTCTTGCCTTCTTCATCTAGAAAGTCAGCGCAGTCTATATTTTAAAACTCAACTGTTCTTCAACCGTTTTTCATTTCTTCCAATTTTTTTGATTTTTTTCCTTTCAATTTCTACATTAATCATCATCAACAACAAACTCACATACATCCTAACAACATCACCAATCCAAAATAGATACATGTCCACTTGTTGTGTCGGTTGTTTCGTCGGTTTAGGCTGTCTCCGTTGGGCGTGGAAGCGCTGCACCCACACGGGTGCAGACGACAGCGCCCAATGGCCACCCGCCAACCCCGAGGAATTCGAACCCGTCCCCCATCTCTCTCGCATCGTCCTCGCAGTATACGAGGACGATATCCACCACCCCAAATTCCCCCCACTTAATGGCTACCAACTAAACCCAAATTTCATCTTCAAACGTGCCACCTACCACCAAACCCAACCCCATGCACCCCCATACTTAATCTACGTCGATCACACACGCCGTGAAATCGTTACAGCCATTCGCGGGTTGAACTTGAAGAAAGAAAGTGATTACAAAACACTGTTGGATAATAGATTGGGGAAACATATGTTTGATGGTGGGTATGTTCATCATGGGTTGTTGAAGTCTGCTGTTTGGTTGTTGAATGAGGATTCGGAGAATTTACGACGGTTATGGGTGGAGAATGGGAGTTGTTATAAGATGGTTTTTGTTGGTCATTCGCTTGGTGCTGGTGTCGCGTCGTTGTTGACGGTGTTGGTTGTGAATCATAGAGATATGCTTGGTGGGATACCAAGAGAGATGGTTAGATGTTACGCGATCGCGCCTGCTAGGTGTATGTCGTTAAATCTTGCTGTCAAGTATGCTGATGTTATTTACTCAATAATCTTGCAGGTATGCTGTTGTTGTTGTTTATAATTATACTAAGAGTAAACTGCAATTTTGGTTCCTATGTTTTGATATCATTAACAGTTTTAGTCTCACCTTAATAGTTTTGGTCCCTGTGTTTTTATTATGTAACAGAAATGGTCCCAAATACTAACTTCATCCAGTTTTTCGTTAAGTCTCTCACACGCGTCCCACATTTGAGAGGTAAAAATGTCATTTTACTCCCTCTTTTATCTAGGTCATCATGTAGGTTAACATTTTTATTCAGTCGCATGTTAAAAAGAGTGGTAAAAATGACATTTTTATTCCGTATGTGATGGAGACTTAACGGAAAATTGGATGGAGTTAGTGTTCAGGACCATTTCTGTTAGAAAATAAAAACACAGGGACCAAAACTGTTAAGATGGGACTGAAACTGTTAATGATATCAAAACACAGGGACCAAAACTACAACTTACTCTTATACTAATACCCAAATATGCATTATGATAATTTAGAATGTTTTTGGATGTGTTTATCAAAATATTTACAGGATGATTTTTTACCTAGGACACCAACTCCACTTGAGGATATATTTGAATCAATTTTCTGGTTAGTTTTTTAAGCTTGAAGAATATATAATAAAGTTTGTGCATTGGCTCCATTTTGTGGGGTTTATGATTGTTTTATAAACCAGGCCTTGATGATTTGGACAGCTTGCCCTGCTTGCTACTTATGGTTTGCATGAGGGACACGTTTATATCCGAAAAGAAGAAGCTAAGCGATCCAAGAAGACTCTATGCGCCGGGTCGATTGTACCACATTGTCGAGAGGAAGTTTTGCAGGTAATTGCTACTTGTTGAATGCTATCTTGAGTTGTTGACCCCTGTATTTGGTGTATACCATTTTATCCATTTGACCCGTTTGAGAAGAACCATATACTTAGATCGGCCCATTCATGAATAAGCGAGTTGACACTGCGCTTTTATCTATTACCAACTGTGGCATGTCACAGATATATGCCTTTAGGACACTTTGGGTGGCTAATTAATCCTTTTTTTGTTGTTTTTGTTTACTTTATCCATTTGACCCGTTTGAATGAAAAACAACTCAAATCGACCCATTTATGAATAAGCGAGTTGAAATTGCCTCTTTACTTATTTATAATCGTGACACTTTCACATTTTCTTTTCATTCCCATTTGACGTTTTAATGTAAAAAAACATAACTGGTTTGACCCGTTTCACATAAATGAGTTGAAATCGCCATCTCTAATATTTTGTTTGTATCTAACATCCATGATGATATATTCAACATCAATTTCCTAAAGCTGATTATATACATTTGCAAAACTTAGTTGATTTTCTTTCGTTATACCAAAATCTAAACACGGTATGTGCATTTGTAAACAGGTGTGGAAGATACCCTCCAGAAGTTAGAACAGCAATCCCGGTTGATGGTAGATTTGAACATATCGTGTTGTCATGCAATGCTACGTCTGATCATGCAATCATTTGGATTGAAAGAGAAGCCGAAAAGGCTTTACAAGTAAGTCAACTAGTAACTGTTTCCATTTATGTATTTGTATCCTTCATAGTCATTATGACTTGTTACAAAACTTATGTTTCAAATCTCACACATAGTATCAAAGTGTCAAAACGCATGGTCTTGGTACAAGTCGCGTGTCTAAATAGCTCGAGTTGGTGTTAGGCACACATTTGACATGTTTTATATTTAGCTTATCTATTTTCTTTATATGACCCGTTTGAGCCGTTGACTACAGTACAATATTAGTCGACCCATTTCCATAAAAAACGAGCTTAAATTTGAAAAGATGTGTCACGTTGACCCGAAGATCTAAAGTGTGTCTAGTTCTTGTAAAGGTCACTAAAGTGGTGGCATGTTGCAGTTATTACAGGAGAATAGTTCCGAAGCTGCTACAACACCACCAAAAGTACAAAGGTTCTGCAGGTTAGAATCGATGGAGATTGAACACAAGGACGCGATAGAAAGAGCAGTTAGCCTCAAGATACCTCATGCAGAAGCGATGACGAACGACTCTGAAGACGAGGAAAAGCAACCATTGACGGAAAAAACTGAGAAAGATTTCGACAACCAAGATGAATTGACAACAAAAGATGAAGTTGAGGATGCCCCAAATACAAAACTGCCAACTTCAACTAACTGGAACAAGTTAGTTGAAAGGCTGTTGAGAGACCCAAGTCATGGAACCTAAACTTTACATTGATTTGTTTTGTTTATATATCATGTTGTCTATAATACATTTTTGTTGCATATATTTGTGATCATTTTTGCCAAATGACTCTTATAGATGTGTATGTAAAGAGTGTTTGGTAACCTTACATGTTGATAAGGTTTCGAGAAAGTTTGCGAGTAGAACAATACAGTAAGCATACGCGTGTAAAGTCGTTCTTGACGTAAAGATTTTATTATAAACTTTTAGATTCATTGTATAACTATTTGATTTGTCATCATTAAACAAGGGAGATGGCTATGCTATGATCCCTTTGTTCTTAATGTAGATTTGATGATTTGTATAAGAACTGAATTTGTAGGGAAGATGTAACACTATTAAGGGGTTGTCTGGCAAAATTTGAATCACTAAGTACTGAAAGGTTAAGAGGTCTGAACCATTAAGAGGCTCTATCAATGAGAGCGATATTGGAGTAGAACTTCAGATGATAGTAAGTTAGGTGCATGCTTCATTCAGTTCCATTTAACATCTTTCTGTCTCTTAACCATTCAACACTTAACTGAACCATTCAGATGCTCTTTTTTATGAATCAAACGCTCTGAATGCTGAATGCTGAATGATTAAGCATTAAACTAAGCCACTAAAAAGTGAAACAAACAACCTCTAAAACAGAAGATGATCCCTTGTGCTTATCATTCAAGAGTTGACTACTTTTTTCTTAATGAACTATTAGTTCTCATAAAAACTAACAAGAAGCTAAAACAAACATAAAAAAAATAGAAATATTAACATGCATACACCACTTATGTGTATGACTATCACCAATGTTGACTTTTCAACACTAAAAAATAGAAATATTAACATCGATACTAAACAACCCATGAGTCCATATCTTGATCTTTAATTTTTTATATTTCTAAGTTTTAAGATGAACATATTTACATTATCATAAACTTTTTAAGATGTAATGATAGGAGTATGTCTTAAAAAGCAACTCAAAACTAACACACCTTATAATAAAACATTTTAACCGGTCTTTCAACCAACCAATTGATTCATTTTATTTCTTCAAATTTTATAAAAGCAACTAGCACGAAAATACAACATAAATTCTTAATTTTCTCTCTTGCTCTCATACATAAAAGTAAATTGTTATTAAAACGGTTCTAATTTAAAACTCTTAAATTACATCAAACACAACGAAATCAAACAAACGTAGAAAATATTAAGATTTAATTATAAAATAAAATCAATCACGTGCACCAAGACGGAGTGATATGATCATCATCATCATCTTCAAAGCTCTAACACATCTACCTAACTCCATTTCACCATTAACACACTCAAAAATCTGTTCATCAACAATTTCATCAAACAAAAATGGCATTAAATCTCAACTCACTTTACACACCACCAATTTCATCCACCGCACAAATTTCTTCTTCCAATTCATCCTTGTTCACCAACAACACTTTCAAACCACTGAATCACCTTCACACACGCAGATCCGTAACAATCAGAACCAAAAAAACAGGTTTATCATGTAATTGTATGTTCGGATTAGGTGTACCGGAGCTTGCAGTTATTGCCGGTGTCGCCACACTAGTTTTTGGCCCTAAGGCGTTGCCGGAAATAGGACGTAACTTTGGCAAAACGTTAAAGAGCTTTCAACAGGTTCGATTTCACTTCGTTCAGCTTTGATTTGTTGATATTTTATTCAGTTAGATGTAATTGAAACAATAATTTACTTTTTTTTATTGTTATGTCAGTTTAACCTCTATTTGAACATTCAATGCTACTATATAATGAATTGTTGTTAATTGTTAATTAGTTTGGGGGATTTGTGTAAACTAAGACGTGTTGACCGATAATAATCTACTAATTTTTAACTAATAACACTAACAGTTTTTTATGTTTGTTACCAATAACAATCCAAGTAAGCATAATCATCACATATTTACACTTGATTTTCATATCATTTCATTCACAATGGTCATTCATAGCAATGTTTCGACACCTAAGGGCCAAGGTTTTGTCTTCAGGAGGTAGGTTTTTCTGTTCAAAAGGGGGTGGCGGCACAACTTGTTGCTCGTTTACCTGCCACTTTGTTGTAAATTCTTTGATGTTTAATATGATTAATGATTTGTAACAAAAAAAAATGGTAATTGTGAAGGAATGTAAGGATTGGGAGATTTGTGAATAGGATAAGAGTTTGATCGAATAGGTTTTCGATTTAGAGATGAGAATGAACTTGATGAGTCCATGATCATATGGATCTGTGTGTGTTTGTGTTTTGTGTTTGCAGTGTGTGAGAAAGAAAACAACTTGATCATAAGATAATAATACACTTCATTAATTCATTCTTGAACCAAACTTACATATATATAGATTTGCCGGGAACCGAACTGCCACGACAGTTTTGGTGGTTGACGGTTATTTAACTGTCAACCTTGGTTTTAAAAAGCGCGCATTAAGCGCGCTTAAGCGCAAAGCGCAGCTAAGCGCAATCCTCTGCGCTTCGCTTACCCAAAGCGCGCTTTTTTCTGAAAAGCGTACGCTTTTCACGCTTTTTTCACGCTTTTCCGCTTTACCGCTTTCTCGCTTTTGGAAAATAAGCAGTTTTTCAACTATTATCTAGGCTTGTTAAAATTTTAATATGTTAATGGGCATACAAAGCCCATAAAAGATCCCGATATAGCTGTTGGTGGCAAAAGTTAGCAAGATTTTACCCTAAATTGTCAAATTGAAGGTAGTTTACACTTTACAAAGCCAAGAAGGAAGACTTAAACTTTGAGATTTTACCTTAAACCTTAGTTGTTATATATATTATTGATTTATTTGTAATATAATTAGATTATATATAATATATATAATTTATATATTATTTTTAAACATGTGCGCTTCGCGTATGAAAAGCGCACCGCTTTTTCGCTTTACGCTTTGCGCTTTGATTTTGGACCTTGTCGCTTTTGTGCGCTTAACGCTTTTTAAAACCAAGCTGTCAACAACTTCTGACCCATACTATCTAACCTAGAACCCGGACATATTGTTCAAACCATTCGACCCATTAAGCCTAGCACACATTACATATATGTTACCAGTTACATAACATGATAATGAAGACTAACATAAGTTTGATTTAGTCTGTATTTAATAAGGAAACGGGTAAACACACAATTAAAATCGAGTGGATATCTATGATGATTATGTTACTGGGATTGCACATGGTAACAAAAATGAATTAAAGAGTGTTATTAGCCAAATCTATGATGCAGTGACCTTTTTGTACATGTATGCATAACATAATCTTAGTTAGTTGGTTCACATGACGTTTGGAGTCGATACAGTGATGTAGAGCTGCACGTTAGTCAAATGTTAAAAACTTTTTTAGAATTCTTCTTTCTTCGCGTTGACTTTTGTTATTACTCTATATTGTCTGAAGTAATTTTCGAACTGTTATGAAATTTTAGTTAAGTCTGAAAAATTTTAGTTAATTTTCGAACACCTTGCATTTGGTAAACCCTTTATCTAGACTCTAAAGGTCAAATGACCTTATCCGAGGCGTAAATGCTACTGTAATGTGATGGTTGTTCCTTTCTCCGGTTTAGACACTTTTAGCTGCAGATGTGAAAGGTCCGCCACTATATGATACAATTGAATATTCGATCTGATTCCTTATTCTATGATGCGGCTTAAGTGACAAGTTTAGTCTGTCATGTCAGTTTGTTCAGTTAATTCTCTTTTCAAGCTACTGGTTTGTTTGGTGTGACATGCGAGTAGAATTATAGAAACCGGTTGGGTCGACCCATACACATTTTGACTTATTGATTGATCCAGTTGATAAAGAAACGGATAAAAATTTGTTTTAAGTTAAAGTTTATCAGTGTTTAAGTTCTAACGCCGGCTGAACTTATGCAGGCAGCAAAAGAATTTGAAACAGAGCTGAAAAAGGATTCGGAATCAGTTGAAGAGACAAACACAGCAGTGAATGAGATGGTGGAGCAAGAAAACAAAGACGCCGTGAGTTTATAGACAGGTTGATGCGCTGAGAATGATGTGAGAAGAACCCTCACGTCACATAGCATCTTATACGACTAGCTAATAAACCAAAACCTAGTATTCAAACTCGATTTTGTAGCACTTTGATCATCAGTGACTTGGGTTATTGGGTGTATTATTCTGATTTTTAGTTATATTGCTTTTGTTGTGTTAGTTGCAGAGTTGGTAATATGTATTTTTTTTCATATAGTGAAATGTCAGCTAAAACGGAAACATCATTCAACTTATTGTTATGGGAAAGTTTTCTAAATTGACCAATATTAAGAACTTGTGCTCTGTGCTCCGTTTACTTGCCACTTTGTTGTAAATTTTTTGATGTTTAACATTGATTAAAAACCTAAAACTTAAAATCTAGACTTGGCACACAACTATTTGAAAAAAATACGCAAAAAGTCCCTGTGATTTGATTATATTACAAGTTTGATCTCTAGTACAAACTTAATCCGAACTGTTGTGTGATGGTTTCAAGTTTAGTCACCTCAACCACCGTTAACTCCCATTAGTTTTTAACGTATGTAAGGACAAAACTTGCAGTAATATGATTAAACTACGTGGATCATTCGTGTAGTTTTCTAAAAAAACAATATAACAGTTTAAAAGTTCAAATAAAAGCTTAAATGTCAACTAAAAGTTAAATAATAAAATCGAAAAAATATTATAAAAAATCAAACTAGACGTTATTCAATTTCATTTTTATCTGTGCAATTTTACAGTATTTATTTACTTATTTATTTTGTGACTTTTTAAGAGAAAATTGCACAAATGGTCAATGTGGTTTGATCATATTGCAAGTTTAGTCCGAACATTCTTTAAAACTAACGAGTATTAATGATGGAGACTAAACTAATTACCATCTCACAAATGTTTGGATCAAAATTGTACTTTGGGGAAATATAAATTTTTTCAAGTTTAGAGATTAATATATGCAATTGATCCTTTCAATTATGAGGACCAAAGTTGCAATATGATCAAATAACATTGACCAATTGTGCAATTTTGTCTAACAATATATTTAGAAAATGAAGCTATTAAAATAATGACTTGACTAATAGAGAACAAACTTTAGGATAAACCTCTATATATAGACGAATTGGTGTGGATAATCCATTTTGAATAAAGAGTAAAAAATCATTGATCAAACCAAGCACACACACTATGATAGATCTTTTGAGGAATTGATCAGTCAAACGAGAATAAGATAGAGTTGAGTTCTACACGTCAATACCAACAACAATAAAATTTTTAATGAGAGGAAAATTTGTCGATTTTAAAAATCATAAGGGTTCAACTTTCAAGTACCTCTTTTCCCAAATTAACTCCCTAGTTATTTGTCGTATTATTTTGATTTGTTTTTTTTAAGCAATTAAAAACACTTATATTTCTCATTCACTACTCATTATACAATGTAATTTGTAATGAGGAGAATGAGAGTTAGAGAATGAGGTAGTAGAGTATGTTTCCTTCATTCTTTGAGACGGGTTATAAGTTTACCTATAAATATAAGTTATTATCATGATTTAATAACACTATTTTAAAAAAAAGTGTGATTTAAATATGTTATGGGATTATCTTAAAATATCTAACTACTCTGATGTCTTCAAATAAGAGGTCTTAAGTTTAAGTCTTATATGAGATAAAAAAAATAGGTTTTCAGGTTTGGCTAGGGGACCTAAGATGAGTTTCCTTCTGATGGAGAATGAAGACGATTGTGTGGGGAATGACCCATGAGTGATCCAAATTGACGCTAAAAAAATCTAAGTGGATAGGAATCTATGTGAAAATGTATGAGTTCTTCGAGCCGGATAATCATTTTCATTGCGAATTTAGTGCCCTCTTAAGCCATTGTTTCTTCAAATCTTAATGTTACAAGCTTGCAGCTCTGAATCATTTTAGGCTAGAGTTATGTTTTGTGTGTATTTATTGAATCTAACTATGATCATACACAATTAAAATTAGGACGGTTAAAATGAGTCTAATCGTATTAAATGGGCTAGACACAGTTAACACATGTATGATGTATCAAACATGAACACGACCCCTTTAACTAATCGTGTCAATTACCTAAATACAAACATGACGATTGAACACGGTTAACTAGAGTAGTATTTTTTTAACAAACGCTTATCTCCCAATGGCATCTTTATCTCTTAAACCCACAATAATAACCTCTTTGGTTTGTATATAAAAAAATAATTAACAAAAAAGTTGTTGGATTTGTCTTTTAGCCTCATTGCAAGTGGGTGTCTTATTTGGCCACCGCAAGTGGTTTAAAGAATAATAAAGAAATAATAAACCACTTAACATGGTGTGATAAACAATTAATTATCTTTGCGTGAATGCAACATGATTAAAGTATGCAAAAAATATAAGAACGAAAAATTAGAAGGGGGAAAAGACAAAGAAAGAAAAGAACGTGGACAATAAAATAATAATGTTTTGCAAGTAACTAAAGGGTACGGAGCTAGGCTAAAAGTTAAGGATAATCTTAAAAAATTTCGTATGATACAATAATTAAAAAAAGACACTAAAAAATAAACAAAAAATATATCTAATAGATCTGTCTCATTCGTTTTTTCATAGCTTGAAATCGAATGTGTCACCTCGTCCGTTACTTTATCAAATATTTTTCAAAAATGCGTCACCTATTCAATTGCGCAATCCGTCTTCACAAGCTTCAATTTAGAAAAACACTTTTCATTGGTTGCAGCCGCAACCGGTAAAACCAAAGTAAGCTTCAATATTTGATAAACCAATGAAAACGAACGATTTTTTCCAGTTTCCACCATTACACGAGCAAAGTCGCATAATCCATTCAAGTTTTCAAATATATCTTCTTTTAAAGTATGATAAAAAAACATTAAATTCACCTCAATACATCATCTTTCTTTCATAGAAAATCATCTTTATACAAATCGAAAAATGCCACTATCTTTGATATGACAAAATTAGATAACCGATCACTGGGGTTTAAACCCGACATATTTTCTAGCACATTGATTGATCCTTCATTGAATCGATTTCTAAAAGTCTTGAATTTGCATACCCAAACCTTCATTAAAAATGCCAAATTCAAAATGAAATCGTAACTACAACAACATATTGATATTTCATGGTGTTAAGTGTTAACTCCAAAATCTCATTTAATCGGTTTTATCCCTAGCCCGGGTTACCCTTAGCTAGAGGTGCACAAAAAAACCGGAACCGGAACCGATCAAATAACCGAAAACCGGTTCTTGAAGAACCGGAACCGAACCGTAGGTTCTGAATAGGTTCTACTATTTTTTTCCAAATTATAGGTTCCAAAAGAAACGGAACCGGTTCCTACAAAAAACCGATTCTTGGAAAAACCGGTTCTAAGAACCGGTTCCTGAAAAAACCGGTATGTTTTAGTGTTGCTACTTATTTAATGTTTTAAAAGCTATATATCTTGGAATATTTAAAGTTTTTAATGTTACTATTTATTTAGTCAAAAAAAATATAACAAATTTATGATCATATACTTTAAATAAAAACCCAATGGAGAGTGAAGATTTGCAGTGGCCTAACGTTCGGACTTATCTCATAGAAAAAAACTGTTTTTTTAAGAACCTGAACTGGTTCTCTAGGAACCAGAACCAGTTCTACAAGAACCGGAACCGGTTAATAGGTTCTAGTTTTTTCACCAAAAACCGGTTCTTGTAAGAACCGATTCCTTTACCGCCAACAAGAACCGAAACCAGTTCTAGAACCAGAACCAATTCTTCAAAATAACCGATTTGTGCACCTCTACCCTTAGCCCTTAACTATCTCTGCCCTTGGATACAACTTTTTGATTAATAGCCAAACATAAGTCCTAATGGGAGCCATATTTCTATCTATTTAACTCTATCTATAATGTGTTCTAAGCAGGATTTACTAGGTATATTTATTTTATTTTTCAAAGGTTTTAAAATCTTTTTTTACTTAAAATTTTGTCTCGGTTAACCCCAGTTCCTAATACCATCAAATTTTGTTAATTAGAAAAGCATTTGTCATTTTATTAACTACTGTAATTTATGTAAACTTTGTGTAGACATGGTTTAATTGCTTTCATGATACAAAAACCATGTAACTAACACACTTATATTTTTTTATTGACGACTTGAGAAATTTAAAACCAAACCGGTTTCAACAAAACACACCGACCCGACCCGCCAACCCATTTCCATCAGTGGAAGTAGTAACTAGTCAAAACCACAAGAAGTCCAAAAACCATAAAAGTCCATAGTTCACATTCAATTGTTCAATTAAGAACATGTTCAATGGTAGGAAAGAATATGCACAGATCAAATACCAGAACACAACTGATTTTGACACAATACAAATACAAAATTAGGCTATCCGATGAAGCCACTGCACATAATAATGATGAGTATCTTTTCAGTTACAGGTACATTTCATACTAGCGGTCTCCGCCACCTTGAGTGGTTCCACTAGACAAGCCCACATCTCCACGAAACCGTTTCTGCAAATGTTCCAGGCTGGCCACACGTTGCATTGAAGCAGTTCTACCAATCTTTTGTGCTCCGACTTCTGACATCACAGGATTTGGGTGTTGAACATTCTCGACTGGTGGTGGGAGGTTTACCATGGGCACTCGTGTCGCGGGGATGTGGTGGTTGGTGGGGGTAGGTAGTGGTTGGCCCTGGTAGAAGTGTTGTTGCTTCAGGTCATCTTGCACAGGAACAGCAGTGTCGGTGGATGCATCAGATGGGCTGCAAGAATAGGATGGGATGGGACCCAATGTCGATAAATCAGATACTGCTTGAACCATTGGGTTAAACCCAGTTATTCTTTTGACACTTTCTTCAGCCATCTTCACCTGCATATATGTTTCGGTAAACAAATTCAAAACTTTTTTTGAACGTCAATTCTTAGGATTTGGACCCCTAATCTTTTAGTTGTGGGGTATAACACTTAACCAAGATTTTCCTCAAGGGACAGCAAAATCACAACTAAATGATATAGTTTTATAAAACTTAAGTCAAACATGAAGCATAACCGACCTTTGCTCTCATGGTTTCAACGTCGGCTTTCAGTACTCTATTATCAACAGCAGCTTCATTGTACTTTTGGCTTATGTCAGTGAGACGTTTCAGTAATGAAGAATTTTCAACCCTTAATTGAGAAACCTAGGAACAAGCATAAAAGATTTAATTTCATTAATAAGGCATTTTATCTGCCTTTATTTATAACAATTAGAAGCAGACCTGTGTCTCTAGCTCGGTCAGATGAGCCTGCTTTCTTCTTCTTGAACGTCTAGCAGATTCTCTGTTCGATAGCATTCTAAAAAAACACATATGGAATGGTCACATTCACCACGGGTCAATTCAGGCAATAGTTAATTTATAAAGGACTGAGACTACAAAATTTATAATACAATAAAAATTAGGATAATTATGTTAGTGATGATGAACAAGAACACCATACCCACAGCCAACATGCACGACCCACACATTTGTTACATATGCTAAAAAAGATCAAACGTAACATGAATTGCTTCTATTTACCTTCTAACACGTTTTGCATCAGTAGGGTCCCCATTCTGAGTTGTTTCTGTGTCTCCATCAAGATCGTCATCATCTGATAGTTCTCGTGATGAGCCACTTGTTGCTGATTTCACAGGGATTGCAGCCTTCTTTTGAACTACAGTCAAGGAAGGGATCCCGACAGGTGCACCGCTATCCTTACCTGCTCCCTTGGGATCCACTACGACCAATACAAACATATTGACAATTAATCATCTTTCAGCTTATTAACTCAACAAAAACCACGAGGATATTACATATAAAGAAAAAAGAATGATATCGCGACCGTGGAACTGATATTGCATAATTTTGTATGGCGATGATTTATAAACTGCTAAAAGGTATCATGTGCACAAAATGAGAAATAAGCAAGGAGCATCCAATTAATCATCTTTCAGCTCATTAACTCAACAAAAACCACGAGGATATTACATATAAAGAAAAAATAATGATATCGCGAATCTGGAACTGATATTGCATAATTTTGTATGGCGATGATTTATAATAATGAACTGCTAAAAGGTATCAATGTGCACAAAATGAGAAATAAGCAAGGAGCATCCAATGCATTTTCCTATTGATGTTAGAATTTGTTGCCACCTATGCAAACCATCCATCTATGCATGGCATCTAGGTGTCAATCATAAATCAGCACATGAAAAAACTTTGATTTCTCTATTTAAAGACAACAGTAACTATGAGGGTGTGGAAGTTGGAACATTAGAACTAAGATGATGCGCAATCGACCACACTAAACCTAGATAGTCAAAGGGGCATGCATGTTGCAAGAAGCCAAAAAAGGTCACGCCTGAGACAAAATAAAAGTGCAATAACATGTGTATGTGCAGGTATACCAAATAAGACTACTCAAATATAATTACACTTGGTACAACTAGCAATTTAAATCCTCCAACTAATATCAAATTTTCAAAATAACTTCTGAAACCATACCATTAAAAAACTGAATATAACTACTTGTATATGGTGTTAAAAGATAGTTGTATGCTACATTAGTTCTACCCAAGTAAACAAACCTAAACAAAAAAGAGCCCACCCAAGAAACAAAAGAGAGAGTCTACACAGAACAAAAAATTCAAGCCTAAAGTAACTTTATAGGGCATTGGTGAAGTTTAGAAGAGAAATAAAGGCAGCAGCCCTGCAAAGAAAGAATATAGCAGAACTGTCGACTTGTCGAGTTAGAACCAGACGACTGCTTTGCCTCACCATTCGCCTGGACAGAGGAGCGTGCCTCCCGTGCACTTTTTCGAAGACCCTCACCTTGCATTTACTCAGGCGCAATAGCCTCCACTCACCTCGCCTGAGCACCTAGGTGTTCGACCTGGGCTTGCCATTGATAGCATAGCACTAAACCACCAATCAATCCAGTCATCTGACAGAGTTCTTACTTGTATAAAGGAATCCTAAAGAATATGATAGACTAAACTTCTAAATTCTAACAAGTTAAAGGCACAAACCTTTAGAAGGAGCCTGGTATCCCAACTGTGAGGTGTTAGAGGCTTGTGATCCATTGTCAGGTAAAGCAGCAAAATCCTGAGTTTTAACAGAAGTTGCCTAAGGGAAAGATAAACTATACAAGTTATAAAGTGCCTTGAGCTCTTAAAACAAAAGTTAAAAAGTAACAACATTTAAAGGAAAAACACTCATAACTAAAAGATGAGAAATACTAAACTAAACAGCAAAGTTGCAGGCTTTCACCAGTGTTGGCCAACTTATTGAATCATTCACATTTTGTTAGCATACCAGACATAAAATTACAGCAAAAGCAAATATCAGCAAGTACGACATCATTGGTAAACTAGACTTTACAGGGACAACAACATAAACAAAATTCTGCTTCATATAGAAAACTCTTTGCCATATTTAGGCTCAATCTAGCAGTAACACACATCAATAACCATGAATCAGATCAATCCAAGCAGGTCCACAGAAATAATTTAGATAATAAAACATTACAAAAATAATTCTGATACTAACACCTTCAAGATTACAACTCTACTCACATAGAATACCTAAGTACTCTTAAGTCTTAATGAATAAAAACTTGGCATCTGTAATCCAATAACTTGCTTTAAACAATAAAGAAGTGCACATCTCAGGCCAGGCGTAAAAGTTTTTAAAAGTGTTTGTTAGGACCAAAATCTTCTTCAAACACACAAACTAACACTAGATCTAAATTACAGATGTGTAGATTAAAGTACTTCAATCAATCTATCATGATTAACAGTGATGAAATAACAACACATAGTAATCAACTAATCATTCATGATTAACACTCAATCCGTTAACCTCTTCAGGCAAAGCAACTTGGTAGTGCATACTAACTTGTCCTTCAGTTAAGCTACTCAGTTAATGATTTACTCAGTCAAACGTGAAGTAGTTCGTCTGACTAAATTCTCGGACAAGCTTGTTTTACTCAGTCAAACTGAAGTGTGTTTCGACCCAAAATAACTGAATCGAACTTGTGTAGCCTTACTTTTATATTTCTTTACCGGATTCATGTGGTTCAACTGTTATAGCTTCAGTAGTATCACACCAACACTTAAACAAAATTTGGCAAAACACCTTAGCTATTTTCCCCCTAAGATGATGCCTCAAAAACCTTTGCCTTCTTTATCTTTCAATTCATCATAAAAAGGAGATGTTTGTTCCGTAGTTACCATGATCCAATCTTCATGTGAAACAACATTACTTGAACCAACTACTAGCATTTCTGGAACTTGTTGAGAAACAGATGGAGTTTGAAAAGATGTAGCTCCTTGTTCAGGAAGTACCATAAGCTTCAAACTGGAGTCCCAGTTGTTTCACATGAAGATTGGATCATAGTAACTACTAAAAAAACATCTCCTAATTATGATGAATTGAGAAATAAAAAAGGAAACTTAGCTGTTTAAGAGTCTGACAAGGAAAATGAAAATTCATATGAACTCTCAGAGACTGTCTTTCAAACATTAAAGAATATGGAGTTGATATGGGAATGATACCAAGTTGGGATTTAGATTCACTGTATAAAATTCAATGTTCAAAAAGGAAGAGAAACGTTGAGAAAAACAGCTAAGAAGTATGTTGAGCAAATAAGAGAAATGTTGAGAAGAGCAAGTAAGAAGTACGCTGACCAAATCAGGGAGATGGAGAATATGGAAACCAGAACATACATACAACCAGTTGTTAAAAAGTCGATATTGATGAAAGCTTAGAACAGGGTTGAGTTCTAAGAAGAATGGCAAATCTAGTTGTTGATTTGGAACTAGAACTGGCTGAAGAGGTTAAGAAGGCAGATAGAAAACTAAAAGATTAAATTTTCTTGTGCCTAAGGGCTGCAGACAGACAAGCCATTGCACCTTAAGGGCGCTATGTGATTTTTATTACCTTCAGTTTAACTAAATAAGCATAGGTAACTAAAAACCTAGAAATAAAAACTATTAGTACATCATTTCTACCAATAACATCAAAATAGAATTACAATTTTCCCTAGTGATCGATGATCCTATTGGTTATCCCTTTTGCTCCTTTAAACGACACAATATTGTTACTTGGTAGAGTTGCATAAGCTTCTACAATGTCAACACATGCACATCCTATTCTTTAACCAAGTAGAAGAAAAACATAATCAAGCCTATATGGGAAGCAAATGATGTTGCAACGAGTTTAATTAGCCAAAAAAATTGATTTTTACATATTTAACCAAAGGTTCACGACATCCAGCAATCATATTTGAATTCCTTCGATACATATGCAACTCAAAGCTTAGTAAAACCATAAAAGACAGGAACTTATTGATACAAACCCCACTTACAAGACAACTCATCAAGCCTTTTACTCTATAAGCTTTAAAATTATCACTATATGTAGAAAACTCTCACCTTCCATCCTAAGTCTTAACCAATAGAAACGCTTTAAATAGAACCGGTGGACCCCTTCCATCACTACATGGCTTACAATATGCAACAAAAGTATCTACTAATTTCAAAATGGTTAACATGAAAAAACATATGAAGGTAGAAATGAAGCAGTTAGAAAAAGATCCACTTTTTGGAGGATACAATACAACCATACAAGTTAGAGTAGCATATTTGTAGTTACATAATCCATACAAAGAAGGTAAACACAGTCACATCCAGCTAATCAGCTTTCAATATTTGTTGTGTCCTTAAGTATTTCATTTGTGTTCATTCTTTTACATTCATATACAAAGTTAAACAAAAGAATATAATTGGTTTGGTAATGAATCTCCACTTATACAAACTAACAAACATCGATCTCCACTTAACTTCAGCTAATCTAACTATATTTGCAATCAAACTACTAGCAATCACCATAAATCTCTAACCAAAACTTCAAAATAAAAAAAATAAGCTCAACAGAAAACTTCAGAAAAAAAATAATAAAAACAATAAAGAAACAAATCATCATACCCTAGTCAAAGCAACAGCTGCACATGCGAGATTTAAACGACTTTTAAGATACGCCTGATACTCCTCCGAATCAATAGGAACATTAACAGGACCTGCAATTCCAGAACCACCAAACGACGTCGTCGCAGCAGCAGTAGCAGCTTCACCTGTTCTATCGTTGTTCTTCACATCAACAACTGATTGATGTTTAACTTGAAGTTCATCATGATCCTTGATCTCGACAACTTCATCGTTAGGTTTAGAAGATGAAGATTCGTTAGGTGTTTGTTGAAGGAAGCATTGGAATTGCCACTCGGACATGCTCCGATTCATCATCGCTGGAGTTGATCTGTTGTTCTTAGATGCGGATGATGAAGATGATGACTCATCGGCTTCATCGGCGGGTGCCGGCGATGGTGATGGTGACCAAAAGTGGCCCGCAATATCGTCCACTGAAAACATCCTATCCATTGTTGCTTGATTTTCTCTCTCTTGCTCTCAATTTCGACTTTGAGCGTACGTATCTAATATCTATATTAAGTACTTGAGCTTTTGCACCTTTTATCTTTTCAACTTTTCATATATGTCCTCTAACAATATAAATTGCTTTTTTAGAGTGAGAGTTATAACGCGGGGTTGTTGTTAGTGAGATTTTACTGGATGTATATAGTTGTTTGTGTTACTTACATGTGGTATTTTTAGAGGGTTGAGACATGTATGTAGCACTCGTCTCTAGTCGTAGTCAATAATGTATGATTTTCACACAAGAGGTTTATGGATTTATTTTTTATTGTCTAGGTGAAGTGAAAACTTAACGAGATTTGGATCTCAATCAAGCATGTTTAAGTGTGGAGTAATTTTATCGTTTACAAGGGTGAAAAACAAGTTAGTTGTGTATGAGGCTTGACTTTTTTATGAACTGCGAAAAATGTGAGAGTTACCTATGATGTAGTAATTATCTTTCTTGTGGACTTATTGTTTTTTATGAGGTTTGTTCCACCATCACAATCAGGGACGTGAGATTTGCCTAAGGTCAAAAATCAAAATCATATATAATACATTCAGTTTCAAACAATAGAAAGTCATAAATCATTCATACATTCATCTTTTTATATTTTTTTGTGATTTTGTCTCTTGTCAGTAAATTTCTCTATTGACAATGACTAAACCCTACTTGATTGTTGCTCGATTAGTCGATCAAAACTTCAAACCATCTTCCAAAAAACAAACCCTACTGACTACTATCGGTTAGTCGGTCAAAACCATCGACCAGTCGACCAAAATACAAAACCTTGACGCTTGGAATTGATATCAGTATGTAACCTTAATCCCGTCATTTGTGCCTTCTTCCCTTTGTTTTTTTTATTATAGGTTTAAAACTATTAACTATTGAGCCAACTACGATCCAACGGATATAATATATAAACTATACGGGCGCAGTGGGTTAAAATAATCAAAACTTAGTAAAGCTAGTAGTGGTTTCTACTTTCTAATGTGTAGTAGGCCCTAAAAAGGTTAAAATGTTAATGGGATGAAGCTTTCAATTGACGTAAATATATATGATTTTTTCATATAAAAAAATACATATAATATACATAAAATGGTAATAAAAAAAGTTAGGTTCTAGAGAGACTGGGGCACTTGGCCCTGGGCGGGATCGCCCACCCTGGCCTTATTCAGAGCCGCCCCTAGATTGTTACGTCTCTTTTAATGATATTGTTAATTGTTCTCGGCCCCCTAAATATGTAAATTGATACTCTTTGTGTAGCCTTGGTGGATTAAAGGAAAACAATATATACATTTATTGAAGTTGGGCATTTGTCCTAGTGGCATTTGGAAATGATGGAGCGAACTGGTCTTCTTGAGGTCGCGAGTTCAAATCTTGATTCTGGGAGGTTTTTCACAGTATGTGTCTTTAGACAAGTGGTTTCCTCCTAGGAAGGTGGGTTGGGGTTCTAACTTAGGTTGACCTAGATTGGACGCATGCTCTGGTAGGTACTCCTACTCCGAGCAACTGGGTAGGGGATTCGGGTCGAAGGCCCAGTTGCTCTTTAAAAAAAACAATACATTTATTTCTTTGTTCGTTTCTAGTTTCATAATTAAATGGACACCATGGAGGTTGCATAGCCGCTTATCTATACTATCTATAATGCAGATTGGAAGGGTGACCAATTTGTCAACCACGTACTGCTGTTTGATGCATAATGTACATCTGTTTTTAGGGGTAGTAATGTCTTTTGACGCTATTACATTTTATCCCGTTTTTTTATTCTTCACTAGGGTTAAAGTTTCAAATTTTGAAATCACTTTTCCGGTTACCCCATATTTGTAGGTGAACACTAACAACAGTTCCACTTGTATCTTCGCATCTCTCGCTATCACCCATTCATCCTTCCCCATGATTCTCTCGCTATTCCATGATTCAACCTCCGCTTTTCAGGTGTAGCGGAGACGACATTCATGACTATCTTTCTGATTAAAACAGCTTCTCGGTAGTGGCTAGGGTTCTTTTTTCAACAATCACAAAAGCGGTTGTTGTTTACGCTTTGGATTTGGGTGAATATGATGCAATTTAAGGTCGGTATATGTTTCACACTTCATATTTTTTGCTTCATTTAGTTTGCAGGGAATGAAGCACATGGAGTCGTGATGTGTATGGTCAAGCCCGAATTCAGACTCCAAACCCAACAGGTATGTTTTTATTAAAAAAAATGTTTGATTTTTAGTATGATTTGTGAATTTTGATGTTTTAATATTCAATCAGTCAAAAAGAGCTCGAAAGGTATTGTTATGTTTTATGTTTTCATGTAAGTTGCATAACAAAGTGGCGAAGCACAACATGTTGAATGGAGTAAGATCCAAACACCTACTAATAAGATCGTTGTGCCCTATGATACCTTATCAGCTGTACCAGAAGGTAATATTTTGTTTTTTTGTTTGTGCTATTGATGTTTGCTAATCTGCAATAGAAGTAATGTTTTAGTCTTTGGATGGTTCTAATCTATGTACAATATCATTTGGCGTAAGTTGTGATCATTTATGTAATTATGTCGAGTGATAAGAGTGTATGCTTATCTGTTTTCTTATGTGAGATGATTGTGTAAATTGGTACAGATGCTGCTCAAACCAAGAGTCTATTGGATACGTTTGTGGTGCTAAAGCTTAATGGTGGCTTGGGGACAACAATGGGATGCACTGGTCCAAAGTACGTGGTTACAGGGTTTATATATTAATGAATTAAAACTTGATTGAAAGATAACTTTCGTGATTCCCTTATTCTGGTATAAATTTTGAATATATCCTTGCTACAGCTCGTAGACTGTTAATCTAAGTATAAGCTGTCTGGTTATATATTCTCATATTTATGCTTGTTGCGTTTCAAGTTTTTCTTGGCCAAACCTGTAATTGAAGTATGATATTCCTGTGGTTTCTACCTTTTCCAGTGTAGTATGATCATCATCTAATACTTCCATTCTAACATCAAATGCTTGTCACCCTTGGCTTTAATATAAGCTGTAGTATGATCTATCAGTTCTTCATTTGATTTTTCTATAATCTAACATTACCGACATGGATTAACATTCTTAGACTTGATCGTCAACCAACGTGAGGTAGTTTTTATGTTTTGAAACACGATACACACATCCATACATGTTATTCCAGGCTTGTGATCTTTGCTGGAAACCTAACCCTCTACTTTCTTTGTAGTCACTCAATAAGAAGTACGGGTGTAGTGTGCCGTTACTTCTAATGAACTCATTCAACTCACATGACGATACTCAGAAGGTGATTAGTTGAAACACTTCCCTTTCTACACATAATGTCAACTGTATTCTATCATATATTGATATCCTTTGTATATTTGAAATGTAGATTGTGGAAAAATATGTTGTCTCAAATATCGAGATTCATACAATCAATCAGGTTTGCTATATTTTAAAGTTGTGCTTATTATATCTGTGGCACATTCTTTTTTCAGAGCACAGATGATTTGACACAAGCTCGAGTTTTTTTTTTGCTGTTGTTATTAATCATCATACCCATTGTTGCATTATCATGATCACAAAAGACTATAAATCGGTTTCTTTTCACTAAATAAAAAAAACTGTTGTTTGTTAATGGCTTTTCCACCAAAATGTTATTGAACTGATACAGCTTTGAAGCATATGTTGGTAGCAAATTGATGGAATAAATTATGTTGTTTTGCTGCAAATTTTGGCAGTTTTGCTGCATTTTTTACGGTTGTAATTTGTTATTGATTTTATACTGTTTTACTGTTGTTTTCAACTGATTTTGCCACATATTTAGCGTAAACATCTGTTGTTTTGCTGCATAGTTTGCTGATATTTGACCTCCGTTTCGACCCAGATATGCTCCTAAGTTGATGCGCGATGGTTACAATCTTAAACAAATCTGCTTCTAAGTGGTTTTATGATCTCTTTTCAATTTTGTTTTCTCTTACCAATTTAAAGTTGAAAAGTGTAGATTTCATTGCAAGCTTTTTATATAGGGAAATATAGATACAAAGTAAGGATGTGAATGAAATAAAACGGTAATTCATTTATTTCTATTCATTAATGGGTTTTACAATACATTTTTGACAAGTAATTATAAACTCCAAATGTTGATTAGCTTTACATTTGTAGTTTAATAAAATATGTTGCAACCTTTTATTTGGTTATGCACTGAAATTGAGTTTAGGGGCTTAATTAGAAACTTTTTTTTACATGTTTTACTTTTTATCAACAATGATTTGATAGTAAAAGTATAAAAACGACTATTTTTTGCCAAATTAGAAGATTTTTTGCTTTTACATTCGCATTCTTGAGATACCAAATTGATTTATATGCACGCAAGTGTAAATTTTGTAAAATACCATCATACTATATGAAAACAAATGGATCCTGATTACTTACCTAGATTGACCCGTTTACATCTATCTAACTTCAGATTATGCTTCAGGTATGAGCACTCGGTTAAAAGTGCACTTGCAATTTTGGATAATTCTCTTTCTGTTGACTCATGTTTTAATGTTTTATATATGCCATCTACACTTCAGCCATTTGCGAAGAACAGACTACCTGATCATAAATCTCATATTGGAACAATTTTGTGGTGAAGGACTTTGAGGTGCACGCTGGAGCCGAAGTGGGGTGTAAAGTTTGAGACAAAACGGTTTTAGTTGGGAACAAGAAACTTATGAGGTTTTCTAATGATCCAGTTGATCCTGAGATTGAGAATTACTTTTCAGATAACAAAAAACTGGCACGAGCATGTGTAATAGTGGCAGTTGATGGGAAGCTGCTCACTGACCCGTTCAAATCAAAGGCTGCACACGTGATATCTTTTCTCAGCTCAATGAATATTACCAGTTAGATGGTAACTGGGGATAACTGGTCAACCGCAACTGTCAGTATTATGTGTTTGCTGAGATTGAGTTAAACATGAAACAGAATAGAAAAACCTCATCCTCACTAAAGCGCCCTGCATTACAAATGAGGATGCTTATGGCGTTGAGGTAAAATATGCCGCTACAAGGCTATAAAATGATTTCTTTTCAATAAATTAAAAAAAATTGTTGTTTGTTAATGGCTTTTCCACTAAAAATTTATTGAATAGATACAACTTTGAAGCATATTTTGGTACAAATTGATGGAATAAATTATGTTGTTTTGCTGCAAATTTTGGCAGTTTTGCTGCAATTTTTTACGGTTGTAATTTGTTGTTGATTTTATACTGTTTTACTGTTGTTTTGCAGCTGATTTTGCCACATATTTCGCTTAAAAATATGTTGTTTTGCTGCATAATTTGCTGATATTTGACCTCCGTTTCGACCCAGATATGCTGCTAAGTTGATGCGTGATGGTAACAATCCTAAACAAATCTGCTTCTAAGTGGTTTTATGATCTCTTTTCAATTTTGTTTTCTCTTACCAATTTAAAGTTGAAAAGTGTAGATTTCATTGCAAGCTTTTTGTATAGGGAAATATAGATACAAAGTAAGGATGTGAATGAAATAAAATGGTAATTCATTTTTTTCTATTCATTAATGGGTTTTACAATATAAACTCCAACTGTTGATTAGCTTTAATTTGTAGTTCAATAAAATATTTTGCAACCTTTTATTTGGTTAAGCACTGAAATTGAGTTTAGAGGCTTTGTTAGAAACTTTGTTTACATGTTTTACTTTTTATCAACAATGATTTGATAGTCAAAGTATAAAAACGACTATTTTGTAGCCAAATTAGAAGACTTTTTGCGTTTACTTTCACATTCTTGAGATACCAAAATCAATTTATATGCAAGCAAGTGTAGATTTTGTAAAATACCATCATACTGTATGAATACAATATGGATCCTGATTTCTTACCTAGATTGACCCGTTTACATCTATCTAACTTCAGTTTATGCTTCAGGTATGAGCACTCGGCTAAAAGTGCACTTGCAATTTTGGATAATTCTCTTTCTGTTGACTCATGCTTTAATGTTTTATATATGCCATCTACACTTCCACAATTTGATAGATCAAGAAGCTTCATATGGGAACATTTGGCTGCACGTGTATACTATGGAGGTAATATTTGATGCTGAAGTACTTTACATGAACTTTAATTGGCTATAAAGGTATATTTTCGTTTGTTGCTTATTGCAACGAAGTGCAAGAATGATTGTTGTAATTATGTATATCAATAGTTTTGAAAGTTTGCTTACTTTTTCTTAATATGAAGCTAATAATTATATCTATTAAACATTAATTGTTACACCGTTTGCTAGAGTTGAATAGCATTCACTAATGTGAAGCCATACGCTTTGACCACAAAGTTTTTATTTGTTGGTCTTACTAAATGGATTTCATCGTTTAATTGTTTAGCTTTTTGTCGCGTGGGTCATGTGTATTGTGGTTGTTAAGATGTAATGTTTAAATGATTTATTCTTTATGTTTATTTGTGGATATCCATTGCTAACACCAATACACTAGGGCTGTTATCGAGCCGAGCCGAGCCGAGTCGAGCTAGGCTGGGCTCGAGCTCGAGCTCGATCTTAAACGAGCCAGCTCGGCTCGGCTCGGCTCGTTTTTCTTATCAAGCTGAAAAGTCGAGCTCGAGCTCGGCTCGTTAAAAGCTCGAGCCAGCTTGAGCCCAATCGAGCCAGCTCGTTAATTTTTATTTTTTTTAATAAAAAAGACATAAAGAACTAACATATTTATATGTATTATTTATGTTTTTGTTTTATATTGTTATATATTGTGAATTAGTTAAACTAACTCTTTAACATTTTAACCATCTCCCACCTATTTTTTAAACTTAATACATTTACTAAAATTAATATATATATATATAATTTATATTTCGAGCTGGCTCGCGAGCTCACGAGCCGAGCCAGGCCTAGCTCGAGCTCGGCTTGAACCAATTCGAGTCGAGCTGAGCCGGCTCGTTTACAACCGAGCTTTTTTCGAGCCGAGCTTTTCTCGAGTTTTTTTCGAGCGAGCTTCAAGTCGTGAGCTTTTTGAACACCCCTACAATACACCACTAGAAGATGTTTGCTAATACTTCTATAAGAAAGTTTCTTAAACAGTTTTTGATATTTTTAAGTTCGTATTACCATTTTATGTGAATTTTAAACCTTTTATTTATTAAAATTGCAGTTATAATTAATCATTGATATAAATAACTTTATAGTTTACTAAAAACTTGTAGTGTGATATAATTTAAACCGTATCTTCATCCTAGGTTCTCTTTTATGCTCTATAGGCAGGGGCGAACCCATATACATGGGGTGGGGGGCGTCTGCTCCCTCTGCGAAATTTTTTTTTGTTTTTATATGTTAAATTCTCGATCGACCCCCGTAAAATTTAACCCTCGACCCCCATCCAGTCTTGAAAACTCAGTTTAATGCCCAGTTAATAGCGTATATGAGGCACATAATATTTAACAATGAATTGGGTTATATAATGGTCAGAAGATAATGATATATATTTATTTATATTGTCATATATAGTCAAGAATTATGGTATTATAACATCAGGTGTTTCACTAATGCAAAAAATCATCAACATAGTTGATAATTTGGATGGTCATGAGTACAAAAAGGAAATACATAAATAAACTAACTACTTTTGCTAAGTAATCAAGTGAGAAGTGATAAATGGTGGAAAAATTAGTTGTGGAACCAAGATTCACAACATTACCATTTTTATATCATAACACAAGTTTTCAAACATAATCTTATTTGGAAACATGGTTTGGTTTCATTAACTTATTATTTGTAGATTAATGACTTAAGAAAGATGTATAAATGGAGGCATATGAAGTTTAAGAAACAAAATAAAAGATTTATTTTATATAGTTTGAGAAAAACAATCCTAACTCGAACCTCAAAATGATGATTTACCAAACTCTATTTACCTTGGTAAATATATGGTAAAATTATAGAGGATGTTTCAAGTATTTAAAAATAAAAATGAAAGAAAAAAGAAAAAAATGAAAGAAAGAATAAAAAAACTCACAAGTTGTTGTTGAAAATTTGTTGAAAAAAAGATGAAATTCTTAAACAAATTGAGAGGGTTTGAAAGAGAGTTTAGATGATGAAAGTGATTAGAGAGATTTGGTTTGATATTTATAGATAAAAATTAGGGTTAAACATTAAATAGCCGAGAGGCCGCAAAGCTAGCAGCAATGAACAAATTCTGAATGATTTATGGACTATTTTATGTGGCCAAATATGTATGTTAACCATGGCAATAATGTAACATTTTCCTCTTATATAAGAAGATGCTCAAGCTAAACTCTAAATAATACAAACCCTATTCCAATTATATGTGGAAATATTAACTAAGAATGTGTTCTTAATATAAACCACATCCCATTTATATCCATGATGATATGTGAGATTAAGTAACGACCAAATACAATTTTGGGTAAGTTTATGACATATATCTACCAACATGGTGCTTACAAATCTAACTTTTAGAAAGAAAAAAAACATAATACGATTTTGTGAAAATATTAAAATATCTTGTTACAAGTGTAGTAATGAAAACCGTCGACCCGATGCATCGCGCGTAATGAAAAACGTTGTCCCGCTGCATCGCGCGGGTCTCTACTATCGCGCGTAATGAAAAACGTTGTCCCGTTGCATCGCGCGGGTCTCTACTAGTTGTTTTAAATGTTTATACAATAACTTGTATACTTATCCTCATTGTCATTTGATTACACTTTCGATCCATGATCAGTATCTCTTGGTATTTAAGTGTATATAAAACTTGATTAAACTATATATATGCCTTAGTTTTATGGGACAATGGGTAGAGATTGATAGTTGGTGAAAAATACAGCTACTTGGTTGGTAATAATATGCAGGCTATTAATCATTTTGATCTATCATTAAATAATCCCTTTTGTGTGTATGTTATTAGGCCCACAATATCATGATTGGAAGGCCAAATGGCAAAACTAGTGAATTTGTTCACATATAGCATTGTTTTTTACTACTTTTTTAGTTTGATCGGATCAAGTGTTTATTGTGAATAATTTTCATTATGTTGCACGTTAATTAAGGTTGTGGGTGTGGTGATGATGATGAAACCTTGTTTGAGAAGTATTTTTGAATGAGATAGATGTTTGCTATTATTTTTTCTTGATGTTGTAATTATTTTGGTGTTTTACGAATAAAATTTATTTATTGGTGTTGTAATTAAGTTGTTGTGTTTTCTGATGATGTGGATGTCACATGCGTCACATGTGTTGATAAAAAAAGTTTAATGTCTCGCACGTTGCGGTGCAAAGTTATGAGCATATTAAAAGACGTAGATAAATGGTCATTGTCGTAAAAGCCATAAATATGTTAAAACAGAGTAAGATGGTCATAGTTATAAATGTATTAAAGTTTAGTTGGGTGACTAAAAGTAAAAAAATGTGAAAACAAAGAATAAAAACATGTAAAAATACACATATGATGGGATTAAACCCCCCACCGTCTACTACGATATGAAGTTAGAACATGCCAATCAATTGATCTATCAATATTTTTGTTGTATGAAGTCAAACGAAATAGTATGTTTGTAAAGAAAAAATACAGATTAAAAAAAGAAGGAAAATTTTCAAAAATTTAAACCAATCAATAAAAGTATGACATGTGGCTTTGCATGATTGGCCGGTGGAAGCCACCGATCTTATCAAATAGGAAGTATATAATTAACATAACCTAACCTAGAATATCTTGAAAAAGTTATTTCATTGGAAATTTTATGGGTGAAATCCATGGTATCTTAAAAGAATAAAATATTAAATGTCAGTTAGGAAATTTCATAGAAACTAGATTTAACATCAGGCTGCAACGCAGCGGCCGGGTCACGCAGTCGGGTCTTGCGTATTTGACTTCGTCATACGTGTTGAAAAAAAAAGTCTCATGCCACGTACGTCACGATGAAAAAACGTAATGTGTCACATGTTAAAAAACGATGAAAGTCGTACTATATGTCAAAGTAGAGTAAGAGAGCAAAGTTGAAAACTTATCAGGGGCTAAAATGACAATTACTAAAAGTCGTACTATGTGTCAAAGTGGAGTAAGAGATCAAAGTCAAAAACTCATCAGGAGCACAAACGACAATTAGTAAAAGTCGGGGACTAAAACCGTCAATGCGTTAAAAGTCAGGGATTAAAACCGTTAATACATTAAAGTACGAAAAAGTTGAAACGCGACGGGGCGGGATGGGAGAGGCCGGTGCAAAGCACCGACCTTCCCATTTAGTAGTATATAAATAAATAAATTTGTTGAATGGGTAAAGGGATGAACAAAATAGTACGTGAAGATTATTGTGTGTAAACATGGTTTTGCATGGGACATTAGATAGTTTTGATATAAAGGTGATGGTAGTAATTAAGGAGTATAACTTTTAAAGAAGTGGTAAAGTTTGAAAGGTTAGGTTCTGAGTGATTGAAAGAAGATAAGAAGTAACAATGGTTTGTTGAGGATTAGGGTTGGTATTTCGTGTCAGACAAGACACGACACGATAAAACACGAACACGATAAAGCTAAATACGAACATGACACGATAACTTATCGTGTCATTTTTTCCAAACACGAACACCATAAAAAACAGGTTACACGATAAGACACGATATATGACACGATAAAAACCCATTTTAAAAATAAAACAATTTTTTCAAAAAAATTTATAAGTCTTAAATACTAAATATGACTTGACATGATAATTCTTAAGCCATAAAAACAACAAAAAATCCATAAAAATAAGGTATATTGGTTTTTACTGGTCCCAACTATTACTTTTTTTCTTCTACTGGTCCCAACTATTAAATTGGTTGTCAACGGTCCCAACTTTTATCACTTTGGTAACTACTGGTCCCGTCGTTAAATTTTTTTTAACGCCGTTAAGTTTTTTCCAAATTCAAGACCGATGTTTTAGACCTTTTGATCGGAAGGATAATACTTGTCGATTGATGTAAAAGTTTTCTCGAAAAGGCTCTCTGAACTATAAAATTTTTACATTTGATTGATGCACCGTTAGGTTTAAACACACGATCGAAGCACTATTTTGTTGTTCGGAGCGCCGTTTCGATGTAACTTTTCCATCAGTCGACTTATATTATCGTTCCAATCAAAATGCTTATAACATCGGTATTGAATTTGAAAAAAAAAACTCAACGGCGTTAAGTTTAACGACGGGACCAGTTGTAACCAAAGTGATAAAAGTTAGGACCAATAGAAGACAACATGTGATAGTTGGGACCAGTGAAAATCAATATACCTAAAAATAAATATAACCATAATAATACTTGATAAACGAATATGAAAAAAGATTAAAAGTCTATCAAAGTTCATATGAATATTTGATCTTTCTACTCATCTCTATCAAAGTTCATTTTCACCTCCATTCTCCATTAACTTTTCATGTATATAAATATTACCAGGTGACCTATCGTGTTAACAAATCTTTAACCTGTTAAGACACGATAGTTAATCTGTATTTTTCGTGTTAACCTGTTAATGACACGACACCTGTTAAGGTCAAACACGAAACCTGTTAATTTCGTGTCGTGCTATCGTGTCCGTGTCAGAAATTGCCAGCCCTAGTAAGGATATGTTTAGTAGAGATTTAACTCGGAGCGAGAGCATGGGCGAAGCTATTAAGGGACGGGGGAGGGTCACGGCCCCCCACTTTTTTCCGTCCGAAGTGTTGTTTTGTTGGTCGGTAGTTGATTTTTTATATATATATATATATATTGAGTTTGGCCCTCTTAAATCAAAGCGTTTTAAGATTTGGCCTCCCGAAACAAAGTGTTTTAAGATTTGGCCCCCCTTGGATCCAAATCCTGGCTTCGCCACTGAGCGAGAGTGTAAACTTTAAAAGGTTTGAAAGTCTGAAAATCCGTAGACGACGGACAATGGGACAATAGATTGTATCGACAATGGATCATGCTAGGATTTCTACAAAAGTGGATTGTTGATTTGACTGTTGATGATCAATAGTGGTTTGGGTTTGCCTGCTGCTTGTGCTACGGTCAATAGAACGGTCGGTTTAATAAACAACTGTCTTTTGTTTTTCTTGATTTTACCTTGTTTGAGGTATGGATTATTCCTTGGAACGACTGCGGGACATCATTTTGAGAGTTTCTAGCAACTTTTGAACCATGTTATAGTGTCAAGGACTAGGATAGTATGTTGTTTTATTTAACAATCATAAAATGTTTCAATAAGCACAAAATGATCACCAATGCTTAGAACATCTTTGGATCTACAAAATGAGTTTGTGCATATTCGATTTGATTGTTTATGACATTTCTAGTTCATGGATTGTGTTCTAACATACCAAGACACATTCTTATAATATTGTAAATTTCTTGTTTCAACACTTTGCTAAATATGTCTATTATATTTTCCTCTGATAGATATCTTTTGAACATAATATTACCTTTTGCATATTATCCCAAAGAAAATGATGTCATGGATCTACATGCTTAGTCATAAAATTTAATCTATCTAACAATTTAAGGTTTTAGAAGGTGATGATTTGGGAGGGGAGCGGAATTTTTATGTTTTATAATAGGAAGTTTGAGAAGAAAACTAAGTGGAACTACTTCACCATACATGAGTTGATTTTTTTTTTTAACAGCAACACCGGAAATCCCCCTGGTTAGACCACCCGAAGGCAACTACCCTATTACGAGCTACCCCGTAATGGCCCTCGTTGCACCCACCCGGATAAAATAGGAACCCCCCCTCCTGCGGCCAAGGATAGAACCCCTGACCTTGTGGACCTTAATACTTGCGTGTTACGGTTGGACCACCACCCCCAACGGCACCATGCATGAGTTGATGAAGTAAAACTTTTAACTATTAAATATTTATAAATCCTTAAACATAATACTTATAATTTAATTAATAATATTATTATTTAATCCATGTGTAATACACGGGTGTTAAACCTAGTACGACATATTTAGTTAAATCAATGACACTTTTGTTATTACAAAATATTGTAATGTTGGATGCACTCACCTCATAGTCGGCTAATGTATTTGTTTAAGACTCTATGCTTTACTATTGGGAGAATATCTTAAAAATACCCCTTCATAGGCTTTTGGATAAAAAAAAATGGTTAGATGATCTTTAGTGGTAAGGGTAAAAAAATTGGCTACCAAAAACTCTAAGGTATCCTAAGGGTGATTTTCTTTCCTTGATGATTTCATAGGGGTTTTTATGTAAGACTCGTCTAACTAGATTTTTATTGAAGATGTAAGTTGTAGTGGCTACCGCATCACACCAAAACTTTTAAGGGATGAATTGCTCAACAAATATCGACCAACTCATTTTCTGTGATGATGGGTTTTCCCTTTCCGCTATCCCCATTGGATTGAGAATTCTAAGACCCGAGAAATTACGGGTTATTACATAGTTGTCAGTTGTCACACAATACTTCAAGTTGCACTTTATTATCAAGTTCTCTGTCATGGTTGGTACAAATAAAAATAATCGTACAACCTTTTTGATTTTGAATCTTTTTTCTCATAAGTTTCATTTTTGTGTCTTATAAATAGTTTTCTCCGTAACGCTAGACCAAATAAATTTATATGTGCAAGCTCTAATTGTTTTTTTCTGTTGACACCATGTTTTTAGCCTTTATGAGGCATATGGACTTTTATTTAAGTTCATGAACATCAATCATAAGTCATAATCACATAATTGATCTATACTTAGCAAATTGAAATTCTCTATATCACTACACCAAAAAGACCTTTTACGAACGACATTTTTAAAATTCTGCCGACGGCATGTTGTAGGCATAGGTTATACCGACGACGTGTCGTCGGCATAAAAGTCGTCGGCAAAGCTTTGTCATTATATGTCAAAATGTCGTCGGAATATGTGTCGTCGGTAAAGCGTTGACTTATACCGACGACAAGTTGTCGGCATATCTACACCCAAAAATCCGTTTTTTCTTAAAAAATAAATATTTAATAAAAACTTTTACCGACGACATGTCTTCGGTAAAAGTTCAATCAATAAATTTTGGACCTATAGCGAAAACATGCCGTCGGCAAAAGTTCAATCAATAAATTTTGGGAATTGACCTATAGCGACAACATGTCGTCAGTATAGGTTTTAAATATAAATTTTTTTTTTTGCATAAATATATTGTGACAGAATTATAATCCAACATCCTCACGTTACATTCCTAAAAAGTTCAATAGTACAAAATATTTCAAACATGGTTCGACACACGGTTCAATATTACAAATTGTTTAAATTCAAGTTTACCCAAAAGATCGAAACACAATCAGCATACATCTAATGACCACCACCTCATGGTCCTTGATTTTTCTGTCGATACAGTCGCATGAATTCTTGTTGCTCTTGGAGTTGCCGTTGCATCTCTTGTATTCTCTGTGCTTGGTTTTCACGTTCTGCACGTTCTTCTCGTACTGTTCTTGGAGGTGGTTAAGTTGTTCTTGCAAACGTGGTTGGGTTGAGTCTAGGGGTGTTCAATATTTGGTTGCAACTCGATTAAACCAAAAACCGAACCTAAACCGAAC